>JAHLMJ010000021.1:0-656512 GCA_019915105.1 Strobilurus luchuensis | reverse complement strand
CCGATGACACTTGCGCGGAGCTCTACCAATGCCGCAATTGTGGCAATTTCCCTTGAGTGCAAGTCCTGCTGCTTGAGCCGCCATCAACGATTGCCGCTACATGTCATCCAGGTGAGTTCATAAACTAGCGAGATTCACTGGACTCTCATGCTACTATCTGAAGGTATGCAATCCCAGCATTGGCGCCGTACAACCCTACGGGATATGGGCCTAATTTTCCAACTCGGTCATCAAGGCGCTGCCTGTCGGCATCCCGACGCGACTCCCCGTTTGATGACGGTCATTCACGTCAATGGGATTCACACCGTATCCTTTCGATATTGCTCGTGTGGCATATCGGATCGCGAGCATCATTGGCAACAAGCCATGCGTAGCGGCTGGTACCCGGCCACGACCCATATCCCCCCAGACATGTGCTAGTATGGAGTGTCTCGACTTCTACCGTCGGCTGAAGGTCATCGCAACAGTCAACGTTCGCAACTATGTGACTACACTGGAGGATATGACCAATCCATATGGTACGGAATGGATGCCAGATCGCTACCGGCCTTCTTGCGCATGTCTCCCAATGGGCGTTTCTGAAGCGTGTTCGTCGCTCGGGGGTGGCACACACGAGCCCGCGGGATTGCTGATGCTGGGCGACGGCTCTGTTGCTGTGAAAATTGGGCTTGCCCTCGTATTGGCGTGAATCTGCCTGAGGGGTGGGATACGGTGACCGAGGAATACAGGTATGTATGTAATCATATGAGATTACAAGTCGCTGACATAGTGGTCTTTTAGATATCTTTACCGAGCCCATCTTGTCCATGGATGCAAACTTTCGCATGCGATGCAAAATGCGCCCTTCTCCTCGCGTCGATTCTCCCGTTGTATTCTGGGCTCGGCGTCCAGGTACCGCTCGACATGTATCATGACTAGCTGAGAACGTACGTGACAGAGGAGGATGTGAGTGTTCTTCACGTCATGTTCTCCGCTCTAATTGACTTACTGTTGGTCTAGATTTCAACATGCATCGCTTTTGCGGCATTAATGCAAAGGATACTCTCGATTTTCAGTTGGCTTGAGATGGGCGGGCATCATCGGAGTTATCTGTGCGCGGCACGAAATAATGATGGGTCTAGGGGACTTGGAAAAGGGGGAACGGTACGTACCCTCCTGCCGCCAGTGAAACATGCCTCTTGACTACTTGTCTAGGTATAAGAATTCGGACTTTGTGCTGTACTGGCTACTATCCCGTATGGGGCTCAAAGAGGTCACGATCACCTACGACATTGCTTGTCAGTATAAGAAGAACTTCTTCAAACGGATCGATGCTTTACCGGATGTATTGAAGAATCTGGATCTACCGGTGCTGACGTGGGGACTGCCGGTTTGGCACGGAAACGTCCATGATATAAAGTGCGAGGCAAACGAGTCGTTGAAGTTCAAGCAGGGTGTGGGAAAGACCGACGGCGAGGGAATAGAATGAGTCTGGTCGGTATTCAACACCATCTCTTATATGACCAGGGAGGAACAGCCCAGTGCGCGACACGACGACATCGAGGACAAGGCCAACAAGCACAATTTCGGCAAGAACATAGGATTGGGTAAGTGATAGCACAGATCAATTACTGAATACTAACCATACACTCAGGTCATTCTTTGCTCCGACGATTACGGATTGCTCTGGAAGAGCGCCAGGTCCAGATCGAATCATTCGAGGAGGTCAATGCGGCGCTCGATGATGGTTTACGCAATGAGTGGACGGCGATGGTTGAGGACTGGCTGGCTGATGAGTCAAAACCCAGCCCGTATGCGCCTTCGGGCAGTGGTGAGTGATATGCGACCGTAAGGAGAGAATCCGCTGAATGTACGTCGACAGAGACGCTTACCGAGCACATGGTTCATCTTTCCTTGCGGGAGGATGAGGTGAACGAGATAGCAGCAGAGGAAGAGGAGGCCGAAGCAGCTCAAGCGCGAGCAGCAGCCGAGGAGGCCGATGACGCCGATGAGAGTGACAACGCTGAGGTTGGCCGACGAACAAGAAACAAGAAGAGGAAGGCGAAGGCGAAGCGGAAGAAGAAACCCATCGGCGTGGGCCGCAGTGATGTACAGACCGGGGTGGATTCATTTGACGAGGTTTTGTGGTTGCCGTCAAACTGGCCGTTAAACAGGGGTTTAACCGTTCCGAGTGGGTTAAACCCTAGTAGAGTCCCCAATGAGTATATACCCGGGTATCATGATACTTTACCCACCAGATATTAATGCATCAAGAAGCTGGCCCAATCCATACCCATTATCTGAGTATTGCTGGAGCGGGTATGGGTATGGGTATGGCACGGGTATCCTCGGTGGTATTCACAATCAATAGTAGAGTGGTAAACATAGTGGTGATTAACATTGAGATTATTTCAAATACAAATAGATAAATACTGGAATGTAATTAGATGAGGTTCAATGTTGCTTCTTGTCACTTACCATGATGGCAGCTCAATGACCAGCTGCTATTTAGCCACTAAATTCCATTCATGCACTCTCTGCATACATTGATATTAGAATTTAGATGATTTGGATGCTGTTGTCATCTTTGCATCTTGCAAATAGTATGGATGACATGTCTCTCTCATTTTGCACTCATTGTTCATCATTCTCGCATCATCCCTTCAATTTTTTCTCTATTATCCTGTACCCATTGCACCCCTATCATCCTCATCTTGTCATAAGTATGCAGCTTGCTCATTTGAGTGTTCTAAGTTCTATTAAAAGATTTAGATATTCTTCTCAAGTCTATTTCCAACTCCTTCATCCCACCCATATATCCCTCTTGCCTATATATGAGCAAGTATTAGTGGGTATCTAGTGAGCTGAGCATCTGGCCCGATCCTTACCCTTTACCCGGGTAATACATGATACCCGGGTATAGCATATCTGAGTAAGGGTCTACCTGAGTACAAGTATCACATCTGAGTATACCCATTTTCTCTGTACTTGTTGGGGACTCTAAACCCTAGTGTGCCTATTACTTAGTCAGCATCTCTTGTTACGAAAAACCTTTGCATCGCATTCATCTTTGCGCACCTTCCCGATGTCCGTGGCACCGACAAAGCCTCCGGATGTATGGTCCTACTTTGAGAAAGATGATGTCAATTATAAGACTGATAAAGTCCATTGGGGGATCTGGTGCAAGGCCTGCCTTGATGCCACAATTGCCCTGGTTCACGAGCAGGAACAGCACGACATGACTCTATTCATGCCAAGGGATGAGGCAACTATCCGGAGAGACAGTGCGTGGTGCATTTCCGCTTCCGGAACATAGCTGACACGTCAATCATAGTCAAAGCAGATCGCGACGCGTTCATTCCATTCCGCCTTCTCAAATCTTTGATCCTACCACGGTGCCTAAGGAGCGACGGTTCTATCAGTGTGGGAAGGTGGATGATATGTGGAAACACCTCTGTCAATGTTCTAACTTAACCAATGTACACGATCTTGCAAAAGCAGAGGTTGCGCAACGCGCGCTGACTAAACAGGCAAACAAGCAATTACGCCAGGGAATCATCTTCCCGTCGACGCCAACTCCGAATCGTGTTCCACCAAGTAATACTCCACTTCATCTCCTGCCAACACCCGTGTCCACTTCGCCGCCAACCTATCTCTCTTCCCAGGAACGCGCAAGCCTAGTGATGCACAACATCGATCCGAACAATCCAACACGTACTTTGACGCGTTCAGAAGTTTTCTATGGCGAAACACCTCCACCACCACCAAAATGGCCACACGAGGTCCAGCGAGACTTTGCTGCTGACCTATGTGTGCTCATGATCGTGTGCAATATGGCATGGTGGAACGTTGAGCACCCTTTCTGTCGGCTCTTCTTTGGAAAATGGCTGCCCAGTGCGCTTGTTCCGGGTCGACGAGAGATGTCGGGACGCGTTCTCGATGAACACGCGGCACGAGTAGAGGATGGCATGAAGAAAGAAGTGTCAGGGAGATTTGCGACCGGACAGTGTGATGGATGGAAGAATGTCGTAAAGTCATCGCTGATCGGGATGCTGGCGAACACCGAATACCTTGTGGGTATCCTCTCAACTTCATTCCCATTTATTACTCACGATCTAACTCCATGGGTATCTAGCCATATATTCTGAATGCATATGACGTGTCACCAGAGCGCAAAACGGCCGAGAATCTCCTACGCCTTGTCAAACTGGAGATCACCTATATCTTCTCCCTTAGTCTGCGCCTTGTGGCCTGGTGTACGGACTGTGGAGGCGATGCAGCAAAGATGCGCAAACTTCTTCGTCGAGATATGCCGTGGATCATATCGGTTGACTGTTGGGCTCATCAGGTTCGTGACACTACATACCCGGAAAGGATGATTCTTGAATTGTAACCTGATTGTAACTGTAGATCAATCTGGTCGTCGGCGAGATCTTCAAGTTGAATGAGACGTTCATTGGTTGGATGGATCACGCATTGGAGGTCATCAAGTGGTTTAATAATCACGGGCAAGCACTCGGCCTCTTTCGCGCAACTGTTGCGTTGTTTCCTGAGCTCACTCTCATTGCACTCATCCTTCCGGTCTTGACGCGATGGACCTCCCATTACCTTGCCGTGTCTCGGCTCCTGAAGATGGAGAATGGCTTTCGAACTCTAGTACTCACGAAGCGAAATGATCTGCTCAACTGTGCGGGTCCCAAGCCCGAGGCCAAGGCTATGGCGGAGTATGTTGTTGAGCTGATTGATAAAGACGCCTTCTGGGGCGGTCTGAAAGAGTTTGTCGTCAGATAAGCTTGTAGTCTCTTACTGACGGCATGTACAGGATTGAGAAGCATATCCGTCCCTTTGCTCTTGTTCAACATCACACAAAGTGACTCTGCACGCCTGGATACCGTCACCATGGCTATATTCTGGCTGTATCACACATACCGCCATCCCAGCTTCGACCGGCGCATACGTGCCAGGGTTCACGCATCACTGCAGAAGCGTTGGAAGAAGCAGGATCGCGAGGTATTCCTCCTTGCTTTGATTCTCAATCTCTTCATTTGGGACACCTGCTTTGCTGCCGGGAGCCCTTTTCTTCGCTTTGTGCACATCTCGAACCTTTTCAATTCCGTGTACAAGCGCATATGGAACACGGATCAGGAACCAGACTTTGATCTACAGGACGCATTCCGGGATTACTTCTTCAAGGTGAAGGAGTTCACTGATGTGGGCATGCGGCTCGAGTATCACCAGCAAAAGGCCAAAGCGCAGGTGAGTAGCTTTGACTGGTTACTGACCCGTAACTGATCAGCACCTCAGGACCGTTCTGTCAATCTCCTTGAGCTCTGGCGTGAGCATGCACCTTCATCGAATGAAGCAAACTCTACACCACTGTCAAGCGACAACCTTGGTCCTCCACCATCGGGAAGGTCAGGACTGGCCATCTTCTGTATAGCCCTGTACAGTATCGTTCCCAACTCAGCGGCTGTTGAGTGCTTGTTCAGTCAATTCGGAGTTGTTCACACAAAACTCCGGAATCGCCTTAACCCTGAGAGGGTTCAAAAGACCGTCCTTGTACGCAGCAATACAAACCGGAAGCTCGGTTTTGGCTCAAAGAGGAAGCGGCATATGGTCGAGAACAAGGACGAGGATGCTCCCGATCCGGCAGGTTCATCCTCAACTGGCGAGTCTCATGCTGCCGGTGCTTCCACGACATTCTCAGACGTTACCACGGATGCATCGCGATCGCGAGGCGTATTCAAGCGCCTTATTCAAGAGCTGATGGATGATGCCGACTCATCAGACAAGTTTGACGCCGAGATGGAAGCTGTAGATCATGTGGTCCACGATGAGGCAGGTACGCGACCACTTACACGTCCGCAGATGGAGAAAGCCCTCGAGATCACATCTCTCTTCAAGTTCCCGGATGCCTCAGAGACCTTGAAGATATCAATGGATGGTGTCACGAAGTTCTGGGAGCAGGGAGAGAAGGCTCTTCAGGAGGAGATCTTGTTCCATGAAGCAATGATGGAAGCTACTGACAATGATACAACCTCTTAGCCTATTCTACTCTTATGACATCTAGTTTAAATACATTCTATAGTAATCTCTGCTCTGCTTCGCGTTCAACGGGCAGTTTACTGAGACAGCGAAGGTTACGGATATAACGGACTTAACCTCGGCAGCCGGATCGTTTATTCTTCTCGTCTGATTTGACGCTTGGTTAAACCCTGCCGTCAAACCGCTTGACTCTGGTCAAACCGAGGGTTAAGCCATCACTGGTGGGCCGTGTCAGTATGGCGGGCTTTGTCATTATGGGATTACAGGTGCAGGAGGGACAGTACGTGAATCGCCCACGGATTAGATTCTAGCCTAACTGACGAATTAGTTTGTAGACGTCGATTGCTGGCAGAGAAATCAATCAAGACCTTGATACCAGATCGGCAGGCGAAGCTTCTCGAGCGTTGGCGCACACTGGAAGCTCGGGTGAATGAATTTCGACAATGGCAGGCGCTGTACATGCCCCGGGTTGCCTTCGTCTTGGAGAGCGAGGAGACAGACAGATGCGCGGCAGGGTCCCTCCCACCACCTGCTGAAGATGTGAAGCTCTATCTGCCGTCAGATTGTGGTGCTTCTCGCGCGCTACAGGTCCAGATTGGGTGTCCTCCCCGGCTCATCAAGCTTGAGGCGGCTTTACGGCGCGGTCAATGTGCGGACGCTCTCACTAGACTGAGATCGCGTTTGTGCGCCAAGCGATACCTGGTGAACTTCCGGAATGTGCATGTACAAGGACAAAGGGCTACTAGCCGGTCTGCAACGCTCATCGAGTCCATTGGAACAAAAATCAAGGATACGGTCGACAAATATAGACGTGCTCGATCGAGTCTGGTTGGTCTTGTGGGCGCTGATGGATGTGGACCTTTTCGCAAGCTGCGGGACGCCGATGTGAAGGTATACGCCACAGCAGAATCGGATGCAGAAGCCGTGAAGAAATTAGGACGGCTGCATGAACGGGACAGCAGAGTTACGGGCACAGGGCGCGAGGGAGCCAAAGCAACGAAGCAGGCAAAACGACGGGATGTTCCTGGCGAAACACGGGCAACAATGTCGTGGATCTGGACGGCAACAGGTGGGCCGGATGCTGAGGAGGATGGATATTTGCATGAATGTAAGTGTATTCTGTGTGGCGTATTTATCCGAGTGACACGTTGACAGGTGTCCGGATCGAATGGGCCAAAGCGTTGGCACGCAAAACTCGATGGTGCGAGGAGGTAGAGAAATTGAAGGAGGAAATGCGATGCATTTTGCGTAGCCTGCGCTGGGAGGAAGGAGAATGGCTGCGACGGAGGGACCTGGGAGGCATCGGACTGAAACTTGAGGAGCTCTGCGGGCGGAGGGCGTACGCGGCCAAGCAAGCTGCGGATCGACGCCGAATTCGCGACTCTTTCGAGGAGCTTTGGAGCCGTACGACTCCACCACGTGGGAAGAAGGCTGGCACTATGGATGGGGACGCCCACAGTGCTCTCGCCGTTATAATTGCCGAGGAAGGATCAACATCGGCAACGCGGAACGTCGATGCCATTTGATGGCGTAGTTCTATGCCCGTAATGTAAATAGGCCGGCCCGCAATATATTTGTATTTAAGAAACTTCGCTACATCGGGAATGAGTATCGGGAGACCGGAACAGCGGGAGCGTGCAGGCCTTTCCCAATCGGGGTGCACCTGTCCGAATCAGGAAGGTGATCTCCTCCGATAGTTATCGGTACTGATAACTATCGGCTATTTGACAATAGGTTCCATCGATAACTATCGACTAAGAGCCTTTTGCCTACATCCACAGGTGACTTGCTATCGTCTTCATCGTCGTCGTCATTGCTGTCAGATGCCTCGTCATCATCGGCTCCGTCCTCGAGCTCCTGGCGAACATGATTCTCCATTTCTTTCCGGACGGCACCAAGATTGTGAACGATAGACGTCTCCTCAATGGGCACGGGACAGGTACCCGGTATGACAGCGGCGGCGAGCTGCTCCTTCATATAACATGTTGCTACAAAGTCCTTGAAGTAGCGCTTGTACTTGCGAAACTTCTTCGGCTTCCATTTCGTCACTGTCGTGGGATTGTCTTTGATGTTTTTACCGCTGCACACCCTGAGCAGGAACAAGACCAAACGGTAAATAATCTGTCATACAACCCATAACATCTAGAGTAACTTACGTGACAACAGAGACCTGCCCTCCGAACTGGGGCATGGGGCCAGCCGCGTGAATGACCAGCTGTAGCCCCATCAGTTTTGCCACCATCTCCGGGATTGGTTGGAAGAAATTGGGCAGGTTCGCGATACATCTAGCCGAGGAGACGCGCAAGTTGGTGAGACGATTGATAAGTATTGGGAAGACTCACGCAGCTCATTTGGTAGGATCTGTCGATGGTGGTGCACTCAACGCGGAGAGATACTTTGACTTAGCCGCCTTGGCTGTCACCTTGGCGTGCTTAGCCCAGTCGAGCTGATCTGCCTCCGGCAACTTTGAAAACATCTCTCTGGCGATTTTGGAGTGGAACACCGCATTGAGAGGGCCATTAGTGTGGCTGATAGCAACGGCCCCCATCCACGCTCGGTCGATCTCTTTGTTGACGGTCTCCTTGTTGACGACCATACACTCTTGGAACGCCTGGCGGGCCTTGGTAGGCTTGGAGAGACCAGAAAGCTTTGCTAGCTGGATAGCGTAGGGATCATTCATCGCGTCATTGCAGACTTGGGTGCGAACGCCGTGCAAGCCGCGGCAGCGATACCGGAGCCAGCGTCGAATAGCTAGAGTCCCCAACAAGTACAGAGAAAATGGGTATACTCAGATGTGATACTTGTACTCAGGTAGACCCTTACTCAGATATGCTATACCCGGGTATCATGTATTACCCGGGTAAAGGGTAAGGATCGGGCCAGGTGCTCAGCTCACTAGATACCCACTGATACTTGCTCATATATAGGTAGGAGGGATATATGGGTGGGATGAAGGAGTTGGAAATAGACTTGAGAAGAATATCTAAATCTTTTGATAGAACTCAGAACACTCAAATGAGCAAGCTGCATACTTATGACAAGATGAGGATGGTAGGGGTGCAATGGGTACAGGATAATAGAGAAAAATTGAAGGGATGATGCGAGAATGATAAACAATGAGTGCAGAATGAGAGAGACATGTCATCCATACTATTTGCAAGATGCAAAGATGACAACAGCATCCAAATCATCTAAATTTTAATATCAATGTATGCAGAGAGTGCATGAATGGAATTTAGTGGCTAAATAGCAGCTGGTCATTGAGCTGCCATCATGATAAGTGACAAGAAGCAACATTGAACCTCATCTAATTACATTCCAGTATTTATCTATTTGTATTTGAAATAATCTCAATGTTAATCATCACTATGTTTATCACTCTACTATTGATTGTGAATACCACCGAGGATACCCGTACCATACCCATACCCATACCCGCTCCAGCAATACTCAGATAATGGGTATGGATTGGGCCAGCTTCTTGATGCATTAATATCTGGTGGGTAAAGTATCATGATACCCGGGTATATACTCGTTGGGGACTCTACGAATAGCCTAGAAAGGTTTGCTTGAGCACATTGATCCCAGAAAGGTCGACGACGACGAACCTTCTTTCGGTCCTCAACAATGGCCCTCTTCTTGACCATGTCGTCCTCGGAAAGCTCCTCGATGTACATCGTACCATCCTTCCTCCATGCGTTCAGCGGGCAAGCCGGCTCCTCAGTATCCGGTAAGGTCCAATGAAACTTGGCAAAGTAGTGGCAATAGATGAGCTCGAGGCAGTTCTGGTCCTTGTGTGCGCCTCGGGCAAGGGCATCGGCGTAGCGGACCAACCATTGGTGTAAGAATTCACTTCGTAAGCCGTCGGCCCAACCGCGCTTGGTAGCGCGTTCAGCCTTCGGCTTGGCAACGTAGAGCTTCTTGCAAAGAGTAGTCCGAGACATGGGAAAGGTAGGCAAATTGTTACACGGGCGAGTTGGCTGATGAATTTGCCATTCCCTTAGTCTGCAAGCTCTGTATCTTGACCGGCGTTTTCCGAGATGAAATATGTCCTGTGTGGCTAGGTGTTTCTTTCGGCGCTGGCTACATGTGGATCGTAGATCTGTGGCTACGTGTGGGCCTGGCTAGGTTTCCGCTTGATCGGCTCTTCCTTTCCCCTTATGTGTGCCGTCCCTTCGCTAACAATGCTCATAGACTGCGACATTTTGCTGTTCCCCCCCTCCCACCTAATCCACCCTCATTGTCGCAGAATGAAAATGTCCACCAACGACCACTCCGCCGCCCACTAAGAAAATTGCCTCACACAGCGAGACTTATCGCCTCCCTCCTCTCTCACAGATGGGGAGGGCATCGAGAGGGTCTGGTCGGTGCTGCCTCACATAGGCAATACTCTCTTCCAAGCAATAACTGTGGCCGACTCCGATCAAGAGGATGATGCATCCTCAGCGTCATCCTAGGCCGGCGGGAGTGAGACGGCGGATGAAGAGGAGGTAGATATTGTCCTCTCGTGATGTAAGTTCTTTCTACGTTACACATGCTTCATCTGAATCTCATCAGCCTTCTTAGCATCGTCACCTGCACCCGCATCGTCCGGCGCTGCCACTGCCGTCCCCGCTGAGACGTCATCATCAGACGTTTCTGTCTATGTGGCTGGAGTACCCTATAATCACGTCCCCACGTCTCCTCTGGGCGTCGGCAAGCCGCCTACCTCAAATCACTGGTATATAGTCACCCGTGGTCGCTCTGTCGGTGTCTTCCCATATGTGTGAGCATTGAACCTTTCCATCTCTCACACTGGCTGGCATTGACAAGTTCTTTTCAAGCTGGATGGCTGATGAGGCAGTTTTGAAGGTTCAGGGAGCGCAGCGTGAGAGGAAGAATAATGTGCTAACTGCCCTGGATATCTTCAATGCTGCGTTGGCCCGTGGCGGCGTGCAGGTAGTCGCTGACTAGATCATTGGCAAAGTCTTTACAATTACATAAGTACCAATTTGTTCTCTGCGTGTTGCCTTGCTTTCTATGCAATGAATTATTTCCTTGTCACTGTCCTGTCATTGCAATTGCAATCAGACGTTTTGTTGCTGGCCGAGTAGAATACTTGGCAGCCGGGCCGCGCTGCGACATTCTGATTGCACCAAGCTGTGCATCTCAAACTCCTCCCATCAACATGACTGACACCAACCAGTCATCAGGCGAAAACTTACCCATTTCCATTGGTAGCTTACCCCTGTTTTCGTCGCTTGTTGCGCATCGCTAATAGTCTAATGCTTTTGGGATAGCTTCTACGGATAATGTTTGCGGAGAACGCCTTGCCCCTCTGCCCAAGGTCTTCTGGATACCTGAAGTGCTCTCGGCGTTTGCTATTTCCTATGAAACAACATGTAGACGCATGACTGGCAACAGCACTTCGAATAAGAAGTTGCACAAGAAGGGGTGAAAATAGGTTTTAGCAAAGTGTCAGGGATGTAATGGAGATCATAATTGAGAGACGTTCTCCTTCCGGCGCTTGCTCCCATCAGACAATTGACAAGATGAGAACATTCCTAAGTTGCGCAGAGAGCAGGTAGATCAAACTGATAAGAAATGATCCCTTCATTGAGTACAAATGTAGGCGACTGAAATACGGTCATTTCAAGTACAGTGAGGCTGACATAGGGCGTGCATAAGATAAGAGACCATCTCGTAAGATTTTCCAGTCTGCCTCTCAAAGCTCGCACCCCCGGCGCATGTCATTCTGAACCCTCCCGTGGAAATCTAATGCCAGATGTATGAGGTCTTCATGCTGAAAAATCCCCATCTCGTGGAATTTCCGCTGCAGCGGTGTGAGCCCCAATTCCTCGAGAAATGTCCGGACTGCTCGATGGATGAACAGTGTATTGGCCGACAGCATGCATCCGTCTGGTAGGCTCGTATTGTATATGCGCTGCAGATGCGGGGATGGGTCCGTGAGATGTGCCGTATCACGCTCCTCTGCTAATACGACAATGAGAGATGGGACCAGCGAGAATAGGAATGTGAATAGGACACGTACTATCATTGACAGCTCCCGCCTGCAGGACATAAATGGAATGGATTAGTCTCCATGACTGTAGGTGTCGTTCGACTCGCCTGCATGAGTAATTGAACGCAATAAACCAACTGACAAGGACAGAAGAAGTTCCGCACCACCGGTAGTAGAGATCTTCACAAGTTATTGTATTTGCGGATCATCCACGGTTCGATCCGGGCTTGTGAACCGGGGATCAATATAAAATATGCAGATGATTTGAACCATGCAGATCTTCAGTAGGGTTAAGGTTCATTTATTTCTAGCACGGATCTAATGTACAAGTATCCGCTAACAATCCGTATTATCTATGTGATTTTTGTACCTTTCTCTTAGCAAAATGAACCCTACGAGAATTGAACCCGGAGAGCTCCGACCAGTCCTATAAGCAATAGTATATACTAGATCACAACAACAGGCACTTTACCACTTGGCCAGAGAGGTCTTAGAAGACCAGCCTGGTATGTTATCTCAGTCTGTAAGCATGTGCAAGTCTGCAAGCACATCAAGATAAAGTAAAGTATTGTAAATATACACATGGCAGCAAGCAGAGATTACGGTGAGCAAGGTGTAACATACGTCAAACAATATATGTATAATATCAATGTTCATCAGTAGCTACAAAAGTCCGTGTGGTAAAAGTGGAGGGTGTCCGATAACATGATAGTAACAATTTACGAAATGCCAAGTTAGTCTATTCTCAGTCGCAACGACACTGCATGAAACATACAATATTTACGTCGAAAATATGATAAAAAAATGTAAAATTTATTTAGCATTTTTTCACTTAAAAAATGATAAAAATATCATAAAATTGAGTAAAAATATAGTAAACATATACTATACTTTGGTAAATTCAAATATATTTAGCATATTTTCACCTCTTTTCATGATATTTTTATTATTTTTCAGATAAAAAAATGCTAAAAAAATTTTACATTTTTTTACCATATTTCTGGCGTAAATATTGTATGTTTCATGCAGTGCGAGATCCTCGATGGTAGTTGACCCACGCTCAGCAAGACGGTCGGCGGCGACGGCAGTTTGTGGAGAGAGCGGCGGGATACGATGCCAACTCCTCATGACCCGATACAGCCCAACATATGCCTCCCGCCTCACCCGTGCATCGAGTGACGCAAACCCCAACTGCCCATTGTCGTTATCTCCCGGAATGAGGCTACTGTTGAAATGGGAAATAGCAGCAAGAACCTTCAGTTGACGGTCTGCATATGTCGAAGCATCGAGCTCATCATACACCATCCCCCGGATCCCCTCAATCTTCCCATCCTCGCCAGTTGTTTGCATTTCGAAACTATCAGGTGCGAGGTTGTAACAGGCGCGGTCCAGGACAAGAAGATCATACCGGAAGTTGATCTCAAACAATTCGTTGAGGATCTCCTGGGCAATCTCGGGTGGTGGAACAAGACCGGACGGAAAAGACTGCCTACGCCAGACAACTTGCGCAGAGCCAAGATTGCTCAAGTCAACACTGCCCTAGAATGTATCTATGTTAGCAGCGGCACAGGTGAAGCAATGATACTCATACCTGCATGTTACCCTGTGTTAAACAACAAGACAAATCGCGCTTGACATCTTGGTGCGATTGCGCGGCCCAGCCATCCTTGGTCGAAGTGTGGATCTCAAGTCCAAGAACTCGGCGCCATTCCAGAGGAGACAACATCGGCGAAGAGGAGGATTGTAGACGATAGTGGAGGAGAGAGTGAAGCTTGAGGTATGTTGTGAACATGCTGCCACGGGTAGTCTCGAGTCTGACATTGGCGATGACATTCAGATTGGAAAGGGCATATCCACGCTGCATCCCCGGGGGTGGCTGCCGCTTCGGATCGTGCTCTTTCTTGAGGCGGTCAAGGGCATCCTTCCAGGGACCCAGAGCACGGGGCATGAGCGGTGAGACAACATCCAAGAACTTATCGTGTTCGACCTTCGTGGCTTCCTTTGGCTTTTCAGCCTTACGTGGGCCCGTTGTAGGATCTAACCATCTATTATAAATAAGAAGATTATCAGCCACGAGACAGAGAACTTACACGGCGACGGGCGCGATGGTCTTGTCAACAACGACGACGAAGCAGTAGGACCCACTCGACGAGGTTGGTTGGATCCGCGTGACTGACCAGGAGTAGAAGCGGGAAGTACTGGCACAGCAGTTCCGGTGTTGTGGATGATAGTGGGTGGAGAGGCCAGTTTACGAATGTAGTGGGCCATGGCTCGATACCGCTCAAGAGAGCCAGAGTAGCCCTTGAATATGACCAGGTGAAGAGGTTTAGCCTGGGCGTAAGAAAGATGAAATGACATGGGACGCTGGGGAGGAGGATCTGGCGCGTCGACCCAGGTGATGACCTTGCTGCCTGTTTCCGTGCCGAGCTTTCGAACGAGCCAAAGCGGAACACCCGTCTACACAAGACGACATCAGACAACACCAGGAAAATTGACACTGATCAACGTACCCAATACAAGTTTGCCGCAACTTCCATCTGGTCCTTGACGGCACCGACGACATTCAGCAAAGGCTGTCTAGTTCTTGCTGTGTTGTGATAGATAGCCTCCGCTGTCAAAACCCAAGTAAGCTGCCCCTCCACTTCGAGGATGATACGCTGCATCATTGACCACACCATAACCGACTCGTTGAACGAAGCTGGGTGGTCGAGGTGTGCTTTGAGATTCTTGAGTCATGCCATGACATCCTTGAGAAACACGTCGTCCCGCAACTTCGCTTGCATCACAGACGACTCGTCCTGTGCCGCCTGAGACAAGCATTTCCGAAGACGACGCGCGTGGCCCTTGAGAATCTCACAGAATTGGCGATCAAGGAGGCCGATACTGCAAGTACCGGCTTCTGCACTGACGGCCTCGAAATGTGATTCCTGGGGGAGGAACCACAGCAGCTCTTGCGTGCCCTGTAGCTCGGATGGATGAGGGATGAACGCAAGATGGGCGACAAGCGGATTGAAAGGTTGAGGATGGTAGAGAGGGTCGTTGTGGCCGAAATGAAGGTCATTGAGCATGGCGACTTTGTGCTCATCGGTCTGCGGGATGGAAATATAGGACGTGTTGGGCGAGGTAACGACAATGTTCCGTTGGTGGTCGCGATAACTGACTTGACCATTGTAGTACTTGGGTAGAAAAGGGGACTCAACGTCGCTTCGCGATCCTTTGCGTAGCAGCCAGCGAATTATCGTGCCTCTCTGCGTATTTATCGGTTTAGGTACGTGTCCCACTTTGCAGACGGTGCAACCAGCGTATACGCGTGCCGACTTTGGATACGACGGAACCCTGCATGCTCGTCGTCTGTTTTGTGCCAATGCTGATTTTTACCTCTCTGCCAGTTCCTTACGATCTCGCACCGTCGCTTCCGCAGATTCGATATATTCTTCTACCTAGTAAGTTTTGACTAGTATTGTTTTAATTGTGTGCTAATATCGGTACAGTTGCAGTGGCCTAATTGCTCTCAATGCCGCCCAAAGCCACGCCACCAGCCAAAAAACCCTCCGGCAACGCCTCCAAAAAGGCAGACACCCCCGCTGCAACCAAAAAAAAGGCGGTGTCCGCTGGGTCACCTAAACCGGCAGCGAGCTCCACAACCGAGCCATAGCTGTAATAAATAAAGTATTATCATGGCCAGTTGTCGGAACAAGGTGAGCATCATTGTAGGCCAAGTGACGGTCGGAGCGGACCCGGGTACTTTCTTATGTAAGCTCACTCCTGCTTGCAGGCCGCCCTCCCGTCGCGCGCTCTACCTGGGCTAGCAGCCCGAATTGGAATTTGATTTCTTGCTCATGCGCGACCCTCACCCTTTGGGGATACATGTGCACAGTCTCCCTCCCTGCCGTTGCCGTGCCGCTCACTCCCTCCCATTGGGGGTACCATCAGCTGAATCGCTTGGCCGTCAATGCCGAATACCCTCCTGTGGAGCACGGCATTGAAGCCGTTGGCGCACTTATTTGGCAGACGGCATTGCGGCATTCAACGGTTCGGGAGTATCCGTTCCGACTCAATGGATTGTGGCGCAATTGCTGTGAGCCCCAGCATTGGTGTCATGCAGTGTATACCATAATTTCTCATTCCCTCAATACTTACGCTGCCGTGCATTGCTCTGGGGCAAGAGCCGATATATTCAGCGATCGATGGCGAAACCAGACAGGTCACGTGCCTGCCTGTTCGACTTGGTCGAATAATTGTCCTGCCTTGACGTCATGCACTCTGGCGCCACACAGTCGCTGCTTTTCTTGATCATGATCAGCAATTGATTCATGGTGATTCGAACTTTGCGTCTATTCCAGGTCTATTCATCTGTCTCATACGACCACGCGACCACTGGATTCGCCATCCGCTCATAATCACGTACACGGTGACTTCTCACGACGTAACCTCATCAGCAATCCCTGCATCACCCACTCAACGTCTACCCTTTCCTGTTCCCATTCCTCCGACTTTACACCCTTCTTCGCATCGAACGACCTCCACCAGGATAACACAGCAACAACGCTCAAGAGACCGTTTTTCCCGGGAGCTCGGACTTTCTCCCAGTCGTCGCCGTAGCCCTCTCTCTTCCACTCTCCCTTGTCGTTACGCTCCCTCCAAGGGGCCTGGAGAAACGTCCACCAGCTACCCCATGCACCGATAAATGTCGGGGCATCCTTATCCGCTAACTCCAATCGCACCGCCTTTCGTGTCCTTCCCTGATTTATCCATGTTGTCAAAAGCGTCGGGCGCAGACGCACACCTTGTAAGCCTTTTGCGTCTCCCGCTGTCCAGCCGTACTCACGTTCAATGGCCAGCAGCAAGCGCAAAATGACAAGGACATCATCTCCGCCGGCAGCATGCATGAACTCTCTCACAGCCTCCTCGAGCCATCCCGGAGCGTCACTCAGCAGCTCTTCTATCTTCTTCCTGTCCGTCTCCACCGTGCCTGTGTCTCCGATTAGTCCGCTCGCAGGGCTACCCGAATAGGCAATAGGCGGCATGTTCGCCTGCGTTGGGTTCTCGGTTATCAAACCCCCGTCATCGTTCGACAGTCGATCGATAGGTGAGGTGTTGATATTGGTCGTTTCGCGCGACCCTCCATGGATTGTTGTGTGAATAGCAGGCACAGGTTCAGGCACAGCTGGAGGATCACCTGTCGGTGAGGTGTTGATATTGGTCGTTTTGCGCGACCCTCCATGGATTGTTGTGTGAATAGCAGGCACAGGTTCAGGCGCAGCTGGAGGATCACCTGTTGGTGATGATGGATCGTGTGTCGGTGATGGTGGATTGGGCGTCGGGGATGGTGAATTGTGCGTCGGGGTGTCTATCTGCATATCGCCGTCCTTCTCGACCACGGCATCCTTCTCACCGACGACCTTTTTGCCACTATCAAATCGCGCCGAACGCCGCTGGCCGCCTTCTTCACCTGGAGTCTCCTGCGCCTTTTTCTTGCCCTTGTGTATCGGCTTCGGGCGCGTCGCTTTAGGCAAAGGGGGCAGTTCTGGGTCACGGATGGTCCCCTCCCGTATACCCTCGAGCGCGTGGGCATGATAGTCATCCGCCGTCATCCCCGTCGTTGCAGAGCCCATCTTTTGCATGTGATCCAACCCAGCCAAGACTAATCGGTTCCTTCGCATATTCTCATCGCGCGTTGCTTCGTATTCGCTGAGCCGGGCCTTCTTCGGCGGCGGTGGCGCCTCATCCGGCTCTGCCGCGCCAGTCGTTACCGTCTTCCTCTGACGTTTGCCCTTCTGTCCCTTTCCCTTTGTCGCCTCAACACCGTGATCGTCACCTTCGTCTTCAGCGTCCTCGCTCCCGTCCCAATCCTCGAAACTCTTCATTTTCTGGAGCAGCGACTCATCTATGAAGCGATCTCTCTTCTCCATGTGCCTCTCCAGTATACTGTTGGGTACGTCACCAGCCCTCTGCTCTGTGGCACCTCCGATAATGACGGATACCTTGTCCTCCTTACTGTAGCATGTTCCGAGCCACGTCTTGTAATCCTCGATGAGTGCATCCATCTTCGTCTTGCCCAGCCATTCCGGAAAGGTGACAGGTACGTCCTGATTATTCTTACTGGTCGTCACGCTAATTACTAGCTTCGTGAGTTTGTATGTGAACAAAAAGTAGCCGTACTACTCACTTGATGGTCCCAAACTCGCCGCCGTATTCATGCATTGGCCCACCGATCATCGTGAAGAGGCGGCAAAGTGTTCGCTCTTCCACACCACGATTAATCTCGCCCACGAAACCTTGCACATTGCTTACGGCGCTTCAAGGAGATTTCAGACTGACGATCGTTGTGTCAAGGTCACCACTCACATGGATACGTCCTTGGGATCTTTCGATGGCGGCTCAGCCAGTACGGCCTTGTACGCCGCCTTCTCCTTGTCACCGTACTCCTTCGCATCGGCCGCACACTGCTTCTTCTCTCCCTCAGACAACGCTTTGAAGATGTCGCGGACAAAGTCTGTGCCCAAGTTCACAGGCTTCTTCGCGCCGGCGGAACGTTTCATCGACCACATCGCATCGACTCGGCCTTCCATCAACGGTATCAACGATGCGTAGCGGTCCTTCACGTCAGCGTCGACAGTTTCGAGGGTCATGCGCACGATATCGACCCCGAAATTCGCCGGTTTGGACGAAGAAGCAGACGACTTCATTTGCGACCACGCCTTGTCCACCATCATGCCCAACTTTAATCCTCGGTCCCAGTGAGCCTTCTGGAAGATGTGGGTCGCGTGCGGTTGTTTAGGTGGCCGTTCAACGCCGCAGATGCGCGCCATCAGAATTTGGTAGGTATCGTCGGGGTCTCGCCGCGTCAGTTTGTCCATACGTGATCGCAATTTGTTCGCCTGGCGCACAAGCCAGCGATGCAGTCGCTACACTCCGTAAGAGTCTCTCCATATCTCCAGAACACAATACTCACCTCGTTGGTCTCCATGGTGTGCACCCCTTTCAACCTCGCTTCCTCGTCCGTAAGATCTTTGTCCTGACCGATTGGGGCAAGCGGGTCGTAAGTAGGCAGCATCTCCGGCTCTTCCAGGTGCGTCATGGGCCAGGGAAAGAGAAAGTGGTACATATTCTGGAGGGCTTTCAGCTTTATGTCGGCCTGCTGCCAGCCACGGTCGACAGCTTCTGCAAAAGCCGGGACTTCAGGTAAGAACACCTCCTCCCTCTTCCCTTCCATCCATCCTATGTTATTTTTCCGGTCTCCCTTCTTCACCTTCTCGTAAGTCCGATTCTTCACTTTGTTGTTGTCCATCAATGATACCGAGCACTGGCAGGAACTTCGGGCGTCGAGGGAGAGCAATTCACTTCCGTCAATTGGCGATTGTTCCGCCAAGTGACGAATCGTTACAAGGCAGCGGCGCGGCCGATACGGCGCGCCGGGCCAACCTAATCGAATTTGAAGTGGCGTGATAAGCCACAGAGTGTATAAGCACAATGGTATCTGTCTTTATCCCCTGAGTATCATTCTTTCCTCTTACCGCCATGTCGAAACAGATCTCATCAGCTGTTTGTGCTGACGACGCTCCCGTGTCGCCAGCACACATATCTTCTGCAGGTCCTGTCTCCAACGCCATTGGTAAGCAAACTCTTTTCCTATTGATGAGACAGTCACCGACAACTCGTCTACACAGGTATCTCCCCACCGCCTTATCCGGCTAGCTTCACTCCCGCCGGGTTTCCGATTCAATGCGTGTACGACCCGCTCATTCCAGTGGATGAGTACGTCGATGACAGCGTTCCCCTTCGCGTTGGCGTTCTCTTCGACAAAGTGCCGTCTGGCCCGCTGCAACCGACCCTCATCCCAGCCAACGCTGATGGATCGAAGACGTTCTTCTATTGCGTCACTGTTGGCCTCAAGGTTGGCATTGTCACCGATCCGTACGTCTTATTCTTTCTGTCCATATCTTCTCGACTGATTTTGTATCTGCAGCGCGATTGCGACTTCCTATGTTAATGGTGTATCGGGCGCATTTTCCAAGAAACGCCACAGCCAGAGCGCCGCCTTGCAATACTTTAACGAAGATCTGGCCGCCGGGAAAGTGAGGATTGGCCAGCTACGCCCGTCCAGTCGCGACGCGTAAGTGCTCACGTCCTCTTTTCTTATCGTGATGAGTCTGAGTTCTGATATCTTCAGAGCGACCTGCGGATGCGTCGTCGCCTGATTCGGGGGGAACAGAGTAGGGTAGATCGTGCACTTCTGCTGTCTCAACCGAGTCGCAACATTCTGATCTCATACGATGTTTGCTGTGCCTATCGCTACAATGTATCGAGGTTACCCTGATTTTAATAATACCGGTCCGTTCGCCACTTTCTATCTTGTGTCACTACCATCATGACTGGCCCGCGCGAAATCGTGATTGTCTTATCGTCTGACGATGAGGACGAGGCGCCAGGATATACACTAAGACCTATTCCTTCCCCATCCCCTTCCACTCCTCGCTTTCGCGAACGTCGGGCCGCTCTGCATGTGGAGCCTATCCGTGAGCCTGGCGACGATGTGGCTCAGCTAGTCGCGAATCTTGAGCGCATGCATGTGGACTCGCCGGGGAGTCGCAAAGTTTACTCCATAGGGGAGGGCCCGAATGCCCGCACCACTACACATTGGTAAATCGATCCTCTCTGGCATTGAGTGCCCCATTGACTACCCTCCTTCCCTTCTTAGGTCTGAAGCCGGACAAGCGCGACGACTAGATGGCCAACACGTTACTTGTCTCTCACCACGCAAGACTAAGAAGTCTGCCCGTGCAAAGGCTTACACCGTTTTCGTTGGCCTCAATCCAGGAGTGTACACCACATGGTATGCTCAATTTCATAAAGCTGTCACTTTCTGACAACTTGTGGAAACTCTTAGGCACGATTGCGAGGTGCAGGTGTCCGGCCAGACTTGCGCCATTTACCAGGGGTACACATCTATCGCAGCAGCCACGGGGGCATTTGACTATGCCAAGAAGCAAGGATACGTCAGAACTGCCCAAGCCGCTGCAGGGCGGCAGTTTAGACAAGTCGCCCCCCCAAACGAGGCCATACTGTGGGACTTGGATACACCCCTCAGCGAAGGACTTCGCCGCGATGCGTGGTATGTGGTTTATGTCGGCACAAAGCCCGGTATTTACCATACATTGTAAGTGCACCAATCACTTTACTTTTCTGCACTGCACTGACTTTATGTATTAGTGTAGAGAGCGCGTTCCATCACGTCGGCGCACCGGGCGATCTACACGACAGTTACGCTTCGTATGATATGGCTCGTGGTGAATTCATTCTCGCGTGCAAAGAGGGGCGTGTTACGAAGCTAGAATTAGTGTAGACAAAATTGTAGAATCTCTACAGGCTACCAATCGACGTCTTTCGCATTGCTAATGTAAGAAAGAGTGCCGTTGATCTGGCTGGTGCTCAAAGTGCCTTCGAGATATTCCTCGCGAAACTCGAGGAGCGACGCGAGCAGGAAATCACACCTTCGAATGACCGATTATTGCAAAAGATTCCCCACAGCTCCGTTGCCTGACCCGTCGTGGATCTCACGCGCCAGCTCGCATGCTTTCCCGCGAATCCTCATTGGCAGCTTGTGAGCTTCATCCAACGCGCCAATGACCGTGTCCTCGGACTTAAGATGATCCATGATGTATCGACATTGGCCGTGAACCCAATGAAGCAGGCTGCCCTCTACCTCCTCCTTCAGATTAGCCTCTAGACGAGAGATCCTACGTGTGAAGTTCCGGGAAATTATCCGATCGGGAAGACTGATTGTCGATACATCAAGACAGCGTGGACGGGGAATGAAGTGGTGTACTCACGATGCCTCATACTCGGCCCTATTCTCGAACTTGGCGAGCCTAGCTGCTTTCGTTCGACCGTCTATCCGTTCAGGGTTTTGTTTATCGCGATACCTAACCTTAGCGAGCGCGTTAAGCCGCCGTTTGTTCCTACAATGAAGGTCAGATGAATTAAGGTCTAGGCACATTAACATGGACGTACCGTTCGCGATACGCCGCTTTACTCTCTCTCCTTGCCGCCAAACGATCCTCCTCGCTCAAGAAAGGACTCTTCCCAGCCATGGTGCAGAGCTCCGAGGTGATGTCAATTGAGAGGGTGGTGGTCGGACGAAAAGTAGATGCATGATCGAAACTTTGGCAGTACAATCACAGATCACATTGCCATATTGCGGTTGTGATCGCAGTTTCCATAGACTAAGATGGCCATTACCACACTCAACATGGCTGGATCGTTCTATGAGCTCGTCGACGCGTTAAGACATTTATCTTGCCCAGATTCGCATGGTCATTAGTATTTATGGGTGCGCCCTCCCTTGAGACTGTGAGATGTGGTCACCGGTATATTCCCGAGACAGTTATAGCAGTCGGCACTAGGCCTGCAGTACGGACATCCTAGCCAAAATCTTGACTTATTTCGACTTCGGTGGTGTAGTGGTAGATCATACCATGGCAATCCCATGGAGACCTAGGGTTCGAATCCCTAGCTGCGGTCCTATTTCAGATTTGACAGAGATTTTTTTTTTTGGTATTTCGAACTTAGTTCGCCAGTCGTGACCTTGGAGTTGACTCAGTTGAGTCAATTCATCATCCATGCATTGTCTATTCTCGCGAGTATGATACACGGCCGCTAAAGAGTCTGTGTGGCCGTGCTCACTGCTGGGCCGCTTTGAGAGCCCCCAGCGTCAGCGCGCTGACGCTAACCTTCCTTATGCGATCGGTCACCAATGGTCTGTTCTAACAGTCACCACCACTAACCCCACGACCTTCCGATCTCACCGCTCGTCGTACAAGCGCTCTGACTACCGCAAGGTCCGCAGCGGCTGCTTGAGACGCGAAGTACCGTATCTGACGCCAAGAGGAAGCAAAGGCATGGCCGCTTACGAGTTGCTGGATCGTACTCTGCCAGCACCAGTGCCCTGCCTCGATCCTCTCCAGTAAGCATGATTCAAGTCTTGGTGTCGATGTGACTCATTTCCCTCCAAGAGATCTGTGGCCCGCTCCACCAATGGAGCGAGTTCGAGTTCCACCGACATTGCCTACGCAATCGCCTAGTTCGTCGTACGTCGGCGAACACCTCCTGTCCGCATTGTTCTCACATCCCAGCATGCAGGGATCGACTCGAGTTATATTTCCTCGGCCGCGAGATCTTTTGTCAAAACGTATTCTCTCAGTACCGCGCTGGGACTGGAGGATTGTCACCGGGCGCTTATACTCATGTGCTCGTGCAGTATTGTCTCACACACCCCGACCAAACGCGCGCTCTGATCATGGCCGTAGAGCTCAAGCTCAGGTTCTTTGTCCTTGACGTTGCGAAGCAGCTTTTCCGCGTCCAAGACTACTGCCATGCTCCGTCCAGCTACTCGACGCGTTTTAGGGCGTTGACAGAGGGCATGAGAACTCTGGATGAGACGTATTGCTTGATCAAAGACATCGTCGACCAATGCATGGCACGCTGTCAACTGGAGGGGAATTGGGCGGAAGCATTGGGTGATTTCGTCCACCGCCAACAGTTGCTCTATTTGGAAGACGACCCGGAGGTTCCACCGCAGCACGAGTAGATTAACCAATTCATGCTTCCATTTCGCTCTGGTTGCGACGCGATAAGGCACTTGCTTGCCTGCCACACACGCGGTCCGCCATGATCTGAATAACAAATCCCCCTCTTCATCCCACTCTAAGCTGGCAATGGGCTTGGCTCCCTCCCGTCAGGTCTCACACATGCACCCGACGCCTCCTCCCACTCAGCAGGTCACGGCTCCGCCCGCTGTTGCGTCCAGCCCAGAAGTTACGGCCTCGAGCGCGAAGAGACCTATCTCTGTACCCCCTGGCAGTCCGCCGGCGAAGAAAAAGAAAAAGGCCACGCCTTCATCTCCTCGACGCCCACTGAGGTTACGCCCTAATGCGCCTAAGGCGCAGCTCAAGATAAACTTCCCCATGTCAGCTTGGGCTTGCCGACGGTAAGTACGCTCTTCACTCGTGTTGACTGGCACTGACCTCTCATTATAGCCATATGCAGACGCACTTACGGACTCATCGCCCGATCCGCCAGAATTACGTCCTCGGTACTGGCATCCAGAACGCTCGTATGTCTCTCCTTGCTTCGCATAGACCAACTCATTAACGGACTACTTCAAGGTCGCCGTGGTGATGAGCAGTTCCTCCCCAACGAAACTCCGGAATACAAAGCCCCCCCTGACGTAGCATTCATTCACGATGAGGTCGGCCGTTTCTTGGACGCTCACGACTTCGGTCGTTTGGAGGCACGCTTCGCCGAAATGGGCGTTTATACACACGACGACCTCGTCACGCTGTGCATCGACATTCGCCGCGATCAGCAGCTGCGCCAGAAGTTCAAAAATGGAATGGAGGTGTCAGATGAGGTCTGGCGTCCTCTCAAGAAAGCCCTGTACTCCTATGCGCGGCCCACGCCCGGAGCGACCAGTTAGATAGAATATTCCATTATCAACGCGTGTGCCCTGACAAATGCGCCGCATTTTCAATAATGTCAATAAACCCGATTTCGTCCACATTCTGGCTCTGATCATCCTGCTTTGGACTCCCATCATGCCGCCATACACCTCACCAGCCTACCCTACTATTGTGCGACGCTTCAACGCCAGTCTCGACAGTGGCCAGACTGAAGGTGAGAGCTTCAGTCGTGCACAAAGGTAGGTCTTCGCTGCTTTTCTCTCATGTTCCATACCGCCTAACTCGTCTCGTCATTGTAACAGGATCATCCGCCGCCACATGGCGCTCTTGCATCCTAATCGCTCTGAGGACGAGGAGCTGGCTGCTGCAGGTGATCTCCTCGCCAAATTTGAGGCGGTCGATGGCGGCTTCGTTGTCTCCCGTTTCCTGGCTTGTCATATCACCACGCTCGACGACCTGCGTAGGATCCACAGATGGACTGTTGACCGCATCTATGCGGGTATCTTCCGCAAGGCCATGGGCTTCCAAGTTGACTCCGGCAATTGGCAGCTCATGAAGCGGATGCTTCGCGGGCTCATTGAGCCATGGCTGACTTTTGACGACGACGAACGTGAGTTATTGCAATTAGCAGTACCGAACCACCTGACTCATCTGCGCAACCTCACAGGCATCCAGTTGCAACGCGCGGTCACCCAAAAGAGCAAGAAGGAGGCCGACGACTTCGTGGTTTCTTGTCACGACATTGTCTTCGAGGGGTACAACATCCGCGATGACCCTGTGCGCCGACCAGTGGTTTACGAGGAGGATCGCGCTGTGAATTGGAATGGGCAGGCTCACAAGAGCGTCTGTACTGTGAATTGGAAACGGCTCAACACCCAAGCGAGGCGCGGGAGAGGCAATCCGGCGTTGGACAGTTCATTTGGTCAATGAATCGTTATATCGAACAATTCGATTGCGGTTCAACATATACGGCTCAGTTAGATCTTCACTCGTGGATAGCATTTGTGTCTCGCGAAATTACTTAGAATCGTGTTATCAAATCTTGTCCCCTTATCGGCGGCTGTGCCACCCTTTTTGGGAACGGCTCGTAGTTTAACTTTTTGTTATCGGCCGAGTACCACGACAGCGGAATAATGGATTCATCGTGCCCCTATAGCCTGATACCTCCTCTGCTCTTCTCCTACGTCCATGTCGTTGCCCACACGGAATCCTGGCGGCCGCCCCAAAACTAATCTCTTCGTCACGAAGACGGGTCCCCAGCAGCCCCTCGCCCATGATCACCTTGTCCACCTCCATCCCACTGGCGAGATCACGAGGCAACCGGTCTTCCCTACGCCTGCAGCTCCACTGCCAGGAGAACTCATCGCCGATTACAACGATTTTGTCTTTGGCCTGGAACAACACAACGACGCATCGTCTTACCTTGACGACAACGTGATACCCTCCGCACCTGGCGCGGAAGACGAGAACCTGGACGATGACGATATCAACGACGAGGTGGAGGCAGGAGGTCAGAAACGCAAGCGCTATCGGAGCTCGGTGAGTCGTCAGCTTACTATACTCTCAGTCGCTCATTTCGAAACCGGGCACAGGATGAAACCATGTATGAATGGAAGCCTTGGATCTTGATGTTTCTGGAGGAGAGTATGCGTTGGCATGGGCTGGGCACCGTCACCCTGGACGCGGAGTGCTGCACATGCGGCAGCGCATTGAACCGCGAACGTGTTTGGGTCCCCCCTACCGCTGCCCACCACATCACATCTACGGAGGGGCGCACGATCGTTGACGAGCTGTTCCGTTGCAAGACATGTGGAGACTTTCTCGAATGCGAGTCCTGTTGTCTCAAACGCCACGAACGATCTCCGGTACACGTTATCAAGGTGCGCACATTGTACTTTTGCCGTGCGCAAGAGAGTAATTCTGATGTCAGGCATGGCGAAAGGGATCTTGGGAGCAGTCAAATCTCCGTGAACTAGGCCTAGTATTTCAATTGGGTCACCACGGAGCGCCATGTCAATCGCCAGATCCCCTCACGCGTAAAATGACAGTGCTGCACGACAACGGCGTGCATGTGGTGTCCTTTCGATATTGCGCTTGCACTTCCGCGACACATCAACACCACTGGCAGCAGCTTCTCCGGACTGGATGGTACCCTGCCACGACTCATACAGCCCAGACATGCGCAACGGTGGAGGTCCTCGACCTATATCGGCGCCTCAAAGTCATAGCGACAGTCAATGTGCGCGACTTCGTGACTGTCCTGGAAGCTATGACGGATCCTTATGGCGTGGACGGGGTGCCAGATCGATACAAACAGTTCCTGCGCATATCGCGCCAATGGGCATTCCTCAAGCGCGTCCGCCGTTCTGGAATTTTGTACGAGCCTGGTGGTCTAGCAGATGCTCCTGACGGCGCAGTTGCTGTCAAGTGTTGGGCCTGCCCCCGAGTTGGAGTCAACCTTCCAGATGGTTGGGACGTGGTCGCTCCCGAGCACCGGTAAGTTTACAACGCTCGTGATAAATAATCTCGAATCTCATTGATACTACAGCTACCTTTATCGAGCGTTACTCTCTGCAGACGCAAACTTCAAGATGTCATGCCGTATGCGGTCATCACCATACGTGGATTCGCCGCTGTACTCTGGGTTAGGCGTACAAATGCCCTTGGAACAATACCATGATTGGTTGAGGAGCTACATCACCGAGGAGGAGGTGCGTGGTTTCGACTTCTTGCGGCCCTTTTACCGATGGACTTGTGCAGCTTTCGAGCTGTATAGCTTTTGCAGCCCTCATGCAGAAAGACACCCGTTTCTCCGTCGGTCTGCGGTGGGCAGGCGTTCTGGGTGTCATCTGCGCTCGGCACGAGATATTGATGGGTCTCGGGGATCTCGAGAAAGGGGAAAGGTCGTTACTTACTTCATCTTCCGTGCGCCTGCGATTAACACTTGACATCTGAGCAGGTACAAGAATACCGATTTTGTATTGTATTGGCTATTGAGCCGCATGGGGCTCAAGGAGGTAACTATTACTTACGACATAGCTTGCCAGTATCGCAAGCACTTTCATGAACGCGTGGAGGCTCTACCGGACGCACTAAAGCAACTCGATCTTCCGGAGATTACGTGGGGACTTCCCGTCTGGCATGGGAATGTACACAATATCGAGTGCGAGACCGCCGAATCGTTGAAATACCAGCCGGGCGTTGGCAAGACGGATGGAGAGGGTATCGAGCGGGTTTGGTCCCTATTCAATCCGATGTCTTACATGACGAAGGAGGAACAACCGGGAGCGCGTCACGATGACTTGGAGGATAAGGCAGATCAGCACAATTTCACGAAGAACATCAAGTTAGGTGCGTTTTGTATACGTTCATCAATTTCCCTCATTTTTGACAGTTTCAAAGGACAAACATTGTTACGACGTCTTCGGGTCGCTTTGGCGGAGCGACAAATACAACTGGATAGTTTCAAAATAGTCAACGACGCCCTGGAAGATGGGCTTCGCGAGGATTGGGAGTCGATGGTGAAGGACTGGTTGGCCGACAGATCGAAACCGAATCCCTACGCACCTGCAGAGAAAGGTACGAGGTTCGCTTCATTCACTCTGGTCTGAGCTAACGGGCTGTCCTACAGCTACACTCACAGAAGAGCAAGTGCGCCTCAGCTTGCGTAGAGAGGAGGCACAGGAGGAGACGCGGGAACGAGCTGAT
Source organism: Strobilurus luchuensis (assembly GCA_019915105.1). Taxonomy (NCBI): domain Eukaryota; kingdom Fungi; phylum Basidiomycota; class Agaricomycetes; order Agaricales; family Physalacriaceae; genus Strobilurus; species Strobilurus luchuensis. The sequence goes on along the minus strand of JAHLMJ010000021.1, from coordinate 628,318 downwards.
GCGGAGGTGGCCAGCGAGGCGGAGGCGGGCGAAGACTCTTCGTCATCCTCCAGCGAGGGGGGAGTAGCGAGGGCGACCAGGGCTAAGAAAGCGAAAAGCCGGAAGAGGATGCGGGAGCCAGAGACGGTCAGTATGGCGGGCTTCGTCATCCTGGGATTGCAGGTTGAACACGACCAGTGAGTGATGTTCCGAAGCACATATATTGGTACTTAATGATTTGCAGGCAACGAATTTGTAGGGAAAAGGTTCCTAACATGACCACCGACGCACAGAGCAAGCTACTTCAGCGGCGACGAACACTGAATCAAAAGCTGAGGCAGTTCCGCAAATGGCAGGCTGTGTACATGCCGCGCATATCTGCCATTATAGAGACGGAGGAAACGGATCGTCGCGTCAAGGATTCCCCAGCTCCCCAGGTTGAAGATGCCACACTGTACCTCCCGTCGGCCTGTGCGAAACTCCCATCGCTGCAGGCGAGGGTCGGTTGCCGGCGCAAGCTGATGGATCACGAGGCTGCTCTCCGGCGCGCGCAATGCACTGATGCTCTTGCCAAGATTCGCGGTCGACTGATCGCCAAGCGTTACTTGGTCAACTATCGCAATTCGCACATCACCGGCCAACGGGGTACAAGTCGGGCCGCCACACTCATCCAATCAATCAGTGGCAAGGTCAATCAGGCGGTAGCGATGTACCGTCATTCACGCGAACAACTGGCGGCGCTGGTTGGCGAGGCGGGCTGTGGCGGGTTAAAAGTGCTTGCGGCGTCGGATGTCCAAGTCTACATTACCGCGGAGTCTGATGCTGAGGCGGTGAAGAAACTGGGTAGATTGGAGGGAAGAGATAGCAGAATCACGGCGACGGGTCGGAAGGGCGTAAGGGCGAATCTCCGTAGGCGAGACGTTCCCGGAGAGGGGCGGGCTACTATGTCTTGGATTTGGACAGTGGACGGTGGTCCAGATGTGGATGATGACGAGTATGTGCACGAATGTGAGTTTGTATGTGGTGTTCATGATCACATGCTGATGCGTAGACAAACAGCTGTTCGAATTGAATGGGCACGGGCACAGGCACGCAAGACCCGATGGACGGAGGAGGTAGAGATCCTCAAGGAAGAGATGAGGCACGTGCTGCGCTCTCTCAAATGGGAAGAGGTGGAGTGGGGGCGCCGGAGTGAGGCAGCAGCAGGATGGTTGCGTGTAGAGGAGCTGGCGGGACGCCGAGCGTATGCCTTACAGCAGGCAAAGGACCGAGCGCGCGTGAGGCTTGCATTCGAGAATCTGTGGCGCAAGTCTGGACCCTCGCGTGGTCAGAAGGCCGGTCCGATGGATGATCTGGCACGCTCCACGGCAGTTGCAATTATGGATGGAATTGGGAGTGCCGGAGAACTTGCCGCGAGTTTGTAGTGCCGACCAGATGCCGAGTAACTTGTAATTGCATTGGGAATGATGAGCTTGCGTATCATTTGATTTTCTGTATGATTAAGGATAGTGGCGGGAATGACTGCTATCTTGGGCAGGGTGTCGGGCGCTAGCCGCGGGTGACTAAGCTTTCATGTGCGCGCAAGAGTGATGGGACTCTGTCCATCAATTGACGGATATGGTCAACTGACGGTGAAATAGGCTTTAGGTTCTGAGGTCAAGTGACGGAAGGCAATGTAATTACTACAGCTACAGGTGCACAACCAAACCCAAGATGAAGGCAGCGGGCCTGAAGGATGCACTCAATCCCAATGGTAAGGCACAGCGAGTAATCAAGCGCAAGCCCAAGGTCGGCGAGGAGGAGGTGGACGTGCCGAAGAAAAGGTGCAAGGTCACGGCGGCGAGGAAAGAGAAGGCGAAGGTCAAGAAGAAGGTGGCAAAGAAGAGTGGACACCGGGGTATAGACACCAGCAAGTTGCAAGAACTGGACGTGGAGGAGCTGGAGGTTGAGCGCCCCATCCTTGGTATGTCGTTTCTTGCTCTTTGCCACTTCTCTTCATAGAAGCTCACCGTATCTACAGATGTGCTCTTGAACCCCAAAGATTCCACAAAGAAATCGCCTGCCTACAAGCACTTTGAGAAGGACGTCCGTATCTTGAAGGACGACAACGGACAAGTTTACCATGTTTTTCGCTGTCCCCAGTAAGTACTTTTATCAATTTATAGATGTAGATCTGACTATCTCATAGCTAGAGTCCCCAACGAGTATATACCCGGGTATCATGATACTTTACCCACCAGATATTAATGCATCAAGAAGCTGGCCCAATCCATACCCATTATCTGAGTATTGCTGGAGCGGGTATGGGTATGGGTATGGTACGGGTATCCTCGGTGGTATTCACAATCAATAGTAGAGTGATAAACATAGTGATGATTAACATTGAGATTATTTCAAATACAAATAGATAAATACTGGAATGTAATTAGATGAGGTTCAATGTTGCTTCTTGTCACTTATCATGATGGCAGCTCAATGACCAGCTGCTATTTAGCCACTAAATTCCATTCATGCACTCTCTGCATACATTGATATTAAAATTTAGATGATTTGGATGCTGTTGTCATCTTTGCATCTTGCAAATAGTATGGATGACATGTCTCTCTCATTCTGCACTCATTGTTCATCATTCTCGCATCATCCCTTCAATTTTTCTCTATTATCCTGTACCCATTGCACCCCTACCATCCTCATCTTGTCATAAGTATGCAGCTTGCTCATTTGAGTGTTCTGAGTTCTATCAAAAGATTTAGATATTCTTCTCAAGTCTATTTCCAACTCCTTCATCCCACCCATATATCCCTCCTACCTATATATGAGCAAGTATCAGTGGGTATCTAGTGAGCTGAGCACCTGGCCCGATCCTTACCCTTTACCCGGGTAATACATGATACCCGGGTATAGCATATCTGAGTAAGGGTCTACCTGAGTACAAGTATCACATCTGAGTATACCCATTTTCTCTGTACTTGTTGGGGACTCTACTCATAGCAAGGGCTCTACCTACTTGCGCCGTTCTGAGGAGCGGTCGACCAGCAATCTTCAACGTCACACCATTGGATGCGACGCCCGCCAACTCGTAGAGGCAAAAGGCGGCAAGCAGCCTAAAATCGACGAGAAATTTTCAAAGTACACTAAGGGTGGTCTTCGCATACAGCTCACCAAGTGGGTCACCCGCCGCCATCGCCCCAATATCATCGTCGAAGACCCCGAACTCCGGGAGATTTTCGTCTTCCTCAATCCGGAATGCGAGCCCCCCAGTGCATCCACTCTCCGGCGCGACATCAAGGAGACCGTTCGCATGACGCGTGAAGCCGTCTAAAAACTCCTCAACGAGTATGTGGGTCGATTCAACCTCATCTTCGATGCATGGACCTCCCCCAACGGTTTCGAGCTGCTCGGTGTCATCGCCAACTTCATTCACGACGGGATCATTTACAACGTTGTTCTCGATATGCTCGAGCTTACCGAGTCGCACACTGGTGAATATCTTGCGACAAGCATCTACTCCCTCCTCCAGGACTTTGGTATTCAGGATCGCATTCTGGGGATGGTTGGCGACAATGCTTCCAACAACGACAAGATGCTGAAAGAGCTCGACATGCTCTTCGGTCTTACAAACCTCGCCGGCACCGGAATGCAAGTGAGGTGCTTTGGCCACATTCTCAATCTTGTATACAAGGCTGTATGCTCTGTTTTTAACAAGACTAAGCCGAAGAAGAAGGAGGAGGAAGGGAATGAGGAGGAGGGGGAAGAGGAAGAGGAGGAAGAGCCTGAAGATGAAGATGATGAGGACGACGAAGAAGATGAGGATGATAGGGCAGCAAGGCAGTCGACCAATCCCGATTGTGAGGCGGAGGAGGAGGAGATGCTTGCTGAGATTGGGTTGGGGCCACGCATTGTGCTGGAGCTCACTCCCGAGGAGAAAAAAGATGCTGTTGCCATGATGACAAAGGTAATCCAAGTCTTCATTCATTTTTCTTCAACTAACGGTCACCTTCAGATTATTAAACTAGGCCATCGTTGTGCCAACAAAAACATCCTTCAGACCCGCCTCAAAGAATTGTGCGAGAAGTACGGTCTCTCTGTCACGAAGATGGTTAAGCATGTCACCACCCGTTGGAATACGATGTACGGTGTCATCGATCGTGCTCTAGATCTTCGTCATCCCCTTGATAGTCTCGTCATGCTTCCCGAGTGCAACAAGGGGAAGAGGTCCACACATCTCAAACGCTTCAAGCTCACGGATTCACAGTAGGGGCTACTCAAGCATCTCCTCCCAGTTCTCAGCATGCTCGACTTTGCTACAACAGAGATCTTGTCGTCGTCGTATCCCACTCTCCATGATGTCATCCCCAAGATTGACATACTCTACGAAGAGCTAGAGAAGATACTTGACGATGACACACTCCCCACCATCATCCACCACGCCATTGCAAAAGGCCTCACCGTCCTCGACAAATACTACGCCAAGAGCGATGACTTCATCATGTGGCGGACCTCCATGAGTAAGTTAAAGTCCTATTCACTAGCTATCAAGACTAATAATCTCGAAGTTTTGCATCCTAGACTCAAACAAAAATACTTTCGTGACCATTCCTGGCCGCAAGATTGGATCATGGCAGCTTTGGACACTGCACGCCATACCTGGGACACCTACTACAAGCCGACAGTCTCTGTGAGAACACCAACAACTCCTACCTCGGAGCCCTCACCTGCCGCCGCCCCTCGCGCTGCTAACAAGAAGGAACGATACAATCCATTCATCAAGAGACGAGAGGAGGAGGAGCGACAGGCGGTGGCTATGCAGCAGGAGGATGCATTCGAGGAGTACATTACGGCGTCTGCTGACGCAACCATTACCAATCCCAATGCATACTGGGTTGTCCGGCTGCCTGGCCGTAAGGCGAAGGTCATCACATCACAGAATGCCCTTGCGCAAATGGCTCTCAACTTCCTTGCCTACCCAGCTACTTCTACTCCCGTTGAACGCCTCTTCTCTCACGGAGGACTTGTCATGACCAAGCACCGCCACAATCTAACGGTTGACTCTGTTCGCGACAGTACTATTCTACAAAACTGGTTGGGGATTGATGACCTCGTCCCGTGCAAGGCAATCATTCGATGCATCAACAACTATGCGTCTCGTAAACCTGGAAGGGATGATGAGGTCAACAATGAAGTGATTGATGTGGACGCCGAAGGGGATGTTCAGATGGCCGACGATACAGGTAATTGTCTGTCCATTGATCTTGATGCTTCCGATGAGGAGGAGGAGGACGAGGACGAGGACGAGGAGGAGGAGGAGGAGGAGGAGGCAGTCAAAAATAAGTATGATGATGAGTTGGAGTACATGAATGAGGATGGATATAGTATAAGTACTAGTTTTGCTGCAGGGAGTGATAATGAAGAGGAGGAGGAGGATGATGAGGATGACAAGTAGACAACTGGGTTTTTCATTTCAATCTTATCACCTTATACTCAGTCTACATCTACTGCTATACAGTGTCAATTCTCGTAGTTATTATCATTAACACAACAGTATATATCATCTTATTCATTAGATTATCCTTGAATGAACCGTGATCCGCAGGTCAAAGGAAAGATTCGAACCGTGAATAATTCGAACCGAGGATACGGTTCACTTCAATGATCCGGATTGATACCAGAGTTAAGGTTTATTAAGTTTGGTCATAAGTATCTGCTGCAAGGATCACGGATCGGATCTTTGATTAACTCGTGAAGATCTCTAGTTGGCATGAATATTACATTGCATGCGCCACATTTCCTGTGTATTCCATCGCTTACGGCTTCCTTTTGTATTAGTTTTTATCTCAAATGGACTCATATTGTCTGTATCGGTATGTGTGGCGCAGGCTCACGTGGATTTGCCTTGTGCGTGGATCTGGCTAGGTAATTCGAATAAATAGGTCACACAGAGTAAGATACAGTAAAATAGAGAGTCACACACGGTAAAATACTGAATACGGAAAGCATCCCAAGGCATCCAGCCCTGGCATGTTGGAATATTCCCAAAAAGGAAGGCGGCGGCGCCCCAGAGCAGGTGCTGAGGCGCCGGGCGCTCTCGGTCAGGACAGAGACTACCATATGCGGCAGAGAACCTGCTTACATATACATGGGATCCACTGCAGAGCCGCTGGCTGCAGCCCCCAGCCTGGCTAGCTCCAGGTTATGAGAATGACATTAAGCCTGGCTAGAGCCCATCGTGACGCTCATACCTACAGCTACCTGTGGAATTGATGAACGAACTCACTGGGCTTCACACCAGAGATTGCTTTGTGTGGTATCGATTTTCCATTCTTCAGGAAGAACCACCGCACGTTTTCTGGTTTGAATATTCAGCCTTCTTATTTGTCCTTCTTACGCTGCTCACAGGTCTTGATGAAGTGGGCTGGGTCTTCAGAATAGAAACACCCATCATTCATGAAACCTCAAGTCCCCTGGTTACCATGACCCATCTGCATGCCTGGTCCTGGTCGAACCATGTCTGGTATACGGCTGCTTTGAATCGCCATGTTGTATATTGGTTGCGGATAGTAAGCAGCCGATGGCTCGGCTGTATAAGCCTGTTGGCGTAATTCTCGTTGGTTCTGCAGCACCAACTTAAGCAGTTTCTGGACCATGTTGGGTGTCTCATTGAGCCGCTTCTCTTGTGCATTGATGGTGTTCTTGAAGCTAGCCAACAAGTTGTTCATATCCTGTAGATCTTCGAGTTTGACTTTTGTCATGCCCGGTGGTAGCAAACTGCATCCGAACTCGCTTTCCTCGATTTCGGTCTTCACACCGGCGTACTGAATACCGGAATTGAAGTAGGTGCTAGTAGCCACGACCACTTCATTGATCGTGAAGGTGATTTTCTCCGGAGGCGGTTGTGCTTGTAACGCCTTCGTGCGGAGGCCGGTGAAGACAGCGTCCCAGACGACTGGTTTCAAGCATCCTTGAATGTGTTCCACTGCCGCTTTCTCCATGATGTCCTCATTCTTCACTAGGTACTTCAGGATATGCACGACTTCTCGCTGACATGCCATCCAGCGCGTCTTCGTACCAGCCTTTTCTTTAGGGTTTGAAGGTCCGGTCCTTAGGACCGGTAAAGACCGGTGGACTGGACCGGACTGGACCGGTCACATGACCAGTCCAAAAAGGACCGGTCCATGATTTGGACCGGTCCTGGTCCTAGGTCCCATACTAATCCTGAAATTTTTAGGACCGGTAAAGACTGGTCCAGGACCAGTTTGGACCGGTCTACTCAGGGTCTAATCAGGACCAGTTAAATATCCTCTAAAATGGTCATTATTCAAGTTTTTATGGCAAACTTACCTCCACTTATGTAGTTTCATGATAAACTTACCTTAGCTTATATACTTATATAGTGAACTTAGCTCTATTTTTCTCTCATAATCAAAGATCTCATCTTATAATAACTAGAATACATTATGAAGTCCTAAGTAATCATAAACTCTACTGTCATATACTGTCTGCCATACATGGCAAACTTGTAATATGGTAAACTTATCAAAAAATTTGCGAAAATATAATTTTGACCTGGTGATGGTTTGGACCGGTCCTGGACCGGTTCAGGACCGCAGTCCTAACCAGTCCGGTCCTCAGTCCAGCCAAATTGGGTAATTTACTGGACCGGTCCAGTCCCGGTCCATGACTTCAGAGGTCAAAAGACCGGACCGGACCGGACCTTCAAACCCTACTTTTCTTCCTTGTATTCGGATATTGCGTCTCGCAGATCATGAATAGAGTACTTGATGTCTCCTGGTCCCTTGCTATAGCTCACAAGAACCGTCTTTTGGAACGCTTCCCACTCACCAGCGATGTACTCAGGCATCACGAACCATGCATCGCGATTATCTGCGCCGGCATACAGCGCAGCTAACTCGATTTTGGCCGTGTCATCCCCTATCTCATGGTTCGAGAACAGCAACTCCATGTTTAAGAAGAAGTCGATGATATGACTCTTTTTGAAGACTGGCGCATTCTTGCTTTCTTGTTGGGGGATCCCCTTTTTCTTGATCAGGGTCTTCGTCTCGGAAGAGACAAACTTGTTCGGGTCTAACGTTCTCGGTGGCATGATGTCTGATGGTGTCACTGAACATTCTTTGACTGGTGTTAACTGGGGTGAATCAGGTAGTGGTATACTCTCTGGTTTGGGTGAATTTGGCAGTGGTACTTCTCGCGGATCTTTGTTAAGGTCGGAGAAGAATTGACGGTCTGATTCGAGTTCTTCTTGCTTGATTTCGAAATCTAAGGTTGCGTTGTCTGAATCCGGTACTGGGGTCAAAGGACTTTCTGGTCGCTCTGATTCAGGCGAAGGTGACGGTGACTTTGGTTTCGCTTTCTTCTTGGACTTCCTTTTGATTTCAATGTTCTTTCCAGCAAGTGCTTTGATGGCTCGCTCTTTGTCGGCTGGATAACTGTCTTTGAGTGATCCCGGAACGTGAGGTCTGGTTCTTAAAGTTCGTGCTGATGTACTTGGCGAACTTGGTGTAAACTGTTCGTCTTGAGAAGGTGTATATTGATATGAATTTTGAGGCTTGGGTCTAGGTCTTCTAGCGTCTAGTCTGTGCTTTCAATTTGATGTCTTGTACTTGTGTTTGGAGATCGACAATAGCAACTGTACTGTGTTATCAATGCTTAACCCCCCTCGCGGTGGGCTCCAAAATATGATGTGCAGTGTGATAAAGTGGCGTGTAATCACCACTATCTAACCAACAACAAATCTACTGGTGCTTGTGGTACGGAATGGTTGTCCTAATCGTGTGATCGGGGAACGGCTGGTTAAGGTAGCAGTGGACTGATACGTCCGTTTTGGTGCACGAATGCGGGTTGTTTTGGGGGGTTGTAAGCGAAGAGGATCTACGCGAAACACCTAATCGAATAAAGACTCAAAGCCGAACAGAGCTCGCCAGGAAGACGGGGACGCGAAGGCCGGGACCGCTCAAGGGTAGATGTTCTATAGTACTGGGGCAATGAAACGGACAACAGTGCACTGACTTGTTATCTGTGTTGATGCTAGCCTCGTGTACCAAACTTACTTCTCTACTTGGGTGTGACAGATCGTTCTTTTGAGTGTCGGTCAGATACCGTGGCCACAAGACGTTCTTCGGCTGCTTAACGTCGCACCAGTTCAGGCTAACTAAGCTTCGCTTTCACAAGGCGGTTGTCTCTGGGGAGACGGTTGCTTGCTACTTGGATCCGTGCGGTATCTCTGGGGAGAAGTCCGGGCTCACAGAAGTTAACTGGGTACTTGACGTCAAGGGACTGCGCACGATTCTTGTCTGCGGTTCTTGAGTATCTCGCCACTTAGGCATCTTAGGAGACTTTGCTTTGCTTAGGTTCTTGGCTGCTTAAGGGTTTGGGTGGGCTTTCAAACGTGTTGAACTTCTTATTGGGCGCGAACCCGAGTCAGATTACTACAGAGGAATGCTTTGTGGGCTTTTCACTGCGGGGCACTAAACTACTGTACTCTACAGACGCGACGCTACTTATACACTCTACAGACTCACCCCGGTAAGCTACGTAACTACTCGACGGCTGGATACGGTCCGTACAAAACATGAGTCCCTACTCAGCCTGCACGGGCAAAGGTCACCAGACAGTTCCCGCCGGCGCATATGCCAGTTCCTCTACATTCAGATGTTGCGTAGACCACCCATGGACTCCGAGAAGCAAGGCGCTGCGTGCTCAGATAGGCGTTCGCGTGTACTTTTACTTAACCGGGCGCTTACCGGCTTATCCAGCCTTTGCACCAAACTTGGGCGTGAGCCCATTCAATCGCGAGCTACCGCCAGTGCGCATGCACTGAGATGGTCCGTGAACTCGAATGGTAACACGCTGAAGCGTTGGGCAACTTATCTGGATGGCTGATACCACATGTAGTACATGAGGCGGGTCTTCGAGTCATAATCCATATGGATCGCGCCTCGCTGCCAGTTTCACATCAATCAGACGCGTCGACCGATGAAGGTGATTCTCTTGAGATAACCGCGAATCATCCCCGTTCGGGGTTTTGACACTGGTTTATTGTTGTCCGACTTTTGTCACAATGAACAATGTACCGTCCGCTTTTGGTAATGAACTCCGGAGGTTGTGAACCCCGCTTCGACTCATTCAATGCTGAGGATCATGTTGCTGCTGGTAGAGAGCCGTCGGAAGCGACGGCTGTTCATCCCTGATTCGGATGTTGCTTGTGTGGCGCAGTTACGCGTACAAGGTAAAAGGGACCTCCTCGGAGGGGACAACTGGGTTTATGATATTCAGCCCTGGCTACTGTCGTTCTTTGACTAATAGTTACATGCTTGGAGTTCTCTCCTTGCCCTAGAGAGCGTCTCCGTGATGACCTTTGTAGCGTATCCAGCCTTGCTCCCGCTTGGCTCTTAGTTGCATATGGCTGTCTAGAAATCGCAAAATTCTGGATTTCTGGCCATGTAATCTCAACATGCATATCATCTCCCCTTAACTTGAATGATGTCGTCCGCGACATTCCCGGATAACCCTAAGTCCATTCTGATCCATCGTGTTACTCAGCCTTTCGTGCCATTTTCACGATACCGATCGGTACATGTCTTCTTCATGTTTCTTATGTGTGACATCCGGCGCCTCAAGGCCTCCTCCGTCTACGGTTTATAAGGCGTTGACGAAGTACGAGACAGCATCCTACTTTCATCGGATATTCGTCTCATGGCTCCTTCTAAGCACTTCACCGGTCTTCGTCCTCTTGTTCCCACCGCCTTGCCACAGGTCAACGCTCAGCTGTTGCAGAATCGTGCCGCCTTGGTCACGAAGCTCAAGCCCCTGGTCTTGGAATCCGAAGTTCCCTCGAACGGGGCGCCCAGCTTGGCGAAGCTTTGGCCCGACCTTCAACAAGCTACTTGGAGGTTGTTGGCGACATCGACACTTCCTCGTTCGCTTCCCAACATACAACTGTTGGCCGAGAAGTTCGATGGTGTCGCTGGCGTTATCGCGGTACGTGGACTTGTTGTTCTTATTTATTTCAGCTGGTTAAGCCCTACTTCAAGGCGGCGAACCCAACTCTCCAGAGCAAGGATCCCAACTTGGTTGTCCCCAATTGGATGCCAGCGGTCATCTGCGACCTTCGTTCGCTTCTCGGATACATCAGCGCTGAGTGTGGTGTCAGCCCTCACACTCCCGAGCTGAACCTTCCCAACCTCTTGAACCCGCTCCTACAGACTTGCACCAAGCGTGGCACGCTCGCCCCCGACTTGTATCTTGTCGAGGAGGGTCACCCCATGCATCCCAAGTTCAAGTACGCTGCTGTGGCTGCCAGCGCCCCCGCTACTGCACCTGTTACTCGTAGTAAGGGCAAGGGCAAGGCCAAGGTCGTCGTAAGTGTTGTACTACTCAGCCGCCGACCTTTACTGACTGTTCTTATACTTTCTAGAAGAGCGCCGTGCTCATCGACGAGGTTCTGGAGGCCGTTGGTGATGGCACCCTCCGTGCGGTGTCTTCAAACACCACCTCGCCCAAGGCTGTGGCGCCCGCGGAAGACATTGGTAACTTCTTCCAATTGACTCCTGGTTTTGACTGGGCTGAGGACGTCGAAGCTATGGACTCCGATTCCGGTGAGGATGAGTCCTCTGATGACGAGGTCGAAGTAAGCTTATGTCTACACCCCAGTCAACTTTCTGATTCGCGAACTGCAGGAACTTTCGGTTGCTTTGGGCCCTTCCGCTAGTTCTGCGGCTCCGAAGGTATGTACTACTCAGCTGTCTTGCTTCTTCAGCCGGCTGACTTGTTCTTTTTAGGTGAAATACCTTCCGTTCGTTGAAGTGCCCGGCATGGACACTAACAACCGTCTTTTTATCAAGGCCATCCGTATCTTGGGGACAGCGAGTGGTTCTGGTTCTTCTGCTAGTACCTCCACCGCGAACACTGCGACCGAGGTCGAGCCGACTCCTGTCAAGCGCAAGGCGGCCGTGAACCTGGAAGGTTCTCGTCGCATGGCCAAAGCGCTTCGCCCTTCGGTCTTCAACATTGAGCCAATCCTCTTGGACCAACTCAGCAACTGTTGGTGCTTCCCACTTGTTGGTGGTTGTTTCTGACATGCCTAAACAGCGTTCCAGCACGTCAATGGTTACAGCACCGCCATTTCCGCCATCGTGAAGCGCATGCACATCCTTAACAATGCGCCCGAGGTGACTGCTGCTTCTGCTGGTGTCATTGCCGCCGAACACTCCTACCATCACGAGCTGTCTGTGACGCTCAACCGTATTCACGGGGAGATACAGACCTTCCTGCGTACTCGAGATCTGTATCTGGGCGCCACAGATGCCCTGCTCTTCCCTGACCCTCGGTAGTTGCGCTGTGCTGGCGTTTTATCTTCTTGTTCTTGTGCTCGCGTGTAGCTACTAGGTAGAAAACTTGTCATTCATCGGACTAGTAGCCGGAGGTTTTCGTTTTTGTACATTTTTGGACATTTCTTTTCGTACAAAACGTCTGTAGTTTTACGGCCGTCCCCAATGTGACATAGACTTATTGCCAAGGGTTTAGTGTGAAACAACAGAAGACTCGCGCCTGAACGGAACCCTTCTAGCCTCGCGGTCAATCGTCAGTGGTGTTCCGTTGCTTATCCAGCCATCACGAATCCCTAAGTTACTCCGTTTGCTTCAGGTCTCCGTGACGGTACTACCCGTCTTAGATGTTCCTTTCATCTTATAAAAGGCGTGCCTTCACCTCGTCTTGCTTCAGTACATCATGCCCACTCAGTACATCATCCCTTTCGCCGATCTTCGCTTGAAGAGCGTTCGCAACCTCACGGTCCGTCAGTCCGCTGAGCGGGTCTTCGCTATCGAGGGCGAGTTCGCGCTTGCCAGTGCGCTGGACATCTTCCATCGATCCTTGAGGTTCCCCATCGTCGAACGTCAGAACAACGTTCTTGCGTTCGTCGATTGCTCGGTGGCATTGGACCGCCCTGCCGTCGAGGATGGTCCTGATGCGATGAACGTCCCTCGTCTTCAACTTGGCTTCCTGGAGCGTCACGATGCTCCGACAGCTCGCTACATGGTACATGTCTTGGTGCGTGCCGGTTACTTCTCATTCAGCCTTCGTACTGATGGCTGGGTTATTATTTGTCCAGCGCCGCTATGCTCGTCTTTGGCAGCATCCGGGACTGTTCCTTCCGGGATCCAAGGCGAATTTCTTCGTCATGTTTCTTACTTGTGTGGTGCAACTGCGCAAGTGGTTCACGGGTCCTCATCCCAAGAGCCTCGACGGTCAGAACGAGACCAATTTCCTGGCCCGTCCCTTCCTTGAGCCCTCGGTGTTCTTCCCCGATGTCCACAGGGAGATCTTGGACCATTTCTTGGTGAGTTCATCTTCGACGGTGTCCATGAATGGTCTAATGCTTGTTCAGCTCGAGTCTGTCTTGGGTTCTCACGAAGGCGTCTACGATTGTGTTCGTTGGCTGATTACGCCTCGTGAGGCTGACTGGCTGGCGACTATTGTTCCCGACCTGGGCGGCTTGCCTGGTCCGGTTCGCGAAGTCGTCACTTGGTGGCCTCTCTACCAAGCTTGTCACCCGGTTTTGTTCGTCAAACCGGACCCCGAAGTCTACCATCGCGACTTCAGCGTCCGGGAGAACATCCCATATCACATTCGTGAGTACGGCCCTCGGTGAGTCTTATCTGAGTTCCACCTTCTTGGCTGATTTGTCGTTTCTTATCAGCGCTGTTCCCGAGATTCCTGGTGTCTTTGAAGGCTTCTGGGAGATTCGTTGGGATCAGGCTGGCTTGTGGGAGTTCGAACAGCTCCAAGAAGTCATCGATGGGCTTGCGCCGGGTCTGGTGTCCGACTTCTTTACTCGTTTGTACGCGTTGGAACATCCGCCTCGTTTTGACTTCTACACCAGCTTGAACTATGTCGCTTAGTGTATCTGTCCCCTTAACTTGCATTTGTACTATGCCCTCAATTGATCTTTTCTTGCATACGACATTGAGGTCACGCTTTTTAAACAGGTTGAACTAACTTAAAATATTTTGTACAACGCCGACTACTAAGTCCAAGTAGATATCTATATGACTATCTACTTTCGCTTCTTTGACTTCGATTCGTATTGTCGACGTGGTTTCTTGGCTGGCGGTGGAGTATCTTCCTCCTCCGTCTCCTCTGCTTCCTCTTCGTCGTCGCTCTTGTCAGCCAGATCCCGTACCTTGCGCGTCAGCTTCGCCACCTGCAGCTTCAACTCTTCGAGCTCCTTGTTCGAAGTCGTGGCTGCAGCCTCAGCTCGAGGGGCGCGTTTGCGCGACGGACCGCGCGCTTCCTCGAAAGGGACGACCAGTTGTCCATCCACGAATGCTAGCCTGCACTTGTGGTTTTGCTTGACGCACCGGTCACACTTGAGGATCCCTTCGCTCGTTTTGCAGTTACGGGTGACGTTTCGTTCCCGCTTGCAGTCGTGGAGATACCAGAAACACTCTGCGCATTTGAGAGGTTCCTCTTTGGTATACGGCGGGTTGCCGTGAGCGCGCGCGATGGTCTTCCCTGCTTTGACGCGTGGTACCTGACTCTCCTCGATGTGGAGAGTGCTTGACGAGGCGACTGGCTGATTGCGATCTTCTTCAGCCGCTGGACGAGGTCGCTTTTGACCAGCCACTGGGTTCGGCTGCTTAAGCGACTTGGGGGGTGCCCGCTTCTTCGTCTCCTTCTGCTTCTCCCCCTGCGTCTGCTTGGGCTTCTCCGGCGACGCTCGCGTACTCGCTGGCAGGACCATTCTCGGAGCCGGCGGTGGAGCTGGTGCAGGCACCGGAGTCGCGACTCGAGGGGACGCGGGTGGAGGTGTGAGAGGAGATGGGCTCCTTGGTGGCGACGGGTGTCGTTCCATGTTCGCATCGCCTTGCTCGTCGTAGTCGGGCGTCAACTCACGAGGGGTCAACGGTCGCCGAGGTTCTTCATCCTCGCCCTCGCTAGCGTACGGCGGAAGGGGCTCAGACTCTCCTCGTGTCGACATCGGCTTGGGACTGGCTAGCGGTGCGTTATCTTCGTGGACCACTGGCGGCGAAGGTATAGCTGGCGTCGCTTCCCGTGCCACTGGTGGTTCAACTGCTGCTGGCGGGGGTGGCTGAGTAACGGCCACAGCCTGCACGACTGCCGTTGCCGGTGTCTGAGCGACCATCTCGAAGCCCGCGGATGTGCTGGCCGCTGGCGGTACTATCTTCGTCGACGCTTTTGACTGCTTTCGTCGACGCGCTGTAGTGGGCGATTCTGGGGGTGGCAGCTTTGTTTTCTTGAAGAACGGCGTTTGTGGGGGAGGTGATGGAGGGGGGCTGGACGTCCTTGCTGGCGACGATGATTCCACGACGACGAACCGGTTATCTTGGATAACGAATTTTCGGTTCGTCTGCTTGTAGCGCAACGCCGTGGTTCGTCCCTTGTCGAACTTCAGTCCCCGTACACCCAACACCCGCTTATCTTCGTCGTCCAAAGATAACGCGCAACGCCACAGAGCATCGTCGAGCGTCTGCTGTGCGGACACACGGAACGTCTCCCGGTCCACTACCACTCCAAACAGTTCGAAGATACGGTCCCAGATGGGATGTACCTTCTTAAACTGTTGACTGGCGCTCCACTTCGCGATGTCGATGGGGAGTTGTCCTGGTCGTCGCAGATAAAGCAGGGCCATCGCTTCGCTGTACTGGAACCTCATGGCTGGCGGGAAGCTGTCCCGCATCCAGAACCTCAACTCTGTCTGGTCCTGGGTGTAGATCAACTTCTCCTTCGCTCGATCCATGCCCGGGAACTTCCTGAACACGAAGTGGACGAAAGTGTCGAAGCGGAACGGCTCCCAGAATACTCGCTCGATCATCCCCTGCTGGGGCATTCGCTGAAGGCTGACCAGGCGATTGCCCAACTCAGCCCACCACGAATACACCCTCGATGGTCGATCAGCGACGCGGTAGCTGTTGAGCAGTAGGACCAGGCTGAACGGCTTTTCCCATATTCGCTCGATGAGCCCAGTCGTCAGCGTGATCCTGTATTCCAGTTTGACGTCGGTGCAGAAGACGAAGCCTCGCAGGTCGCGTCTCAAGTAGACCTGTGCGGCTCGGTCCCCATGCGACCACATATTGCCCGGCTCCGAATCGTCCTTCGATATCCAGTTTCGAAGTTCGAGCCGCTCGTATTCGGCGCCGAAGTTCTCACTGGACATGAACGGTGCGGGGAGCTCGTCGACGGTGGGTTGTGCTTGCTGATACTGCTGTTTATCATTAACTGGGTTCATCTTACCACCCATTTAATGACATACCTTTCGCCTGCCCGCTGCTTTTGCTGGCCCTGATTGTCTGACCTGCATCTTGACTGGTCTCGCCTGTTTCTTCGTTAACCAGCTTGAACATCATTGCTTGATTCTTGTCTGTACTGACCTTCCTCGGTTTCACCGTTTGTCTCGTCGTTACTTGCGCCTGTGGGTTGTCGATGTGCTGTTCATGACGCGTCACCTCAGGCCAAGTGTCCGCGGACTCTGGTGGCGGCGTAGGCGAGCCAGGGAGGAACAGCGGGTCGTGGACTTTGTGGTCCGGAGGCTCTGGTCCTTCCGTGTCCTCGTCCCACGGCACTTCGCGTAGCTTGCCCGGGAAGATGTTGTGACTGGTCTGTTTTGCTTATCTTAGTAACTGATATGGCTGGTTTGCGCAGTCCACGCACCATGAAATCCTTCGTTAACTTGTACGTTTCGAAGTACCATCGTTGCGGGACCCAGTTACTGTCGAACGCCTCCAGCATTGCTTCGCCCAGTACCATGTCCAGCTGCTTGAGCGTGTCCCCGGACTTCTTCTTGATTTCATGCCTGTGGTAGTAAGCCCAGGGGATGACCGTTCCGAAGAACTCGTGGCGCGTGATGGCCAGGCGACCAAACCAGTTGTACAGTTTCTGCGGGTAGTCGAGGAAGTGGTCCAGATAGTCAACGACCTCCTGGCTGGGCACCTCCAGCGCGATGTCTGGCATGTTGGGCGCGTGATACCCTAGCGCCTCGTACGCGTCAGATCGCTGCTTCGTAGCTGCGTTGGATGGTCCGGCGATGTTCGACATGTCTGGTGGTTTGGCGGCGAGTACGTGAGCGCGTAGTAGTGGCGGGAGAGAAAGAGTTTGTTCAACTCGAAATCTCCGTACTTAACTTGCCCTGAACGTAAAATCCGCTTAAAACCGTCTTCTTGATCTTCGCCCACAGCCTCCGCGTAGCGGTCTGTGCTTCTTCTACCCAGTATTGTGGCATATCTGTACAACACTTGGTCCCTAGCCTCACTGTGTTTGCCTCATACAATGCTGCCGATCTGCATTTTTCATTTTCCAAATACCCTTTTTGTTCAGCTTTTGCATGGCTGAATAAGATTGATTCGAAAAATTCTCTGCTACATTATATGGTATTGGTACCCCATTCACTCTTTCTTTTCTTAGATGGTGTCCGCACCATCCTTGTGGTTACTGTGAATCAGTTTGACGTGTAACGGACGCGTTTTGTGTCCTGCAGACTCGTTCGTACCATTACGGTTGTTCGGCCCGGTTAGCTGAGTAGGCTGAGTAGTGGTTCGAACTTCGTCTGGGTGGTTCAAGACTTTTTTGCCAAGTCATTTACCACCTTTACAGCTCCCTCTTTGATTCTTTCTAGCCGTTCGAAGAACTTCTTTCCGAACGTACTCTTGTCTTTGCGTGAGTAGAAGGGGATTACTCTAAACTTTTCGACTTTGTCCCTTAGGACAGTTCCATCCAGCTCGCAGAGCACGTAGTTACCACGGGTCGTTCTAGCTATCACAGCGTACGGTCCCATAAAACGTTCCTTGAACTTAGCGTTTAGTTCTTTCTCGATGCGAGTGTTTCGAACGAGGACTAGGTCGCCTGTGTCGAAGGCATGTTCTGGCATGGAATTGATATATTCATCTCTGTACTTTTCTGCAGCTCGTTTCTTCGCCACAGTGACCCTCTTTCGCATCTCCTTTACATCTTCCTTATGCTTGATGAGCTGTTTAGCACGGTACGCGATGAGGTCACTATGTGACACGATCTTATCTGGGGTGTCGATCAACCAGGTTACCTCCTCAATGTCCAGCAGCAAAATAGGGTCACACCCAGTTACCGCATAGAATGGTGAGGTCCCAATCGACCTTTTAACGGTGATCCGTTCTGCCCACAACACTTCGTGCAAGTATGCTGGCCAGGTTTCGGGGTTGCCTCGACACACTTTGAACAGTGACTGGCGGATGTCCCAATGGCCTCTTTCGACCTTTCCGTTTGCTTGCTTGTTATATGGGGTGATCAGGATGCCTATGACACCGTACTTCTCTTCGATGTGCCTTATTGCTTTCTTGATTGCTGGCCCGTTGTCGGTCACAATCTCCTTCAAGCATCCCCACCGACACAGGATGTCCTCGAAGATCCATTCTCCGAGTGTCTCTGCTGTTTCGTTGACCAATGCTCTCGCTTCAGGCCAGCCGGTGAGTCCACATCGTGCTACTGTTACAGCGTTGTAGTTCTTGTACTTCGCATTCTTATCTTTTGCACCTGAGTTAGGCATCTTAAATGTGTCAATGTATGCTCGCTCAAAGATGCCCGGCGTCGTTGTGATGACGGGCTCGATGTGAATGTTCTTCTTCTGTCGCTTTTGACAGAGTAGACATGTGCGTACATACCATTTCACATCTGCCTCAAGTCCTGGCCACCAGAATCGCTTGCTAACCAGCCGTTGCACTGAGTACTGCCCTTTGTGGCCACTCTTGTCGTGTAACATTCTGACGACTCCCATTCTGTGGTGCTTCTGGAGAACTCTCTTATGTTCGCCGTCCTTATCCAGCCGATACAGTCGACCGTTGCGCATGAAGAATTCTGACTTCCACCGCTCTAGTTGCGACTTTTCGAGGTTCGACAAGTGTTTTGACTGTGTTGTGCCGGTCTCAAGTAGCGTTGGTAACTCTGGTAGAAGTCGTTCCCATTGCTGCTCGCGATCCGATCGTCGACCGTCGGGGAAGGTGTCTGTTCCGACCCATTCCTCGACCTCTTCCATAGCCATAGCACATTGACGGAGGCCAGAGAGCTTCGTTCTCAAGTCGTCAGGCATTTCTAAACCTTCACTCGAAGTCACACTTCGCATGAATCCTGTTCGAGTGTCGATCTTGTCCTTGAAACTATCGAATTCCAGCGGCTCATCCTTCGCCGGAAGGTCCTCTGGCGCCTCGTATTCGAACGTTTGGAGTTCATCAGCTTCTTCATCTGCTGGTTTCGGCACTACTTCGTCTTGGTCGGTCGCAGGGCGCCTACTTAGGCCGTCCGGGCCATGTACCTTGCCTGGTACATGAACTAGTGTGAAGTGATACATCAGTATCTCTTCAGCCCATCTCTGCAAGTTGGCGTTGGCCAGCGAGTCGACGTTCGACAACATTCCTTTTATGTACTTTGCATCAACTTCAATCTTCAACTTTCGGCATCCCAACAGGTAATACTTGCAGTATGCTAGCGCTCTATGCAGTCCGTACAGCTCTCGCTTGGCTTGCGAGTATCTAGCTTCACGGTCATTGAGTGTAATTGACATGAATTTCGCGAAGTACTGCTTCTTGGGATCGCCAGGATCGAATTGTGACAAGTAGAAACCGACGGCTTGATAAGAGGTGTCCACGGATAGTATGATTGGTGTCGACCACTCGTACCGTAATGGTTTCAACATTGGACAAGTTCGTATGGCCTCCTTAAGTGAGTCCATGCTCGCTTGTTCCGCTTCTTCCCATTGAAATTTAACCAGCCCTTTTGTCAGCCTAGTTAAGGCATATGCCTTCTTCGAGTAATCTTTCACGAATGCCCTGAAGATCCCTGCTGTCCCCAGGAATGAACGGACCTCAGTGAGGGTCTGACACGGTGGCCAGTCCGAAATCACTTTGACTCGATCTTCCGCGGGTTTTCGACCTTCATATATACAGACATGTCCAACTACTACGATTTCTTCAGCACAGATGATCGCTTTGGTGCCCGAGAAAGTTCCTCCAGCGTACTTCATTCGTTGTATGATACGCATCATGTTTGTACAATGCTCCCATACGAACCGTCTGATGCCAGGATTCTCGGGCAACGTCTCAAATGTACCGTCTGGCTGAATATACCTGCTCACCGGTCCCTTCACTGGTACATCGTCGATATAGGGCCTCGTGAATGCTGGTATTTCATCCCTTAAGATGTATGTGACATCGTCATGAAAGATGGGGACGGAATTCGTCCAGCCCATGGGCAGTGTCCGTAATCTGAGCGCTCCGTACGGTGTCGAGAAAGTTGTCATGTCCCTCGACGCCGTAGCTAGCATCCGCTCGTCGTACCCTACATACAGATCCAACGTTCCTCCACATGAGAGGCCCGCGAATGCTTCTGCTAGTTCTTCTGTAGCAGGGGGCAGTCCGGAGTGCGCGATGGTGACCGCGTTTAACGGTTCCAAACTGTGCACTAGTCGCAGTTTCTTGCCATCCTTCTTGACCACACAAAACCATCGCGAGCGATACGAGGAGTTCGATGGCTCGTACACACCCGTGTCGATCTTGTGTTTGATGATCTTGCATACTTCTTCATAGATGCCTGGCGGTATGGGGATGTTTCTGAGCACCCAAGATGTATGCGGGATGACCGGCATATCAACAGGTGGGAAGTATTCCTCCTTGAAGCTCCCTTTCTCATCTTCCGACCAGGCAAATCCTTCATTCTGCAGGCACATTACTTGGTCTACCAAGTCGCGTTCCGCCTCCCACAAGAACTTGCCAGCATGATCAGCTTGTAACTGGGTTCTTCGTTCGGCTGTATAACGGCCGGTGGGCTGGAACTTGAACGGTAACTTTGACAGTTGGGGCATGCCCTTAAGTGGGTCCCCATGAATGTGCCTTTGAATGCGAAACTCTTCTGGTAGAGTTCCTAGGTGCGACTTTACTTTGAGGTGCACCGGTTTGTATTTCTTGGTAGCAAACACCCCTCGACGCCTTGATAAGCGTTCGGCTTCGAAGAACTTTTCTCGCGCTTCTCCCATGTAGTCCCTGGGCATCGTGACCGTGTAGTCGTTGAACATTTGACTGAGTCCAATCGGCACACCGTGAAACAGATTCATAGTGACTCGGGAGACATGTTCGTCCTCTTGAACATCTTCGGCGATTTCCTTCAAGTTAAACAGCTTTCGAAACCCAAAGACGCGACTGTCTTGGTGTGTCTCGATGGGGTGCTTACTTTCAGGCATCGGGACGGTGTAGTTCGCGTCCACTGGCACCGTATACGCGTACTTGTTGCGTAATGGCTTAACCAGCCTTTGCACTTTCGCAGCCGATTTCTTCAGGTAAAGGCTGGATAGCACACCGCGGTCAAACGCTCCGTCCTCTTCTGCCGAGGTGTATGTTTCTTTGACGACGACATTGCCTTGGCTATCAGCTTCGAGAATGAGTACCACCTCTCCTTGTTCTTGCTTCAATTCCTTGAGCGGTTCTGAAAACCCGGCGGGGTAGCGTGTGAACCTTGTGGTAGCAGATTCTTGGGCATTTGACCCCGTTTGTAGGTTGGGCAGGTCAATTTCTTGCCTGTCCCAGGGTCCTCTATCGTAGCGATCACATCACCATTCGCAGTTGAATGCAGACTGATCTCTGACACAACTTCGAATGGTCGTCCGAGCAGGACTTCGTACGCGGGATCCTTAAGAATGTGCAACTGGAGATAGTAGATGATCCCCTCGAAGTCAAACCGCACGTTCCTGGCCAGGCCAAGGGTCTGTGTTCGACTCTTATCCGCGCTCTCCATGGTTATGGTGAAACTTGGATCGTAGGAGATCCCCAACTCCAGTGCTGCCTTCAACGACATCGACGCGATCTGCGATCCCCCGTCGAGTAGACTCTCTTTTCGTCCGCTCTTGTTGACCAGGGGCCACATTGTTCGCAAATCAGCGTTTTCAGGCGCCACATTCGATTGTGGTACATGATATGGACCCGTATAACCAGTTTGGTTGTAGAATTGCTCTACTGGGTCTTCAACTACGATAGCGCCTTCCGGCATGTGCGCTGTCTTTTCTGCTGTGACTTTGAATACAGCGTATGTTGGTGAAGCATCCTGTTGGAGGTTCACCTTCACGTTTTTGGCCTTCAGCGTATCGAGCAAGTTCTTCTGCCACGCGGTGTTAGTAGCCAGTAACGACTCAGGTAACAACGCCTTCCACATCTCCTCCCATTGTGGGTTGAGACGGAGCAGTTCTTTGAGCTTCGATTCACGCTTGTAGGACTTGGTTTTCTCTTTAATTTTATCAGGCAGAGTTGTATCGGCCGCCTTCAGGTCGACTTTCTCCGGTTCAGGTTCTGGCTGGTTAAGGGCGTCTTTGAGTTCATCAAGTTCGTCCTCTTCCACTTCCGATTCTGATTCCGAAGCGTCTTCCATCACTATCTTAGGTGGCTCCTCTGCAGGAGGTTGCGCTGGTTGAACAGGCGCGAACTTGACTCGTCGCGGAACCTCGACGACAACTCGGTCCTTCTTCCAGCTGGTACCAGGTCCTTTTTGAACTGGTACGTCCTTCGGCTGGTTAGGGACTTCTTGGGGACTGCTTCGTGTGCGTACAACGTTTTGGCTCTCCAGGTACTGGGATGTAGGTCCGAGTCCTCCTCTCATCGAGCCTAGTTGAAACCCTGTTGACCTCCGTTTCCCATCGCCGTCAAGAACACTACTTGACCGTCGTACGTGAAGTCATCCGGCGCGAAGTAGTCCTCTTCGTTGCCCATCGCGTTCTGCGCGCGAATGTTCTTGAGCTGTTCTTCCTTGAATCGACGAACGAACTCACTGGGCTTCACACCAGAGATTGCTTTGCGTGGTATCGATTTCCCATTCTTCAGGAAGAACCACCGCACGTTTTCTGGTTTGAATATCCAGCCTTCTTGTTCATCCTTCTTACGCTGCTCACAGGTCTCGATGAAGTGGGCTGGGTCTTCACAATAGAAACACCCATCGTTCATGAAACCTCGAGTCCCCTGGTTGCCGTGACCCATCTGCATGCCTGGTCCCGGTCGAACCATGTCTGGTATACGGCTGCTTTGAATCGCCATGTTGTACATCGGTTGTGGATAGTAAGCAGCCGATGGTTCGGCTGTATAAACCTGTTGGCGTGATTCTCGTTGGTTCTGCAGCACCAACTCAAGCAGTTTCTGGACCATGTTGGGCGTCTCGTTGAGCCGCTTCTCTTGTGCATTGATAGTGTCCCTGAAGCTAGCCAACAAGTTGTTCATATCCTGTAGATCTTCGAGTTTGACTTTCGTCGTCCCCGGGGGTAGCAAACTGCGTCCAAACTCGCTTTCTTCGATTTCGGTCTTCACTCCGGCGTACTGAATACCAGAATTGAAGTAGGTGCTAGTAGCCACGACCACTTCATCGATCGTGAAGGTGATCTTCTCCGGAGGCGGTTGTGCTTGTAACGCCTTCGTGCGGAGGCCGGTGAAGACAGCGTCCCAGACGACTGGCTTCAAGCATCCTCGAATGTGTTCCACTGCCGCTTTCTCCGTGATGTCCTCATTCTTCACTAGGTACTTCAGGATATGCACAACTTCTCGCTGACATGCCATCCAGCGCGTCTTCGTGCCAGCCTTTTCTTCCTTGTATTCGGATATAGCGTCTTAGCGTCTCGCAAATCATGAATAGAGTATTTGATGTCGCCTGGACCCTTGCTATAGCTCGCGAGAACCGCCTTTCGGAACGCTTCCCACTCACCAGCGATGTACTCTGGCATCACGAACCATGCATCGCGATTATCTGCGCCGGCATACAGCGCAGCTAACTCGATTTTGGCCGCGTCATCCTCTATTTCATGGTTCGAGAACAACAACTCCATGTTTAAGAAGAAGTCAATGATACGACTCTTTTTGAAGACTGGCGCATTCTTGCTTTCTTGCTGGGGGATCCCCTTTTTCTTGATCAGGGTCTTCGTCTCGGGAGAGACGAACTTGTTTGGGTCTAACGTTCTCGGTGGCATGATGTCTGATAGTGTCACTGATCGTTCTTTGACTGGTGTTAATTGGGGTGAATCAGGTAGTAATATACTCTCTGGTTCGGGTGAACTTGGCAGTGGTATTTCTCGCGGATCTTCGTTAAGGTCGGAGAAGAATTGACTGTCTGATTCGGGTTCTTCTTGCTTGATTTCAAAATCTAAGGTCGCGTTGTCTGAATCCGGAACTGGGGTCAAAGGACTTTCTGGTCGCTCTGATTCAGGTGGAGGAGACGGTGACTTTGGTTTCGCTTTCTTCTTGGGCTTTCTCTTGATTTCAACTTTCTTTCCAGCAAGTGCTTTGATGGCTCGCTCTTTGTCGGCTGGATAACCGTCTTTGAGTGATCCTGGAACGTGAGGTCTGGTTCTTAAAGTTTGCGCTGATGTACTTGGCGAACTTGGTGTAAACTGTTCGTCTTGAGAAGGTGTATATCGATCTGAATTTCGAGGCTTGGGTCTAGGTCTTCTAGCGTCCAGCCTGTGCTTTCAATTCGATGTCTTGTACTTGCGTTTGGAGATCGACAACAGCAACTGTACTGTATTGTCAATGCTTAACCCCCCTCGCGGTGGGCTCCAAAATATGATGTGCAGTGTGATAAAGCGGCGTGTAATCACCACTATCTAACCAACAACAAATCTACTGGTGCTTATGGTACGGAACGGTTGTCCTAATCGTGTGATCGGGGAATGGCTGGTTAAGGTAGCAGTGGACTGATACGTCCGTTTTGGTGCACGAATGCGGGTTGTTTTGGGGGGTTGTAAGCGAAGAGGATTTACGCGAAACACCTAATCGAATAAAGACTCAAAGCCGAACAGAGCTCGCCAGGAAGACGGGGACGCGAAGGCCGGGACCGCTCAAGGGTAGATGTTCTACAGTACTGGGGCGACCGAACGGACAACAGTGCACTGACTTGTTATCTGTGTTGATGCTAGCCTCGTGTACCAAACTTACTTCTCTACTTGGGTGTGACAGATCGTTCTTTTGAGTGTCGGTCAGATACCGTGGCCACAAGACGTTCTTCGGCTGCTTAACGTCGCACCAGTTCAGGCTAACTAGGCTTCACTTTCATAAGGCGGTTGTCTCTGGGGAGACGGTTGCTTGCTACTTGGATCCGTGCAGTATCTCTGGGGAGAAGTCCGGGCTCACAGAAGTTAACTGGGTACTTGACGTCAAGGGACTGCGCACGATTCTTGTCTGCGGTTCTTGAGTATCTCGCCACTTAGGCATCTTAGAAGACTTTGCTTTGCTTAGGTTCTTGGCTGCTTAAGGGTTTGGGTGGGCTTTCAAACGTGTTGAACTTCTTATTGGGCGCGAACCCGAGTCAGATTACTACAGAGGAATGCTTTGTGGGCTTTTCACTGCGGGGCACTAAACTACTGTACTCTACAGACGCGACGCTACTTATACACTCTACAGACTCACCCCGGTAAGCTACGTAACTACTCGACGGCTGGATACGGTCCGTACAAAACATGAGTCCCTACTCAGCCTGCACGGGCAAAGGTCACCAGACAGTTCCCGCCGGCGCATATGCCAGTTCCTCTACATTCAGATGTTGCGTAGACCACCCATGGACTCCGAGAAGCAAGGCGCTGCGTGCTCAGATAGGCGTTCGCGTGTACTTTTACTTAACCGGGCGCTTACCGGCTTATCCAGCCTTTGCACCAAACTTGGGCGTGAGCCCATTCAATCGCGAGCTACCGCCAGTGCGCATGCACTGAGATGGTCCGTGAACTCGAATGGTAACACGCTGAAGCGTTGGGCAACTTATCTGGATGGCTGATACCACATGTAGTACATGAGGCGGGTCTTCGAGTCATAATCCATATGGATCGCGCCTCGCTGCCAGTTTCACATCAATCAGACGCGTCGACCGATGAAGGTGATTCTCTTGAGATAACCGCGAATCATCCCCGTTCGGGGTTTTGACACTGGTTTATTGTTGTCCGACTTTTGTCACAATGAACAATGTACCGTCCGCTTTTGGTAATGAACTCCGGAGGTTGTGAACCCCGCTTCGACTCATTCAATGCTGAGGATCATGTTGCTGCTGGTAGAGAGCCGTCGGAAGCGACGGCTGTTCATCCCTGATTCGGATGTTGCTTGTGTGGCGCAGTTACGCGTACAAGGTAAAAGGGACCTCCTCGGAGGGGACAACTGGGTTTATGATATTCAGCCCTGGCTACTGTCGTTCTTTGACTAATAGTTACATGCTTGGAGTTCTCTCCTTGCCCTAGAGAGCGTCTCCGTGATGACCTTTGTAGCGTATCCAGCCTTGCTTCCGCTTGGCTCTTAGTTGCATATGGCTGTCTAGAAATCGCAAAATTCTGGATTCCTGGCCATGTAATCTCAACATGCATATCCGTGGTGAAATCGATGCTTGGCACACTCAAGAGGATTTGCCAAAGAACAAACAGACTGTCAAGAACTTCTGCGGCTCTGGAATCAAGAAGCCTAAGAAAGACTTGTTTATTTCTAATATTGGATCATCTTACACTTATGGCAGACATGTTAAAGAAAGAGCAAGTTTGCTTGCAGCTGTGGGAGCAGGAGCACGAGGAGGACACTGCTTGAGACATATAATATTTACGCCGAAAATATGATAAAAAAATATAAAATTTATTTAGCATTTTTTCATCTGAAAAATAATAAAAATATCATAAACAGAGATGTAAATATGCTGAATATATTTGAATTTACCAAAGTATAGTATATGTTTAGCATATTTTTACTCAATTTTATGATATTTTATCATTTTTAAAGTGAAAAAATGCTAAATAAATCTCAAATTTTTTTATCATAGTTCCAGCGTAAATATTGTATGTTTCATGCAGTGGGAGAAGCTCCTTGTACCGGAGTTGACATTCAAGGGGCGTGAATTTAGCTAAACAATGTTCTTTACATTGGCACATACAGCTGTCAACTTTGCTCAGCCACCTGCATATAGGCCTCCATGCAAAATGCCATCTTATCATGTTTTGCAACATCTATCTTCTGGGGCAGAGGAAGATGGGCAGAGCATGATCGCTCATTGACTCTGTTAGTGACAAGGTCGATGGGCTGGCACATAAATACAGAGAGGCCTGGGCAGCATTGGTGGTAGTTATTACTCAAGGCCGCAACATACTGATGCTGCCTACAGCTGTTTGCATTGAATGGTGCAAGTCCTACGTGAGAAAAGAGTGCTGGCGGGAAGAGGTTATCATTGGCAAAGAGGAATGTTATGAGGCATCTACGCCACATTTATGTAGACCTCTCTCCTTGCTCTCATACCTCGCCACTCCATTTTGGAAGAAGATATCTCAGCAAACCTCTCAAACTAGCGCTACACCGGGAGTTACCGAGTTTCTGCATTTGGAGGTTGGGAGTTCAACTCCGGTTCCGGAATTCATTATGGGTATCCATCCCGCCCTCATCAGAGCCCTCCCGCCCTTCGGCCGAGCTCCGGAGTGCGCCCATGTGGTGCATGACTCCAGGAGATTATACTTAGGTCGCAAGAGTCAGTTTGAAGTGGGCCCCGCCCTGTCCCGCTTCATCCTGCCGTATCCCGCCCTCCCAAACCAATGGGCACTCTGCAATCTGGCAGGTGTTCTAAGACAATGGCGGGATACGCATCATCCGCAGGGACAGCCTCGGCCCCGATATATTGGGTGCGCTATTTTATAGTTTCCAGAATACTCTCAATGTTCTATAGGTTTTCTTATAAATACCCGGGTAGCATGTAGTAACTACCCAAACTTCGTCCTTATTCCCCAACCTTGTTGCCGGATACTCTGAACCCTCTGCAATAGGACTTACCCATGTCTCCCTTTGACAACTCTTGGATTGTCTCAGCTAACTTCTTGAAGAGAGGACCACTCCCCTTAGATCAAGATGTGTGGACGTCAAAGGACCTCAGGTCTAGTAGTCTACCATTGGATGGTCAGACGAGCACTCCGAACAGATGTACGTGTGGGGTCTGAGGAAAGCTACAATTTGGCTACAGAGGTGTTCCATCGTAAGCAAATCTTCACCATGGCAGGATCAGGTCGTAACAAGGAACAGGACCGCACACTGCTTTCAATCAAGCACCGGGGAAACAAATGGCAGTGGAGAAGCAATGTTGTATGGGGGTGCATATCTGAGCAGAAAGGATGCCACACTTATGCCTTATGTCAGGCTGTGATGTATGACAGCCTCCATGCCAGGTTTGTTAAGCAGTAGCGAGGTACGGTGGGGACAAAGTGCAAGTGCCCATATGAGTAGGCGGGGAATGTTGCACCGGACTTTATAGACTGATTGTTATTTATGCCATATGTAAATGGACTGAAATGTACGGAATTTGGATGATGCATGTTTGAATATTGATAAACCATGATTAAATAATTTGAAAATGAATAATAAATCAAATTAGGTCATTGCACAGTAGCAATAAGGTATGAAAGCTGACTTAAAACAATTTGAACTCCGCTTTGGGGCTGATGTGCGCCAGGTACGGTGTACACTGCCCAGTATGGCAGGAGGCAGCCTTACAGACTGGCACAGATCTGACACTCATACATGGCTATAGCCACGCTCTAGCTAGCACTATAGTATGAGCTTCTAGGTTTTCCCTGCTAGGTCAAGCATTGAGCCTCAAGGCTACAGCTAGTGATGTTGTTGGGGAGTCCCGAGGGAGCAGAGGCAATGCAATATTGGCATTGCCAGACTGTTTACCCACTCACAGATCTGTCTGCATCTGGTGGCACCTGGAAATCTCCCTATCGTGACTTTATCGATGGAAGCAATTATCTGGCAGCAGTTCAAGCTAATCAGATCAAGGAGCATGACATTGTTGTCTTGATGTCAATTGACGGTGCTCAGCTCTATCACATGAAGAGCTCAAATTGCTGCATCTACATATAGGTCATTCTCAATCTCAATCCAATTATCCGCCATCAAAAACGACATGTTCTTGTTGGCGGCCTTGGACAGGGCCCAATAAGCCCAAAAATCTGGATTCTCTTATCTTTCCTAGTCTCTATCATCTATTGGCTCTACAACGCAATGACTTGAGCATTTGAGACACAAAGCTGTCTGCTGAGGTTGTCTCGAAACCATTCCTTCTCTTTGTCACCGCCGATGGGCCTGCAATGACTGTGATGAATGGTGGTGTTGGCAAGCGTGGCTGTTGCTTGTATTGTCCCTTGAACGGATGCCACAAACAGGGAGTTGCACACTACTATCCCATGATCCAGAAACCACTACACTTTTCTGATGTTGGGAGCAATCATGGGAACGTTGACATCTCCAACTTACTGGAGAAGGGGATATTGTCATGATCCGTTAACAGCAAGTATATATAGTGTCAGCGATATGATCAGGAGACCTGATCATGATGGCCTTTTGGCTCAGTTGGTTAAGGTGATCGCTGGCACCGGACCTAACAGTTTAAAAATGAAGAAAAGATAAGAGTTTCCCTGTTCTGTATTCTGTATTAGCACTTGTTTTCACACCTGCAACCCTATGAATCTCCATCAAGCGGTAGTCCAGCTATCCCTTGGTTGTGGTGAGAGTTACAGGGGGCCCGGTCTTAAGGATTGTCAGAGTTCTAGATAAGGCCTTCCTGCATTCAGCAGGTTGGTCCTTTGAGTCAAGTCTTGAATCCGGGGGTCCGCCTTGAACGAGACGAGCCCAAAGGAAGAGAGGGAGATGAGCTTGGAGGTCCGTGAGGACAATGCAAGTTTGAGAAGTACAAGTCAACAAGCGAAGGACCAAAAGCATTCAGATAAGTATTAGAGAACTCCTAGTTGATATTTGAACTAAGGAATAAGAGACATGATACATGAGCTTAAATACTAAATCATAGGTCGAAGTATATTCAGATAGAGAACAATAAGAGGCGAAGATCCACATGCATTGGGCAAATGGCTGTGTGGATTGGGCAGAGGGTAGATAAACTTTGGCTGTAGATGCGATGGATAAGGGGGGTCGGTCAGACCACCAAAGACTTGGCGAGACTTGACAAGTTGAACTGAGTAATACAGTCACGAGGAGACATGTTATGTGCTGAATAAGTCGTAGGTCTGGTCCAATCACATGTGTCATGACGCATGGATATGACACCAATATGAGAAGAACAGACTAGAGACCAGGCTCTGTAGACCAACTATTTTCCTTGGGCTTCTCAAGAGCTGTAGACTTTCTATTCTAGGACTTTTTCCCAGTGACAATATGCACCTTCCTTGTCTCAATATAACTGATCTCTATATTCTTCTATGGCATGGCACTTTTAATTGTGCACGAACAGATTCACGATCATCCTGGGATTGGGCAGTTCTTGTCGGAGAGATTTGGAAGGGGCATGGTACTCTAGTTGTCCCTGCAACACTATGGATTCCTGGTTTTTTTGATTGTCCGCCTCGCAACCCCGCTGAAAAGCTATCCAGTGGGTATAAGGCTTGGGAGTACCTGTTGTATTTCTACAGTCTTGGACCAGCACTCTTCCTGGCTTCATAACCTTCTGCAGGAGCAGATTCCTGTGGATACTGCAATCAATTTGGAAAACTATCTGAAGTTATGGGCTCTCAACTTTGAGAAACTATATGTTCAGCGTTGCAAAGACCGGTTACACTTTGTTCGGCAGAGCATGCACACTCCACTACACATGGCCTGGGAAGTCGATTGCTGTGGCCCAGGAAAGATATACTCTCAGTGGGTTGTCAAACATACTATTGGCAATCTCGGAGGGGAGATACAATAGCACTCAAATGCATTCTCTAATCTTGCCCAGCGGAGTGTCCATCGCTGTCAAGTGAATTCTACTACCTGCACAAGATACTACCTCTCCAGCTGTCCATATGCAAGAGGCTTCAGTGATCCAATGTGCCCCATTTGTAAGAGAATTTCTATACCGAAAACCACACCCATCAAAGTAACTTGCTGGGTGCATTTCTGTCTCTCCAATGGATAGATTGCATACTCAGCTTGGAAAGAGAAACAGAAAGCTATCAATAAGCCACAATGTTCATGTCATGTCAAGGTGATGTACAATAACGATTCTTTGAGCATTATACTGATGCACACTATGATAGATTGTCAAAAGACCTGATAGAATCTTTAGAGTTGCGGAAGTGCTCTATTTTCTGCGAAATGAGACTAAGAATGGAAAGAAAACTTGCTGTTATGTCATTCTTTGAAAGGCCAGTTGCTGAACTCCTGGAGGCTTTGTTTGACCTTTATTATACTGCAATACACAAGGGTGATACCGGACTTGCCATGATACCAGTTTCCTTAATGAAGTCTATCCTCATGATGGTCCCAAACATGCACTATTGTCCAGATGCAAACTTCTGGTATTTGATGGAGAAACCAGGCCTAGGATTTGTTGAACCATGCGATATTCAAGCAGACTTGGCATAGCAGTAGAGAAATAATGACAATTAGACTTAGCATTAAGACATACATTTGAGCTGAGGTGATCGAAGTAATGACAGCAATGGCCAAATAACATTAGCAAAAATTAAGGGCAGCAAATTTGGTCAAACCAAACTACTACCATAACCTTTGTATATTTGTACATGGGCTCCGCTATTCCAAGCCACAGATACAGCAGTCTAGGGCTATGTTTACTATGCCATGTTTTGAAACAGGGTTTTAAACAGGGGTGTTTAAAACATTATAAACAGCCTGAGCTCCAAATACCCATGTTTTCAATGTTTTCAATTATGCTATTTGGTAGTAAGAATCTGAGTCTCAGAACACTTTCTCACACGAATTGACTGCTGTCTGAGTCTTGTGAATGATTATTTGTCAGGTTTCTCTGAGGACTATGTCACTACTTATGTGGCACATTTATTGAACGATATTCATGTTGATGACATATATTTCCATATTGGGATAAGTTGCAATTGATGTAGTTGAGGTGAGATATTACTGTCAAAGTCTCATTGGTTGCAGTAGGGATGCAATGTAATCAATGGTAAGGCAGAAACTTGACCTTGCAGAGCCGCAAGCACAAAATTTCAGCCGCACAGACATGGCTTGGGCATCTTGGCCGGCTGGTTTATAAACAGGGTTTTAAACACCACTTTTGACTGATAAGTTTGATAAAATACTGTTATAAACATCTGTCCAAATATTTATGATAACACAGTTCTCATACAAAACGTCCTACTGCCCTCATGGTCGGGACCAGTGGGCACGACAAATGGGTTCTCACGGGGGATCAAGTTGGGGTCTTGTATATGCACAGAATTTCAGTTCTTGGGATATCAATGAAAGGGGTATACCGGTTCGACCGTTGCTTCGGGGCATGATATGTATTCCGGGAACGCCAGTCACCCAAACCCGGGTTGACCCGGGTTTCATGACCCGCCCTCACAGGGCCACTAGGCTAGCCATAGCTGACAGACTAGCATACCGGAAATGATGACAAGTGCTTCATAACCCCACAAGGTCCGTAGCTGGAGACAGTGGAAACGTTGCCAATGCGCTGACAGGCTGTATTGTTGAGCTTGAGCAGCAGAGTGGCAGTCTGCTGCAGGCAAGCACAGTCAGCAGACAAAGAGAGAACATGGAGCTTCAGTGAGCATAAGCTATTCATATAAGAAGAGACTAACCCTTGTAAAGAACAAATCTGAAAGCCGCCAACAAGCATCTTGAGGTCACCAAAAAACGTCTTGAGTGCTTCAAATATGATATGGCGTGACATGAACAGACTGTTCCAGACAAACTTTGCAATGGCATCTTGGACGACATATTGGCAAAGAAGATATTCTGGCTGAAAAGTCATTGGGAGGCTTTCGTTGCCGACGGGGGTGCACCTACTGGTACTGAGAGGAGTAATGCCATCAGCTAGCTTGTGAATCAAAATGGGAACTGCATTGTCGAGGAAATGGAGCAGGATATTTGCAACTATGCCTATGCTTTCTTCTGGAACATGGTCTTACAAAGAAGGTATATATCAAGCTCGGGCTTTGCAGGAGCAGCGCTATGAGAAGAGTTCTTCACCTACATGCGGAAGAATTGTCCTTATCTCTGTCTCTGCTCAAATGACTGGAAGACAGGGAAACTTGTGACAAAGTATTATCCAACCTGGAATACAAGTCAGAGTGAATGGATTCTAGACCAGCTGAAGGCACATTGGCTCCAGCAGCTGCTCCAAGGAGTCTGTAACAGTGTTGCACAACACGTTGCTGATAAGACCATGGACATCGAGAATATGACGGAGGTTGTCGCTCGATTGTTTGGCAGTTATGTTGTTGTTGGGGTAATTGACGGTGTCCATGAGATCCCTGGGAACAAGAGGAAGCGGTCTGACGGCAATGGTAGTGAGAAGAAAAATGAAAGAGGAACAAGAAGAAGGTGGGAACACAAAAACCCAGTTTGGACATCGAATCACGTGCTTACTCTCCCCTGCTCTCTCCCATCTAGTTGCCATTCAAAGACCCACTCTTCATGCAGGACCTCCTGGCGCCATTCAAAAATTGTGTCGTGGGACCATCCACTGCAACTGCCAGTCCTGACCTTGACGTCGACGTGGCAAGTACCAATCAGGGCCCAGAGGCTGGCACTTATCCAGACGCTGGCACCTATCCGGATGCTGGCACTAGTCCAAACGCTGGCACCAGCTTGAAATCCAACAAGCCTGATTCCAATACTGGCTTGGATGGCGGTGCTGTCGACATGAACACGGGAGCAGGCGCTGCTGAGAGGGACACGGGAGCAGGCACTGCCAAGAAAGACAAAACTGGCGATTTGGAAATCGGAGGTAAACCACCAGCTCAGGTATTCTCAAATCTCCCTCATTCTTTCTGTGTTTGTGATATGGTGAAAGCCAACCCAGGTCACACGTGAGAAAAGGGGCGTCACGGCGCCGGGGTACGAATGGTAGGCGAAGGGGCTACACTGTAGAGGGATAGGTACAAAAAAGAACCATACTATCACCAGGCTTTGACTGTACTCCAATCAGTTTCCATGAACCCTTCTTTGACAGTGATCAAGTCCCCCTGATTCAGACCCAATTCTTCGTGAGTCGGCCTGTTCAAACACTGTTCAAACCATGGCTACGCATACTCCCCGCTACACCAACCAATATGCTACATTGGGCTCAAGCTCCTTCCCATAGACCTCAGGAAATTCACTCGAGTAACTCTGTGTACCTACGACTGGTCTCTTACAGGCTCCTTCAAGTCATCAGGAGGAGCAACAAATGCAACCGTTTAATCTGCGTATACTTGCCAATACCGCCCTGAGGATCTTGAGCATCCCACTTGTCGTCACCATAATCCCACCCATCCGCATCCGTCAGGAGGTCTGTGTCTGCATCGTCGTCATTCTTTGAGCAATCAGCAGGCTTGACATCGACAGAGTTGCTTTGCTCAAGTTCAGAACAATCGCCGTGCACACAACATGACAACGAAGACGCATCGGACGAGAATGAGGGAAAGCCGGTACTATTGAAAACGAAACAAACAAAACTGTAGACTACGTAAATCACCCGCGCATCTGCCTCCCTCATCCGGTGCAGTACTTGCACAGCGCAAGCGTGGATGCTCGTGCTTCGGTAACGGCGGAGTCTTGGGTAGAAAGCTGCTTCATTCGCGCTCGTATCCCGGTTACAGTCTTGTCCCGTATGCGGTCGTCCTAGTTGCGGTCAGGTCGTGGTCGTGGAATCCTGTGCATCGGCGCCGTGGGCCGCGACTGACGTACTCTCGTTCGGGGCGTCCTCGTCCGGTCGTTGCAGTTATCTTCGTCTGGTCGTTGCAGTCGTCCTCATCCGACTCGTAGCGGTGATCCTCGTCTAGTCGTTCGGTCGTCGGAGTCATCCTCGTCTGAGTGCGTCATCCTCGTCCAGATTGTCGTGGTCAACCTCCTCCAGGCTGTCGTAATCGCTCTCGGCAGTCGACCATCGCCCTCGCAGTCGTCTTGGCCATCCTCATGCATGTCTATGAGTTTTGCCACGCTCGCGAATCGTGCTGTTGCAGGTCGTTGACTTGCGGCTTGTGCTTGCTAGCTTCTCAAAGGGTGTTCTTATCGAATGTCAGACCGTCGTGGCTGTGGCATGTCAGACCGTTGTTGTTGCGGTAGCATCTCGTCGAGGAAGGTAAAGAGAATGGCAGGTGGCGAGCCGAGAGTCAGCGGCAAGCAGGCGAGGGGAGCGTTGATAGACGACGTCGACTCTTGAGGGAAGGTGGGCAGGAGAGGAGGTTGGGATGGTGAGGAGCGCCTTTTGGAGAACGTGGCAACCGTAACAATTTGTCGCGAGTTCAACGATCCGACCTCTACGGCGGCGCATCAGTAGTCACTAGAACTGATGACCATCTGTATACTTACTTCATGGAAGCAACAATTTTGCGCCTCTCTTCTGCAGTAGACGCGGGCTCGAGGCACCTTTGAACGGCCCAATTGCCAAAGCTGCGGAGGTATTAGCAGGCGTTGCAACAAAAGTTTATGAAGACGACTGACCGATGAGCCATCATTTCGAATCCTCTTGCACGTATAGCGTCGACGATTCTTCGCTCGTTTGCATCTGCAACCTTGAGCTTTTGTTGGAGAAATGTCGACGCCTATTGGTCAGAAGACTTGATGATTCGGGAGACGAAAGAGTGGCATGGCGGCGAGGAGGATGGATGGAGCAAAGACAGAAAGTTGATAGGCTAGTTGAGCGCGTGTTAATTAAGCTTATGATTGGAGACCAGCGCGACATAGTTCGCCGACTGGTCGAGAAGGAGCGGAGGCTGCCCCCAGCAGGTGGCTCAAGCGCAACAGAAGAGGACATGCCAATTCCGTTATGATCTGGGTCATCCAGCTGCTCTGGGTGGATTCAATCGCTTGACGAGTGGGCGTCCTGCTGGGACTGTACCGCATGAGAGGAAGGCAGATGCCAATCGGGGCCGGAGGAGTTTTGAGTACGATTGGCGTTACCGACAGGTTCAGAGCGAAGCGTCAAGGGATGCGTAGTGCTAGTAGGAGAGTGGTAAAGCGAAGTCGGGGAGACTTGGTAGTGGGATTGATGGTGGTCGAACGGCTTGTAGTTGAAGGGTAGAGTTGAAGGGTAGAGAGTGTCGTGTAGCGCCTTGGAGGTACGCCACATACAAGTCTAAATGGTTGGGACGCATCGGCGAGGTGGGCGCAAAAAGCAGGGAATACTGGGGGATGCACCATTGGATCGGCGATACCTGAGGTTGGTGTGGGTGACATGGGTCGTAAAGAAGACTGGTCATTGGGAGACGGTGTCGTTCCAGCCGGTCCTGATGGAGTGAGACCAGAAGATAGAATGGGCTCTGAGGATCCCGTAAGAAGAGACGCCGCGGTAGCCGCAGCCGCGACGCTGTCGAAAGTCAGTATGGAGTGTTGTAGATGTAAAGTGAATGGGTGCGCACCTCAACAAAGTACCAAGAAGGTCGATACTGCTGGAGGAGATAGAGCCAGACGGGGTGGGCTGTTCAGGTGTCTCCACAGGCGTCGTTTCTGCGGGGCTGCTGGCAGCTGGTTCTGCCACGGGTTCTGAGGGAGGTGCCGCGAGTTCGACGGCAGACGCCATACTGGATGGTCGAGACCGAAGAAGCGCTGATATTCTATTCCGGGCGCCTGGCCGATCTGTACTGAGACTGACGGGTGCGGAGGAACGTGGCGGCACTGATGCACCACGAGTCGGGATGGGAGCGATAGAGTCAGGGGAGTCGGACGACGGGTCAGACCCTGGCGGGCGAGGCACATCTGTGGCGTGCACGACGCCCTGGACGACAACGAGGGTTGTGGGAGGTGGGAATTGGCGGGGAGAAGCTGATTGGGAAGGTGTCGCCTGATCAGAACGATTGATGGTGGGTGGAGGAGAAACATCCTCAGGAACGTCGGGAAGAGATGGGGCAAAGTCGTCAGGACTGATGACAACTTCGTCGGCGGCAGATGGAGAGGGGTCGTCTTCGCTGAACCACGAGCCAATGTCTGGCGACTGTGGTACATCCGGCTGCAGCTGAGGCTCTGCTACAGCAGGTGGAATTATAGATTCGCCAGCGTCGGTCGTGTCGGTTGCAATCGCCGCTGGTTCCGGCTCCTTCTCGACCAAAATACTAGGCGCCGGTGATGAAGGAGCTAGACACGACAGGCCCAGAGTCGGGATGTCGTCAGCAACGAGGGTTGAAGCGGCCTTTGACCACCGTTTGGACGTCCGCCAAGACCGTCGGGAGTGCGCGGGTCTGGAAGGCTCGTCGCTAGAAGGCTGTGTGGGCCGAGGCTTCACAAAGCTAAGCATACTCCGTCGCACTGAGGATTGAGCAGAACGTCGGCGCGACTTGGCCACTCGCGGCGGGGTCTCGTCGACGCTGTCTTCGGTTCCAATGTCATGATTTGTCGACGATACTGTCGACGCTGCTGCCAGTGACGAAGACTGCTGTCGCTGTCTGGAAGCAGACTGGCCCATTGGGGAAGGAAGGGATCGAAACTAATGAAAGCCACCAGCGGCAAAATGAGCGGTATAAAAGACTGTTGTACACTGTGGGGAGAGCGCGCCCGTCGTCGTCGTCATTGTGGTCGTCGCTGTCGGCGATGATGGTGGTTGATGAGCAAGAGAGCCGGCGGGCGGTGACGTCCGAAGCTAGTCACATCACGCCTCGGCATGGCTTTCGACTCGACAGCAGCGGCAACGGCGCACATATTCGTCGGCACTGGCTGGCATGGTGCGCACACTGCTCTCGACATCGTCGACCGCGATTCCCAGCACTGACGCGTCATCTCAAGCCTTGCTGGCGCTTCCATGCGACCTTTCATTTAAAAGTCCCATTTTTGGCTTCCTGCCACTGATTGCTCTATGTATGCGCTGGCATGACATTGCTGTGTTGATTGTCGTGGTCTTCTTACTTTCATGTCTTTCGACTGTCTCATTTGCTTTCTGACTAACTACGGCTCAGAGACTCTGCCACGGATCTGATCATCTCGAAAGCCCATCTGAGTCGGAAAAGTCCTAAATTGCTTGTAACGGTTGACCAGAATCACCAGATGTTAGGTCCCGTTATAAGCAGATATGGCTAAGGTTGGCTTATAACGTGTGCTTCGAGGCATTACAGCACTTATAAGCCATCGGTTAAGTCTTAAGAGGATAACCCTTAGCACCTTACGAAGTCTTACATCAGGTAACATACTCTCATAACCTGTAGGAGCAGTAGATACAAGAAAAAATGAAATTCAGGATGAACATACACTACGTGACTAGTTACGATGCAAGTTATACACGTGTCATGAAGTTCTGTCTCCCTCATAACTCTACTCGAAGTCGAAGCCTGCTGCCAATAATGCTGCTGGAAGACGCCAGTGCCTCATCCTCAAGTGCATCCTCCAGTACATGGTCACGAATGCTAAGATCTGCAGGCGCTAATGGAGAACGAAGTATGACAATGTTTAGCACTGACGAAAACCCTTCACAGTAAACCACTCACCCATACAGCGACGCAGCATAGCGCAATCCGAAAAAAATCTATCAGCAACATGATTGAGAACTCAAGACATCACGCGCAGTAACCCACTCTTTCTCAGTCGTCGAGTCGTCGGATAGATCAACGTCGGGATTAAAGCTTGAATCGACTTGGCGAGTAACCTTCAGTGCGGTCGGCGGAGGGGTTATCCATCCTTTAGTATATTTACCTGTCGTGCAAGATATCCAGCGTCAGGCGATGCAGTGGCATAGGCACTGTCTTTGCGAGTAGCAAGTCAGGCAGACTGGCAGCTGGGTGTAAAAGACCGCGCCGTTTCGTACGGCGACTGCAGCTGCTTGGCGTCGAAGGTTCGAGTCAAGGACATGTCAGTCGGCATCAGCAAAGCGCTGGACACCGACGCGAGCGAGTACTCGGGCGAACCCTCAAACGTGAGGCTGAGAGACGGCTTGGGGTCGGGAGGGTTAACGTTCAACGTCCAAAGGAGCTGCTCGACGTGCTGCACCAAGAAATGTCAGAAAAGCGAGAATACATGCGCTCGAGAAAGAGCTCACCGTGTCGTCGAAGTCACCTAAAGGGCTGTTCCTTTTTCGGCCGTCGCCAATCGCGCCGACGATGCCATGCTTCGTCGGGGCATACGTGTCAGCGGATGGTTAGGTCGGCTGGACTGGGCCAAAGACGTCCTTGCGGGTGATGACCGGCTGCTGGCGGTGGTGGTGGTGCATGACGCGTATCGCCTGGTTGTGCTCAGCAACTCGGGAGAAGGAATCGAGCGTTTTGGGCCAGGTCGACTCCAGCACAGGTTAGGCTTGCAGCGTCATCCATGGCCGCTGGTAGCCGTGGAGACGGTCGACGCAGCGGCAGGCAGCAACGTCGCCAGACGCAGGAGAATGAAATTGGCGTTGTGGTAGTACAATGAAGAGACGAATTCGAACACGGATTTGGATCTCGGTCCGAGTGGCCGCGGCTCTATTGCGTCAAGGGCGAGGACGATGGCGGGCGACAGACAGGTCTGCAAAATCTGCAAAATCAATCATTTGACTATGAAGGGAGTACTAAGTAACTTAGTGTCGTCTAAGAATCGTCTAAGTAGCTTAGTGTCGTCTAAGTAACTTAGTGTCGTAGTAACTTAGTGTCGTCTAAGTAACTTAGTGTCGTCTAAGTAACTTAGTGTCGTCTAAGTAACTTAGTGTCGTCTAAGTAACTTAGTGTCGTCTAAGTAACTTAGTGTCGTCTAAGTAACTTAGTGTCGTCTAAGTAACTTAGTGTCGTCTAAGTAACTTAGTGTCGTCTAAGTAACTTAGTGTCGTCTAAGTAACTTAGTGTCGTTTAAGTAACTTAGTGTCGTCTAAGTAACTTAGTGTCTAAGTGGACAAACAAGCTTGAATGATGTCATACCTTCCTGATGGGTTTGTAGCAGGCTGTGAGTGGGCTGAGCCCTGCTTGGAAAAGACGAATACATCAAATTCTGTAAAATTTGATCCATTCATAACTCATAAATCCATTCCAAAAGCGGGCAGTGGTTCCTTCTCCTACCTCGACAACGGAAAGCGCGACAACAGCGGGTTTTCTGACAAGGCAATGGATCCCCCTTCTCTCGCCTCTGATACTGAATTGGATACTACGAGTGTACATTCACTAGACGCGCCTCCGGCCCCAGCAACAGCAACTGCTCCGACAACAGGCCTCATGCCTGCTTTGGCTGAAGCAACTGTAGCGGACCCACCTGTCCCGACAACATCTACACCCCCACCTGAAATAGCCATCATCCCTCCTTCTACCACACCGGTTCTAAAATCTCTTGGGTCGAAGTCCGATCCCCCGTACAAGCCCATGAAATCTACTAGTACACGGTAAGTTACGCACCACCATGGTCTCAATGTCCTACTCAATCTCTTGTCAGTAATCTCTGTGGAATAAATTGGCTCAAGACAAATGGGAAGGGAATGAAAGGACAGTTCACGGACTACTGGAATAGCCTGCCTGGGGACGAGAAGGCTGTATGTATCCCGTCTCTCCGAGAGCTTACTAGCTGACTCTATGTATAGAAGTGGAATACGGCGAAGCAGGAGGCTGACCAGAAAAAGAAGCGTGCCAACGATGCGATGATGAAGGTACGCGCGCGTCATGTTCTGATACCATCTGACTGACGGAGACTCTAGGCGGCAGCTGCGTACATAGGTCCGTTGTCTGTCCCGTGCTTAGTGGTGTTGCCGTCTGTCGCGCGGTCTACTGGTGTTTTTCAAATAGAATATATCGTATCATCAACGATAACGCACGAAATTAGGGCCATTGGAATGCAGGATGATCTTGGAGTGACTAGGTACAGCTACTGAAAATTGGGATATGTATGAAACACGTAAAATGAGTGTGCACGATGTAACTAGACAGACAAAGATAAAGTGATCGGAGCAGTGCGCTCTATGCGAGGGTGATTGTGCACAAGCGTGGCAAATTGGTCTGACCCGTTTTACCAGGACAGTCATCGCTGTCCCCAGATGGACTTTTCACTGGGAGCTTCAACTACACCCTTCAACCCTAGCATCATGGACTTGTGGTGAGTTCTACCGCGGCATTCCTCCCAGTGACCGTGAGCTAGGCTCACTGCGCGGTCCATGGACCCATGCCGGTATCCTGATCCTAATCCTGATCCCTATCCCACCAGCCCGTCGCGCTCTCGATTCGGTTTATGCCCCGATAGTTTCATTTCCTATTCGCCTCTTCGCCTCCATTGTCTAGACTTGCAATGGTCGACCTCCAGCGCTGACTTGCGAGGCAGACCGCGTCCTCGGCCGCGCAGACGATCTCATCGTTCTCGCCACTGGAGAAGAGGTGCGCATAGCGGGGATGCAGCAAGCTCTAGCTGAGTGTCCACACGCCAAGGATGCGCTGGCATTTGGGAATGGCTGGAAGGCAATGGGTGTCGTCGTTGAGCTGATTGGGGAGAGATTCAGGTCACGGACAAGCACGAAGTTTCCGGTAGTACTCATGTCCGCGAGTGCGTAGCCATTCTTCAGGAAGGATAAGGGGAGTTTACATGGAAAGGCAAACCTGCTGTTCGAGGAGGAGATCAACGCAGCGTATCACGCGAATAGAGGAGGTGGGAAGGCCAAGCCGTATGATGTTGACGGCGATATCTTGACGACGGTGAGGGAGATGGCGCATCGCGTGTCCTAAGCGGCAGAATATCGCGATGGCAAAGCCGGATCGGTGGACTTTCTTGAGTTCGGAACGGACGATCACCTGGTTGCGCAAGGCCATCCTCGGTGCCCTGCGTCACCGTGCTACACGAAATCTCCCTCGAAGACCTGTTGATTTCATCTACTCTGTCTACATAGACCTATCCACATCTACAAAGATTTGGGATTTTTTCTTGGTGTTCCAGCCCCTGAAAGTTTTGGTGCGCGGTCCCACAAACACCTCCCCACGACGCCTAGTGC
Organism: Strobilurus luchuensis; assembly: GCA_019915105.1. Taxonomy (NCBI): domain Eukaryota; kingdom Fungi; phylum Basidiomycota; class Agaricomycetes; order Agaricales; family Physalacriaceae; genus Strobilurus; species Strobilurus luchuensis. The sequence continues at coordinate 586,507 of JAHLMJ010000021.1, read as the reverse complement.
ACTTGTCACAAGTACAATTTCCTTTGCATGCTGGACAATCTCCTCCTGTCTGGAACGGCCGGTTCTCAGCTGTGTATCTGTGTCCGGATTAACACGCAGGAAGACAATGAAACTCAACGACAAAGAAAGTTGAGATGGGATAAAAATGGCACTGACTTTAATTCCACACAGCTCACGCAGTAGCGTTTATCACAACTGATACAGGCAGTAGACGGCTTGTACGACCGACTGCGACACTGGTGACACAGTATCTTTCCATCACCGGTGGGCCCCCGATCTACTTTTCTGGCAGCTGGTGGTAGCGCAGTGGAAGTATCAGAATCAATGTGAGCCCCAATCCTTTGAAACGCGCTATTGGAAGAGGTGAGAGTGGAAGCAGTGAGTGGGACTAGCACTTCATCCTCCGAATACACCGCCAAGGACGGACGAGGCGAAGGCGTCCGCGCCGCAGGTTTTGAGACCCCTTTGCTGCTCATTGGTGGTGGCGCAATACCTGTCACAGATGACGCCTGCTTGAGTACCGGATTGTAGTCGTCGGTAACAGACAGCGCAACGGGAGTATAGAGGGTAGTGGGCGGAGGAGTATAACTGCCTTTCACAAGACTAACATGACCATCATCATCCTGAGGCATCAAGTGAGGATCTTCAAAGCCCTGGTGGTTCAGCCCCGGACAAAAATTGTCTGCGCCGTCATGCATCGGGGAAAGACGGTCGAAACCCAAAGAATCGCCTAAGAGCCCCACAATCAACGCTAACGAACTGGAACCATGAAAGAAAGGCACCTTCAACGATCTCATCGCACAGCTGAGCCTGCGCTGATGCACTTGATTCTGTCGCAAATGAACATCAATCAACCAAAGATTGGTGCTTGACTCTGAAGCATACCTGAGCTCTGTGCTTCTAATTTGTTAACTGGGCCTGTTTGCTTTGTCGGCATTGTCCTCGATGAGCTGCCGGGTATAGTTGTTGCCTTGAGAGGTGGTGAGACCTCCATCTGTGTCTGGTCCAGCGACTTGACAGCCGTCCTCAACCTGAGCGACTCCCTTAAGTGGCACAAGTTCCACTTTAAAGATAGACTTTCCCACTTCTCATCGCATGCACTCTCATCGTACAACCAATCTGCCACCAATTCGGTACCCTTCCCGTCTTCCATCTCTTCATCACTGGCACCGCCCCCGTCCCCTCTCTCTTCCGCCTCTCGATCTTGACCGTATCCGCAGGCACAGCCAGGCAGAGAAGGAGTAGGGGAGGTGGAACGGCGCTCACAGACATGCGTATTGCTCTTGCTAGCCGAGAGCGACCTTTCTTCGAAAAGCCGCTTTGTTTTTGGTACCAAATCAGAAAGATTGACGTCGTCGTTACCAAGAAGCCTGCGCTTTTTGAAGGGATGGGATCTTGACGCCGGGTCGCTTTCACTCCTCCTCCCTTTACCCTTGCCCGTCACCACTAAAACCGACTGCCCCCTACCTGCCATTATCGCTGACAAAGGCTGGTTCTTTGGCTTCTGTACGCCATCTTCGTCTTGGCCATCCGCGACCCTCTTTTCTTCCCTGGGCCTAGCTGGCCCTGTGCCAGCAACCGCCCCGTCCCCATTCACTGCGTAGGTGGGAACAATGTCATTGCAGAGGGTAGAACCTTCGCAGTGAATGACGATTCTGTCCTGAGCACAGGAGTACCTGACTTAGAGTCGAGAGTGCCGTTGAGAGAGCCAGAAATAGAAGAGGCGGGGGCCTGTGACGATGACAACTGCAAAAGTGGTGTATACTTGATTGTCTGTGATAGAACGTGCATGAGGTCATTGAACGCAAGGAGCATCGGGATTACCTCGATGATTTGTGCCGCTTTGGGGGATTCTTGGCCTGGCGGTGTAGAATTTGGCACCCAAATTCTCATTCGCTGCGACGTCACCACCTTAATCAAGGGCACTGCTGCACTGGCCGGTACTCTTTTCTCCTGAGAGGGCTCCAGTTCGGCCAAGCCTCCCAGTGGAGGCGTGAACAGAGAATCCTTCCCATCATCCGCCTGCACGTCCTCCAACTGTTCTTCTGTGTCTTCGCAGTCAGAGGTCTGTTAATGGAGATTAGCATAACAGACTCAACGACGAGACGGGAAAGAAGTGGGAGAGTCAGGCAGAAGTCAGAAGTCAAAACATATGATTAACTGACCAAATCTGTATCAGCGGCACTTGACACCTCAGGAACGGTGACTGCGTCGACTTCTTTCCTCGCCTGGACCTGCGCCACAGCTTCTCTCTCCTGCGGTGCTTGTCCAGTGCCGTCATCAATCCCCGTCGAGTCCACCACTTCAGGCTGTGCACGAACGGGATTCATTGCTGAACTACGGCTTGCACCTACAGTTGCCTGACTTTTTGACTCTGGCGGCGGACGAATGCGTGATTTGGGAATGAGATGACCAGCTGCCAGGTTTGATGGAAACGGTGCTGCTCTGGGCGGGGGCGCTCGACGCGCGCGCGGTGGGAGAGGCTGAGAGTGGCGTTATCAAACGGATATCAACGCATGAAGTGAAAAAGAAAGGCAAGAAAACAAGGAAGGAAATGCGCAACACACCTCTTCTACAGCTGTCTCTTCAGCATGACAAAAGTTCTCACTCCGCCTCTCCTGCCGCACTAAGGAAGATCCCTGTCCTCCGTTATCCATTGGAAACACCCTCGACCTTGTGAGTGTCAGCCGAAAGACTGAACGAGGCTTCGACGCGTAGTTGGTTACTTACAGCAGCGGGTCACCAGTGGTCCTTGCCGCGCGTCAGAAAATGCTACAGACAGTGAGGCGGGGCGTGTGCAGGCGAGAGGGTCAGGACAAGCTGAAATTCACCACCCGCTGACAAGGCATGTGTGACGAAACGGTTACGGTAACTCGTTCTCACGCTTGTTCTCACGGACCAAGCTACGTCTTATCTCATCTATTCACCGTCACACTCGCTGCGCTCCAGTTACGGACGGACTGCTCTCTGTTTCACCTTCGTACCGCTCTATTAGTCTCGCAGTGCCCGTAGTTTCCGTAGTTTACATAGGATCACTAATAGGGAGGCTCAATTCTAACCGAATCGAATCGGAAACGAATCGGAACGGAATTTGAAATTTGATATTGAGCCCGAGACGTAAGGGTCGAGCGCTTATCATCATCTCCCATCATCTCTCGCCTCCCGGCTTGCTTTATGCTCGAACTATGCCCTATGCCATACCGGTCGCATGCTGAAATACAGCACAGCTACATCCAAGAGGCAGAACTTCACTTTTTGCTTGCTGAACTGGCAGAGGAGGACGACCTGTGGGATCGTGAACTCTTCGGAGATCTTGGCGATGACTTTGGAGGACTCGAGGAGGAGGATTTTGATGCAAATGAGTGGCGAGTTGATGATTTCAGTGATGGAGAGCTTGCTGAGCTATTGAGAATGGCTGGCCTCACACTTGCTAGCGTAGCAGAGCTCTTGGAGGTCAATCCAGCTTGCGGACCATACTTCCAGTTTCCGAAGTCATCCGATTTCTTTTCCTGTTGTTTGGCAGCCGATGACCGTACATTTCGCTTTGCATTCCGGTAACATAGTCACGATAGAAGATAACTTGAGCTCAATATCTACTTAGAATGTTGAGGAAATCGTTCGATTGGATGGTTCGCCTACTCTCGTTGAATCCGATCTTCGTATCCCGGGGACGCAAGCCACAACGTCCTGTCAAATATGAACTGGGCACCTTTCTCATGCGCTATGGCACGGTGGGATCCGATGTTCGATGGACCAGTATGAAGATGTCTATCGGCTCGGGACTGTGATCCTGTACTGCCGACGAGTAACACGAGCACTACGCGAGCTTCGAAATCACTTTGCGAGTTTCCCCACGGAGGAAGAGCAGCAGATCCCAATGACGACAATTGAGAGGGCTATTGGGTTCACAGATTGTCTTGGAAGCATAGATGGATCCCTTATTCAGTTTGACGACATACCAACTTCGGGCGCAGGGGGTTGGCAGCACTGGCAAATAGTACTACGTAAGTACGATCTACATGATCTGTCAATCTACGTTATTGCACCTTCATGTATGTCGACCAAAACCGTGATCGAATGTAACCGCCGAGCACCGAGGTTACCCGCCACATGGCATAACCTCGATCGCTCCTGCCTTATCTGGTCGGGATCCGAGGCTTGGACTGCGACGCCGATGATCGCCTCCTCTTCGACCTGCGTCGCCGTTAGCGTCGCCGGAATTTTCAATAAACGCATTTTGTCAACTCTCAAACGAGTGATCTGGGTCATTTGACTGTGCAACTGAGGATACCGAGTATAGCACAGTCTTTCTCACTCACTCTCTTTCTCAGATCTGGCTACAGCGAAACGAAGAAACAACTTTTTGAGGAAAACGGTTGTAGTGACGAGTGTGTTGCCACATTCACTACGTTCCTCGAAGTTTTGACATCTACCTTTCCTAGATCCAATACACGGACCTCTATCTTCTCGACCTCTTCTTGTCAAGCGCCGGGAAAACATTCAAGACAAAATACTCGGACTCCTCGACATTCTCGATCTACTTGATCGTTGAACTGGTTTGCCTGATCGGACGAGGACCCCGTACTCACTTCAATGACGTGCGCCACGAAATGGGCTCGAAATACTTGCTATCCTCGGAATGCCCGCCAGTGTAGCCAGCCCGGTCTATCCAGCTGGCTTTCCCCTGTCTCCTCGTCTGCTCCCTCCCACATTCACCCATCATGACGGCTTCTCCCTCGTCGGATAGCACAAAGTACACGATGGAGGAATTGACAGCTGGGAGCCGCAAGTGCGTATCCAGTCTGATCCAAGCATTCACTCACTCAGGCGTCGTACAGGCTCTTCAGGAAGCCGACCCTCATCGCCATCGTCAGCAGTCAACCCGAAAAGTTGGCTGTCAAACTCAATCTGTCACAAACCACCGTACCGCACCTCCGACAGATCATCGTCAACAATGGCTATGCCAGACTGCCCGAGCACATGCCGCCACATGCAACACCAGCCGCCGCTCCATCTGAACCGCCGCCACCACCTGACCCAGTATCCGACAACCAAAATACCGACCACCCACTCGGCTTTGACCTTGCTCGAACAGTTCCGGAATGGTTCCAGTTGCCCGCTCTGTCCGTCGCTGATGTTCCTACGCCTGCCGCCGACTTGACCGCATTACTGGCCACGCTTGCCGGGCAGAACGATCTCTATCCACTCGAATTTCTCGTGCGTATACTGTCACTCTTTCACCGTTCCTGTCAGTCAAGTCAAGTCAGTCAGCCTTTCCACCGCCAAACAATGTGACCGACGATCATGTCAGTGCTGCCGACACTCAGCAAGATGAGGTTAGCCCAGCATCATTCCACGCTCTAGCGCTTACTGACTGTAGTTTTACTTAGTCTAACCCGGCTCTAAACGCTTGTCGCTTTTCCAAGCTGCCGTCAACGCCCATTACACCACCCGAGACACCACAAAAGCGTTGCAATTCTCGACCTCCGGCCTTGGCAGATTCAACCGCAGCTCAGCCTGTCTTACCGCCCAGCCTCGGTCTTCAGACGGATACAGACATGACGTTGAGTGCGCCATCAGAGTCCGCTACACTCATCTGGAAGGTACGACATTTGTCTTTGTAGCTACATTCTGCTAACTGTTACAATCGGCTTAGAACTACACGATCCTGATTACAGACCGTCGACATAATGACTTTTCGACATTCCTCCCGGCTCGGGGCACAGATACTGGCTTCCGCAACGAGTGTCAAACAGAGAGTCAATGGCAAGTCTCTACTCGGGATGTCATCAACGAGATCATCAAACGCAAGGCAATCCTAGGTCTGCAAATTCGCTCCTCATTGTTCATGTCTGACGATTCATTGTGCTTCCAGGTCCCGCCAAACTCTCAACTCCAAACCTTAATCCAGACAGGTCGCAGTATGTGAAGGTATTCGTTGTCTCGAGAACTGGCAAGCTTGACGGAAGCGAGCTCTTGTACGAGTCCGTGGTCGTTGATGACGATGCATTAGAAATCTTTGTTGATGATGTGAGTCTCCTTGTTTTTGTCCTCGGACGGCCCTATTCAATGATATGCTTTTCCAAAGGCCTACAATCTCGAACACACCAAGGAACGATTGATCAAGACTACAAAGCGAAGTCAGTCATCTCTTGGGCTTGCGCGCAATGTCTTCGTTTGCTGTCTGACGCTCATCCAGAACGTGCTGACGAACACATCGACGACGAACAAGATTTGGTTGAAACTCGGGGACCGTTAAGGTCTGTCAGGACATTAACGAACGACGAAGATCTCGGCCATGCTTGGCTAACCAAGAAACTCGACGAGGTCTCCGAACAGCTGGCGAAGGAATCAGGAATGAGCTTCGATCGTGTTCGGAACACACATGGCCACTCTCTCTCCAACGCTGATGTCTGTCGCCGTTGGTCATTCATTGGACAGTTCTATGAGAGGTTCGCAAAAGTAAAATGTCCCGAACTCGTAGGTGCTTCGCTTTGCAAAATCATTTCCGTGCTGACAATTGGTCCTCAGAATGCGACAGTGACAAAACCTCGCTTTTGCTCTGTCCTAGGAATCGGTGAGACCGTACTTGATGAAGCCCGTGATATGTATGAGGTTCTCAAGGTTTTCGGAGAGAGAGGCACACGTCCGAACGCTGAGGTGATTACACGATGCACTGACGGGGAAAAGTCTGATGGACAGCGCCGCGGTGACTTGGTCAAATACTTGAAGGAGTGGAAGGGACGCATCTAAATTATCTTTGTATGTAGTGAGTAAGTAATGTCAGAGTACACCATACACGATCAGGAACATTGTACAGTCTGCAGTAAAGAACCATCCGTATCTTGTGAGGCTCTGTGTTTCAAGTGAGATAACAGCAGAAATGGAACTTACAAGGCAGTATGGTCGAGTGAGTTTGAGCATTTCATATCCAAGATGTCTGAAAACAAAACCAAAGTCCAACGTCCCGGGGTCACAGTTCAGGCAAATGTGGCCGTCCATTCTGTGAGATTATAGATTATATCGTGTAAGTTAGGGAGCTAGTACAATAAAATTGTCTGCTACGTCTAGAACAGCTCTAACATTCGAGCCATCTCTCTTTTGTAGCCATTCCGAGAATAAGCGGACACTCCGTAAATACTTCCTCTCGATGGGTGCCCTCCTGTCAATGCAGAAATGTCTCTCCATGAATGAGACAACAGCAGGACACGTCCACTTATACTTGCCGTTGGGATCTGTCAGAGTCTCGAAGACACTGACGACCTTGCGACGGCGGCAGAACTCCGTTTTCTTGCTGTCTACTCTCCCGTCATTGCGCCACTCTGCATCCCAGCCCTCTGTCAACTCCCGCGTCGACAGATATCCATCTACGCCAAGCATCCACTCATCCCAAACATCGCATAGCTGCTTTGCAGTTGCAAACTCATACCGCGGCACCCATTCTGCGCTTCGTGACCGAGATCTGCCATTCTCGAGCCATTCCCAAGTATGCTTGTGTACACGCTCTGCGCCATATTTGTGGATAAGGGCATCGAAAGCAAGCTTCTTTCGACTATCACGGCTTGTACAAGAATCAGGGAGTGGAAGTGGAGGAGCGATATAGTCGGAGGAAAGAACTTGGGCCAGAGGTGGAGATGTAACGGGAATGGTCGGAGGAATGAGCGGCGGCAGCGGCACAAGCATGGATGTTGTTGTCATGGACTCTGTTTGTGTACAATCCAGTCCGCGTTCTGCAAGTTCACTGGCGAGTGGTAGGACTTGTAATTGTTGAGTATACATTCTGAACAGACAGTAGATTGAAGCTCTTACCTTGATCCATAACCTTTCGCTTTCGAGACTGTCTTCCCTTTGCCGGTACATGCGGATTGACCAGTAGAGTGATTGTTGCCTTGATATCGTCATACTGCTGCTGGCGCTCAAGTCGTTCGCGCTCACGCTCCATACTAGCTGACATCTGTATACCGCGCATTGAGGCAGCCACTTGCACTGGAAGTTGCGACAGCTGATGCCGAGCATCCTCCTCGGCCTTGGTGATGATGGCCATCGAGCTAGAAGCAAATTCAGCGAATTCGGAGGTGCTGAAGGGTGCGTAGTTCAATATGGGCAGCTCTGGATACATCTGCGACAGAACAGCAAGGTCCTGGAATAGGACCGTACGTAGACGAATCATGAGCAGACAAAATTGCTCCAGGGCAAAATCATCGGCTACAGTCCCGTAGTCCTGTCGGCGAGTTCGGAGATCCTGTAGTGCCTTCTCTGCCCAGGGAAAGACACTATTCACAAGTGACTGTGGCGGTCCTGACTTCCGATCAATCTTGGGCTGAACATGGACGCAAAATGATACGTACTCAACATTCCGCGGGGAAGACAGTAATTTTCCGGACGCCGGGCATCGTACATCGCTGCTCCAAGTAGTGTGCTTGTCGGAAGTGCGCGATCGTAACATGCGCGGAACGAGCCCTCATCATTCCATCCACCGCCTGCTTTTGTATCATCCATAGACGCTCCGAACTCACGTGCCGTTTGAGCAAACTGAGGGCGTCCTGCATGTGTAACTTTCGACGAGCTGATGTTGTTGGCGTCATGCATGGTCTTGATGTGCTTTGCGTGATCTTAAGTTGCTGGAAGTCAGGACCGAAACAAGAAGAAGTGCTGGCACTCACTAGTGTAGGACATTTCTTGTGTCCCATTCTTTGTCGAACTCGGGAAGACAAGTAAATCATACCAGTCTCGCTTCCCGAATTGGCCACACTTCTCGTCACTGAAATTGGGCTCGAAGTCCGGTGCATCGTGCTTGAGAACGTGGAAGTGTGTGAAAAACATCATCGCAATCGCGCCAATACAACAGAGCTCGGCAAAGCGATGTCGAAACGCTCCGTGTTCATCAAGGCGGCCATTGACATTAGTCTTCGACTGGTCAACGAGACATACAAGTGCCTGCAGCATGTGTTGATCAGTACAGTAAATGAAATACACGTAGGAACATACCATCACGGATACATCGAGTCCCAAGGCAACCATCGGTATGTCGCGGGCAAAGAGATCTGACCATAACAGGCTACGAGTATTGTCTCCGCGGAATGCAGTGCAAGTAGACAAGACAAGCATGGCCCGGTTTCGTGTTGCAATATAGAGTTGTCGCGGGGTTTTCTTGCCTGAGATGTACCACATCGATCCCCGTATGAGCTCGTCCTTTGTGTAGGTATGTGGAAGATGACACGGATTATCGGTTTGACCCTCTAAAAGACAAGCAGAGCTAAGTTACCTGAAGATGCGCCAGCTGCTTTGCGAATCTGCGACTCCGCGATCCGAGTTGGTAGACTAGCACTGGCGGCGGCCTCAAAGATACGAATTCGTGTATCGGAGCGTAGCTGTCGTTGAGACTCGGGCACGGCGAGATATGAATCTTCGTGCTGGTGATTGAGGCGATGGCTCTCAAGGGCACTGATGGTTCCAGAGATTGACGATTGGCCTACAGTACCTTTCTGACCATTGTGCTGTTGAGACGGCGGATAGAATCAGAAAATACATTAGCTCCTCCGATTGGGTCGACTCTCACCTTGGGGCGCGTACTCTCGTAGCCGAGAAAGAGGGCTACTTTCGTTGCAGTGATCGGGTCCGCGGGAATACGCCGAAGGTCAGGACTGACTTTCAGTCTGGCATCCTGATCGGCATCCCACCAGGCTATGTAGGCCTTTAGGATGGCTGAGTACTTCGAGGAGGTTGCTTTTTCGCTCGACATGGCCTCTTGCATGGAAAGACGGACCGAGTGGGTCTCTATGTAGAGGTCCCTTGAAGCGTCGGCTGGGGTTGAGCGAGTGGGTAGCACAGAGGGAGGTGCAACGGAGGTAGAGGTGTGTAAGGATAGGGTGGATTCAGGACTGTCGGTATTGCTGTCCGACGGTTCGAAGTGATGGAGCTGTCCAGCAAGGAGCGCAAAGTGCTCCGGCTCCGTGAAGTCGCCAAAATGCAGACTGGATCCAAAGGCCGCTGCTCCAGAAGTGTCTTCGGCATGATTATCGTTGTCAGAAGGTGAAACGGGAGCGAGAATTTGACGAGGGGGGGCAACTTGGCCGGCATCGGAGTTGGATGTAGAGAGTAGGCGAGCGCGCTTCGCGCGCAGTGGAGAGGACTTGTTGGCAGCTTCAAAGCGCCGCTGAGATGGGCTCTCATTTCCAGGGATGTGAAGTGCGGCGCGCATCGCGTCAGTGGCCGAGGCGGGCGCGGTCGCTGTGCCAAATCTTGGCTGGATATTCTCCATGGTGCATGAGTTAGACAGAAGCACAGCGGCATAGACTGAGTATTTACCTTGCTCGTGACTCCAGGTTTCTTGAAATGGCAAACAAAGGTCGCGTCAATGGCACCCGATTTGGATCGTTGGACAATGGGTCGCGTTAATCACCCAGTGAGGCAAAGGGTCGTGTCGATTGGGGCATGGAACAATGGCAATGTCTGAAGGACCAATGGACACTTCGGGAAGATGCAGATGCGGCACTCAGATGCTGGTAAACGTCGGGATTGCACAGTGAAAGCACAAGAGAGAGACTTCGCATGCGCACACACGAGTAGAGGTCAAGAAAAGTTGAGACTCGGGTTTGAGGACAAGCGCGAAGGCGGCACAGTTGACCGCCTTGCGCGAAAATGAGCTGTGGACAGCGACGCGGCATCATGGTAGGACAATGAGAGATACGTAGCACGTGGGACGGATCGTTACATTATGGCCTATTCGGGACAATGGGTTATGGCGCGGTACGGGCATTTCAAGCATACTGGCGTGGTTCTGTAACCACCCCCGTACGAGGAGGTAACCACGCTGTAACCAGCGCTTGAGGGCAGTGTCGATATGCTCTATGTTCGAACACTCTTTGTCGAGGCGTGAGACTTGGCGACGTATCGTCTAAGTAGCGTAGTCCCAGTGGTGTATCCTACAGAATAAGATCAGTGCGAGTCAAACGATTATCCAAAGATTAGACATACTGGACGAGCTAGCTGAGGACAGCGTAGCCTTCGTCGGAGAAGGCGTTGTGCGAGTCCGACAAAGCTAAGGTGGTTTTGAGTAATGAACACAGATGAGACCATTTGACAACATACCTTGTCTGTGGCGAGCAACGTCAGTCACTGTTCGATTCAGTGATAGAATGCTGAAAAGAGCGGGCGCGCTATGCGAGCAAGGTAAGTCAGTACTGCAAAATGGGTAATGAAGGTGGAAGACTCACCTTGATTCATTCGTTACGTTCAACTGTCCCGAGAAAGGGTGACAGCTACATCACAGCGGACGTAGCTGTTCAATGCTCGTCCGCCTGCCCATGTCGACATCTTCAGAGTCAAGTGCGACGGTAACGGCCTCAAAACAGTAGTACACGGACGGCGACTAGACGGTCTAGCCCATAGAGATGCTCATCCTCGCGATGAGGCGCCCTTCACGGTAGTTTGGTAAAACTAAACTGAATTGAGATGAATGGCCTTACCTTTTGCCGTACAGGGGACAAACCGTCTGCAATTCGACGCGTAGCCGCCCCGTGAGCTCCAATCAGACGTTCAGCCGGTGTTGGACGAGTGACGGGCTAGCTCCCGCCTCCCTGGCCGCTGGACCACCCGCGCCATACATCAGCCGAGATACTTGAGCACGGCAATGAATGGCGTCGACTTGCCTGCATGAGAGTGATTTCTCTACGCCGTACGTCAAGCTGTTGGACCTCTCGTGGAGACCAGAGGGTTTCCGAGGGAGATGTCGATAACCAGCCCGTAAATGTTCGGCCGTACGCTGTACAACAACGGCGGCAGTTAGTGGTTGCCAGTCCCTGTTGCATAGGGCTGGGTCCTGTGTCAGTCACGGCGCCATATATGGGACCGTATTCGTCTGGCGTTCGCGTTCGTCTGGCGTTGGCGCATTACATGAAAGAGGCACGCGGGTAGTGGACGGAGCAAGCAAGGGAGGCGCGTCCGAGTCAGGTCGTTGCGGTTGGGTTAGAGCCAAGGGATAGCGGAACGTAGGGTTAGGGTTGTCGGGATTGACGATCTCGGCTCGGAGATTACGTAACCGGAAATGACGGGTAGGGCTTGCAAACTTCAACTCTCTCATCGACCACCACCGCCGAAGACCGTTGAGAACTTCTGGCAAGGGCCGACTGGGCTCTTTGACATGACCGTTCTCGGCGACAATGTCGTCTGTCCAACCCGACCGTCGGAGCCTCACCAACTTCTGGGGCGACCATCTTACCATCGTATGGAATGACGGAGTACGTCTCACACACCTCTTTCAGTTCTCAAATTAACCCTCGTCAACTTGTAGACGCATGCCTATTGCCACACTGCCGACGAACTATCAACTCGAGCGTCCAGGTTGCTCGGGATTAGCACGTGGACCTTACTTGTCTATTCGCAATTCTTCAAACCTTTGAGCGTGAATTGGCACCAGGGAAGACAGGCGCCGTTTCTGTCTGCGGTCTTCCTACTTTTGAGGGCTACGAGACCTCCCCTGATCCTAACGTCTCTAACGTCTCTCTGGACGCTTCTGCTTTCACTAGCAAAGGCTGATTCGACTCGGGTGACATTGGATATACGGACGCCGATGGTATCTGTACGTCACTGGACGTTTCAAGGAGATCATCAGCAAGGGTGGAGAAGTCATCTCTCCTTCCTAGGTGGAAGAGGCTATTGTGACAGCTGCCAAGTCCCACGCCAAGGTATGCGTCTAGCTCAGCTACGAGAAGAGTCTTGTCTGACGTAAGATTCTAGTCGACGCTAGCTTTTGCAATAGAGCACGACGTGCTCCAAGAGGCTATCGGTGCGGTCATTGTTTCGCAACCCGGCGTTCCGCGTTTTGGTCTTTCCCAGCTACGTGATCTTTTAAAGTAAGGCTGACATTGAACTCAACAAGTATGTACCTGATACTGAACTGCCCTCTAGGGACCACTTACATCCCTCGAAATGGCCCTTCGCGATTGTCTACGTGAGAGATCTTCCCAAGAACAGGTAGTTCTATTCGCGTTGACTCACATTGCCTTTGTATCTGATTGTCTATCATAGTGCTGGAAAGCCTTTGCGTATCAAGCTGGGGACGCGGATGGGTCTGGGTGTCATGACAGACAGCGTGCCCGTGTCGCAGCGCCACTTTGAAGCTGAGGTTCCCCCTCCCCTGGCTGCGCTTTCGGAGCCTATCGCGTGTCGCAAGGTTTCGGTTGACCTACACGCCCTTGAACATGCGCTGCTCTCGACGATGGGCGTTGCTGAGGTCGCCGTTCGCTTCCGACAGGATGGCAGCCCCGAGGTTTTCATTGCGATGACGGGAGCTGCTGCTCCAGATGTCAGTGTGGTGAAGACGTCTATTAGCGGCGTACTTCCAGGCTACAACCTACCGGAGCCTCTTCATATCTTGATGAGGCCTTTGACTAGGAATGCGACAGGATACCTCGACTTCGCCGCCATGGAGCGAGAGATCGCCGCCGAGAACGAGTCGTCCATGTCCAACACTGCGCTTGTCGTTCGTGATATTATTTCTGACTTGCTCAGTATGGAGCCCGCTCTCATCTCGCTCACCTCTGATTCCTTCCTCATCGGCGGGAACTCCCTCCTTCTTGGCAAACTGGTATACCACCCCCGCAAGAGGACCAACGTCAGCCTCCAGCTATCAGACGTATTTGCCAACAGCACTGTCGCCGGCATCGTCTCGCTCATCGACGCTCAGTCGGCGTCGGTGAATGTCTCCGTCGAGGATTTCCGCGAGAAATTCTCGTATGGCCACGAACCCGGTACCCCCTCCGACGCCGCTCTCAACTTCGACTGGCAAGACGAGTATGCAACTTCATCCAGATCTCGTGGCTCGGGGCATCCGTTGTCCCTCCTGGTACAGCTTATTCCGTTTATTTTCTTCTACCCACTAAAGACCGCGGCGACTGGTACGTTCCCTTTCTGTCGTGACTCGGTGTCTTCTTCACTGACAGCACATTGCAGGGGCCCTCCTATTATATGTCATGTCGTATACGGCTCCCCTTCTGGACGATAGCTTTCAGCAACGCTTGGGCGCCCTTATCGCATCCATTTTCGCTCCTCGGTTAGGTGTCCGTATCGTTGCCCATCTGCTTCAAATGGCTTCTCATCGGCAAGTACAAGGCGGAGACATACAGATTGTAAGGATTTCCTTCGGAGACATTGACAAATATCCCAGTTAGAACTAAATTATCTCTCTCACAGCCGGTCGGTGTACTACTTGCGACGGTGGCTTGTCAACCAGAGTCGCAGAACTGCTGGACGCGGAGTCTTCACGATGACACCAGGCTTGGAGAAGCTCTACTATTGCCTACTCGGTGCGCACGTCGGCAAGAACGTCACGATCTCCAAGAAGGCCAAGCTCGAAGAATACGATCTCATTCGTCTGGAAGGAGGCTGCATGGTTGATAATGCACTGGTTCGCGGACTCTGCGTGGAGAGAGATGGGTTCTTCCGCCTGGATGACATCGTCGTTGCTCGAAACGCCGTTGTCAACACCTATACCCAGCTGTCGCCTGGCTCATACATACTAGAGGGTGCCGTTTACGGACCTCATTCTTCCTCTCTAGAGAGCCCTTCGCCGCCGGAGTTTGCGCACTACAACCGAAACTCCATCCGTCAACCTCACTTCCTCCTGAAGTTGTTTGTTGCTTGGCCCATCGTCTTCCTCGTCGAGCTCTTCTCCTGCAAGTGTATTTCCCATATCCCCATGCGCCAATTGCTGAAATGTAGATCCCGACAGATGTTCCCTGGTCCGAGATCCCGACAGATGTTCCCTGGTCCGCCGCCGTCTGGCTTATGTCGTACCAAATCGACTTCGTCCCCCCCAATTTCAACGCTCTTGTCGCTGTCATCTACTGGTTCGCCCTTCCCGAGCGAGTGTTATGTCATGCTGTGTTCAGGATGGCGCGAGCTGTTCTCACCCCTTTGCTCCGCCTTATCGTCTCTCTCATCATCAAGCGCCTGTTTGGACTGAACAAAGTTCGCCGTGCTGGAGAGCAAGGTCAATGGGCTCTACTGCGTCGGAACCTCAACGGGGTCTTGCTCTCTCAAGAGAACTTGAAGCGTTCCTTCTCGATCCTTGGGACGCATTACGAAGCCGTCTCGATCGTGTATAGACGTATGGGCGCTAAAATCGGAAAGCGTGTTTACTGGCCCGGTTCAGGCATCTACTGCCTTGATCCCGAGCTTTTGGAGATTGGGAACGACGTCGTCGTCTTCGGTTCTCGTTCGGAGGTTTTCACGAAGGACTCTTTGGGATCCCAGCAGATTGTTGTGAAAGATGGGGGTGCGTAACCTACCCTCTTCCTTGCTCGTCACTGACTGACAGTCGGGTAGCTATGATTGCGGATCGTTGTGTTCTTCTTCCGGGTATTGCTGTTGGGTGTCGCGCTGTCCTCGTCTCAGGAATACTCACCAGTCGAGGCTCGAGGTACGAGGATGGATCAACCTGGTTGGGTAACGGTATGTGCACCCCGTTTGGTCCCTCGATTCCTTTATGATTGAACCCATGTTCTAGATCGTGGTCAGGCGATATACTTCAACAAAGGAATCAAGGACCCCAATCCCCGTAGCGACACCACCACACCATTTGGCCGCCTTCTATAAACGTCAAGCAAACTTCTTCGTCGTCCCGTACTCCATACTTCTGCTGATCAACATCGCCATTGCGTGCCTCTCTGCGGCCTACTGGTCCATCTGCGCCGTCGCCGCTGCCCAGGCTCTACAGCAGATCAACATCTACTTTCACCAGTACGGTCCTTTCGACGAGAAGTGGTATCGGTTCGCGATTGTCTATGGTCTCATCGCGGGTGCTTTCATCGCTGCCTTGAATATTCAAGCCATAATTGCCCTTCTTTGGGTGATCGTCACAAAATGGCTGGTCATTCGCCGCAGGCGTCCGGGTCGCTATGAGTGGGACAAGAGCAGCTACTGTCAGCGCTGGCAGCTGCGCCTTACGCTTGCTCGCCCATCGTACAAGGGATATGGAAACGGTGGTGTTTTGGCTCCGCTGACGGGAACGGTCTTTATCGTGTGGCATTTCCGTGCTCTGGGCACGAAGATAGGCAAGAACTGCGCCATCTATCGCGGTGGCAAGGCCGGTCTCATGACGGAACCCGATCTTGTCGAGCTCGGTGACAAGGTCGCGTTGGACAAACGTTCTGTAGTCGCCCATATCAACTCTCGTGGAAACCTTGCCCTCAATCCCCTCAACATTGGAAATGGGTATGTCCCTTCTATCTGTCACTCCTTTGTCTTGACTCACTTTCTGCGCCCAGCTGTGCCCTGCGATCTGGTTCCTGATTGCTGTCTGGCGCATCCTTGGAGGACAGCAGCATGCTCTGCGAACACACTCTCTTAAAATCGGGTGAGGTTGCTGAAGCCGGTGGCGTATACGTCGGTTGGCTCGCGAAGCGCGTCGACAACACCTGGTCGAATTTCACACGTCAATAAAGTCGCATACCGCTGGCCAGTTGCATTCCACCCTGTACTTGTACGTCTACCCGTGTCTTTGTTGCCTTCCAAGTTTCTTATCGCCTTTCCCTCCCAGCATTAGCACGTATTGGTAGCCTCACGGGGCTGCCTCTGGCATCTAATGTCATCTCTTGGGTATCTTCTCCGCGCGCTAATCCTACCGCAATATTACCCTATTTACTAACATTTCTCCTTTGTGACCTCATCTGTTTTATCTATACCTTGCCTTTCGTTGTACCTACCACGATACCGCCTTCCAGTCGCTTGTTTTGCACGTCGTGCTTTGATTCTTGTACCACACGCATGTCATATAGATAGAATTTGAGATGAACTTCTTTGGGATGCAGTGACGCCACCTACAACCTAACTCGCTGACGACGCTCCAGAACAGAGGCGACAAAGATATGAATTTCACGCAAGACCGTGCTCTATCCAATGGGAATCCTTTACATGTCCAGGGCAGCGTCGGCCTGCAGCGGTGCCCCACACTTGACCCATATATTGCTCACACCTTTACCATTGCGACTCCATACGCCGACAGTCCACCAGTACAACTTCAACAGCTCGGAAGAAAGCACCAGAGGTAAGAGGTACGCACGCGCCGGACAACATGCTCTCACAACACGCAAAATAGGTCTTTGCGGATGTCGAACACGAGCCGAATGCCACTTCCAGAGACGCTATCACCAAATCCTGTGGGAGTCCGTCCTTGTTGACCTGAAAGATGCCAGAGTCCAGTCCAGAATATGATACAGCATTGAAATGTTCTGTTGTACGAGCAAAGTGAGTATCTATGTCTAAGTAATGGTGCGTGCTTCAATCAATCAATATACGAGCCTCAAGAAAGGAACGAACTGTATGTAAGGTAGGATGTGATTTTCTAGCACAGCAGTATGCGAGGCGAAGAGCGAACAGTTCGAGGTGATTGGTGGATCAGTCGTCCCAGCTGCGAGAGAGGGAACCAACGGCTAAGCTGAGATCATGGACCGCCCTCTACACGGAAAATCAGTCCAGTCAATTGACACGGAAGGGGACAATGTACTCACCTCGGTATCCTCATCCAATGCTTGCAGCGGGGTATCTAGATCCTCAATGTTGACCATGCGTGCAGACAGTGCCATACTGGGAGTGCGCGGAGCACGCTCAGCCGAACGATATGAACGCGAACTAGAGCGCGATCCGCCGCGGAGGGAGTCGATGTCGGAGAAGTGGTGTTCCGGGTATGCGTGCGATATCGACCTGCTGTCGACAGGAGCATAATAATCGCCGCTGGAAGAGTCGCCATATCCGGAGTGGGACGGGTCCCCGAACACGTTGACGTTCACCATGCGCCTGCGAGGGAAGGAACGATGAGGATAGAGCGGGGGGAGCATAATCCAACACGTAAACACACCCTTCCTTTGCGCGCACTATCGTCCCGAGCCGGCCTTGGTATTTCGCATAGTCCAGAGCAGTCGTCGTCGGAGGTCTGTTTGCATGCGAAATGTTGAATCAAACCGGAACGCGGAGATAAACACGCACGAAGACTCTTCCTCCAGCGTCGGCGGTATCAGTCGCGAATTCTCGTCAATCACCTCGCCCGCACTGTCCTCGGGGCTGCCCGCACAGCACAGGAAGGATCGACATGCGAGCATCACGACCGCATGGAAAGAGATTGGCTAGGGGAAGCCCGTGCAACGATGAAGGTAAGAGTCAAGGAACAGAATGAGTTACCGGCGGCATCTCGACTCCGAGATTACTTGAGCAGAAATGATGGCTAGGATTTGCAAACTCCCAACTCCTCTCATCGACCACCACCTCTGACTACGTGTTGTCCGTCGCAAGGCGATACAACGTGTTTTGAGGACACCATTCTACCCGGCTTTGCTCAACAGCATTTACCTCAGCGTCGGCGTTGAGTCGGCATCCCCTTCCTTCGCTCTTTGCTTATATCGCCGAGGTCGACGCCCTTCTATTCATTACCACCACCTTTTGACGACACAACATAATGATGTTTCCACCGCCATTCTCCGCCCCAAGAAATTATAAGTGACCGCACGCTCTGCACGCTGTTCCAAACGATGATGGACGTCTCTTTCTCCCAGCCCAAATCGCCTGATTGTCGATGAGGCAACGTCGGATGACAACTCTAGTGAGCACTGCGCGGCACATCCACAGGACGAGCTGCTGACCACGATTGCCAGTCGCGACAATGAACCCCGCCACAATGGAGTTACGCTCGCTATTCCGTGGCGACACGACTATCATCCGGTGAGTCGGCATCACGGTCTCGCTGCCGCTGTGCTGACATCCCCACAGTGCCAAGGAACGCAAAGACACGGTGCTGATCTGTCTGAGTGACGACAATGTAGAGGAGGGCCGGATCCAGATGAACAAGGTGGCGCGCAACAACCTGCGCGTCAAGCTGGGCGACCTTGTCAACGTGCACCCCTGCCTGGACATCAAGTACAGCAAGCGGATCCACGTCCTTCCCTTTGACGACTCGATCGAAGGTCTGAGCGGCGACATCTTCGAGGTCTGTCACCTGCCTATAAACCAAATCTGTCATCATCAACTGGCGTAATCAGCCTACCGCCCCGTGCGCAAGGGCGACACTTTCCTCGTCCGTGGCGGCATGCGCACTGTCGAGTTCAAGGTCATCGAGACGGATCCCTCCGAATTCTGCACAGTGGGCCAGGACACCGTCATCCACACTGGTGAGTTCCAACAGCGCGCGGTTACTAAGTCGCAATGGTCTCACATGCGCCCCATCCAGAGGGAGACCCGGTCAAGCGCGAAGACGAAGAATCAAATCTCGCCGATGTTGGCTACGACGATATCGGTGGCTGCCGCAAACAGATGGCCCAGATCCGCGAACTCGTCGAACTTCCCCTCTGCCACCCCCAGCTCTTCAAATCAATCGGTATCGAGCCTCCACGAGGTTTCCTCATGTTCGGTCCCCCTGGAACGGGTCAAACGCTCACATGGCGCGCGCTGTCGCGAACGAGACTGGCGTTTTCTTCTTCCTTATCAACGGTCCCGAGATCATGAGTAAGATGGCTGGAGAGAGTGAGAGCAACTTGAGGAAGGCGTTCGAGGAGGCGGAGAAGAACTCGCCCGCCATCATCTTCGTTGATGAGACTCCATTGCTCCCAAGCGAGAGAAGGTGCGCAAGTTCATTTCAATGTTATTCCTTAGGTGAGCTCATTGCTTTGCAGACAAATGGAGAGGTTGAGCGTCGTGTTGTCTCCCAACTCCTCACTCTCATGGATGGCCTCAAAGCACGGTCTAATGTTGTCGCCATGGCCGCCACTAACCTACCCAACTCCATCGATCCTGCCCTTCGTCGTTTCGGTTGCTTCGATCGTGAAGTCGACATCGGTATCCCCGACTCAACTGGCCGTCTCGAGATTCTCCGCATCCACGCCAAGAACGTGAAGCTCGGTGACAATGTCGACCTCGAGCGAATTGCTGCCGACACCCAAGGTTACGTTGGCTCCGATGCGGCCTCCCTGTGCTCCGAAGCTGCAATGCAGCATATTTGCGAGAAGATGGATCCCATCGATCTCGACGAGGATACCATCGACGCCGAGGTTCTCTACTCTCTTGGGGTCACCGTGGACAACTTCCGCTTCGCCCTCGGTACCCAACCCCTCCGCTCTCCGCAAGACTGTTGTCGAGGTGTCCACCGTCTCATGGGGCGATCAGGAGCTGCAGGAGACTGTCCAGTACTCCGTCAACCGCCCCGAAAAGTTCATCAAGCACGGCTTCGTCTCTATCAAGGTGAGTCTTACCGCCTATCGTCTTTTATTCCGGTGCTAATTACCGTTTAGGGTCCTGAACTTCTTAATGCGTGGTTTGGTGAATCAGAAGCCAACATTGGCCATGCGTTTGACAAGGCCCGCGCTGCTGCGCCTTGCGCTATGTCCTTGGACGAGTTGGACTCTATCGCCAAGGGTCGTGGAGGCGCAGGTGCCTCTGGTGACGGTAGAGGAGCGGGTGACCGTGTTCTCAACCAGATCCTTACCGAGATGGATGGTATGAAGGCGAAGAAGAACGTCTTCATCATCGGTACCGCCAACAGACCCAATCAAATCCACTCTGCGCTCCTCCGTCCCGGTCGTCTCGACCAGCTCATATACGTCCCTCTCCCCGACGAGCCTTCGCATATCTCCATCCTGAATGCATGCTTGAAGAAGTCGCCTGTTGCACCTGAAGTGGACATCGTCTTCTCGGCAAAGAACACGCACGGATTCTCTGGCGCCGACTTGACGGAAATTTGCCAGCGGGCTGTCAAGTTGGTGATTCGGGGGCCTATCGATGCGGATATACTGCGAGCGCGCGAGCGACAGGCGAAGGATGAGGCTGCTGGGAATGACAAAATGGAAGAATATGTCAAGGAGGATAACTCGGCGCCGCAGATCACAAGGGAGCACCTCGAGGAGGCTATGAAGTATGCTCGTCTCTCTGCGTCTAACCAGGACATTAGGTGGTATGAGATGTTCGCCCAGGCATGTACTTTTCTTCTTCCATTACCTATCTCACTCACACGTTACCTGTAGAACCTGCAATAATCACGTAGCTTTGGCAACAACTTTAAGCTCCCCTAGAGCGTGGAACAAGTGCACCTGCGGCTGGGACTGGCAACGCTGGCTTCACTGACGAGGGCGCCGACAATGACATTTACGCAGAAAATGGAGATGTTATGATCGCGAAGAGTACGTAGTGAAGATCTGCGTTGTCTCGATCGATTGCCAAGAAATATGAGCTCAGTCACCACTGTGGCATCATGCGTATTCAATCGCCTGAGTAGTGGACCGCCGAGACTCGGGGAATGGCAATCCATGAACACCGCCCGTATGTCCCGATCGGCATCTGCAATCTGTTTGCCTCAAAGGATGACCCCTCTCAGCGTGCATCCTTGTCGGACGCTACTGCTGAACAGCTTACGGCCGTCATTGGTCTTACTTTCCCCTCCATGCACAATGACAATGGCTGATTCGCATTCTGCCGAGGAAAAGACGTCAATTCAAATCGCTTGCCATGATTTGGAGGACCAAAACCGTCATCTCCTCAAAGAGAAGGCTGTCTTCGCGGAGCGTGTGCATGCACTGGAGGGAGAATTTGAGCTGTTGTCGCGCGAGAATGAGAGTTCGAGAACGGCCAAGCCAGCATCAATGGTATCGCCGCGGCATGGTGACGCGCAGGGTATACTATAAGTGCCTATCCGGATAATGAGGCTGAATTGCTGATGTCGGTGATCTGACCAGCCACACACAACACTGCCGATGTCAGCACCAATAGCCAGTCTCCAGACACAACAGAGATAGTGGGAAAGATCTGATCAATTATATGTCAGCCAAGAACGTCAGATCGACAGGGACGGTACTCTTTATTCTTGATCCTCACGGTCGCTGTCCCCGTCGCTATCCTGTTGCAACCACGACGGCGCCAACCGTCCCAAACGCACACAACGCACTTCCGAGCCTCCCCAACGCGCAATCTTGAGGTCTACATCGGACACTTTCCTCCCAACAAAAATGCCTCAGAAAATGGTATTTGTGGGTGTTGAAGTCCCGCGTAGGAGGGCCCCCTCTGTGCGGCAGAGTGAAGTATCCGGTGAGACTAAAAGAAGCCCGTCTCATGATGCATCTTGACACATCGCGTAGCTCGTATCTTTCCCGCAGACAAGGAAAGCGATATGGACGAAGGCAACAGCGATCTTGACTTTGCATTTCGGCCAACTATCGCGAAACGCAAACGTGAATGTTCTTCATTCGGGTACGCTGCCTTCGCTCATGTCATTCTACAGGTCGGACCTCGGATGATGGGGGTGGACCTGTTTCGAAGAAGACGTCGTGTAAGTACATTCCCATGTTGATTTGGCACTCAGTCTGATGTTCACCAATATAGATGTTTCAAATGACTTGGGCACGAGAAAGGGAAAAGGACACGCAACAGAAAAAGGAAAAGAAAAAGAAATGCGTGAGCTCTGTTCCAACGTTATGTCTGTGGTGCACACTTCTAAGTTCTCCTCGGCATAGTCACTGAGCGTGACAGCGCACCCCAGGAATTAGAACCTCAAAAGCTCTTCAGCGCCGACGTAATCAAAAACTGGAGAAAACGTCCGGGGAATGGTGGACCCAGACTGAACCGCGATAGCGACGGGTCTACCTACTTCTACGAGGACAAGCATATGAGGACACGCTACCGTTGTCAGCACGATAATGACGCTGTGCCGCGGGATGAGCTGTTCACCACTGCATGTGCCGTATTGTCTTTCTTCAGGATGTACTACAGCCCAATACTCCAAGGCGTCCTTGGGCCTTCGTCTGTCGCCAGGACTGAGTCTTACTCACTCCTTACGTCGGAACAGCTTTGGTCAAGACTGCACTCTCGTACTGACAAAAAGCGAAAATTCACTGTTCAGGATCTGTTTGACCACGTCCGGTCTCTGGGATTGTCTTCCGAAGGGCCGTCGGCGCTGTACTCGTCGCTCCACTCCAGAATCATTCTTCCTTATCCCTTACCAGGAATGTCGCCACCGGCGATGAGACACTTTTGCACCGCCTGCGAGTGTTGGGTTTCTTCACAAAGAAGCACTTGGGCGCAGCATCTCGAAAAATGCTTCTCGAAGCCATACCCAACAACAAAGTTGCGTACAGCCTTGACCGTACCTCTTTGGGGACATATCCAGGGAGACAATGGCCATGGGACAAAGATACGTTATGATCGCTTTCATGTTATGGTCGAATGTGCGGCCGCACCGTCCGAAAAGACGACCACGGCTAGCCTTCGGTTGGCGGACTTGACCGGAGCAGACGGTGAGAGTCGGTTGGGCTCCATTGCCATCGACCAGGATGAGGAGCTTGTTCTGCGGTCAGAATCGTACAAAGGCGTAATTCCTGGCTTGGAGGCTTTTGGATTTGAATCCACAGTTACAGCTGTTCTGGAGGACTTACCGCTCATACACTCGATGTGCGAACCCATCTCTCGATTCTCCCAGCCGCCAAACGTCAGCAATCTCGAGGAACTCGTGGACGCCCTCACGTATCTGGTGCAGCAGTCTCTCGTCGTAATTATTGCGACGAAAGGTCTGGAGGACGAAAGCCTGGTGACCAATCGAGCAATGAATGTCACTTCGACCTCGTATGAACTCTAAAATCTTGCAACAAATGTTTGCTTACAAATTCTTTTCAGAGGACACGCTAGCCAGCTTGTTGTTGCTCGTTATGCGGCCAAATGTCTCGCCTTTGCTTTACGGCGTTGCTCCAAGAACATCTCTCCAACCTTGGTTGCCCTGCCTCTGTCTACTTCCTCCAAAAAGCACTTGAAGGGTCTCCTTCAACTTGTGCAGACGTGGCATCGGTCTGGGGAGACTCGATCCCTTGCAGAGCTTTGGGCATTCCGATCAACGATCTGCTTCCACGTTTACGGGTTCTTCTCTTCCATGTTTACCGAACGAACACGGCTGTTAGACAACTCAAATCGGACGTTCCTGGAGCTCATGCTCATCGTCCTCTCCCTTCGGAGTGACGGACGATGGAGCTCCGCACGCCGCACGGAATTGATCTTAGGCTCTATGGGCCAGCTTGGGTTTGCTCTCCTGCTTCACGGAGCCCGCATCCTCCAGAGTGGATCTGATGGCCTGATATACTGGCGCAAGGTCTCAGCGAACGCTGTGCCGTTGCCAGTGGCCGACATACCACCGTTTCCCTCAGAGGAGGTCGAGGAGCTTGTTGACAGCGAAGACGGCCAGGCCTTGGACCAGCTTTCTGACCTGACGGATATCAAGCGGTAGATGTCTCCTAGCTTTCCTACTCCCAAAGTTTGACTGGTTTTCAGATTCAACGAGGACAACTCATACGAAATGTACCATCTCCGTTCCATACGCCATGCCTTGGGTCCCATCCTGCGCGAAGAGAAGCGAGGCACCCTCACATCTGCAGACTGGAGAGCGGACGGCAGTGTTGTGGTTACCACGCAACATGGCAGTTCGACGGTGACGCCTCAGTGTCTTGATCGACTTGCCCACAATTCTGTTGTCGATCTTCTCCAGTATTTCCAGGAGACGCTGTTTCCAGCCGGCTTTTTTCGGAAGCATCTTGCGGCAATCAGCATTGCCGATCTAAAGCTCGAGGACTCCTCTTCTGAGCATCTCTTCACTTTGGTAAAAGGCTCTGTCATACATAGCCTCCAGGTTGAGCTCGCTCACGCTGCTAAAGCAAAAGCGTTATCAGAGACACTTGCGCACCAGGCGTTGGATCGAGGACAGACCTTTCTGCGCAAGTTCTGTACTGCTCTTTGTCGCACGTCGCTTCTCCCCCCGAGTCCCTTCCAGGTGGTTGACTTCACCTACGCATCCACCTCCGTTAAGCCGAGAAACTTCATTCTGGTTAATGGTACGCAGGGCATGTTTGTCAAAGGGAGGAGAGGCTGCTCTGTGAAAACAGATGTGGCCGTCTGGCCTATTCCTTCCAGTTTGACATGGGTGTTATGCATTTACCTCTGCCTGTATCGCCCTGTTCTCGAAATCGCCTCGCTGGAAAAACTTCGTCGTGCTACCACCAAGAGCTTGGCAGATTTCCAGACGTTTATTTTTGTCCGGGCTGCGCATCTATCCCAGGTCAATCCTAACACTTGGTCTGTGGACTCGTTTCATGGGGCGGTGGCGGATAGTCTGGGGATGACCTGGTTCGTTTTTCGGGAGACGGTGCAGGTGGTCAATGAGCGCCGTTATGCCTCCGTGCTTGGCGTTGTCACACGTCCCCTTGCCCTCAACCGTCAGGGACAGCATTCTGCGCGCACAGCAGACACTCATTACGCTATCCAGGCCCTACAGCGTTCCTCTGGATCTCAATTCTCTGTTGTTGAAAATCAGGTCCTTCTTGCTCGATGCCTGCATGCGAACTGCCGTCTTGCTCCTCCACCTTTCCATCCCACAGAGAAACTGGATTCACACCTATCCAACCCATCCAAACCCACGTTGGACGACACCCTGCTTGACAATTACCCATCCGTACTCGTCAGAGCACGGTTACTTCTTGAGGAGGTACCAACCATACAGAGTTGTTCAACCTCTGAGGCCGTGAAACGTCTGCAGAGGGATGCGGCTCTCCAGCTTACAGAGATAATGACTCTCCTCTCATCGGGGTACCCTGTGGGCCTTTCCAAGATGACTGTCAGTGATCAAGCCAACGTAGCGGTGGCCGGGGCCGCCATGGTCAGTTTCTCCGCAATGTTTTGCACGGAGCGTACTCATACACTTTGCAGACTGTCTTTATTCTTACTAGAGTTTCCTTTCCCAATGACGTGTCCTCCTTACTGTGCTGGAGCGTTCACCGCCGGATGCTAGTTACTCTGGATGTTGACTGGGAAACGTTTGCTCTTGAAGCGATAGGCCAATCTGCCCCATCCCCCCTCGACACGACGACCGTCTCGGTTCGAAGTAATGCGCTCAGCGCGCTGGAGGCGGTTCTTCGAAGGCAGAAAAGCAACATGTCTTGAGCCATAATTCAATATACTATTTGTTTCTCGTACATTCTTATGGAGGGCTGGCCCAGCTACGGCTGGCCCACGGCTGGCCCACGGCTGGCCCGGCCTGAAGCCAGAGCCGGCAGATCACTAAATGGCGGGAACCCAGGAGGCGGCGGCGGGGACAACGATCCGCCTAATCAGGGATCTGTTAATGCTGTCAGTCCCAATAACAAAGCTGCGGAAGCTCACTTTGACATGAAGTTCAAGAAACTAAGTGACGTCGAACATTGGGACGGTAACACCGACACAATCATTCAGTGGCTTAGGAAGATGGATGATCTCGCCGAGACGAGTGCGCGTATGAAGGTTCAACTTGGGAAAATCATACCGAAAAGACTCACTGGAGCAGACAGTGACTGGTATTGGTTGATGCATCCTCATCACCGAAAACACGTTGAGGTAAGCTGGGTCTCTTTGCAAAATGAGATTGCAGGTTACTACATCACTGCTATGAATCGAAGATCGCGACGGTGTCTAGCACTGGAAATCAAGAAGGTCAGCTACAGAATCAAGAGCGATCCATTGGCTCACCCGAGTCGACCGCTTCTCGAGTTGAAGTGACTCATGGCAAGGCCACCCGGATGTACGTTCCTGGGAAGTAAAGCCACCCAGACTGAAGCAAGGATTGATACTCTCAACGCCGATCCTATTAGAGTCATAATCGATTCGCGATCTGACATCACCTTGATCTCGGAAACAGCATGGAAAAGGCTTGCTACTCATCCAAAGGCACGTCAAGGACAGAAAATCAACCTTATCCAAGTTACCGGTGCTTCAGAAATCTCGAACTACGTTCAGATCGACCTATACTTCGATCATCGTGGAAGGGCAAGTTCGGGCCGTCTTCACGGCTCTCAATAGTGCAGGCCGTCTTCACGGCTCTCGTGGTGCAGGCCGTCTTCACGGCTTTCCACAAATGCAAGCTGTCCTTACGGCTTTCTTCGCACAAGCGAGCTCGGGGCTTAGGTTAATGCCGCACAAATCGAGCCTCGGGGTTAGTTCCATGTCACGTAAAGCGAGCTCGGGGATTAGGTCGATGTCGCACAAACCGAGCCCTTTGAGGCCAGCGAAACGTGATCCGGGCGCATCCAGCCCCATTGTATTGGGTGCTTGTAGAACAATTTGTTCTACAAGCACCCAATTCACATTATAGACCACTTGCGGTACTCGTGTTGCTCCGACCACCGTGTGTATCTTCAATTTTTCCTGTGTCTGCCGGCCCTGCAGCACACCGCCCGCCTCACGGCGCCTCTGCACCTACTCTACACCAAGCTCCTATCGAGAGTCTCACTTTCCTTTTTCGGAGAAGTTATTATGTCAGTGAGATGAGTGAAGCATGGCTTTGTGTGGCGCAGCCCCACCGTTCCCTACTGTGACAGATTTTGGTTTTAGATCAGGTTCTCGATGGATCATCGAACTGACTTCTTTCTTCTCACACTTGCGCCTGACTGAGTCGCACAGGACTGCTTTATCGTCTCTGTCGCCTTCCTGGAGTCACCTTTCACACCGTATCTCGAGATCGGATCTGCGGATTTCCTCGCCTCCAATGCGCCCGTCCCTCACTTGTCTTGCATTCAGGGATCACCGCCCGGCCGGTGGGGGCATATCTGGTGCCCATTTCTCACTCTCCCGGACTGTTGATCTGTGGGTGGTATAGCAGAAGATGATGTTCATGCCTCGCAATGTTTTGAAGGGGATGAGATGGTCGTCGACTGGCGAGATGGCTTCTGTGCCGATGTCCGGTGGCACTACCGAACGACGAGACACCTCGTACAGGTTTGACTGCCGTTGATTACGATGTTATGCATGCACAGATGTCAACCTCAAGGAAGTGGCAGATGTACTGCGAGATCGCCACCTACTCAGTATTATTGTTGTTCTCTTTCGCTTATTGGAGTTGGTGACAATTCACTGACTGCCCTAAGGTGTCGCCGGGGGATATGCGATGCCCGGAGAACCTCTTGCCCGCTCGGTCGCCCGTAGGAGGTCGGTCCACAGTGGGGGACGATACTGCTTGCGGTGCGCGTCCAGCCGGCCTGCGAGCGCGTGATTGGGCCACGCGTGACGCAAGCACCTATTGGTTATCCAAAACCTTAGGTTTTATCCTCTCCTCTACCTCCTTGATCGTTCAATCCAAGGAACGGTCTTGATAAATCTTACCTACATTCCAAACATCAATCAGTTCTCGGACCCACTTATGTCCGTCCTCGCCTCCGCTCAAAAGCCATCGGTCCATGATATGATGGAATACGTTCACACCAACTGACGTCGTGTTCCATAACGGCCGATACCATTTGGCTTTCAGCATAAAGCTATCCACATTTCAAGGATACATGCATCTTCACTACATACTTCTTGAAGTCGCGCGACGTTTATTTCAACTCGATCGACAAGACGCAATCATGTCATTCGGTTCCTTCGAGTCGGCCCTCAGAAATGTTCAAATTGATGGAGCAAGGGCCTCTCTTGTGAGCGCATGCGGACATTCAGTCAATTGAAGCTAACAATATTCAGCATTTCACCTGGGCAACAATAGAGGAAGCAGTCAGTCATTTCAAGGAGATGAACGCGGCAATGAGCCGCATGATAATGGCGCTCTTACTCTTGCTGGATTTTACAGCAGAAAGCGGCGTCCAGGAGGTTTGGAAACCAACCGTGGATCGTCCAGACTGGACCGGATTTGACTGTCTGGCAGTCACTGCTCTGGATATCGTCTGGATTGAGGCAGCGCGACGAGGGCTTTCTGTCGACAGCCTGCGCGCTGTACTGCGCGCATCAGCCTCATCGACACCTCCCATGATGGGCACTTCTCCGGTGTATCCCACTCCGAACCTGGAAGACGCGTTCGAACAGATCGCTATCAACATGGAGTCTCTTCAGGTCTCGGATTTCCATTCAAGCGTCCTGCGCGCTTGATCCCTGTGGACCCTTCGGACCTAGACGACTCTGACTCTGAGGATGCTCGGTCCTTAGTTGCACCACATGGAAAACACTCCATTCATTGACTCATGGGCTTAGATGGTGAGTCTACGCTTGACTTACGCGGTTTCAGAGCACCACTCTTGCTTCACGGATCCATGGATGCCGCTCAACAATGCCTTCCGATGATTTCTTGCGCTTTCAGTCTGTCCCGCGTAGCGCAATATGGACGTTCAGGCCGTGTTCCCGCCGTTCACGAGCTAACGTGGTGAGTCCACATTTTGACTCACCCATCCACTAAGCCTCGTCCTCGCTTTGCCCGACGACGGATCGGCATGACATTGACCGACGCACCTTGGATAACCGTCACGATACAACAGCGTATCTTTGCGGCGGGTCAGCTATGAGAATGAGCAGCAATGGCTGCATGGGTAGACTACGCGGTGAGTCCACGTCATGATCCGGTCTGCCTTTCAATGATTACACACGCCAATCAGAAAGTAGCCCTTCGTGAGCATGGAATCCTCGTATTCAGGAAAGGTACGTGTGTCTGTATCCTCGTGGATGACAAGATCTCTGCCAGAAGGAAACGTCGAAACATCGCCTGCAAAGTCCCCTCTGAGTCCTAAACACGATGCTACGATTGCCGAAGGAAGCTCACCGACACGATTAACGTGATAGTGGCTTCGAAGGGCTGACCGATTCACACGTTTCGAACAAGTATCGCTATCCTCTTACCTCCAGATGACAGCACCGACGTCGGCCAGTGCAACGCCGCCCTCCTTCAGCTGCGTTGCCACGTCCGTCTCTATGATCGTCTCATACTTCCCGCCGGACATATCCGACACTGTCTTTGTCAACTTCTCAAATGCAGGCGGGAGGTTCTCCATGTCCTTGCTCTTGCCCAGGTCAAACATCAACTTCTTGCCCGTTGCATGACGCTCTTAGAGACAAGGAACGCCCGGATCAGAAGTTGGTAGAGCTCGTGTCCGGGGAGGACAGGTGTGAAGAATAACACGGCGAGGGCGGTGCCGCGTCCTGCGTGAACGGTGCGCACCGAGACAGTGCCTCCGGAGGGAGAGATTGGGGGAGCGATGGGAGCAGACGCCCTCTTTTAAACTGTTGTCGACCGTGGACATTGTTCTCACCAGTAGATGCATAAGTGCGCTACTCCCGAGCGGGAAATTGTCAGACCGCCGTGCTTGATATTGGCCAAGCCCAGGATAGATAAAGATAAGTTATTTGCGTGGAGGCGGAGCGGTGCCGTCCGTACTGGTGATTTTCATCGGTATATACATGGTACAAAAGATCCCGAAGCGCCTATGCACGTCAATTTGCCAGTCCGAGAGGAGAGCATGCGCAACTACAAAAGTCCTGTTGTGCATCTGACAACGTCTTGGGCTGCTGCAAAGTACGCCGAGATAGAACGACGCCGCGTCAATGCCAGCCCCTCATTTTGGTGGGTCCTGGCGGTACGATGGGCGAGATGTGGAGACTCACCGCGTGAATCCACAGTGATCGAACTTGTCACCTGATTCATCGTCTCGGCGCATTCTGTACTCCTGAAGTGAAGGCGCGGTGGCCGTCCAGCGGAAAAATCCTCACGTCGGTGTGTAGCAGGTACCGTGGAGTCATCAAGCTCAAATTGAAAATCTTGGTAAGAACAGAAGTAAACGCTCACTATTCTCACATACATGGTTGGCCGCGTTAGATGCGTCGTCTTGGAGCGTACGCGCAAACCTACAGAGAGATGGTAAGTAAGGAGAAAAACAGTGAGCAATGAGTGAAGGAAACTTACTGTGTCGTCACAAAGTGGTTATGTGCGTCACCAGCAGCGTATCAGTAGGTCAAAGTTATCTAGGAAAGTAAGTCTTGTACTTACGTGAGAAAAGGGGCGTCCCAGGCGCCGTGATACGAATGGGCAATCCATCAAGAAATACAATCATTCTACATTCAGTGCTGTAGACTCACAATAACGCCAAGCTGGGACCACCTGTTTGCATACTATGGGCTTATCCTTCTGCTCTCGGTTGCTCTCTCGTCAAGCCACCCTGGAATGCCTTGCCGCTGACCCCGCCGCTGCCAAGTACCTCAATTTCTACAAAGCCAAAATCAAAGGAAATAGCTTCCTCGTCAAGATCTACACCGGCAAGGTTGCTCCCGAAGACTTCTTCGCTGCCAGAAAGGTGCACTTTCGTGAGGTGGTTTACGAGATCTCGCCCAAGCAGTTGCAGGCGGAGAAGGGAGAGGCAGACTTCCACGTAGTTGCCTGGTTGACCGGGATCGCAGTCACGAGCGGGGCTACAGGTGCCGGGGATGCATTTGCTGCTGCTCAGACAAGCTTTGGAGCACCGTTGGATCCCGCCTTGACGGTGTACCTGAACAGGTGGATTGCCAAAGATAGCTGGAAGACCGTGTATGCCACCGTCGGTCTTCACTAATTGTATACCACCCACTTCCCGTTAGACTGTATAGATAGTGTATTCATAATTCCTCAATGCTTTCCAGCGCTGTTGTGATGTTGTGAAGTCATTACTGAACATGTTCATGTTTGCCTATATCAATTCTGCACCAGTTTCTGTAACTCTAAAGCAAGTCAATACATTGCATATTCAGTGAAAGGAGGTGAGCAACTGACGTTGTTTTGATTTCCTCTGCCGCTCCCATCCAATAACAAAATCTTCTTCTGTCATCTCCCTGTTGCCCAGTCTAGCCATCTGAATGACCGAACCCCAAAGTATGAGTACTTCCCCTGCAAAAGCGGGGCAATGAATCAAAAGTGATGCTGCATTTTAACGTCGACAACGAAGCATGCTCACGGGCCAGCGTGCCTCTGTCTCCCAGGACCAGGCACGGTGTGATCCCGTGGACAAGCAGCTCGAGATCGACGGGTGGCGCTTCAGGAAGGAGAGCAAAATCCTGCCGCTCGACGACGACGACGAATCAACGCTGTCTTCGCAAGAGCATCATCGCGCTCTGTCAACAACACATTGTATTGACCAACTAATTCCAAATGCACTATATCTGCTGTTTTGTGAGCAGATTTGACTACGGCAATTTCGTTGTTGAGATTTGCGTTCATCAGCTTCAAAGTGGCAATCTCTGTTCGCTGGGCGCGGCGGCTTTGGGGGAGGTCGGCCAGAAGATCATCACTGTATTTGATTTGGGCCTCGAGGGAGACTATGCGCACGTCGAGGTAGATGACGTTGGCATCCAATTGGCCAACTTTCGCATCGTGTTTGTCGTCGTTGGCCTTGAGCAGTTGCTAGTTGCTGAAGAGCTGTCTTTTCAGCCAATCGTTCTATGGAAGAGATCAGAGGATATTGTTAGGCATACAGAGCAACGTACTGTTTTGGCGCTCTCGTTCGGGTCGGAGGTCGCAACTACTTCGATAACGGGTATCGCTGGGGACGAGGACAAAAAATCAAGCAGCTGCTAGGGATCAGCCGAGGTCAGAGAATAACAAGTGTCACGCACAGCTAGAGATTTTAAATTGTCGCGCCTGTGGGACCGGGAGAGCCAGAGCTGCCGTCCATCTGTTACAACTAATGGCCTGAGTTGAACAATGAAGTGAAGGTATTCGTACTTGGAGATTGATGATCCTAAGTATCATAGGTTCAGAATGAGCAAAGTGACTGAGGAACAAGCTTACAGATACAAGGGCTTGCCAACGAAGCCAGCGCCATATTGCATGACTTCATGAGTACCATCCTTGTAGAAATCAATCTTCACGTCGACGCCGTTCGATTCCGCTGCTCTCCTCTTTTTCCTTCTACCCCTACTCGATCGTACGTAGTCCATGTAAACACGCCCTGCCATCCCTATCCCCATCTATCTCGCCCCATCAATCATGGCTCGTCACACTCCAATCCCCCAGGCCACGCTCGGCGGTGTAACAAGATCCACAACATCCCACTGCGGGTTGAACAGCACCTGGAGGTCGATCGTCCCAGCATCCAGCTTGATCATCAGCGTCGTGATCCCAGGATTCGCCTGGTCAATGCTCGTCCCCGTTCTTGGCTCGCTGCTGAACAATGCCCCATCCGGCGACAGGATCTTCACCTCCAGCATCTTGCCATCTCTCTTCAGCGTAGCACTGTTCTCATTTGTCGTCACGGTAGCGCTGGTGTGCATCTGCCACTGCAGGCTCTGATCCGAATCGACCTCGTCCCGAATGAGGACTTGTCTGCGGTTGTTGATAGTACGCAAGCCGTGTTTGACGCTCGAACTGTACAAACCTTTAAATTTGCAAAGAAAGAAAGAAAGAAATAGAGACATACACTCCGTAAGCGCCGGCCATATCCACGACCTAGAACGCCGAACCAGCCCAAGGCATGACTGTGCTCGATCCCTGCTTTTCACCCGAAGTCCCACTGTTCATAATGTGGGGCTACGCAGTGGCAAGCTGGGTCGCACCGCCAATCAACAGGGTGTTCTGTCCCTCAGTGCCCTTGCGATAATACGTCCACCTGACCGCATTCTGATTCTGCAAGGAGAAGTACTGGGCTGAGACAGTCGCCGTTACCAAACTCTCCCGCTCAACGCGTGCCCATGGCGTCAAGGACGAAGTCACCAGCGTCCAGATCGTTGTGCATCTGGCGACCCTAGTCTTCGCCGGCCTTCATGGTGACGTAGAGCGCGTCCTGGTCTGTCCATGATGATCGCATCGGCGCCCATGAGTCCAGCTCGTCAATAGAAAACGCATCCACCTCTTTGCCCTTCCAGAATGCACCACTGATCCTGCGGCGCGCACCGCCATGTAGGTCGCGTTGGTGAATGCGTTGAGCGCATCCGTGAACGTCTCGTTTGCGGAGCTCAATCTGCTCTGCGTCTCGCTGTCGTTAGTGTAGCGTTGCGCGTTGATCTCGTCTCCTCCAAGAGAGAAGTAGGGCGACGTGAACAGGGAATTGAAGGCAGTGACGAGAGTTGCGGTGAAGTTGGTCGTCTCTTTCGAGGCAATGCGAAGCTGACCGGCGTACGGCTCGCCGGTGTAAGAGGCCCAAGGAGTGGACTTTGGGCACGCGACATGCTCTGGGTGGGACTTGGAGATCACAGACGTATGACCGGGAGTGTCGAACTCGGTGAGAACATCAATGCCTCTCTATCAAAGTAGATGCAATCAGCACTGGCGTAGATTAGGCTTTCAACCGGGGTACTCACGGCGTTGGCATGGGCGACAATGTCGGAGACGTCTTCTTTTGTATAGACTTGGGCAGGGAGTAAGCTGGCGCATCGGATATTTCAAAGGAAGCCGGGAATTTGGATGGGGAAGCTCTGGCTGTCGACGACGTGCCAGTGAAATGTGCTCGTCTTGACTCAGCTCATAGCGTCGAGTGTGCGCTTGACGACGTCCACAGGGAAACTACAGGCGTACTCAGTGTGGGTTGGTTGACGAGAGGGAAGCTCGAGGCTCACTAGTTACGCGCCGTGTCAAGCATGAAACCGCGATAAAGCTGGTGGCAGGGGAGTCAGAAGATGAAGCATGCGAGCACAGGGCGGACGTACGTATGCGGAGGCGTCATCAATGTCAATGGATGCTTCCAGCGTGTAGACCGTATCTGGCGTGGTGTACCACAACTGCCCAAATGTCGTCAATCCGCGGACGAGACCCAGCGTCGTATTTGCAGTAAGGGTGGCCGCGGAACCGTCGTCTGGAACGACAAGGGTGTAACTCTCGCCGCGGCTCCCGAGTTCCAAGATCGCCTCGTCCAAGATCTTCTTAACGTCGCCCGTAACGCTCAGCGTCAGCGCCTCCAACGCTGGCGCGCTGCTGATGGTTTCGGCATCCGAGGCTCCACGGTATGGAACGAGTCTCTCTAGTTTGTCGTTGAACAAGTAGCTCCATGTGCGCAAAATCGCGTCGGTCAAGTCCTGCGGCGCTGTGTCGATCCCGTCGAGCATGAGGTTGAACGCGACGGTAGTTTGGCGTGCCGATGCGCCCAAGCTCAGCGAAGAAGTACTCGGCGCTATCCATAAAATAGAAGTCACTGGCGTGCTCGTCAATCACTCGACGCACTGCGCCTTTCTGGGCGGAAAGGCGGATGCCGCTGGCCAATTTCGGGAGGAGGGCACCGCTGGGTCCATGCGCGAGCACGGTGTGCGCGACAATCTGGTTGGCATTGACCTGCACGATGGCTATCGCGAGCTCCAGAACGTTGCGCCATACGACTCGTCGTTGAGGCCTCCACAGTCCAGGATCGACGTTGACTGCCTCTCGCGAGTACTTGCGCCGATGTAGACGCCTGACGTAATGCTCGAGCCCAATACAGATCTTTGTAAAACGAACGCCCGTGTTGGCGAGGCTTACACGTCTGGCTGCGTCGTCGAATTGACGGTTTACGCCAGGTTGGGTTGCAGCATTATTCACGGCTGCTAGTAGCCGCAGTGACGGTCGACGCAGGCAGAGACCTTGCCAGGCGCGGAGGAATGACCATAGGCAGGTGTCCGAGGCTGGATGGGTCGGCGTCGTGGTAGTACAAGGAAGAGAAACGAATCCAAACGCGTAGGCTCGGGACCATCCGCTTCTTCCACGTGGCTGCGCTTTTCACGTTTGCGAAGCGGCTGGTTCCAATGGTGCCGGATTTGGCTGAGCCTCTTAATGCAGTGATCAGACTTGAACATTCAGAACCTCAATTTCGGTCAAAAAAAGTGTCGAAAGTTGGTAATTAAAAGATGGATAATTTTTGATTCTACGTTGAATGAACAGTACTTTTTTTTTTGGGAAGAAAAAAATATTCTAAGTTCACTGTCAATGGTGTCTAATCTTTGTTAAGTTGCTCCCCCAAAAAAAAAATCACGCCTCATGTATTCGATACAGAATTAGAATCTGATCAACTTTCATTTCTTGACCTAAATACTTTTTTCTGACGCCAGAGGGTGTCCGTATCGCGAAGGCCAAACACTGATTTGGCGGGCTCACCCAAAAAGGCAACCACTGCTCCCAGCCGCTTCGCAGTAGTGAAAGCGAAGCCACGTGCTGCGTTGCGGTTGGTCACGAGCCTACCAAACGCGGATTCGGATCTCGGTCCGAGTGGCCGTGGCTCTATCGCGTCAAGGACGAGGACCATGGCGGGCGACATATCTGTAGCAATCATGATGAACACCCTCAGCGTTCTGTTCGGTAACACCCAGGACGACGCCCTTGCCTTCTTGACTGGCATATGTTTGACGGGTTTGGATGACCAGGACCTGGCTGCGTTGACCTTGAGTCACTGTGTCGCGTTGCTGGAAGCGTTCAAGTCTACCTCGTCGGCAGTCGATTTCCAGACCATCCTCCCTTCTCTTCTCGTTGCGCTCCAGTCACCGAGCCTCAAGATTCGTGAAGCTGCTCTCCAGTGTCTCACTCTCATGTTGGACAGCACGCAGGGCAAGTTGGAACGCGTCTACGCGTTTGATAGTATCTACGGCGCAAGTGCAAGTATGTGCTTCTATGAAGCATTGACCCAACGTACGCACTAACGACTTCGATAGGTCAATTGTTGTACCTCTCTCAAGAGGACCTCACAAAGTACCTGGCCGCGCTGGTGGCTCACCGGGATCATTATCTCCACGATCCCAGCTACGTTCTCATCTTCCACCAAGAGTACTTGACCCAATCGAAGACTGACAAGCGCAAGGCGGCGGAGTGAGTGCTAGTATTCCCTGCTTCACTATCAATGCTGACATATCTGCAGTCACAAACGCAATGTTATTTCTTGTCTTTCGTCGCATGTCAACGCAGCGCCTTCGCGTTCCCGACATTCGCTTCTCAAGATCGTTACTCCGATTATTGATGAGTCGAAGGCGACGATGCTACAGCCTTGTGTTACTGAACTTCTCTCGACGTCGACGGACATTCTCCAAGAAACTTACGGACAAAACACCTCGGACTTCGTTGGCTTAGTCGCATCGGTCTTCGATATCACGGCCCGCAAGGATCTCAGCGCCGACAAGGATGGCATATGGTCGTCGTACTATACTGTCGTACTGCGACCTTCTGGCATACCTCGTCAAGTCCAGTATGTTAGTCTCCGCCTCCTCTTTTCAGCTCTCTGATCGTTCCGTAGCCTACCGTTCTGCGACCAATCTGATTCTCCAGAACCTTGAACGTGGACTGTTCAAGGTTCTGACCGCTGACCGTCAATTTGAACTCTGTGACCTCCTGCTGGAACTGAGCAACTATGATCAAGACGTGGTATGTTCTCGCCTACGATCAAACAATGTTTGCTTAGTGTACCACCAGCATACCACCGTGACGAAAGTCCTTGTTGCTCTTTTGATCGAACCCACCCTCATCATTAAGCTGCTGCAAGCCTTCCAACCGGATCCTGTCGACGCTCCTCCGGCTACCAAGCGTCCTCGAGTTTCGACTGAGTACGTCTGATTCTACCTCTATTTGGGCGAGTTTGAACGAATTTTCTTCAGCACTTCGGAGGAGACACTGCCAAAACTGAGCATCCTCGCCGAAGTTCTAGCGACTGCTTCTCTTCCTGGTTCATTCGACCTCATCGTGGCACTTGTGCAAGCCTTGAACAACGTCATTCAAGCTTCGACCACCTCGGATGTCGTCGACGTGGTCTTCATCGAGCCATCGTTGATGTCCGCCGTTGCCACCGCCGCAGAGAAAGTCACGGTATGTTGCTGGCCGTCGTGCACTTCGATTATGAGATGCTCAAGTTCAATCAGGAAGCACCAAACTTGTCGCCTGGTGCAATTCGTCTGGAGGTCTTGGTTGATTTGATCCGGAGTGAGTTTTGTTTCATGCGACCAGAGTACAGATCCTGACCTTATCTTACCTAGCTGCCAACAACCCACAGACTTTCCAACAGGCCTTGTTGTTGATGGCTACCCTAGCGCGTCTCAGTCCCGAATCGGTCCTGCACAACATCATGCCCGTGTTCACGTTCATGGGATCAACAGTCTTCCATCGCGATGATACTTACAGTTTCACTGTTGTTCAGAAGGTTCGTTCCTCCCATGACTGTCTGCTAACGTTGCCTTAACATTTTGGCAGACGATCAACAATATCGTTCCCGTGATGGTGGCTTCTCTCAAGAGCTCTCACAAATCCCATAGCCTCACTTTGGTCAGGCTATGAGGTGATGACAGTCGATCACCATATAACGCCTGATCCCTCTTACGCCTCGTTACCCGGTAGCCCAAGATTCTCAAAATAGTTCATTCTCCGCTGGACTGCCGCTCCGGCCTAGGTCACATGATATACGCTAATGTTCACCGTACTGTAGTTTGCAGCGACAACTTAAGAGGCTCGAGCTTCAAGTTCTCATATGGAAGATTAGCCTATGTAGTGGCAATTATGCCCAAGTGAGAAGTGCAGCATACTCTTTGGATTGACAGTCTATAGAAGACAATAATCCAAGACAGCCTTCTTTGAGATGCTTACGATGTATTGTGGGAGTGACTCCAATTCGGATTTCAAAGCTCTTGGGACCGTTAAGCTGGAATCATGCGTTTGCGCTGCTTGTGTTGGCGCCACAACATTGCCAGCACTCGAGTACTCACCACATACGCCCTCCAAAAAGCTGACTCAGCGGGCCGTGGTCGGCAATACAGCGGCGATCAGTGTAAATTTAGAATCTTGGGCTACCGGGTAAGGAACCGGAAGAGGTCCCAGGCTACAAATCCCAAATGGAACTCTTACTGGGATCACGTGAGTTCTTGCGCGTCTTCTCCGATGCTGCGAACCATATTCCTCGACACCGTCGTACGAAGTATGTTTTTCACGTCCCTCTTCTTGCAGGCTGTTCAACGACCTTCTTCGCGCAGCTTCTTCGTTCACCTCGTCAACGTACTTGGGCCGGAAGACTATCTGCTGCCAGTGTGCCTGCTGCTGGTGGAGAAGGTCGCGAACCGGGTCGTACGCCAGGGCGCCGAGGAGGCGAAGAGCACTTTCGCATTACCGATCAGCATTCTGCATCATTACGATGGTGTACTCCAGAATTCTGTACGTGTGATCGCTGTGTTTTTGAGTCGAACTGAAGTCGTCGACCCCATAGGTTCTTGCCGAAATGGTATTGGAAAGTCAACCCCTGGCTCGCCGCATTACTGATTCCGAGAACCTCGAACCGACTTTCATGGATGATCACCTGTGAGCATCTACCAAGATCTCGCTTCAACTCCTTTACTGAGCCATTCGACAGCCACGAGGAACACTCGACCTCCGTCATTACTGCTTTCAAACGCCGAGCTCAAGCGGTTCTTTCGTTCGTCGGCTACGCGGTCAAAGCCGTATCAGGTGTCGGCTCCTCGTCAACGGAATCGTCCCTCGTCTCGCTGCTCGTCGTGATGTCTACCCTCAAGAGCGGCCAGGGCGCGGACGGGCGTGTGGACGATATCAACAAAGTCGCTCGTGGTTCCCTGGACAAAACATTGAGAGTGATGTCTGCCCCGGATTACATCGAGTCCACGACGAATATGCTGCAGTCGGCAGAGCAGATGGTTCGTCGCTTCTATGGTTCATGTATCGTTTACTCACTACCTTCATAGATCCAGATCGGCGCCTTGGACTTGCTCGCGGAACGCCTCCCGCAGGTATCGGATCACGTCCGGCAAGCATCCACGGAGAATCTCGTCAAGATAATCCACCGCATCAAGGACCTCCTCACTGCGCATCCAGGCAGCGCTGTTGCCGTCTCTGCATTCCGGAGTCTGAAAACCATAGGCGATGGACTTTGCAAAGGAGAGGAATCCGCCGCTGGTGATCTTGTCCCGCTCCTGCTTTCTGCGGTCGCCGGGCGAAGGATGGCTGTTCACGCCCTCCCGGCCTTAGCGCCTTTCGCGTACGTTGCCTTCCAGACAAATCATCTGAAATCCAAACTGAACATCAATCAGGTCAAGACTGGGACCGAGGATTATACCGTTCTTCCGCGAAATCGTTGGGCAGTGTGTTGCGATCCTGCAGGAGGGACTTGATGGTATAGCACCTCCCATACTCCTTCCAGGCGAGGTTCTTACCTCAACCGTTTCACCAGATCTGGCAATCGAGGCGACGAATGTTTTACACGGACTATGGACATCGATTCCTACCTTCTGGGCACCTGGAGAGATATCGCAAGTGATCACGCTCTACATCACTCAACGGCCGAAAGACGCTTCTTTGGCTTCCCTCGTCAAGGCCATCACCAAGCGCGCACCCGAAAAGGTTGTCATACCGACGTTGACGCAGGCTTGGTCTGCGCTCCTCAAGAGTTCGGCTTCTTCGGTAAATGTTATGTGCTCTTGTGTGGATCGTCAACTGACGAGCAACGTTCGAATTCCAGGATGAATACGACTTGTTCTTGGAGGCGGTCCGAAGGGCTCTTCGCACGTCCAGCAAGTCTGTTGTCCAAGAGAACTTGAGGGCTATCTTCAGCATGTTCTTGGAGGCGTTTGATGTAGTCGATGTTGACGGAGGGGTTAGTCGCTTGACCGTCTTTTCTCCGAGTCGTTTCTCTAACCTATGGCCCAAAGCTTGACTTCAAGGCACCAGCTATCATCGCATTCACGGAACTCGTTGTGAACATTAACGAGAACACTTTCCGGCCTCTGTTCAGGCGTTTGTATGATTGGGCCTTCGTTAGTAGTACAGGTACGTGCTCTACTTCGATTACATGAACTCTTCTGATTTCGACCTAGGCGAGAAGCGCAAGGTCGTGTTCTGTCTAGCCTTCTCGGCTCTATTGGACTATTTCAAGGTAGGCCTCCAGACGACTTGTTGACGTGTCGTGTCTGATCTATGCACTAAAAGGGCTTGATGTCGCCTTACATATCTTTCGTCCTGGAAGAGTTTGTCGGCTACTGGAAAGCTGCGTCGGCGTCGGATACCAAGCTGTGGTTCTGCATCCTCACGACAGTCACGAAGAGTATGGTGCATGATGACGGGGGTATGGCTTCTTACGACTCACACTTGCTCGTCACTCTATTGTAATAGCCTTCTGGTAAGACGACAAGATCAAGCAGGTATACGCTCCGTTGATCGCACAGGTACCGGTAGCTGCCCAGCAGCCAGAGGAGAGTAAATCGTTGTTGCAAGAGACGCTTTGTGCGGTCGTGGATAACACTACAGACGACCTGCTCCTAAAGTCGATCAATGTGGACGTGTTGATGCACACTCGCTCGGAGGATGTGCAAGTTCGTCTGTTCGCTCTACTGTGCTCGAAGGCTATCTGGCACGCGCATGGTGGAAAGCTACTCGGTCAGTACACTTTCGCCACATTTTCCTTCGAGGCGACAACTGACTGTTGTTGACAGGATTTGTTGCCGAAACCTCAACGTTCATCGCGGAATGTAGTGAGGATGAGAATGATATGGTTTGCCGGGAGGCCCTGAACCTGAAGACGACTATCGAGAGTGTGGCAGGAACAACAGATGGCCTGTAAAATAGTCTTATTAGTGTAACTCAGACGTATTCGAAGTTTGTTGTAAAGTTACCATAATTTGGGGCTAGTAAAGATGCGGCACTCCAAATCCGGCAGAATCATTCTTTGACCTCGACCACGATGAGCGACTACGTGCCGTCCATCGACGACCTGCGCGTCAAGCTTTGCTACATTTGTCGCGACGAGGAGCTCTTTGATCGTACGCTTGCCTGTGCCCCCAACGCCACCGTGTCTAATAGCGCCGATTCACAGGTCCCGAGAACCCGCCTCGAGTCTGGATCCACCCATGCCGCTGTGCCCTCATCGCGCACGAGACCTGCCTCCTCGACTGGATACAATCCGCACAGACGCGCGGGGACGCGGCGGCGAAAAATGCGACCAAGTGACCTCAGTGTGGGACGAACTACGAAATTGAGAGCAGGAACCCGCTGATTCTGCGGGTGCTGAACTGGGCGAGCCGCCAAATGCCCCGCTTGGGCGTGGTGTTCTTGGGTGCGGGCTTCTTGGGGCTTACGGCGTCGGTGGCGACGGGAATATATCTGTCGTTCACGAGCTATGGCGCGTACGCCATCAAGATGTTATTTGGGGAGGAGTGAGTCCTGTCCATCTACGCCTTGAGATTGTGCTGACAATTCGCAGGGTTTTCGAATTCGTGCTGACCGACGACCCCAAGAACTGGCCCGTTATGGCGTACATCCAGCTCCCGCTCATTCCTGTGAACCTGGTCATGTCCCAGCTGTCTGCATATTCACCTCTTATGCAACCCATACTCTCGTGCATCTCATTCACCCCATCCCTCAACACTCTCAACCTCAGCGCCAAGCAGCTTCCTGCTGTCGCCTCGCTCTGGCCGCCCTCGCCCTCGGTCAGCTCAATCATTCTCATTCCTCTCTCCACAAGCCTGTACCGCCGAATTTACTACCGCATCTCGCAAAAAGTGCTCGGCACCAGGCAAATAGAAGACTACGACGACGAGGCGCCGTCTAGGCGCGTCCTTGACGCCAACGCAGTCGACGCAGTCGACGCCAACCTAGGTGATGCAGCCGCAGACGACGCAGACGCTCGCCCCGCCGTCGACATCGGCGACAACCACGCCCGATTTGTCTTCTCGTTGCCCGACCGCCTCGGGTGGCAGATTGCCACCGCGCTCCTCATACCTACCATCGCGAACAAGATGGGCTCGTTCCTCCTCCACCTGTTCAAGCGCGCGCCTCTGCTTCGCCAGTTCCTCGGCGTCCAGCCACACTGGAAGAAGTCGGCGCTCCCGCTCCCGCTGTACTGGATGAACCAGGATGGCGGCAAGGCGCATCTCTCGTGGGTGTTTAGGGCGTTGTGGGGCGGTGTAAGTCCGTGGGCGCAGCTGGATCCAGTGTGGTGGCGCAATTCGCTGGGGTACGGAGTTTTTGCCGTGGTATGGTCGTTTGTCAACCCGTCTTCCTTCACTCATGTGTCTACAGGCGCGCGATTGCCTTCAGTTACTGTACAGGTGGCTGGTTAAGCGAGAGCGCGATTCGAGAAAGATCAAGGACATGCCGTTTACGGATGTGGACCCGACAAATCTGGATCTGATTGTTGCTGAGAGTGTATAGTACAAGTCAAGGAAATCTAACTCATCTACTCATGGCATGACAGTCGATTTCTTGTCCTCGACCGCTGTCGTTCAGAGCTAATATTTCAACAAGATGATGGTATCTTTCGTGCACGAAGCTAACTCTTCCCATTGTCATTGCAACACAGACCAAGTATGATCTCCGTTCATATGTCTTACTTGCAAGAACACCATGGAGAGGTACGCGAGGACTTCGCAGAGATATGCGAGTAGGTCTGTGATCCATGCAGGAGCCCATGTAATCGTGCCTTCTGGCCTGGTATTTGAAAGAGGGGCGCGACTAGTCAAGTAGGCTGGAGGCGATAGTCGTTTGACGACGCGTACGTCGACTGTGCGAACGCAGTAGGATAGGGATTCTATGACTTCTGGCCGAGTAGCAGATACGGTGAGTGAGTGAAGTATCGATTCTCTGAAGTCATTGAGGCGAAGAGACTCAAGTAAGGTGATACGACGCCAGTCTGATACAGCAAATAGTGGTTGGAATGTCCGGTGGCGCTCTATGTGTACTACGTAGAAGACAGGCAGATTGAATAATGAAAAAATAATGGTAAATGAGAAGCGGTATAATACTCGTCGTGATAGCGCGCCGTGCGGAACGCTCGGACGAGTCACGGTGAGTCAAGGGCGCGGCACGAGCGCGCAACGTCTCACGAGCGCCCCTGTGCTACTTCCACAGCGGACTTCGGGAGAAGATGGGTGACTGGTGCAGTCAGCCATGCGCCCAACTGATAGTAAAGCAAGTCTGGAGCTTACCTGTACACCCTCATCAACACGCTGCAGGCCGGAGAAAATCAGACACCTGGCGGTTTAACATGAAGAGCGTTCACAGCCTGCAACCCTCAAGTTGGCACGTATTCCAATTTGTTTGGAGAGACGCCCGTCAAATGTGCTAATGTCTTAGCCAGTGCAACATTTTGCTGCCTGACAGAGGATGATTGAGAGCTTTCTAAGTGTGAACGTAGCACTGAAGTACAGAAATGGTAGGTAAGCAAAGCGTATGCTAAGAGTGTGAAGGGTGATCAGTTCTCCTGAATGTAGGAAAGACCCCATCAGCTCCCTCACTGCCATCAAGCCACCTGGCCTTATCCGCATTACCACTGTGTCCCTCAGCGCGAGCATCAATAAGAGTGGCATAACCAGTCTCTGAGGTTTGGAACATGGAGGCCTGGTTGAACCAGACCACCGACCCCCTGCCATTTCCAGCCTCCCAATCCTCAGATGAGATTTGGTCAGGGCGGGGTAAGGGCTTGGAGTTTTCGGGGGTGGGAGGCGAGCCGTCGTTTGTGACGACTTCGATCTTTGAACGGAGATCGATGTTGAAGTGAAAAAACAGGGAGGACGAATACATGACAAATGTGCCGGGGGGGAGCTGCAGATAGACACCAGCCTCCCAAATGACCAGCCAGGCCTTCTCGCCATGATTGAAAGTCCCAAAAACGAACACTATGCAGATGCCTAGCGCAAGGTTCTTGAAGTCAACGTGCGGGTCGCAGAACACTCGCCTCTTCCCCTTCCACCGGCCTTCGAGCTCAGACCCCAACCAAGGGGCATTCAAGCACCAGTTCCAGAATAAACCGAAGGGTGGACGGAGGTCGTGTGTTTGGTCCATGTAGTCAGCACAGTCTTCATATCGGCGAGCCACGGTAGGGAAGACGAGTTTGAAGATTGCGTTGGCAATATTACTGAGGTGCA
This sequence comes from Strobilurus luchuensis, assembly GCA_019915105.1. Lineage (NCBI taxonomy): Eukaryota > Fungi > Basidiomycota > Agaricomycetes > Agaricales > Physalacriaceae > Strobilurus > Strobilurus luchuensis. Next base: position 541,951 of record JAHLMJ010000021.1, on the reverse strand, counting down.
GTCAGTCAGCCATGCGCCCAACTGATAGTAAAGCGCGCGTACCTGATGGACTGGAAAGGCGTCCTTTCTCCAAAGTGCTTCTCCAGGACATGATCGTTATCCTTGTCCCATTGGGAGTAGTCCGGCGTCGCCTTGTTATTTCGGTCAACTCCAGCAATGCAGAACCAGTGCCGGCCCCGTTTGTTTCCCTCCATTGCCGAATCGCTCATGGGCAAACACTCCTTCACAAAAGTCCGAGCCTGCTCGAGAAATTTCGGAAGGAGCCTAGTGATTTCGGGGGTGACCTCGGAGCGATAGATCACCAGGCGACCTGCCGAGTCTAGGATCCGAGTAGGCTTGTCCAGGTAAGGGATGGGGGTCATGTCCTTGACATAATTCCAGACGCGCTGCCCAGCGGCGTGCGCCCTCCTCAGTACCGCAGCAGGGTTCGGGTCGAATCGGTAGCCCATCCACCCCGTGGAGGTGAGAGGCAAGGCCTCTACCCTCAAGCCCCCCCCCGCGTGGTAAGTCTCCGCGCGCTCCTCTCGCAGCGCGGCGCTCCTGGCCCTCTTATCCTGAAGGCGACGACGGTTACGCCGAGCCTGCCCGCTCACGCCCTCATCGCTTCGCTGCACGGTCGTTCGACTAACCGGCGGCACCGCGGCGGCGTAAGAGCCGGCGCTTCCGGGGTCGTAGGCGTAAGGAACGGCGGGCGGCTTTAAGGCTGCGGACGCAGGCGCCGGGCGGGCGGACCGCCCGCCGGTGCGGCGCCTCTTCCGCTTCGGTGGAGCTTGATTAGCGCGGGACGGCGGGGCCTCAGCGTCAGAGGAGCAGTATTCCAAAATGTCCGTCAGGTCGGAGAGGTCCGGCGGGTGGTTTTCGAATTCGTCAAAGTCGGGGTCGTCGGAGCGAACGCGAGGGCACGGGATATGGTCCACGAAGTCGTATAGGAGGGGGTCTACGTTGAAAGCCTCAGCATCGACGGCGTCTTGCCGCAGCGTTGCCAGATGAACGACGTCAAAGTCGAGGAAGGTGCCGGAGGCCGTCGGGCAACTACAGGAAGAGGTTAGAGAGCACAGAAGGCCAGCGACGCTTCACTCACGAAGGGCCGAAGACCTCGTCAACGGCTTCGCGCAACCGAGCGGCGGCCCGCGTCATTGCGACCATGGTGGGAATGAGAGAGATGCAGAGAACTGCGGCAGACAAGCTGCTTTGGTACTAACCGAAGTGTTCCCAGAGATCGTGCAGGTATGCGATGCCTGAGCCCTATACAGAGCTCGTTACGCGATCTGGGGAAAAGAAAGAAAAACTCACTGTATATATATCTGGCGTTCCTCAGGCCACGTGTTCGTGGGGTAACCCACATGACGATGAAACGCGAAAACGGCGCGGTCGGCTGTCAGCGGGGCTGAGTCATCGCAATGGACCGGTCCGGAGCATTCAGGGCCGCAACAACTTGAACCAGGTCGGCCCTCATTAATTCATTGCGACACACACGCATCTCCCGTACACCACCAAATCTCTAGAACGTACGCACGATGTCTCCGGTGCAACGTAGTTGGAGTAATGCCAGGTCTTGTTCTGTAAACATCACATAATCGCGAATTGAACGTTCCCCGAGTACCGTTCCTGACACGTCCCAATGATGCTGTCATCATCAAAGAAGAACATCGCAGCGACGTTCCTCTTCATATCGCTCTCATGTGCCCTCAGGACTTGGACGAAATTCCGTCTCGCCATGCTCTCTCTTGCCGACCGTCACCGTGATGGACTCTCAAGGCTCATACTCGGATGCTCTCACTGCCCCGGGCACATATGGATCCCAGCTCGGCAATTCCGACGAGCAGAAGCCAGCATCGGCGTTGCTCGAGCTCCGTCAGCTCTTACACCAGGAGACGGTGAGGCCACTGGAGAACACCATCACAGCCAATGTTCGGCCTTTGATGGAGAAGCTGGACGCTACCAATGCGTACTTGCAGGATGTCTTTGCATTTGCCCCAGCGGTACGTGACGGAGCTCAGCGGTCCTGGAATGTACTAATTCTCTTTGCAGGCTGTCGATCCAAGCGCGGCGACCCACACACCGCTCTGTCCCAAGCATCTCGCGACGCTGCTGTCCAACGCCCTTTCCAGACCGTCGGGATCTCTCAATGTGACACGGGCGGCAAGCAATGACTCCTCGGAAACGGAGTCTGACACTGAGCCAGAGGTTGAGGTGGGCACAGATTCCAGTCAGGGTACTCTTATACTGACCCGTTTCACAGGCCCACAGCTATAACAAGATCTTCAAAATTCTCGGTATGCCAGAGGACAAACGCGACAAGAGTTGGGCCTTCAAACGGCTCAATCTCTTCTCTCAGGTGGAGTCGGAGCTATTGCGGGAGCGTGTCGATGAGATTCAGGCGGAGGCAAGTCTGGCCAAGCTTGCCATCGAGCAAGAGAAATGCCGCATCAAGATGATGCAGCTTCGTTCAATTGTCAACGTTCGAAAGTGTCGTGTAGCGCGCTTGCAGGATGCTCGCCAGGCGTTCAAGCGCCACTTCAAAGAGATCGGTATTCATTCCACCCAATAATATATTGAATTTAATTGTTGTTTCTATTCTGTGTGATCTCTCCAGGAGCTATCTCAGTGCCTCCAGCTCTGTTGCCTGCCTCTCGGTTCTGTTTGTTTCTCTCTCGAGTTTCCTTTGCCTTTGCCTGCGTCGCAGCACGCTTCAGCGGACCTGAGATCTGTAACTCGCCGGCCAATTGTCGATGGAAAGCTTTGCGATCTCTCTGAAGAGGCACCGGAATAACCAGACTTCGTGGAAGAACGTCACGAACAAGGTGAGCGTTATGGAGACCATGGGTATTCAGGTGAAAATTGTTATCGTCTGTGTGTAACATGCACTGAATTGAGGTCGTTGTCTCCTCGCGTTCCTGCATCTGCTTTCTGGGTGAGTCGCCAATAGTACATTTCCCAGAGACACAGTCGTGCTGAGCATTGAAATCGAACATGATATCCTGCGATCACATTGTCAGCTTCCTTGAATTGTGTCGTTACAATGCCGCTCACCTCCGGGAATGCGATGTACACTTCGTTCGGTGACGCACGTGAAAGGTATGGCATGTTCAGTCGTGGATCACGTCTGTCCAGGATGTTGAATCTCTCCAGAAGGACAATCGCTTCTCTTGACGACTTCTCTGTCCGTGAAAGTATCAGGATAATGCGGCCGGCGAACATGCCATTCTGTGCATCACCAGTCCGGCGAAAGAAGACCCACGACCCGACTCGACAGACATCGCGCGCCTGCGACACAACATTCACGCCAAGATCCCATGTTCCGCCCTCGCACCTCTCGGGAGCAGAGTTTTGTATTGCAAGGCCATCTGTATGCGCATTCCATGAGGCAGGCTTTCTCTTACTTCGGGGAGCCTTTTTGACAAAGGCTGGGACACGGTGAGACAACCCGAACCAAGCATGAAAATAATGGACTGACCCGGTCTGATCTCAGTGTGGTCAGCCCATCCCAGCCGACGCTGCAGCTCTCGGTTGCCTTTCATGAAATTCGTGATTTTGGCAGCAGCGCGAACATATTGGTCAGTCTCTCTGTCCTTCCAGTACCCGCCGCTAACTGTATGCTTGAAGCGTTCCTGCCCGCCCAATGTCAATGCGATGTCACGACTCGGTGCCAGGTGATTTGACAGGATACTGCATTGGCGAAACACCGAGTTGAAGCATTCGAAAATCTCGGTCGCAAAGATCACAGCTGGACCGAATCGACGAATGTCCTCCGGTAAATGGACAAGGACATGAAGCTTTGTCTTTGTCAAGATTCGTCGAGGATCGACTGCGGCCCATGCATCCAGTACATTGTCGATGAGGACTTGTAAATCCAACTGCAAAATCATGAGATCCATTGGCGCAAAGGAGGTGAGACGAACCAAATACTGATCCATGTTCCGAATTTCGGGCATCCAAAGATATGCACCAAGCTCACCAGTACATTTCCAGAGCTCAAAGACATCCGGCGGGCACTGGTCGTGTAAGTGAAAGATCCCAAGCTGCTGTAGGATCTTGAAATGCTTGCCGATAAGTGAGTTCTTGTACTGAATTAGATATGCAGAACGAAGGGCAGGAAGGGTCAATCCAGAGATCGACGAAGACTGTAGGCGGACGGCGAACGTCTCATCCTGAACCTTGGACCATGTCTTGTTCGTACTGTGCCAGACGTACTTGTCGTTCCCAAGAAGGTACGTGTGCAGGATCTCGCCGCGTCAAGATTTGCTTCCTGGGTCCACTTTGCAGCCTGCCAGGTTTGCGAAATACGGTCGGTTAACTCAGGATATACATTCAGATATGGTCGGACAAGTGGATTGGCCCAATCCTAAGATGATCAACACTTCAAAGGATGGAAGTGAGGCGATCTCACCATTGAGAACAGCTGAGCTGGATGGTTCATGTAAAAATGGTTTCCCTGAGACGAAACATGGTGACGCGGAAGGACTCCAAGCTTCTCAGTAAGCGATTGTTGTATCTTGCGAACAGCTGAGAAACTCGGAACGTTGGGAGTTCCGCACTCGCGCATGACCCAGAGAATTGTTCGCAACTGATCATCAGACAAGCGTTGACGCGGCTGGCTGTCAAGCATGTCGATTAGAAACATCTGAATGATAGTATTGTTCAGAAGGCATGAGAGTGAGACAAGCACGCACAAATCACCTGCTTCGACGGATATGGCCACCACGGTGAACTTTTCTCAGGCTCTTGATTGCTTCCTGCCGTCATGTCTTCATCCTCGTGGTCGGAGTCCATATCTGCAAGCGGTTAGCATGGTGCGTTGCCACTCATCATTATGGAATAGATATACTCAGAGTGTCAATTGCCGTTGTCAGTTGCCCAAGGGAGTCGTCAACAACGTCGTTGGTATCACGCACATTTGGATCATCGTCAAAGTGGCTGAACAAGGTATGTCCTTGCACTGATGAGATTGCGATGAACTGCTTGTGAATTTGTTCTTTCAGACTCTGTTCCATCCGTGCGGGGTCTTGGCCTGCAGAGAACTGGACTGTATTTCCGTTGTGGTCAAGATAGGTTCCGTCTCGTGGATCGCGCATGAAGTCCTGGAAGAATTGCATGCTAGCGGAAGGCTCATCGTCTGAGGAGTCAGAATCCAAGAGGTTTTCGGCCACTTCTGATGCGAACGACAGAAATCGCGGTGCATGAGACACCTGGGGAAGTGTATAGATGTCGCTGGGCTGGGGCATTGCGCCGTGTCGTGCAATTGCTAAATTATCATTGTGAGCTTTCGACTTGATATGACTTGACTTTGATGTCCTCTTGATTGAGGTTTCGCAAACATGACAGTAGAGTTTTGTACGGTCATCGCGGTCTGTTTCGAAAGCTAGATTCTGACATGACAAAAGGTTTGCGAAGAGATTTGGGATGCTCACGGTTCTCCCATCTTGATGGCGGCATGATGCAAGCGGATTCAGGGCTGACCTGTTCGCCCAAACAATTTGGCGGTTGCAGCCACGCTGACAGTAAAACTTTTCTTTCCGATCCCACCACCACTCATTTTCAACTTTTCAGCACAACCTCACCTCTGTTCGTCATGTCCGACCAAAGCAATGTTGAGGACCTCCTTCAAAGCTCCCCCATGCTGGGACCAGTGGAACTTCCTTCCCCGGAAGGCCCTGAGCTGTTTTCTGAGCAGCAAGGCCAGTCCGGTGGGCAGTCTGACCAGCTGCAGCCTCTGTCTGCTGCCGACGTCCTCCAGCCAGCACAGCTCGGTACTCAAGCTGCTGGTGCCATGTTTGGGACACCTGTTGGGCAAGACTTCACACAGCTTGCTCAGCTGGTTGCCGCTGAACATCGCCTCAATGCTGATGACCGTCAGTCGCTCATGAACTTGGCAATGGTACGGTTCCATGGTCTGTACTATCTTCCCGCTGCTTATTGTTTACAGACCACCCAGATTTCGAGTGCTTTCATTTGGATTGGGGGTGTGGTGCTGGCCATCAAGGCAAGCCTTGCTCTCATTCAACCCCCGGAGGCTCCATTCCAGATGACCACCGCTCTTTCGGTATGTTTGTCACCTCACAATGCTCTCTGCTGACGCTTTCGTAGAACACAATCGACTTTGAGACTACTGTGACGTTTCTCGATGCCGGACTCGCCGCTTACAAGCGCTGGCCGAACAAGAAGGTCTTGGTCAGTGCGCATGCTTGCTTATGCACGGGATCTCATCTGTTTCCAGACCATCATTAAGCGCGATCGACTCACAGCTACTCAGGCACGGGATAAGGCAGTTCTCAAGGCTCTCAAGGCCAAGATTGGGACCAACCTTATTCATTTCCGTAACGACGCAAAGGAGGAGGTGAGTCAATGACTCTGAGATATGGCTGTCTCATTCAACCCTCCATCAGATCAGCACCTCCATGGGAACCTTCAACTCTGTCACAAAGAAGTACGAAGGGCAGGCGGTCGATATCTATGACCTCACCGAGAACATCATTTCCAAGGTGTGCGGGCGAAACTTCACTCACACTGTAACCTTGGGACTCGTAGCCCGTGTTGCTTTCCTTGTTTGTTGTTCAGTTGTCTCGTGTGTGTTCGCTTGCTCACTGGATCACCCAGCGTACTATCTATCTCAAGGAGGCCAAGAAGACCATTGACGGAGCTGTTCCAGCCAATTTCTGGGACACTGTCGATGCTGCACTGAAGGAACTTCGCGAGGAAAAGGAGGATGACCCCATCCGGATCTCCAAGTAAGTTTCACCTCGCGACTCTGCATAATTCTATATATACTGATCACTATTAGGGTGTTCCAACGCTTTCTCGAGAGGGACATCAAGAGTTACGGAACAGAGTCCACTTCCTCTCGTGTCGACGTCCTTCGTGCCGAAGTTTCTGCCAGTGGATCTGCTTAATTTAGTCCTCCGCCACATAATTGCTCATTTTCACAGTCGTTACCCTCTTTGATACTTTACTATACTATCCTCAATAGCTTTACTACTGTCCCTTGAATATACCGTTTCTGAATTATCAACCTGATGGCAAGGAAGAGGCGGGTTCGCGCCTGTTCGCGCTGCCAACGGCGCATCAGCATGAGCGGCGGTCGAGCCGCATCAGAACAGCCGAACGTCCGGGGCGCTTTAGCACAGCCGCTGAGAGATATTTCTGCAACACAACTGGTGTCGTACAAGCAAGCTTAGGTATGAAGGTCACTCAAGCATGTTGGCCATCGAGGGTTCCAAGACTTATGCCAAAATGTTGCGGGGACATTGCTGTGATCGAAATCAGACATCGGACGCCGGATAACAATATATCATTCCCTCTCTGTCGCCATCACATCTTTTCAAAAGGGAGGTGTAGTACAGCAACAGCTCGTGACACATTGTTGCCACGGTTCTGAGACGTCAATCAATAAAACGAGCGGGCAGTTCAGAGATACGGACGTTAAAAAACAGTCCTTGAGGATGTCACACCATCGGGCCATAAGAGCCTGTTGGTTTCCGCGAGGATGCAGCTTGAGCAGTTTCCATCTGGTGCTATTCCGCGTACTAAGAGAGAGCTGGGCAGCCAGGCGCTGAATGTGCAAGGGCGGTGGCTGATCTACAGGGCGCACCCTCACTGAAAGCCTTGCCCACCAATGCAACGGCAGCAGATCGCAAGACTCACCTTCTCGAGTACTTAGGAGTCTTCCCCTAACTTGAGTTCAAATACTGCCGCGTATTACATTGAAATATTTCGCAGCGGAATCCCCCTTGTTTATACATTTTAGTCAAAGACATGCCCATCAGATCAGCCTGAGGACATGTGTTCCGGGCAGTTATGACGCTGCTGCTTAACGGTCAATATTAATATTCAAGCAATATTCAAGAACAGGCACCCTACGTTACGCGTACGCGGTCATGGCGGTGTAGGTGTAACGCACACTTCTATCGAGGAGCAAGGCAGTGATGAAAGCCTGCACACCTGAACGCCGCCGATGGCAATGATTCCACGGGCAAGACTTCCACGCCAAGTCTCTGGGATCGGCGTTCAGCTTTGTAGCGAAAACGGGGCCGACTTCGACGATAGTCTCCCCGTGTTGCTGAAATCTCATCGAATGGCGGAACGGAACGGCCATTGTCTCCTCATCTAAAGCAATGGGTGGAGTCCCGAATGAAGGTTCAGGCCAGTACGCTTGTCAGACAGTGCGTCATGAACTTAGTACTTACGAGGTGAGTACAGTGGCAATGACTCAACAGGCGGCTTTGCCGCCCCCATCCCATCAACAATAGCTCATGCATGGTCTATTCATTTGCCATTCAGACCGATGTCTCCCCAGAGCGGTGAATCGACGATAGGTTCGGCACACAATTTTGGGTCCGTCAAATCTGCAAATTGGCGAACTACCTGGTGGAGAGCGTCCGGGGGCCTGCACGAGCAGGATCACACCGGTAGTACATAGGTGAGTCGAATCTGGGATTTGTGACTGATTTGCTTACCTTCCACAGTCTTGACTGGCTTGTGATACAGACTGTGGTTAGCAGTGAAATCAGGCCACATCAGCTTAAATAGTGAACGTACATAGCGTAGAAAGTGAATTAGAGACGATTGAGGCCACTTGCGAAGTGGAGGGAAAGCGATCAAGGGGGCAGCCGTAGGGTTAGGCGAAGATTGCTCGGTGTAGCTATATCAATTTCTCTCAAGTCCACCCAATTCCGTCGCAGCAGCCATTGTCATCGTCGATCCAGATGGACGATGACGAGAGAAAGACAAAGAGAGGAAAGAGAAGGATAGAAAGGCAAACGAGGTCCGACCTTCCGCTGCACTTTTCCAACAACGATGCTGATCCGGCGGCAGACATTCATCTTCGTCCGCCCGCGACCCGCAAAGTTGAACCACCCCCTTAATTTGCAGGTACAGCTCGAGCCGCCGAATTCGCGCGAGCCAAATGGTCTGGCGACCGCTACGCCCCACCAGTCACTCGATTCCACCGCTCCCGGATCGGAAGAGGAAGTCCCGCTCTCACGCACGTTGTCCAACCGGTCGGACTGCTCGTCCATATCGTTATCGAGCTCGGGATCCGGCAGGCGAACCATCTGCAAGCGCACATCGTTCTGACCTACACGATCGTCGACGCGGGCACGGACGCCAAGATTGCGAAATTCTCCAAACGGCGGCTGGACGTGGTGGATTTGGCGGCGATGGAGGTCGTGGAGGTCTGGGCGGCGAGCGAGTCGGCGACAGTCGCATTAGTGCAGACGTCACCTAAGTTTGGTGGGTCTCAATTCCACCCTTCTCGCGCCCTCAACCAAACTTCGGAAGATTCGCGCCGTGGAGTCTCGCGCAGTGGACTGGATCCGCAATTTTATCGTGTCGTCCACAGTCAAGGTCGCGTCGGACGAGTCTTTGCTCAGGACAGACAAAGCGTACATTGGCAAGCTGAACTTGGCGCTCATTCAGGTGTGCTGCACCACCCTTCTTCCTGCACTCCCGTCGCCAAAACACTTCCCGCATAGGTCCTGAAACAGGAGTGGCCTCACAACTGGCCAGTCTGGCCTTCATTCATCCCTGAACTCGTCGAGTCTTCCAAGACGAACCTTTCCTTGCGCGAGAATAACGTGGCAATACTCAAACTGCTTTCCGAAGAAGTGTCCGACTACAGTTTGGATGCCATGACGAGCGCCAAGGTCTCCGCCCTAAAACAACAGACGGGGGACGAGTTTAGCGAGGCCTTCAAGCTCTGTATGGAGATCCTCCACGAGGCATCTAAAGTCTCCCTCCTCCGCGCGACCCTCGAGACACTCTACCGCTTTCTCACCTGGATTCCACTCGGCTTCATGTTCGAAACACCCCTCATCGACCCCCTCACGAACGGATTTCTTGCACCGCAGGAATTGAGGAACGTCGCTCTCCGATGCCTAGCGGAAATCTCCTCGCCGCCAGCCTTGGGACAGTACGGGAACCGATTGGCCATCACGCATACCAGCGTCATGACCACGATCGCCGTCATTATCCCGCCGACCACTGACTTCGCTGAAGCCTACGCGACGTCCAGCAGTGATGGGGAGGAGCTCGTTCTCAACCTGGCCCTCTTCCTCACCAACTTCTTCTCCGACCACCTCGCTTACGTCGAAGACGCACACTCGGACGCCAATCTCCTGGGACACGCAGACCTCGTCAAAATACGCGACGTTGAGGAGCGCGAGACCTTCAAGATCTGCGTCGAGTACTGGATCAAATTGCTGTCCGCGCTCTATAACGAGCAGACGATCATGCCAATCAGCGGTCTCGGTATCGGCTTTGGCGATGATGGGAACGGGATGAACGGGCCTATGAAGCTTCGAAAGGATGGATATGGGGAGATTCTGAGCAACCCAAGGCTGCTTGTCATAGGCCGAATAGTCAAGCCGGAGGAGGTAAGTGCTTCTTCTCCTCGTACCCCTCTCCAGGCTCTTTTGAGCCAAACTCTTCTCTCTGCCTGCGCGGTAGCTTTCATTCCGCTTACTGCTACGCAGGTTCTCGTTGTCGAAAATGACGAAGGCGAAATCGTTCGGGAGCACCTCAAGGAGATCGACACAATCGTCCTTTACAAGTCGATGCGCGAGGCACTCGTCTATCTCAAGCATCTCGACGTCGTCGACACCAAGCACATCTTCGTGAATAAGCTCGCGCGCCAAGTCGACGGGAGCGAGTGGAGTAGGAATAACTTCAATACGCTCCGCTGGGCAATCGGCTCATCTCTGGCGCGATGAGCGAAGAGATGGAGAAGAGGTTCTTGGTCGGTGTGATCAAGGACTTGCTTGGGCTCGTGGAGATAAAATGTGGCAAGGACAACAAGGCGGTGGTGGCCAGGGACATCACGTACGTCGTGGGCCAATGCCCGCGGTTCGTGAAGGCGTGCTGGAGGTTTTTGAAGACCGTCATCAACAAGTTGTTCGAGTTCATGCATGAGACGCACGAAGGTCAGCCGTCCTCGTCAAAGCGCATTTGGCTCTGTCATACTTACGCACTATCCAATTGACAGGTGTACAAGATATGGCCTGCGACACGTTCATCAAGATAGCGCAAAAGTGTCGGCGGCATTTTGTCATGCAGCAGTCAGGCGAGAGGGAACCATTCGTCAACGAGATCCTTCGGACCCTCAATCGAATCACGGTCGACCTCTCTCCAGCGCAGGTACGTCTCGTCACCTCTTACTTCCTATCAAACCACTCACCCAGTCTAGGTTCACACCGTCTACGAAGTCATCGGATATATGATCGCCGCTCAACCCAACAAAGCCGTACAAGAGTCACTCCTCAGCGAGCTAACGAATCTACCGAACGGTGTTTGGGATGCGCTTATGGCCCAGGTGGCACACTCAACCGACATTCTCTCATCGCCGGAGAACCTCAAGCTGCTGTCGAACGTCCTCAAGAGCAACACATCGGCATGCACGAGCATCGGGCCATTCTTCCTCCCGCAGCTGGCGAGGATCTTCCTCGATACGTTGGGCTTGTATCGGGCAGTTAGCGGGCTTATCAAAGAGGCGAATGCTGCTGATGGTGAGTCAAGGTCTTTGCCTGACTTTCTTTCATACTGATTGACCTCGCTAGGTCCCATCGTCGCCCGCACACCTAAAGCACGACAGCTGAGGACCGTCAAGGAGGATGTCCTCAAGTTGATGGAGACGTACATCCAGCGGACGGACGACCTCGAGAATATCAACAATACGCTCGCGCGGCCACTGCTCGATGCCATCTTGGGCGACTATCGGACCAATCTGCCGACGGCGAGGGATGCGGAGGTCTTGGGACTCATGACAGTGGTTACAAACCGCTCACAGGTATGAAATCCCTATGTTCTTACAACATCGTACCGACAGGCATCCGTGAGTCTTTAATTCGCCCATTCACCGCCAGAGATCAGCACGTCGTTCTTCCAGCAATACCTTCTCTCCATCACCCAAGAAATCTTCTTCATCCTCACCGATTCGGAGCACAAGAGCGGATTCACCCTCCAGACCGCCATCCTCGCCCGCGTGTTCGGGCTCGTCGACGGCGAGCTCAAGACCTCCAACGTCTTCGAAGGCGCCCAACCAGGCTACAACAAGGAATGGCTGCAAGACTACTGCGGCAACCTGCTTGCCGGCGCATTTGGCAACGTACCTCACGCGCAGGTGGCGGAGTTTACGACACGCTTGGGATCGTTCTACAACGACGCGGCGAACTTCAAGGGTGCGGTCAGGGACTTCCAGGACTTTGTGGAGGAAGAGCAGAGGGAGGCGGAGAAAGCGAAGAGGGCGGAGGAGGAGAGGAAGAGGGCGGAGAAGATTTCCGGCATGCTGAAGCCGGCGGAGATGGGCGAGGAGGATGGATAGATGCTTTCGCGACGGGACAACGAGAAGAGAGAAGAAATACAAAATTGTATCACATTACGGTGTGCTCTGATTTCTGCCGTCTTGTTTCCGTATGTAACTGCGTATCGTTATGTAGAATACCCTAGCTTAACATCCACGACGACTGAATAACGACGTGGTCTATCAAGTGAGTCGCAGACAGCCTACAGGCTGACTAGAAACTTGACTGGACTGAGCAATCGCGTCTCAAGAATTACATGAGCCTGAGCGACTTTGTGGGGGAGAACATCATACTCGGTACTATATGGCGGTTTTCGAACATGCACTTTTGCAGCATCGCAAGAGGAGCACTACGACTTTAGCGCCAGTGCTCTCGTATGGCCAAGCACTGTACCGTGACATTGGCTGATTACTCCCATCTTCTGTTGCTCTTTTCAGCAAGAGAGATCACAAGCCGGCGGCCCTCAACCGCTGTACCTGATCCAACTGACAGAGGTGGCGCGCTAACACACATCGTATCATCTTGACTGAGACTCAACTCGGAGTAATACCGGTGTGAGTACCCTAACCGTGTCGTCATCAGCGATTACACCAAAACGCAAATGGTCTGCTCATCGAGGGTCCAGCGACGCTCGAGCACGCTACGTGGTTGAGCAATATATATACAGCGAGAAGGCGCTACAGGGATCGGGCCTCCGCCGCCTCACAGCAGAAGAGATTGGGGTTCTGGTGCGTTCGACGGGCCTGTGACTTGTCGTGAGGGAAGGATTTGGTAGGATTGGGAAGGTATCGAGGATAGGAAACGACTGGAGGATTTGGGCGTAGGGAGAAAGGGGCACAGATTGCGGTAATCTATTTCATATGCCTCGTGATATATACGTCGGTATTCTCCTCTCAACTGCGCCCAGTGAGTGAGGAGTGACAAGATCTGACGTGAGTAGTGCCAATTATATCTCTCTAATCTCAGGCAAGGAAGACAGACAGTGCTTGAGTGCGTACCTCGGTGGCTAAGAATGCCTGGGATCTGTCAGGGGCAGGTGCAGACTACATGATAGACCAAGACACGCACCACATCCTTTGTGCTGTTAGAAACTAGACACTATATTAATGTTGGTCGGGAACATTGCCGCCGTTTTCCTCAGCAGGACCGTGTTCCTCGTTGTCGCTATCGCTATCGTACTCTACTGTTATTGGCTTGGATTTGGACTGGGGTGTTGCGGTATCTTCATTGACTATTCTGCCGAGTTGAAGTGGCGTATGAGTGGCTTGGTGCGACTCTATGAATTCGATGGGGAAGGGCGTGACGACTTTGTTATTGAGCTATGATGATTCATCGAAGAGAGAGTGTGTGAAAACTATTATGATTCGACAACACAGTTAACTCTGGTATAAAATTGTCGGCGGTATCAATTAATCATGCGCAAGGGAGAGCGTACTACACAATCGCGCAAAACCCTACCAGTCGGCGATGAATTTTCCTGGGAAACCTTTGGCGCTTTGAGATGCGGCGAATTCATCACGGCGCCATTATCCTTCAACTGTGACAGCACGCTTGTATGCGGCACGTCATGCTCTGAGATACAGTGAGATGCCGTACTGGCAGACCGCGAGGAGTTTTTGACAACAGGCCGTATTGCGTGAGTCAACGACAAGGGAGATATCGAGGTTGATGGTGCCGGAGTCGACACCAAGGGGGATGAAGAGGATGACGAGCAAGGCACGCATCGTAACAGCGAACTCTGGAGAGACAGATGCATAGGAGGCTCAGGCTCCTTGACATGACTGTACCGCCATTTCCAAGCAATCCGTTCCGCGTTTGAAAGGGTGTGGGAACGCCCATCTGTCGCGCCCTTTGTGGCGTCTGCGTCGGACTCAGAACTCCCGCGAACCCCCATTCCCTCACGGCCGCGATTGCTGGTCGCACTTCGACTACGTTGGGCGGTGCGAGCACTCCCTTCCGATTGATTGGAACGTGCTGGTGAGGGAGGGCGGTCAAAGGTGCTGTCGTCACTGGTTTCTAGGGAAAGCGACGTCAAGGTTGACGGAAGATCAGAGATAGAGCTGTTGCGGTCAGAGTCCGCGGAGGGAGCCCATACCGGTGGACATGAGAAGCGACGATAAAATTTGGCTGCGACGGCTGTGAAGGCAACGACACTCGGCATGTGCTCAGACGGTATGCGATCACCGAAGTGAGTGGTGAACCATGGAAGAATGGCGTCGCGGTGAGGATTCAGAGCCCATACAGACCACGGAGCGCGGTGTGCGGTAAGAGTGTCGACGTATCGCAACATCAGGAGTAATGGATGGGCGAAGGTGAATGCGGAGATGTGGGAGTAGTGGAAGAACTCGTTAGTGAGATCATGCCCGATCTTTAGCTTCTCCGTAGTAAGTGGAAGGAAACGGATCTGATAGCGACGTCCTTGATGCTGCGAAGCAAGAATATCAGAGGGGAAAAGAGGGGAAACAGCGATCGAGCTTACAAGTTGAGGGTGATATAAGCGCATGAGTGAAAACCAGTCAACGTATGGCGCGTGCTTGCTCTCCAGAAGCGCGAGGAAATCATTGTATTCTTCCATGGCTCGGATGACGCAGTCTCCCTCCGCATCGACCACGATAACAGCGATCTGGTTCTTGTCCCACGACCTGTGATGATGAGCTTCAACTGGTGCAAAAATTAGCGTTACAAGTTGAGGGGGGTAAGGAAGGGCTCACGCGGCAGGTAGATAAGACGGGAGAACAGGTGGAAGTAGCCGCCGATGAGCCAACAGCACAAGACGTGGGTTTCGTGTGGCGTCGCTTGGCGGAATGAATGGCATGCCTCGACTTCGATAGTGCCGTGCGTCAGGACAGAAGCAATGGTCCCCATCTGAGTGAAATCCTGGTTGACGCAGCCCATGCGCTTGATGATCTCCCAAAGATGGTCTTTGGCAGTTTCGTGGGTACGGTCCGGGTCACGTTTGGCGCTCGACGTGAAGCTTGATTTGCTGTGCACAGAACTAGGTTTACGTGGGGTGGATTTCGTCAGATTGCCGCCCTTAACAAATGCTGAGGCCTCTTCTTGAAGCACGAGGACATCTGGCTTAAGCCAGGGCGGAAGGGTGAGGCCGTCGGGGAGCGGTGGAGAAGCGACCTTGGGATCGCTCAAATTGATAAAGGGAAGTTGATACCATTGCTCCAGCGTGGAATATTCAAGCACGTCGGTGGAAGTGGGGTGGTGACTGGAAGACAGCGGTCTCTCCTTTAAACGCTCTGACGGGGCGCGGGTTGACGAGGCGCGGGTTGAATGCGAGGCGCGGGTTGAATGCGAGGCGCGGGTTGAATGCGAGGCGCGGGTTGAATGCGGGGCGCGGTTTGAATGCGAGGAGGACATGGTGAAAGTTGATAGGTTCGGTCCAAGCCCCTTCCCGCTCCGGACCGGCTGTTTGGTCGGATGTTTGGTATGTTTGGTACCGTTTGCGCCCTACGTCGCGCGAAGGGGCTTGTAGCAGAGTGATGAATATGGAGGGCTTGTTCATGACCACCTAGACCACGTCTACGTTCACTATTCCACTCGTTAAACTCATACAAATCATACCTCTTATCTTTCTGAACCATCTTCCGACTTCATATTAATTTATTTCCGTCTCCAATGCCGCTATAATTCACGGTCTTTTCACGCCTCAATCACCCTTGATCACCCCGGACAGCAAAAACTCACGAGTCTCAGCCACTGTAAGATTCAATAATACTCATCTGAGGGCCTCCCAGGGCTCTTCTAGCATGGACTAATGCTATTTTCTCCCCACAGATATCAATATTACACGTCTGATTTGCCATGGCCTCCGTCCCCACCTCTCCATCCAGACCACGACACATCATCAACCCAGCCACCCCGAGGCGCCGGAAACAACCTTTCCAGTCGCGAAGAATCCCACCCCCGTCGCCTTCTCGGTCCAACCAGCGCCGCCAAGGTCTCAGATCGCTGCCAAAGAACTTACAGCCAGCATTCATCCGTACCCGCCTTGCCGAGAAGCTCAAGCTTTCGTACACGCCCGACGACTGGCAAGGTGAGCTTATTAGTCATGTGTTCGAAGGCTACGACTGCATTCTGGAAGCAGGAACTGGGTTTGGGAAGAGTCTGGTGTTTGAGGGACTGACAGTACTGGCGAAGTCGGGCAAAGTAACCGTCGTTATATGCCCTTTGAAGGCTCTAGAGCACGACCAGGTGTGTGATACGCCCTTGCTCGACTGACCATTCTCATATATACGCAGGCCGAACAAGCAATCACGAAGGGTATCGACGCACTCGTCATAAATGAAGATACCACCAAAAAGGACGGGGCCGAGCTTTGGAAACGCGCTCGGACAACCGCACAGCTCGTCTATATGTCGCCGGAGATGTCGCTTTCTGACAGCTTTGGCCAACTATGGGCAGATACAAAGCTTCGGTCGCGTCTAACGGCAATCATCGTCGACGAGGCTCATTGCATCGATGACTGGGGTGACGACAAATTTCGTCCGCTCTATCGTAAACTTAACGGACTACGGGCGTTCACTGGCCAGGAAGTCCCCATCGTCGCTCGACGTCAACCTTTGATGCCATCTGGTCCACGCTTGGCTTGGGCAACCGTCCATTCTGGGGCGCTGACGTTGGCTGTGACCGCCCCAATCTATACTTTATGACTCGCCCTCTTCTTCATTCCAAGAACCCTCTTCTTGAGGTACTCAACTTCCTTCCTGCTACTATTACGAGCCAGACCAGAGCCTCTGACATCGAGAAGGGTATCATTTACCTGGACTCCGTCGCCGGTTGTCAAGCACTCAAGAACGAGATTCGGAAGCGCCTGCCGCCGCACTTGCACGATTGCGTCTATGCGTTCTCGTCGATGCCGCCTCAGCGCGCTAAGGAGATGGTCTGGAACAGTTTCAAGAACGGCCAGATCCGTATCCTGGTTGCTACCGACGCCGCTGGCATGGGCTGCAATGTACCGGATGTGAAGTATACGCTGGTTTTTGGTTGCAGTAAGACATTTTCGTCTGTTGCACAGCGATGGGGACGTGTTGGACGTGATAGAAAGACACAGGGCGTATGCATACTCCTGGTTCCTCCCTGGGCGTTCCCACCGGCGGCTCCAGCCATTGCGCCCGCTGTCTTGAATCTTCGACGTAATCCTGCTGGCGCTTCTGCCGAGCGAAAAGGCGACCTCTCGAAGCGAGAAGCGCTTGAGAAACCTTTACGCTCGTTCTTGGCCTTGAAAGCTCCAGGTGTGTTTAACTTCTATTATATCTTTTCGACGCTCACGAAATTGACAGACTGCCTTCACCGATACTTCTGTGAGAGCTTTCGCCCGCAGACTGGTCTGACGGAATATGATGGATTTGGTGATAAATGTGTCCCGCTACGCGTTGGTGCCCGTGCCTCGGCATCGCCATGTGAGATGACTTGGGTTGTAATGCCTCTGGTTTCTGCACAAAGTCCACCACCCCACCAGTACAGTTCTGATTTCATCTATCCTGCCTCGGCGCCGTGGGATAGGCCTTCTTCCTCCCTCTCCAACGTCTCGAATGTATCTGTGGACTCGGCTATGAGCTCCTCAAGTCATTATCGGCCACATGTTGCGCTTCAAATGCAACCTGTATCCGAATCGGAGTCAACACGGCTTCGAACGTTGCTGAACGCTCAGCGAGACGTAATCTGGCATCAGCGCGGCCGCAGTCAATTTCTCTCTCCACTCGTCTTTCTACCCGAGAAATAGCTCACTGCTCTCGTCAAAGCTGGGCCCAAGTTTGCCAAGCAATCCATGACGACGGCGAAGTCCATTCTCGCTGTCGTTAAGCTTGATTTTGCATCGGCGGAGGAGCTTCGCAGCCTTGCCGAGGTCATCACCGATCGGCGAGGATCCATACCTATCATTCCGTCAACATCACCATCACAGCGGCGCCTATCCAAGAAGGCGCGCCCCGGAAGCGAAATGGCCGACCTTTTCACGGGACCGTCGCGACCTCGCCTTACCCGACCGGTCTTCATTTCAAAACCATCTCAGCCCTCGACATCCCGTGCACCACTCGACCTGCCATCCATGCGGACTCCTCTTGCAGCAACGACCCCGAGAACTCGAGCGCAGTTGATGACACCAAGGCCATACTCTCCATCAGTACCTCAACTACCACATTCCCGCTGTAATACCTCCCATCGCGTGAACATTGTGACGCCCATCCAACAACCGTTCAATCCTCATCGAGCCTTGATCAATCACACTCCGCTTTCCTCGACCGGTCTGTCTGCATGGATGCCTCAAACACGGCCTTCTACAACCTCGCGTATGCCAGCTCCAGTGACACCTGCCCCGGTAGTGTTGGCTTCGAGTCGGCCACCTCCCACACCAACTCCGTCGAGTCGCGGTACCACCCAGCCGATGTCTCATCCATATCAACATCTCACTCATCCAGCTTTATATTCACCGTACACTTATTCTACGCCTTCAGGGCGAAATGATAATCATTCTAAGTGAATCTCACCCGTTCCAAACTCATCCCCACCGCCGAGCCCTCCAAGACCAGCTGCATCGTTGTCTCCAGCGAACACATCCTCTACGGAGTCAAATTCCAATGGATTTGAGTCCAAGGAGTCGAAAGCTGTTCCGTTGTCCAGGCGAGTGTCTCTGACTCGCTCTTGACTAGCCTCGGTACTGACTGGATAGCCAATAGCTGGATGGAACGTTGTGCTTTGCAGGAAGTCCTTGAACTTTCTGTCCTGCCACACCTGTGCTCCTTCTACAATAACGTCTACAACAGCTGAACGTGGTGGCTGTGAAGCCTTGCTTTTCGTAGGTTCTGGGGTGCCGATACAAAGCGACTCTGCGCTGGGTCCTTTGCGGGTTCGTGAATTTCGTCCTTGATCATTTGCTCGACGAGAACCCTGAGATCCTCGTAGAACCGCACCTCCTTTGATCTTCGAGAGCGATCCTCGTCTCCGAAGAAATTGGGAACCAGATGGGTGATGTCGCGAAAGGCTTCAACACATGCTGAGCCTTTTTCGATGATATACTTGACGGTTACGCCGTTTCCAGAGGCGATGAAGACTCTCTACACTGACCATGAGACAATGTGGAACTGAACTGAACTTACCTTAAACCAGAAATTCAGTTGTTCGAGATACAGATCCGTCGCAATTGCACGACCTTCCTCTCCAAATCTCCAGAAAACCCGTGCCCGCTCTAACGCTGCACGCATCGCCTCATTGGTTTCATTCTTCCATTTTACAAGAACTTCAGCGCACTGGGGACTATAGTCACCCGTGTCATCCGTAATCACTGCCGGCAATGCTTCATCACCTTCATCCTGACCATCATCGTCGTCATCGGTGATTCCTGCTCGTACACACCGGCTGTTCAGCTCACTTGCAAAATGGCGAGAAGGTGCATACCAAGGATGGACATTTGAACTGCCATCCTTGTCATGGTAGCATCCTCATCTGTTAGTGGCCATGTAGATTTGCCAAAGATCTCAGGTTGGTTGATGTACGGAAGTTGTTCGATCTCCTTGTTCATGCGCGCCTCACGTTCTTTCTCCAGATCCTCTTCATAACTTGCAAATGGGATCCGATGTCCACGCATATTGTAAAATGCACCGTGTGCATCCTGGATCATGTCGTCAAATGGATCATCGTCCTTATCTGGTATCGCGGGAGGTGGCTGCCAGTCAAGATGCATCGGATGTGAGAGATGTACCGCATTGGTAGAGAGCTGTTTGTTCTCTTCAATTCGTGCTACAAGACTTTCGGACTCCAGGTGCGCTTTGTATGCAATGACGGCAGTCTTGTGCACTGAGGTATTCACAATATAACCAGACTTTGAGCTTTTCTTTGAGAGTTTCTCGCGCCCCCTGAAGTGGAAAGTGCATGCTAGATAACACAGTTGGCCGTCACCGCGTTCAACAAAGACTAGGTCAACGATAGTCAGTGCTTATCAATTCGAGAATGATCACTGACTGACGGTCAGTATTCTTGTGTTGAGCAGGCATTCTTGAGTGGGAATAGCAGGAAATCCACGTGATGCGAGACACACTATCAATTTTTGCTCCGCCTTGTTTGTCCTGGTCTTGTCTTATCCTCACTCCATTTCCAGTCACTCATTATTATGTCCACTCCAGGTTTGGATGAGTTTGACCCTTCTCTGCCCCCTCCCAATAGCGGTCTTAACATTGGAGGAGGCCCTTTCGACCCAGCTCACCCTAGTGAATTTGGGAACGGCACATTCGACCCATTCGACCTGGTCAATGACAGAGACTCGCAAGACAGCAGCTCTGAAGACGAGGAGGATGACCCAGACACATGCGCTGCAGGAAACAGCACTGGAGAGCAAGCTGGTAATGCCGCACAGGTGTACGATCCAAGCCTTCTTGCCCTCTCATCTCCCGCAGGCCAGGTTGTGCTTGGAAAACGACCGGCCCACTCCATGACCGAGTTCCTCGACACCGTCGAGCGAGAGTTCAAGCTCAAGAAGTCTGACAAGAACAAGCTGGAGAAGTTCAGCAAGGTGTGTCCACCATAACTTCCTTCTGGATCCGCCATCATAACCTCCTCCAGCTGCCCATTTTCGAACAGAATGTCAAGATCTTTGGAGGCCTGCTTAGTGTCATTGCTTTCCAGAGCCAGCAGGCATCCCCGGAAGTACTGCACGTCATTCCCAAGTCATTGGCAGTACGTCCGAGTTCATGATGTGCCATTCAGCTTCAAACTAACAGGAATCCTTCAGTCTGTCATTGACCATGAGGCACTTCAAGTTTTGCTTGACAGTTACCTTCCGGCATACTTGAAGGGAGAAGATGGTCCAATGAAGCAAGTTACGGTACACCATTCATCCCAACCCATTCTGTATCTGATCCCCAATGACTCTGATAGGATAACCTGAAAGCTCATCCCAGCATGATCACCAATGAGCTCTTGAATGACACAGTCAAGTTTGCTGTCATCAAAACCAAGATGCGTGATGTGCTCACTACATGTCGTTACGAAATGAAGAACATCGTAGGGTTCCTTCTCTGCCGCCGTGCAATCAATCTCTGACGGTTTGTAGCTCAAGAGGTCACTCGGGAATGTACCAGAAGAGCCACCAACGACACAGCCGGTCTCGCCATCCCCCTCTCAACAACGTCCGAAGTCTATGGGCATTGCCGCTCTCTGCAACAAACTGGCCGGCATCTACAAGAAGTCTGTCGTCAAGATAGACATTGTATTGCTGGGACGTGTCGCTTTCTTGGAATGGAACTGCACAAATGTCCGTACACAGTTCTCTGATGAGTTTGCTATAGCGCCATGTCATGTCCACAAACCGCCCAAGCGACAAATACTGGGGTGACGTTGATGACCAACTTGAGTTTCGGCGGAAGAGATACGACGGCAATGCGGCTATGCTGAGCAGGTGCGGGTTCCCTTTGATGTTGGCATGAACACGCACTCATTGTGATACAGCTTTTTTCAAAAGGTCTTATTGAAGGACCGGGAGATTTACGGTGAGGCACCAGTTGGCATCGATGCCAGTGCTCCCCCTGCTGTTCGGAAGACAAAAAAGAAGCGTGCTGCGCCGCAAAGTGCGGCAGACAGCAGTGTTACCATTGTCTAACTGCTTTGGATCGGACAATACTCAGAATACATTTCTCGACTGCACATTCTTTCACATGCCCTATTCTGCTCTCATATAATCCTCTATATTCTTCATTGTGTCTATCTATCTAAGCTTGTGGCGTACAATCATACATGAATGGTCCCGAACAGATTCAATGGAGCGAAATGGAGCCCAGAACTGGCCCAATAATGTGATGCTCTCTGTATCATTGCACTCCAATTATCACCTTTTGGTGACATCATGTTGCAACCTCTGGGCCAGGCCATGTAGGTTTGCATCCGTATTCGAGGTCGGCGAGCAACCTTTCTCGAAGGTGACGGTCAGAAGACCTCAGATCGATTTGAGTTTTTGATGTTTCATCAAGGTTGCCAGTGTATCTCAAAAGGTTTCTGGCTCTCTTCACAGATCTCGGCTTTCCTACCTGATTTCGAGACCAAATCGAGTTGGTGGTGTATGATACTCGCGGTACGTGAGTAGCTCTTTACACTTTACTACAACTAGGCTTGTTTTATCACCCGTTCTTACACTCTACGGTTCCCGAGGTCCCATTTGGACTCAATTCTATTGCTTTATAGTGTTCCCTCAGGCCCTTCGGACCTCGCCAGTATACCTACGGGTTACATGGTTGTAAGCAAGTTGTAGATTACCTGCAAACTACGGCACAACAAAGTATAAATATGTCGCTGACAGAATGAACTACTCATGTTTGGAACTTCCTAGAACCTACTTGACTTGATGACCGTCTATGGGGTATGAGAACTGCGCACTGCACCGAGCGACCAGTCTCCAATGTACCCAATGTCGCAACTCGATCAACGAGTCACTGAAGACTCCGGATATCCGTAACAGATGCCGATGTCGCGGAGGGCAAGGTCAAGCAAGCGGCCTGGATCTTCGACGTTTTTGACATCGACAGTGACATCAAGCTTGGCCAGCGCAAATTCAAGTGCGTCTCTCAGCTCCCATCGACGTCAAAGCACTGACCTCGGCAGATTGATCACGATATTTGACTGTGGGTTCACCATCAACTGGGCGGGTGTTGCGGGATACAGCATAGGAATGTAGAATGAATGTATTTCTTGATAGATCGCCCATACATACCAGCGGCACCTGGGACGCCTCCTTTCTCACGTGTTTACCTCTGATCCTATGTACCATTGTCATCCCTCCACTCCTCATCGTCTTCATCGTGGCCCCAGTCCTTTTCACATGGCAGCGGTAGTGATGTTGTTGATGGTGGCGGCCATGAGGCTCCTCGTCTTGCCTCGTCCAGCTGCTGCTCCAGCTCTCGGACTCTGTTTTGCAAATCTGCGTTCTCTCTCTGCACCTCCCTGCATTCCTTATCCCTCTGCATCTCGCGAGCTTCGGCCTCAGTTAACATCAAAACAATTCCCCTCCACCGCTTCACATCCTCCTCAAGCCATTGGACACGACTCTCACATGTCTGTCGTGCTGCCCTCACGCCGTCTGTTATCTGAGGAATGATCAGCATGCCAGATTGGAAGCCCCCAATCCGACACCACTCACCTTTCCCTCCAAAACCCTATTCCTTCCCACCAAGTCCGTATTCTTTGACTTCAACGTCGTCACGTATGTACTCTGCGCCATATACTGTGAGCGGAGGAAGTCGCACTCGGCGTGAAGGGATGCAATTTGAGAAGTTATTTTGTGCTTGTTGTGGTCGTGATTGGAAAGAGCTGTGGGTGCATCAACTTCCTTAGAGGAAGAGGATTCCATGTTTGACTCCTTGGCTGGTAAAGAGTCAGTGTTGGAATCCTGGCCGTTTGGTTGCTGTCGGGGGGTTGTGGGTGCGTCCACTTCCTGGGCTGGAGAGTCGGTCGCTTGTTGCGCTTTGGATATTGGTGCATGGGCCATTGCAGCCTCAGCAGAATCAGGCGTGAGTGCTGTCAGTGAAGGAACCTAATCAGCGGACATCAGCGCTTGCGTCACATACAAAGGAAATAAAACCCACCTCTTCCTCCTCAGGGGAACCCAGCTCCAAGTCCATGCCCACGTACGCATCGCCCGCCTACAAGAACATCAGTTCCCACAACCGCGAACTCATCATAATCAGGAACTTCACCCTCAGACCCGCTTTCACCCCCAGCTCTGACTCCATATCCTCCATTCGCACCCTCTCCATTGCTCCCTTCACATCCTCAGTCTGCGGCTCATTGACATCCGTAGGCGGCTGGACAGTGAGCGTACGCGACTTCAGCACAATCTCCCCATTTTCCATTTCCCGCTCTACATCCAACTCCCCATCTTCCATTGGCGCCTTGCTGGGAGGAGTGCTAAGTTTGAAAGGTGTAGAAGCAAGGAGCGGAGTGATGTTAGATTTCGATTTGGAAGCAACTGCTGCTTTTCTATCCTGGCCCTGGATTGTTTTGGATGCGGGACCGACTTTGGACTTGGGGACAAGGCGTTTGGTGCTCGTGAATTTGGGATTGGAGCTTGACACCCCAGGAGCGAGTCTCAAGCTTGACGCCGGAGAAACGAGCTTGGACGTCTCGTAAGTCATTGCCTCCGGCTTCTCGCTCCCCGAGGGTGAGAACAGTGGGACCCTCCCCGTCTCTCTCCGCGGGACCTCTACGGACGCCACCCGCTGCAGCGTAGGCGTTGCGCTCTTTTGTAAGGCCGTACGACTTCTCTGTGGAGAAGTTAATCTTGCCTTTCAAGACCAGACAGAGGAGGGCCATACCACAGTCCGCAAATTCTCCTCACTCTCTTCTTCTTCTTCCTCCCTCCACGCCTCTCTCCTCTTCCTCTTCTCCTCCTCCTTCCCTGCCTTCAGCTTCTTCCTGGCCTTATCCCTCTCCTCCTCTCTTCCCCGTGCTCTCGTCACCTTCCTGCGTTTGGTATTGTTGGCCTCGTAATCATCTGAATCATTGTCATGTCTGCTCCTCGCGAGGGAACGTTTAGTCAACGCCAATGGCTTGTGGTCTGCAAACGTGAGTTGTTGTCAGCACTCCGTAGATGGCAAACGCATAGTAGAGAGAGTAGAGGGCATAAGAAACAAATAGCAGAAGACAGACACTTGCCTGTACTTTTACGAGCGCCTTTGCCCTTCTTCTCATTCCATGCCTCCACCAAATCATCCGTGACGCTGTTTTTCGGCTCCCATGTCGGCGGGTACAAGTCGCCTGTCTCTGCAAGAGAACTCATGTTAGCGAGTCTGACCTAGGAACTTGTCGAGATCAAGACCAGAAACATCTCATGGACAAGGCTGAGGGCTTGTCGGTGACAGCACGTAGTGTCTCACATACAGCCGCTCCTTGGTGATGACTGTTGTGTGGGAATAAAGACCGAGGACTCACCAGGATCAACATCCTCCCACTTTAACTTATACTCCCCAGGCCTCTCCGCCAGTATCTCAGTCACGCCAAACATCACCGCCGAATCGTCAGATTGGGGCAAGAGAGATTGAGACTTTGGGTAAAAGTCAGCTCTTTGAAAATGGGGAAAAGGATGTGGTGGGGTTGAAGGGCAAGGAGAGATTTGAGTGCCTGCGGGTTTCGGGTCGCGAGGTGGGGGTGGTACGCACCTGGCTCTGGCTCGCATTTGGCATCGTGTCCTATCCTGTCTCTTCCTCTCCTGATCCTCGTGCGCGTCTTTCTATCCGTTTGTCTTTTTGGGCACCTCCTGCCTTTTTGTTCGTCTCCGTTAACGTCTTGCCTGCGTGGTTCATTTCCGTCAACCTATCACACCCAGAACACCACATTGCCAACGCACCTTGTCGCCACCCCACGCACCAAACCAGACCAAGCAATGCACCTTTTCTACGCTGTCGTCAATGACCAAGATATGGCCAGCGTCGATCAGAGTCCGGGTCCACGCGCAAATGATGGCGTCCGTATAAGTGGAAACTGGACAGATCATTCACGTGTAGACCTACGTATTCCATCCTGTAATTCGAACTCAACCCACATCTTTTCCAGTGCGTCGATGATTTCAAATATCCCGTTTACACAGAATGCAATTGTCATGTCAAGCTCCATTCATAGTCTCGCAGCAATGCGCTCAATGCATAACACAAGATCACGCCGCCTTCGTCACCTGAGTGCCGCGCTTTCATTGCGCTTTCGTTGATCAATACCGTCAATGCGCATTTGCCTCTGTTCAATTGAACCCCAAAGGCGTGTCATGACTCTCCAGCTGTGGATCCTGCTCATTTCTTTAGTCTGGCGAGTTGTGCAAGACAAGAATGGTACCCCGTCACGGCCACCTGTTTGGTTTGTGGCGACGAGAAACCTTGAAGCGTTCACAACTGCGCATCACACGAGAAAGGCCCAACTCACCCGGACCTCTTGGAGGTTTTACGTTGCGAATGCTCGCCGTCCCCTACGATCGTTCAATTTGGCATCGGACAAGACCACCTCGGATCCTCTTCACTACCTCAGCGAACAGGGAACCCAAAAACTACTGGAATCATTCGCGCGGCTCGCTAACCCTGCCCAACCGCCTTCACGCACAAGTGCGCCAGTCCCTCAGGCGACAGCTGCACCTGTGGTCAACGACCCCAGCATTGATTGGAATCTGTTTGAGGCTTATGGGGGCATGGAGGTCGATGTATCACCGGAAGTCCAAAGCGCCACTTGTATTGCTAGCGCGCTCCTCGACTACTTCAATGCCAGTCCTGTCGACGACTTGATCTCTGACGATGATGCATATGGCAAACCCGATGCCGATGAACGTTCCGACGATGAAGAAGTACCAGCGCCGGATTCCTTTCAAGAACTCCACGGTATGTTCTCTGTATACCCAATATACAATGACTCATTTTTGATAGAAGCACGTTAGCACGCTTAGGCGTCCGCTACTTCTAATCCAACCGGCGTACAGAGCGACTAGGCGACAGCTCGCCAATGGTATCCGTGGCCCACATATAGAGCCGCATAGGTTCACCTGGTTTCTACATAGACGCTATCTCTAGCTGTACTTGACGGTGACACACACGCTCTGTAGCACCTATATGCCACCTACGTCGGAGCTATGCCTCGGATGTACAGCTGAATTCTCCGGATACTATGCTTATTCAATACTCACTGCCAGTTCATGACAAAGAAGACAATCAGACAAGAATGAGGGAAAGCCGATGCTATTGAAAATGGAAACAGACACAACTGTGACAAAAATCACCCGCGCGTCCAACTCCCTCATCCTAGATGCTCTGCTTTGGTGACGGCGGAGTCTCGAGTCGAAAGCTGCTTCGTTCGTGCTGGTGTCCCGATTACAGTCGTGTCCCGGTTGCGGTCGTCCTAGTTGCGGTCAGGTCCCGGTCGTGGTCGCGGAATCCTGTCCATCGACGCAATGGGCTGCGACTGGCGTACTCTCGTTTGGGGCGTCCTTGTCCGATCATTCCAGTCATCCTTGTCAGACTCGTAGCGGTGATCCTCGTCTGGTCGTTTGGTTGTTGCAGTCATCCTCGTCTGGTCGTCGCAGTCATCCTTGTCTGAGTGCGGTCATCCCCGTCCCGGTCGTCGTGGCCATCCTCCTCCAGGCCGTCGTAATCGCTCTCGGCAGTTGATCATCGCCCTCGCAGTCGTCTTGGCCGTCCTCATGCATGTCTATGAGTCCTGCCTCGCTCACGAATCGTGCTGTTGCGGGTCGTTGACTTGCGGCTCATGCTTGCTCGCTTCTCAAGGGCATTCTTATCGCATGTCAGACTGTCGTTGCTGTGGCATGTCAGATAGCTGGAAGCCAGCACCACTGGGCGTTTGACACATTTGCTGCCAGTCTTGAGCATGACTGCACCACATTTTCACAAAGTTATACCTTGAGGGTGTCCTCAGCGGATCGAAAGAGACGTTGAGATGTGGTATCGGTGGCGTGTAGTAAAGCGGGCAGTCGTCAGGACGCATTTGACCTGAAGTGAGCGCGCGCCGCGGTATATTTACACTATTGGAGGCCGACACTGGGCCAAACGAGTCTTGCAGATCATCCGACAAAGAACCTCAACAAGGAATGAGAGATGATTTGTCCACAAGAGCTACTTTCGCACCATATAGAGAGACGTCGAATGACGAGTCCTGGCTCCGTAAGAGGACATATGGGAGTTCCGAGCAACAAATTGCGAGACCCTTTCTCCAGCTGTTCGCCAGGCATCAATCCAGACACCTACAAGGAATTGTGACTGGAAGCTGCCAGGTGGACATGGATGCGTTCCTTGGTAAAATAGCCTCGAATGACGGCCAAAATCGATGGATATTGATTTGATCCAGGAAGAATCTCTGTAAGTAAAAAGCGACGAACGACAGCGTCCTGGGGTACCGGGATCAGCGTTTGTGAAGCTGGGTGAAAACGAGCCAAACGACTTACTCGACAGGCGAACAGTCTTGAGCTCGTTCGATCAATATCCGTAATATGCACGCATACGATCACTGCATAGAGGCTCTCAGAATTGGTTCCAGAAAGAGAGATTAATTGTACACACAAGAGCCAGATGGCCTTCGACCCCGTCTTACACCCACGAAGGGTGGCGATGTATCCTCGAATGCAGTCGTAGAGGAGAGCACGTTGATCCTCGTCCGCGGTCGGCAGCACGCTAACAATCAACTGACTGCCACAGACAGGGCCAATCATTGCCCGACGTGATCTAGGATCGAACAAGTTAGCAGCTGGAGAGAGCAATTCAATTAGCAGACCGGTACCCTTTGGCAGGCTCACACGTCCTCCCAACGACGCGGTCAAGGGTGTTCTTGCCTCCCTCCATGAGAGCCTTGGTTATGCTCTCTTGCCCTTGCTCGTTGGTTGCAGAGTCGAACAGGCCAAAGATGAGACGCTCGAGCGTGAGACCGCAGTGCTTGTCAGAGCCGCGTTCAAGGACTGCAAAGCAAAACGTCAGTATGACTAAGGCACGTAACAGTCATGATGAAACCACTGTCTTGGACACAATACGAGCCCCACTGGCTCTTTGCGATTCTGAATACGGCGACGCCCTGGTTCGATAGTTCATCGACAATACTGTCCTTGGCCAAATCCTCGAGGTTCTTGAACGCGTGCTAGGTGTTGGATCAGGAAGCAAAGGTCAACGGTGACTTATCGTTCATACCTGGACGACGAGTGACCCTGTCTCATAATGCGCCGACGCCGCCCACTTTCCTTTGAGGGACTTGTTGACACTAAGATGATGAGCTGGTCAGGAACGAGTGCCACAACTTGCTGAATGCACATACTATGCAAAGATCGGTGGCGCCGGAGGTGTCCACGACAGCTCCATGATCCTATACATTGTCAGGATTCCATGTTGTACGGCTATAAGGTAGGCAGCATACCTTATTCCAGACATGGCTGGCGCATTTGTTCACGAGGGTCTGCGTGGGGTCACCAAGGAGCACTTCGGAAACAATCAAGAGGCGGATGTCTTCTTGGCAATCGAGCGCTTTTTGGAGAATGCGGCAACCGTGACAATTAGTCGCAAGTTCAACGATCCGACCTTGGCGGCGGCGCGTCAGTAGACTGTCACTAGGACTGATGACTATCAGGATACTTACCTCATGCAAGCAAACAATTTTGCGCCTCTCCTCTACAGTAGACGCGGCCTCAAGGCACCTTTGAACGGTCCAATTGCCATAGCTGCGGAGGTATGAGAAGGTTTGCAACAAAAGTTTTTGAGCACGACTGACCGATGAGCCATGATTTCGAATGCTCTTGCATATATAGCATTGACGATTTTACTTCGTTCATTCGCATCTGCAACTTTTTAAGCTTTTCTTGAAGGAATGTCGACGCCTGTTGGTCAGGAGACTCGATGATTCGGGAGACGGAAGAGTGGTATGGCGCCGAGGAGGACGGATGGAGCAAAGACAGAAAGTGGATAGGCTAGTTGAGCGAACGTTAGTTAGGTTATGACCGCAGACCAGCGCGACATACCTCGTGTGCGGATTGTGGGGACGAGTTCGCCGACGTCTACAAGAAGGAGCGGATGCTGCTCCCAGCATATGGCTCAAGTGCAACAGAAGAGGACATTCCAATTCTGTTATGACCTGGCTTATCCAAATGCTCTGGATGGATACAATCATTTGACAAGTGGGCATCCTGCTGAGACTGAACCGCCTGAGAGGAAGGCAGATGCCAATCAGGGCCGGAGGAGTTTGGAGTATGATTGGCGTTACCGAAGGGTTCGAGCGAAGCATCAAGGGAATAGTAGGAGAGTGGTAGAGCGAAGACGGGAGCCTAATGGGCGGGGAGACTTGGTAGTGGAAGAGATGTGGTCGAACGGCTTGTAGTGAGAAGGTAGAGAGTGTTGTGTAGCACCTTGCAGGTGCGCCGCACATGGGTCTCAATGGTTGGTACGCCTCAGTGAGGTGGGCTCAAAGAGCAGGTAAGACTGGGGGATGCACGAGCCGGGCCGCGCCGTTTTGTCCCGCGAGTGCAGCTGCTTGGCGTCGAAGTTCCGCATCGGGGACATGTCAGTCGGTGTCAGCAAAGCGCTGGACACCAACGCGGGCGAATACTTGGGCGAACCATCAAACGTGAGGCTGAGAAACGGCTTGAGGGCGGGAGAGTTAAAGTTCAACGTCTGAACGACGTGCTGCACCAAGAAATATCAGAAAAGCCGGAATGTATGCGCTCGAGAATGAGCTCACCGTTTCGTCGAAGTCACCATGTCAGCAAATGGACAGGTTGGCTGAGATGGGCCAAAGACGTCCTCGCGGGTGATGACCAGCTGGTGGTGGTGGTGGTGGTGGCGCATGACGCGTATCGCCTGATCGTGCTCGGCGGCTCGGGAGAACAAATCGAGCGTCTTAGGCCAGATCAACTCCGGCGCAGATTAGAGTTACAGCGGCATCCATGGCTGCTGGTAGCCGTCGTCAGACGCAGGGGAATGAAATTGGCGTCGTGGTAGTACCGTGAGTAGGACCGCCAGAACATTCGACATACGAGACGTCGGTCGGCCGTCCCGCAAAATAGGAATCTCGTTCCACGCGCTAAGTAGCTGCCAGCGTGCGTTGGGATGGCCGATGAGCGCAGTCCTTCGCATGACGGTGATGGGCGGGACGAAAAAGTGGAGACTCAGGTAAAAAGAGGTAAAAGCTTCCCAGCCGGGCTTCCTGCCTTGACGTCGAAATGTCTCTTCGTTTGTCCTCAACACCGCCATGCGTGCTCTCTTCTCGACGACATAGATCTCCTTCTGGTTGGCTATCCTCTCTGTTCTTGATCCGCCACCCCCGACGCAGACCCCCGACGCGGGCTAAGAGTCAATAACATCTATGACAGCGCCAGGTCGATGACCAGCGTCTCCTTCAAAACTCGAACGCTCAACTCTGTCGATCTGAAAGAACTCAACACCATCTCGGATGCCTTCAACATACATATGCAAACACTTGCTGCATATATACGTTGGCTCCTTTTCGATGATCAT
Source organism: Strobilurus luchuensis (assembly GCA_019915105.1). NCBI lineage: Eukaryota > Fungi > Basidiomycota > Agaricomycetes > Agaricales > Physalacriaceae > Strobilurus > Strobilurus luchuensis. Next base: position 510,690 of record JAHLMJ010000021.1, on the reverse strand, counting down.
CCCGTCTCTCTAGGATCATCGGGTCATCACCGCCAGCAGTGGGACTCGTCCTAAATAACTGCCTCGTATGTTCACGAGGCCGGCAACTTGTACTCCGGCGCGGGTAGATTTGTCCGCAGCTACGGCTTGGCTCTAGTGTCCAGCCGAACCTCTTGGTGGATTGCTCCCCCCCTTTTTCTGCTGTGCACTATCTGGCATCGTCTCTTGACGACACCGGGGTTGCAGCAGAATACGTGGGCTTCCCGTTCTTAGGGTATTGGATTCCAAAGAATAGCCCGCAGCCCAGTGGCATTGATGAGGCAATCGGCCTGAAAAGCATGCCGAGAAGATAAGGGGGCGTCATAGGCAATGCTATGAGGAGGAAGAGTGCAAAGATTTGACCAGGTGCGTGGCAGCTACCGTTCATTCCTAATTCGCAGCTCACCAGAAGATTTCCTTGGGCGTCAGATTACGAGCGCAATGAACGGCTGCAGGATCATCGCCGGCGGACACCCGACGCTTAGACTCTCATGACGATGCGTCTCTGGATGACGCGGAAGCCTCGAGATGTATTCAATGGCTGCAGTGCGTTCACAACGACGCTTTGGAGTACATGACCGAAGAACCCTATGCATTCCTGCGTGATCGCTGTAGCGCACTCGCGGCTGTTGGGGGGTGCAAGTACAGAGAGAACGCCAGGGCTCTGAAAGGGGAACTACGCCTGATTCTCGAGTGGATTGATTCATTGTGGAGGGAGAGCAAGCCAGGGAGGGGTTGACGCGAGCCTGTTCTGCTGACAACCCCTGTATTTCTCGCGGCGCAGTTTTATTGGAGGTGCTGAAGGGTGTACAAGTTTTGGTGCAGGACGTTTTACAGTCCATACGCGCTAGCACATTTGTAGATGAATTTGAGGAGGGGCATTTAGTTTTTCAAGCAGCGTAATTATATGAAAACTCTTCAAATTTTTGCAAGAGGTCATGATGTGCATAAAATGGTATATAAGTCTGAATACAAAAAGTTCTAGCTCAGCCCATACAAACAGTACATCTCGTCAATGGCTTCATGGTCGTCATCTTCATCGTACGGAGGAATGAAGATGTATTTGTCCTCAGGGAGCCCCTCCCACATAGCCAGCCTGCGCATATGTCCACGTCCCGGGTTAGTGGGGACGTTCTTGTTGAGGAGAGGAGGAGCGTTTGGCGCGTCGGACCATCGCGAAAAGATAGTATCAACGACGCCGATGGCGTCGCGGACTTTGGCGATGTGGGCAAGAGCTTTGGCCTTCCACTCCTGGGCCCAAGGGTTCCACGCGTACCAACCGGGTTCGTCGCTAGTCGGAGCCGTTTCGTGAGCAGAAAGTCAACCACATATGGCAAAAGGCGAAACGTACGGTCCAGGGAGGAGACCCTCCAGGGTCTCCACAAGGTTTGCCTTGGCGCAAACCGTCCATTCGCAGTTCTGTTGCAACTGCTCGTCCTCGTTCTCTGCCGGCGTGTGGGTGTGCGACCAGTCCTCTGATGCATAGCAGACGCATCCCGGGGGGGTGGCAGAAAACAACCGTCGTGATAGGAGACGGTCGTACTGCAGACGGAAGCTGACCATCTGGATGCGCGAACACTCCCGTCAGTCTGATGTAAATCTATGAGAAATAATTCAAATAAATACACGCGCCTTGAGGTACCGTTCCGACAACGGGTGCCATGCATCCCGGATGTATTGGTCCAAGACCATCACAAAAAGCCGCCGCTCGCCGCGGTCGAGCGCCCGTCGGTACGATGGTCGGAGATGGCGGAGAATCTCCAGGTGGCGAGGTTTAATAGGAGTGGTAACGTATGCAGCGTACCGCGATTCCATGTTCATGTGCAGAGCGGCTTTGGCGTGAACGAAGTCAATCGGTGGAGCGAGGCCACTGGGAATGTGTACCTCGGCGATGACGCGGCGGCCTTCATAGACATTGACGGTGAGGATGTAGTCGTCGTCCTCGGAGGTCATGATGGTGGTAGAAGCCTAGAAGGCAAGTTGACGTTCCTGTTCGGGTCAGCTGAAGTCCGGCCAAACGGGGTGCAACCCCTATCTTGACTTCTCTGTTTCATTCCGTCATGGCCAACTTACAACTGCATCCCCGCATTCACACCAACAGCACGCTCACACTCACCCACTCATCTCATCCAACATGCGTTTCCAAACACTCTTCATCGCCGCTGTCGCCGTCGCTGTGAACGCCCAGCTCAGCTCTGTCACCTCAGAGGCAGGATCTGCCTTGTCGTCGGCAACCGCCAAAGCATCATCGCTCACCAGCGAACCCTCGTCCATCGCCTCCAGCCTGTCATCCAAAGTCGCCTCGGAGACATCGGCCCTCTCGTCGAAAGTCGCCTCAGAGACGTCGAAACTCGGCTCAGAGACGTCCAGTCTCTCGTCTATGTACAGCTGGCACGGGAATCGCGTCGTCCCTAGCCAGCCAGGCGTCTTCGGCCACCGGCTCGGCTGCCAGCGCCGCCAGCAGCAATGCCGCACTGAACGTGCAACACTGCAAGCTCCCCATTCTCTATCCACACACCCTCTCTGAGCTCCCCACTCTTTCCATCCCGGCAAACCAACGCACCTCAGCTCAATCCTCATCATGAAGCCCCGTCTTCCTCTCTCACGTGGACTCATACCTCTATGCTGCAAGCAACACCGAGTCCTTCCCTCTTTCAATCAGAAACGCGGCCCCAAAGCCCCAGCACCTACACCACGCTACTGCCACCTCATCTACCCAGCTTCTGATCGAAAATAATCCCCCTTCCAGTGCCAATCCATCGGCCACATCCGCGACATCCTCACCGAAGCGGCAACAATCTCGGAACCTCTACACGAGTACGAACTCGAGGTCTCCGAGCAAACGTGCCAGGACATCAGGGCTTGGCTACTCAGAGAAGGTGGCTCGAGTCAATGCGCTACTGGCTGAGCTCAATCTGACGTGGCTGGATCTATTCCCTCGTTTACCCACCCTTCGCGAGAAGGTTTCGCTCGTCAACGCCCTACTCACGGAATTCCGTCTGACATGGGCTGACTTGATACCGCGCTTGCGGATCTCAATGGAGGAGAGGCTTGGCATTGTTTGGGATTGTATCAAAGCCTTGACCTTGACTTGGAACGAAGTCGAGTATCAGATGTACGCCATCCCATCTGCCGATGAGAAAGCTGCATGGCCTGCCCTGGATCATTCCCGATACAACTCCCGCTCTACAACAATTGGGACTTTTCTTCGGGGGGAGACACGCTTTTCTGTTGGTCAAATCGTCGAGCGCTGGATCCGCCATCCCTTCGGTCGCATAGATCGGAACTCGGAATCGATGTTCTCGCTCGTGGAGGAGCGTGGTTACATGGATTTTTCTCCTGTACGCCCCGCTCCTGGCCTTCAATGCCGCAACCCTCCATGACTATCTGGCGCATGCGAAAGAGCTCGACGACGGCACAGTCGCTCATCTACTTCCGGCCCTGCTGCAACCACTCCAGCAGCGTGCGGACGCGCCCAAGGACGCTATCTTGGGGAGCTACATTCTTCTTGCCGCCCTCTCACACAAGTGTCCCTTCAGTTCAGAGGCGGTCACGACAGTCATGGGAGCGATGATCAATAGCGCGAAGCGTGTATCGACGAGACAGTTCATCAACGCAATCGTGTCTGTCTGTGAAGCGCAGGACGAAGTGGAGGCCCTATCAGAAAAGACTGTCGCAACGGTCACCCGGATATCGTATGTGTATCCGCCGTCCTCATGATCTCATCTCCTCACGTCTACTAAAGTGGGTTATCTCAAGAATTGAACGTCGCCTCTGGGTGGGTCGGCATCGAAAAGTTCCTGAACCCGCTGCTGCCCGGTTTAACCCAAAAGTAAGCTTTCGCGATCCTTTGTCGAACAATGACTGACATATGCTTTAGATTGGAAGACAGCTCGGCCGTCGAGATCCTCGAGACCCTTCTCGTTTCCCCGAATGCACCCAAGGCGACGATCAAGCAGTTGACTGGATACCTCCTCACGTTGGCGGTAGATACTTCTAATGTCGTGCTTCCTGCTCGTCGTCTTTTGCAGCATGTACATCATCGCTACCCCGCCATTCTCCACGATGCTATCGAAGTGACCTCTGAAAGTCACAAAGAGTTGCAGAACAGCCTGGAGCAATTGATCGTTTCATTGTCTATGGTACGTGGCACCTTCGATTGGACGACACTCGTTCAAACTACTTTCAGAATCAATCTTATGGGGCAGCCAATGACAAGGACAGTGCCGACCTGCTCGTTGCTGCTACTAGTGCCGACTCTCAAGTGCGCGTCATCGCGACGAAGAATTTGCTCGGCAAGCTCGAGCAGAACGTTTTGTCTGGAGTTGAACGGGTATGCTCCACCTTAAACTACATCTGAAGATATCACTCACAACGTCTCAGGAGTCCGCCTGCTCGGCACTTCTTGCCAGGACTCAGGACACCGAGTCGTCGGTCCTCGACGCGCTGTACTCCAAACCTGCAGTCCTCATACCCGTTCTCCTCGACCACTCAGAGACGTACTTGACAGAATTATCGACGCTCATACAAAGCTCGAAGTCCAAACGCTCGGTGCTCAAAGCACACCTGACTTTCCTCATGTCTCACTTCAGTCCGAAGGCCGGCTTGAAGGACATCTTCCACCTGATCCTGTTCCCGCTGATGCTCTACTCGAAACCGAGGCAACACAGCGTCGAGTTAGTGTGGGACGCGATCGAGAACAACGTACCGAAGACCGGAGCTGGCTGTTACGAACTCTTGAATGGATGTGGGGAAATCTGGGCCGCGACGAAGGCTGATGGCGCCACGGACATCCAGGAGAAATTGGCGACGTTCAACGTGACGATGGCGTCACGGATCGCAGAGAATGTACTGGCCTCCAACGATTTCTCGTCTCACGTCGACGAGTTGGTGATCAAATTGAACAACCCAAACGCCCATATTCGCTTACTTGCCCTTGTTGTGGCTCGCGCTCTTCTTCGTCCGCTGACCGGCGAACACCAAGTCGACAGTGCGCTGAAGATCGTCCAGACACTCGATTTACAACAGGTAACGACATCTGAAGACCCTTTCTCGGACGTCCAGGAATTGCGGGAGGTGAGTTCAGGTCGGTCTTCTCAACGTTCGAAACTCAGCCTTTCGTCTCTAGCATATCGACGATACAAAACTTGGCAGGAGCATCGCCATGAAGCCCAATAGCAAGAACACTCTCTACTGGGTGCAGGTTTCTCTGATGACCATCGCGGCCGAGGTTTCGCCTCCAGAAGGGACCGTCATCAATTGGCTGATGCAAGGCTCAACTACAGTGAGTTTACACTCAACCTCACCTATCACTCCGTTAGATCTGATCCCATCTAACGCAGACGGATGCTCGCGATTATCGATACGTCACCCTCATGCGCAAGATTTACGAAGCAGCGACTACGTCTTCTGTAGCAATCATGATGAACACCCTCAGCGTTCTGTTCGGTAACACCCAGGACGACGCCCTTGCCTTCTTGACTGGCATATGTTTGACGGGTTTGGATGACCAGGACCTGGCTGCGTTGACTTTGAGTCACTGTGTCGCGTTGCTGGAAGCGTTCAAGTCTACCTCGTCGGCAGTCGATTTCCAGACCATCCTCCCTTCTCTTCTCGTTGCGCTCCAGTCACCGAGCCTCAAGATTCGTGAAGCTGCTCTCCAGTGTCTCACTCTCATGTTGGACAGCACGCAGGGCAAGTTGGAACGCGTCTACGCGTTTGATAGTATCTACGGCGCAAGTGCAAGTATGTGCTTCTATGAAGCATTGACCCAACGTACGCACTAACGACTTCGATAGGTCAATTGTTGTACCTCTCTCAAGAGGACCTCACAAAGTACCTGGCCGCGCTGGTGGCTCACCGGGATCATTATCTCCACGATCCCAGCTACGTTCTCATCTTCCACCAAGAGTACTTGACCCAATCGAAGACTGACAAGCGCAAGGCGGCGGAGTGAGTGCTAGTATTCCCTGCTTCACTATCAATGCTGACATATCTGCAGTCACAAACGCAATGTTATTTCTTGTCTTTCGTCGCATGTCAACGCAGCGCCTTCGCGTTCCCGACATTCGCTTCTCAAGATCGTTACTCCGATTATTGATGAGTCGAAGGCGACGATGCTACAGCCTTGTGTTACTGAACTTCTCTCGACGTCGACGGACATTCTCCAAGAAACTTACGGACAAAACACCTCGGACTTCGTTGGCTTAGTCGCATCGGTCTTCGATATCACGGCCCGCAAGGATCTCAGCGCCGACAAGGATGGCATATGGTCGTCGTACTATACTGTCGTACTGCGACCTTCTGGCATACCTCGTCAAGTCCAGTATGTTAGTCTCCGCCTCCTCTTTTCAGCTCTCTGATCGTTCCGTAGCCTACCGTTCTGCGACCAATCTGATTCTCCAGAACCTTGAACGTGGACTGTTCAAGGTTCTGACCGCTGACCGTCAATTTGAACTCTGTGACCTCCTGCTGGAACTGAGCAACTATGATCAAGACGTGGTATGTTCTCGCCTACGATCAAACAATGTTTGCTTAGTGTACCACCAGCATACCACCGTGACGAAAGTCCTTGTTGCTCTTTTGATCGAACCCATCCTCATCATTAAGCTGCTGCAAGCCTTCCAACCGGATCCTGTCGACGCTCCTCCGGCTACCAAGCGTCCTCGAGTTTCGACTGAGTACGTCTGATTCTACCTCTATTTGGGCGAGTTTGAACGAATTTTCTTCAGCACTTCGGAGGAGACACTGCCAAAACTGAGCATCCTCGCCGAAGTTCTAGCGACTGCTTCTCTTCCTGGTTCATTCGACCTCATCGTGGCACTTGTGCAAGCCTTGAACAACGTCATTCAAGCTTCGACCACCTCGGATGTCGTCGACGTGGTCTTCATCGAGCCATCGTTGATGTCCGCCGTTGCCACCGCCGCAGAGAAAGTCACGGTATGTTGCTGGCCGTCGTGCACTTCGATTATGAGATGCTCAAGTTCAATCAGGAAGCACCAAACTTGTTGCCTGGTGCAATTCGTCTGGAGGTCTTGGTTGATTTGATGGAGTGAGTTTTGTTTCATGCGACCAGAGTACAGATCCTGACCTTATCTTACCTAGCTGCCAACAACCCACAGACTTTCCAACAGGCCTTGTTGTTGATGGCTACCCTAGCGCGTCTCAGTCCCGAATCGGTCCTGCACAACATCATGCCCGTGTTCACGTTCATGGGATCAACAGTCTTCCATCGCGATGATACTTACAGTTTCACTGTTGTTCAGAAGGTTCGTTCCTCCCATGACTGTCTGCTAACGTTGCCTTAACATTTTGGCAGACGATCAACAATATCGTTCCCGTGATGGTGGCTTCTCTCAAGAGCTCTCACAAATCCCGAATGGAACTCTTACTGGGATCACGTGAGTTCTTGCGCGTCTTCTCCGATGCTGCGAACCATATTCCTCGACACCGTCGTACGAAGTATGTTTTTCACGTCCCTCTTCTTGCAGGCTGTTCAACGACCTTCTTCGCGCAGCTTCTTCGTTCACCTCGTCAACGTACTTGGGCCGGAAGACTATCTGCTGCCAGTGTGCCTGCTGCTGGTGGAGAAGGTCGCGAACCGGGTCGTACGCCAGGGCGCCGAGGAGGCGAAGAGCACTTTCGCATTACCGATCAGCATTCTGCATCATTACGATGGTGTACTCCAGAATTCTGTACGTGTGATCGCTGTGTTTTTGAGTCGAACTGAAGTCGTCGACCCCATAGGTTCTTGCCGAAATGGTATTGGAAAGTCAACCCCTGGCTCGCCGCATTACTGATTCCGAGAACCTCGAACCGACTTTCATGGATGATCACCTGTGAGCATCTACCAAGATCTCGCTTCAACTCCTTTACTGAGCCATTCGACAGCCACGAGGAACACTCGACCTCCGTCATTACTGCTTTCAAACGCCGAGCTCAAGCGGTTCTTTCGTTCGTCGGCTACGCGGTCAAAGCCGTATCAGGTGTCGGCTCCTCGTCAACGGAATCGTCCCTCGTCTCGCTGCTCGTCGTGATGTCTACCCTCAAGAGCGGCCAGGGCGCGGACGGGCGTGTGGACGATATCAACAAAGTCGCTCGTGGTTCCCTGGACAAAACATTGAGAGTGATGTCTGCCCCGGATTACATCGAGTCCACGACGAATATGCTGCAGTCGGCAGAGCAGATGGTTCGTCGCTTCTATGGTTCATGTATCGTTTACTCACTACCTTCATAGATCCAGATCGGCGCCTTGGACTTGCTCGCGGAACGCCTCCCGCAGGTATCGGATCACGTCCGGCAAGCATCCACGGAGAATCTCGTCAAGATAATCCACCGCATCAAGGACCTCCTCACTGCGCATCCAGGCAGCGCTGTTGCCGTCTCTGCATTCCGGAGTCTGAAAACCATAGGCGATGGACTTTGCAAAGGAGAGGAATCCGCCGCTGGTGATCTTGTCCCGCTCCTGCTTTCTGCGGTCGCCGGGCGAAGGATGGCTGTTCACGCCCTCCCGGCCTTAGCGCCTTTCGCGTACGTTGCCTTCCAGACAAATCATCTGAAATCCAAACTGAACATCAATCAGGTCAAGACTGGGACCGAGGATTATACCGTTCTTCCGCGAAATCGTTGGGCAGTGTGTTGCGATCCTGCAGGAGGGACTTGATGGTATAGCACCTCCCATACTCCTTCCAGGCGAGGTTCTTACCTCAACCGTTTCACCAGATCTGGCAATCGAGGCGACGAATGTTTTACACGGACTATGGACATCGATTCCTACCTTCTGGGCACCTGGAGAGATATCGCAAGTGATCACGCTCTACATCACTCAACGGCCGAAAGACGCTTCTTTGGCTTCCCTCGTCAAGGCCATCACCAAGCGCGCACCCGAAAAGGTTGTCATACCGACGTTGACGCAGGCTTGGTCTGCGCTCCTCAAGAGTTCGGCTTCTTCGGTAAATGTTATGTGCTCTTGTGTGGATCGTCAACTGACGAGCAACGTTCGAATTCCAGGATGAATACGACTTGTTCTTGGAGGCGGTCCGAAGGGCTCTTCGCACGTCCAGCAAGTCTGTTGTCCAAGAGAACTTGAGGGCTATCTTCAGCATGTTCTTGGAGGCGTTTGATGTAGTCGATGTTGACGGAGGGGTTAGTCGCTTGACCGTCTTTTCTCCGAGTCGTTTCTCTAACCTATGGCCCAAAGCTTGACTTCAAGGCACCAGCTATCATCGCATTCACGGAACTCGTTGTGAACATTAACGAGAACACTTTCCGGCCTCTGTTCAGGCGTTTGTATGATTGGGCCTTCGTTAGTAGTACAGGTACGTGCTCTACTTCGATTACATGAACTCTTCTGATTTCGACCTAGGCGAGAAGCGCAAGGTCGTGTTCTGTCTAGCCTTCTCGGCTCTATTGGACTATTTCAAGGTAGGCCTCCAGACGACTTGTTGACGTGTCGTGTCTGATCTATGCACTAAAAGGGCTTGATGTCGCCTTACATATCTTTCGTCCTGGAAGAGTTTGTCGGCTACTGGAAAGCTGCGTCGGCGTCGGATACCAAGCTGTGGTTCTGCATCCTCACGACAGTCACGAAGAGTATGGTGCATGATGACGGGGGTATGGCTTCTTACGACTCACACTTGCTCGTCACTCTATTGTAATAGCCTTCTGGTAAGACGACAAGATCAAGCAGGTATACGCTCCGTTGATCGCACAGGTACCGGTAGCTGCCCAGCAGCCAGAGGAGAGTAAATCGTTGTTGCAAGAGACGCTTTGTGCGGTCGTGGATAACACTACAGACGACCTGCTCCTAAAGTCGATCAATGTGGACGTGTTGATGCACACTCGCTCGGAGGATGTGCAAGTTCGTCTGTTCGCTCTACTGTGCTCGAAGGCTATCTGGCACGCGCATGGTGGAAAGCTACTCGGTCAGTACACTTTCGCCACATTTTCCTTCGAGGCGACAACTGACTGTTGTTGACAGGATTTGTTGCCGAAACCTCAACGTTCATCGCGGAATGTAGTGAGGATGAGAATGATATGGTTTGCCGGGAGGCCCTGAACCTGAAGACGACTATCGAGAGTGTGGCAGGAACAACAGATGGCCTGTAAAATAGTCTTATTAGTGTAACTCAGACGTATTCGAAGTTTGTTGTAAAGTTACCATAATTTGGGGCTAGTAAAGATGCGGCACTCCAAATCCGGCAGAATCATTCTTTGACCTCGACCACGATGAGCGACTACGTGCCGTCCATCGACGACCTGCGCGTCAAGCTTTGCTACATTTGTCGCGACGAGGAGCTCTTTGATCGTACGCTTGCCTGTGCCCCCAACGCCACCGTGTCTAATAGCGCCGATTCACAGGTCCCGAGAACCCGCCTCGAGTCTGGATCCACCCATGCCGCTGTGCCCTCATCGCGCACGAGACCTGCCTCCTCGACTGGATACAATCCGCACAGACGCGCGGGGACGCGGCGGCGAAAAATGCGACCAAGTGACCTCAGTGTGGGACGAACTACGAAATTGAGAGCAGGAACCCGCTGATTCTGCGGGTGCTGAACTGGGCGAGCCGCCAAATGCCCCGCTTGGGCGTGGTGTTCTTGGGTGCGGGCTTCTTGGGGCTTACGGCGTCGGTGGCGACGGGAATATATCTGTCGTTCACGAGCTATGGCGCGTACGCCATCAAGATGTTATTTGGGGAGGAGTGAGTCCTGTCCATCTACGCCTTGAGATTGTGCTGACAATTCGCAGGGTTTTCGAATTCGTGCTGACCGACGACCCCAAGAACTGGCCCGTTATGGCGTACATCCAGCTCCCGCTCATTCCTGTGAACCTGGTCATGTCCCAGCTGTCTGCATATTCACCTCTTATGCAACCCATACTCTCGTGCATCTCATTCACCCCATCCCTCAACACTCTCAACCTCAGCGCCAAGCAGCTTCCTGCTGTCGCCTCGCTCTGGCCGCCCTCGCCCTCGGTCAGCTCAATCATTCTCATTCCTCTCTCCACAAGCCTGTACCGCCGAATTTACTACCGCATCTCGCAAAAAGTGCTCGGCACCAGGCAAATAGAAGACTACGACGACGAGGCGCCGTCTAGGCGCGTCCTTGACGCCAACGCAGTCGACGCAGTCGACGCCAACCTAGGTGATGCAGCCGCAGACGACGCAGACGCTCGCCCCGCCGTCGACATCGGCGACAACCACGCCCGATTTGTCTTCTCGTTGCCCGACCGCCTCGGGTGGCAGATTGCCACCGCGCTCCTCATACCTACCATCGCGAACAAGATGGGCTCGTTCCTCCTCCACCTGTTCAAGCGCGCGCCTCTGCTTCGCCAGTTCCTCGGCGTCCAGCCACACTGGAAGAAGTCGGCGCTCCCGCTCCCGCTGTACTGGATGAACCAGGATGGCGGCAAGGCGCATCTCTCGTGGGTGTTTAGGGCGTTGTGGGGCGGTGTAAGTCCGTGGGCGCAGCTGGATCCAGTGTGGTGGCGCAATTCGCTGGGGTACGGAGTTTTTGCCGTGGTATGGTCGTTTGTCAACCCGTCTTCCTTCACTCATGTGTCTACAGGCGCGCGATTGCCTTCAGTTACTGTACAGGTGGCTGGTTAAGCGAGAGCGCGATTCGAGAAAGATCAAGGACATGCCGTTTACGGATGTGGACCCGACAAATCTGGATCTGATTGTTGCTGAGAGTGTATAGTACAAGTCAAGGAAATCTAACTCATCTACTCATGGCATGACAGTCGATTTCTTGTCCTCGACCGCTGTCGTTCAGAGCTAATATTTCAACAAGATGATGGTATCTTTCGTGCACGAAGCTAACTCTTCCCATTGTCATTGCAACACAGACCAAGTATGATCTCCGTTCATATGTCTTACTTGCAAGAACACCATGGAGAGGTACGCGAGGACTTCGCAGAGATATGCGAGTAGGTCTGTGATCCATGCAGGAGCCCATTTAATCGTGCCTTCTGGCCTGGTATTTGAAAGAGGGGCGCGACTAGTCAAGTAGGCTGGAGGCGATAGTCGTTTGACGACGCGTACGTCGACTGTGCGAACGCAGTAGGATAGGGATTCTATGACTTCTGGCCGAGTAGCAGATACGGTGAGTGAGTGAAGTATCGATTCTCTGAAGTCATTGAGGCGAAGAGACTCAAGTAAGGTGATACGACGCCAGTCTGATACAGCAAATAGTGGTTGGAATGTCCGGTGGCGCTCTATGTGTACTACGTAGAAGACAGGCAGATTGAATAATGAAAAAATAATGGTAAATGAGAAGCGGTATAATACTCGTCGTGATAGCGCGCCGTGCGGAACGCTCGGACGAGTCACGGTGAGTCAAGGGCGCGGCACGAGCGCGCAACGTCTCACGAGCGCCCCTGTGCTACTTCCACAGCGGACTTCGGGAGAAGATGGGTGACTGGTGCAGTCAGCCATGCGCCCAACTGATAGTAAAGCAAGTCTGGAGCTTACCTGTACACCCTCATCAACACGCTGCAGGCCGGAGAAAATCAGACACCTGGCGGTTTAACATGAAGAGCGTTCACAGCCTGCAACCCTCAAGTTGGCACGTATTCCAATTTGTTTGGAGAGACGCCCGTCAAATGTGCTAATGTCTTAGCCAGTGCAACATTTTGCTGCCTGACAGAGGATGATTGAGAGCTTTCTAAGTGTGAACGTAGCACTGAAGTACAGAAATGGTAGGTAAGCAAAGCGTATGCTAAGAGTGTGAAGGGTGATCAGTTCTCCTGAATGTAGGAAAGACCCCATCAGCTCCCTCACTGCCATCAAGCCACCTGGCCTTATCCGCATTACCACTGTGTCCCTCAGCGCGAGCATCAATAAGAGTGGCATAACCAGTCTCTGAGGTTTGGAACATGGAGGCCTGGTTGAACCAGACCACCGACCCCCTGCCATTTCCAGCCTCCCAATCCTCAGATGAGATTTGGTCAGGGCGGGGTAAGGGCTTGGAGTTTTCGGGGGTGGGAGGCGAGCCGTCGTTTGTGACGACTTCGATCTTTGAACGGAGATCGATGTTGAAGTGAAAAAACAGGGAGGACGAATACATGACAAATGTGCCGGGGGGGAGCTGCAGATAGACACCAGCCTCCCAAATGACCAGCCAGGCCTTCTCGCCATGATTGAAAGTCCCAAAAACGAACACTATGCAGATGCCTAGCGCAAGGTTCTTGAAGTCAACGTGCGGGTCGCAGAACACTCGCCTCTTCCCCTTCCACCGGCCTTCGAGCTCAGACCCCAACCAAGGGGCATTCAAGCACCAGTTCCAGAATAAACCGAAGGGTGGACGGAGGTCGTGTGTTTGGTCCATGTAGTCAGCACAGTCTTCATATCGGCGAGCCACGGTAGGGAAGACGAGTTTGAAGATTGCGTTGGCAATATTACTGAGGTGCAGTCAGTCAGCCATGCGCCCAACTGATAGTAAAGCGCGCGTACCTGATGGACTGGAAAGGCGTCCTTTCTCCAAAGTGCTTCTCCAGGACATGATCGTTATCCTTGTCCCATTGGGAGTAGTCCGGCGTCGCCTTGTTATTTCGGTCAACTCCAGCAATGCAGAACCAGTGCCGGCCCCGTTTGTTTCCCTCCATTGCCGAATCGCTCATGGGCAAACACTCCTTCACAAAAGTCCGAGCCTGCTCGAGAAATTTCGGAAGGAGCCTAGTGATTTCGGGGGTGACCTCGGAGCGATAGATCACCAGGCGACCTGCCGAGTCTAGGATCCGAGTAGGCTTGTCCAGGTAAGGGATGGGGGTCATGTCCTTGACATAATTCCAGACGCGCTGCCCAGCGGCGTGCGCCCTCCTCAGTACCGCAGCAGGGTTCGGGTCGAATCGGTAGCCCATCCACCCCGTGGAGGTGAGAGGCAAGGCCTCTACCCTCAAGCCCCCCCCCGCGTGGTAAGTCTCCGCGCGCTCCTCTCGCAGCGCGGCGCTCCTGGCCCTCTTATCCTGAAGGCGACGACGGTTACGCCGAGCCTGCCCGCTCACGCCCTCATCGCTTCGCTGCACGGTCGTTCGACTAACCGGCGGCACCGCGGCGGCGTAAGAGCCGGCGCTTCCGGGGTCGTAGGCGTAAGGAACGGCGGGCGGCTTTAAGGCTGCGGACGCAGGCGCCGGGCGGGCGGACCGCCCGCCGGTGCGGCGCCTCTTCCGCTTCGGTGGAGCTTGATTAGCGCGGGACGGCGGGGCCTCAGCGTCAGAGGAGCAGTATTCCAAAATGTCCGTCAGGTCGGAGAGGTCCGGCGGGTGGTTTTCGAATTCGTCAAAGTCGGGGTCGTCGGAGCGAACGCGAGGGCACGGGATATGGTCCACGAAGTCGTATAGGAGGGGGTCTACGTTGAAAGCCTCAGCATCGACGGCGTCTTGCCGCAGCGTTGCCAGATGAACGACGTCAAAGTCGAGGAAGGTGCCGGAGGCCGTCGGGCAACTACAGGAAGAGGTTAGAGAGCACAGAAGGCCAGCGACGCTTCACTCACGAAGGGCCGAAGACCTCGTCAACGGCTTCGCGCAACCGAGCGGCGGCCCGCGTCATTGCGACCATGGTGGGAATGAGAGAGATGCAGAGAACTGCGGCAGACAAGCTGCTTTGGTACTAACCGAAGTGTTCCCAGAGATCGTGCAGGTATGCGATGCCTGAGCCCTATACAGAGCTCGTTACGCGATCTGGGGGAAAAGAAAGAAAAACTCACTGTATTTATAGTCTGGCGTTCCTCAGGCCACGTGTTCGTGGAGTAACCCGACATGAAACGCGAAAACTTCCGCGTCTGATGGGCGTTGCCTTTTTGGTCCTTGCCCAGTTACTGTCACCAACGAAGTGCGGCTTACAATCGCGAGAGCTTTAGTTAGGTTCGATCAACCCCTCTTGTCAGAGGGGTTTGTAACAAAGTCGGTGATTCGGCAGGCGACTGCGAAGTGAATTCGGTCGCCCGCTACTGCTCACGTCGCTGCTCCAAATCCTTTACATAGTACACAAGAAATGTTCATACTGGTCTTTTCTATCATTTGTTCAAGTAATTTCCGGACAGTGGCCTCTGTGTGAATTACAAAAGACACTCTATCAGTGTGACTCCGATTCCAATCAATTCGAAGGGTTTTGAAGGCCGACCTAAGTGACACTGTGTGACGCTTCATATCTTGGTCCCTGCTCTCACGATCGAGACACGCCCGCGACTGCGACACGCCCTCGATGCCCTCCGGACAGCAAATTCGCCAGCAGAAACTCAACTCTGTCATTTCCGCTACATCAGCAGCTGGCTGGCGCACCACCACCGAGTTTATCGAGGCGTATTACGCGTCCGAACACGCTACCGAGGCCCACGGTGAACGGACAACATACGGCCCATCCCGCATTCTTGCCAGCTGGATTGCGAGGGTTCCTGATGGCGCATCCAAGGAGCAGATGCATCAGACCGTGACGCGCCAGGCCGCTACTATCATGATCGCGGAGTCAGACAAGGCCCTTCGCAATGCGGAACTCAACCTACCGTCGAGCAAGGTCAATATCCCGTATCTGACCTCAGGCAGCGAGTTTGGCCTCAAGAAGATCTATAACCTCTACACATCTCTCCTTCCCTGCCTCTGTCTTTTCCTGCAACTCCTTCTCACTGCACCGAACGAGTACGAGATCAGTCATAATACCGAGAAGCAGAATAAAGAGGAGAACACGAACAAAGTACGTCTGTCAGCCGTGATAGTCTGAAGCTAGGTCTAATAGCCTCTAGCTTCTATTTGTACTCATCAGCATATTACTTTTCGGACGGAACCGCGGAACCAACGCATTCCAGATGGTCATGGGCATCTTTCTATCGAGTTCCGGAGCAAGTCGACGTATTATAGATACTTTCAATCACATGGGAATCTCTGTTAGCTATGTGTAGGTCGATATCCAGTCGTGACTATGCCCATCTAATCATCAGGATAGAACTGTGCAACGAAGTCTTCGTACACTTTCTTCCGATGCATGTCAATGCGCAAAGATATTTATTGCAGAAGCAAGCCGCTTATGGGGCATCGTGTACGACAACATCAACTTCACGTTACGCAAAGCATCTCAGCGCCTTGACTCTGGAACACGGCAGCTCAATGCCACGACGCTCGCCCTTTTCTCGCTTCCAAAGAAATTCACGCGACAGGCCTACGCTGCCGCCATGTCGATTACCGAGCGCAACAAACTCCGTGGTCAGCGTAGCAAGCTCACTTCTGATATGCTGAAGCCGACGCCTGAGCGCCAAGCCGAACTCGTGAAGTCCTTTCAGCACATCGTTCGGACGATCTTGCTGGCGCGGGTTCCAGGGAAGATGCAGAAAGGGAAGATTCAGCGAAGGCTTCGTCGGAAATTGCTTGAGCTGAAGCCCAAGATCCGACGCCTTAGCAGTGAAAAGACGGAGTTCTATCCATTGACGGCATTGGATCAGGAGGAGGCTTCGGTCGGTGGGACCATTCGCGTGGTAGAGACGATATTTCTCAAAGTTCTTGGTCTGACCGTGGAGGTCATTGACGATGAACTACGGCTTCTTGTCGGTGATTGGCTTACCATCCGAAATCTACGGCTCATGGTGGAAGAACGATGCGATGAGTTCACGGCATTCCGGCGTTTTTCCTGGGTACAAGAGGCGTCGATGCCATTCCACTTTCAACTGAACGCCATCTACATGCTCTGCCGTACGCACCTGGGTACTAACGTCAAAGCCGATCCGAGCTCGCTGGATCATCACCGGACTATTCTGCGACGCTCCAAGCTCGACACCAAGAAACCCGAGTACAACAAGGCTAAAGAGCTTGTCATGCACTCCTTGTATGCACGCATTTTGGACTGTGCACGGTAGCTATGTCCTCTATTCAGTTGACACTGTACTGAGATTCCGAGTAGGTTGACACTTAAGTTCAAGACAATCTTGGAATTGTCAACCTGGAAGCCAACCTGGGCCGAATTCAACGATGTTGCGACACAGATCGTCGCCAACTTTGCTACGACAAGTGTGGCTCATGATGCCCTGGACGCAGGCGATGATGTTCTCGGACATGCGATGCTATTCATGCGGGACGCCTTACTCTTCGCTGAGTTTTGTGAAGCAATACGTGATGCAGATGTCGGGCGAATGTGGCTGGTGTACGATTTCTGGATCTTCATGATGCGAGGTGCAGGCTGTCATAACTATGGGAATGAGCTGCTGGAGATGAAAGCACAATTTGAGTTCGAGTTTCCACCCTTATTACGCGAGGTTGTAGAGCGGTCCTGGCTGGTCAATCGATGGGGAAAGAAGGGCCGTTCAATTCCGACAGATTTGTATCTGGAGCACAACAATGGTTTCACCAAGGTATATTCAATCTTTACTCATACTATATATGCTCACGCAACTGTCAGAACATGTTTGCGGCCATGGGTAGCGGCGCCTCTATGGACCACGTCCAACAAAAGTCATCAGCATGTGTGGAAGTCCTCCGAAACCTCTCTCACGAAGTTGCCAACTGGTTCGGCATCAAGGACTCCCATCGCCGACATACCGAAGTCAGTGTTGACGCGGATATCAATGCTCTTTGTCTGGATCTCTCGGTCAACAAAGTTCACACTTTGATGCCGAATCGTCAGGTCACCGTCACAGCCACCTCTCGAAAACGCCGCCCCGCGAAGAAGCCGTTGGTAGCTATTCATGATGTCCTTCTCGACGGAATGACCATGCTGATAGAGCAGAACATGTTTGAGCATTGGAAGAAGCGGACCGGGAAGTTTGGAACAGACCTCTATGGTGTCGATGGAGAGGATTCCGCACCAGGATCGACAGAGACAAATGAGAATGACCTAGAGGATGCCATTGCGGGAACTGGGTTCGAGGATCCTGACGGCATGATGGATGTTGACACCAGCGTAGATCCAGAGTTTTCGGAAGAGTGCTCATTCTCTAATGTAGATATCAGCACAATGTCTGGTGATGAATAGATGGTATTTGACTGACCTTCGGCAGCCGTAACTTTCCTTGTGACACGCCGTGGTTTTGGATGCGGCATTGGGGGACAATAGTCCAGTGCAAACGGATCCTCGGTATTTGCCCCAGCGTGTATCTTAAGCGCTTCCTGTGCGGCTACACCTGCCTGAGTTTGCATATTCGCGAAACTCAACCGTGGCAGAGTGTACTCAAACTCTGGTGTTGGCTCCTCCGGTGGCACAAAGATTGAAGACGCGTCAAAGTGGCGGAACTGAAGAGTATCACCTGAGCTTTTTGATGAGCCATCACGGCTATGATTGTTTACTCGTTTCCGCGGCCGCTCTCTCTCCTGCTCTCTCTGTTGCGCAAAATGGGCCTCGCGGAAACGATCTATCACGATCAGAACATCGGCTAACATGTCGTCGTCTGCCATCCATTTGGTGATGGCGCGAATGAGAGTGAAATCGACTTCTGGAGCACCAAGAAGAAGGTGAGCTTTCTCCACAAGTCTGGCGATATTAGTATCACTGAGGAACCATTGTCGAGATAGCATGGGATTCTCAGCGCGCTTCAGAGCCCAGTATGAATGTGACCAGTCCTTCAATGCATCGCGAAGCTGCTCACGCTCTGGTTTAGAGCATGGAATCGACGGTACAACTAGGCCATTTCCCGCGCGACCTGTTTTAGGATGGCGGGATGGTGTGCCATGACCGGATGGTGTATCGGGAACAGGAAGTGATGGATGGGATATGGCGTGCAAAGTTTTGAGATGATGTTGTATCCGTGCATGATCACTGTCGGTGAGTGGACCGTTCACAGTACTAGGGTCTAGACGGCAGATCAACGCGCTGCAGTTCATGCAAGCATTGGGTCGGGGAAACTCCCAGTCCTTGGCAGTCTCCCATACGATTTTCGGTGCAGTTGTATCTGCCGTTTTCTGAGAGCTCGGAAACCCAGCAATATCCGGCATGGGGTGGAAATGGCTTCGAAGGTAGGGACGCATACATTCGTGTGACTGAGCGCGTCGGATGAACTCAATAGCAGGACCGTCAAGCTTCTCGTATTGCTTCAACTCAGCTGCTGCTTGCTTCGTCGTGTTTGATAAGAGAGGTGGAGCGGGCATAGACTGGTGGATAGCGATGGAAGCTAGCTCAGTCTGTGTGTCCTCACCCACCAGCATGGACTGCGAATACTGTGTGTCGTCAATCTCTATTGTATCACAGACTGCTGACTGAGGCCGATTGTCTGACAAGGGCGGCAGGTGACGCATCACCCAGTCTTCAACAATCCATAGGACTTGTGCTGCAAGACCGAGCATACGGCCAGCACGGCCACCCTTCTGCAATCCCGATGAGAGACTATCCATCCCATATATCACAGCCCGTATGATGTCAGGTATGTCGCATCCCATTCCTGCTGCGATGGTGCAGAATAACCATCTAACTTTGCCTGTTCGAAATAGCTCCATGACTTTCTGCTTGTAATCCTCGGAGTATACGGCAGTATAGGCATAGACAAGTGTTCGGAATTCAGGAGGGAGAAGCGCACGGACAAGATCACAGGCTCGACGGGTTTGGCGACGACTTCCGAAGTAGAAGATTGTCTTTGGAAGATCATGTGGGCCGGCAACGGTAGCGGGAACAAAGGCGAGGATTGCAGAGAGAGTATTGACTGGGTACGCCATAGGTCGCACCAAGAGTTGGAGGTTCCGACGGTCGGTACCCAGGTCTGTTCCCCAGAAATCTCGGCTAACACCAAGCCCTAGATCCTTCCAGATGAGCTCGAAGTCCTTGGTGTCAATGGTTGCCGAGAACGCCGCCCATGGGACCTCTGCACCAGCGATGATCTTCAACGCATTCAGCTCTGCATAGTCCTTTCGAAACTCGCTACCCCATGACGAGATAACATGTGCCTCATCGACAATCATGGTGATTATCTGCGAGCGAAAGCCCTCCTCTCGGAACAGCTTCTTGAAGTCTTCATTACGAAGTAGACTTTCGGGTGCTGAATAGCATAGGCGAGTCTGTCCTTCCTTGAGCTTTCGGAACTCGTCGGTCATGTCGCTGTCTTCATTGATAGCTGCTGCAGTAATCCGAATGCTTCGCGAGCCTGGGATGTTTGTTGTCGTGTTTAACTTTCTGACCTGATGCAAAGGTCAATTGTATGTCGCTTATTCGCGTGGTCTAGCATACCTGATCCAACTGCAGGGCCTTCAACGGACAGATGACAATGACAGTTCCGCTAAATCCCACAAGCTCTGCCGCAATCGCGACCATGGCGAAGACAAGTGACTTTCCGGCACCCGTACCTGCGATGACCAGAACATCGTGGCCCTCCGAGAGGATCTTCAATGCAGCTTTGACCTGCCAGTCCTTCGGAGTGAAACCAAATACAGCCTCTGTTGTTTTCACTAACAGCTCTACAGATACTCTCTTACCCCCAAGACGGGGCCAGGTTGCGGGATGGGATGTTGGAAGAGGTGCAGGAGGTGCAGGCTGCTTGTGATGTCTAGGTGTCGAAAACTGTTGTTGGGTTGGCGTGGAATCAGGCGTTGACGGGCGCACAGGAGGCAACGGTGTCGACAGATTGAGGTCTGCAAGGCCCAGGATGTCCCGGCTGGGTGTCGAGTCCATAGTTCAAAACATTGTTATTCCGATCGAGTCAAGCTTTCGTTGTGACAAATGTATTATTAGGGTGTAAGAAATTTTGAAGGCTCCTTTGAAGGCTAAATACTAAGGAGATCCACTTCGCAGTCGCCCCTATGATCGACGACTTTGATACAAGACCCTCCACGCGGAACGTGTCGGCAGGGTCTTGTTCCGAGACTAGAGCTTTAGTCGCATTTGGGTCAGAAACTGTACCCAATCTGATCGAGTATCGGCCTTGATTCTTGCTAGGTAGTGATCGAGACATCGACATTGAGGTCTGAGCCCGGCCCTGACCTGGTTTCGAGTCAGGCTATAGTCCGTGTCTTACTGTACGTACCTACACCAGCTATAGCCCAACTTCAGGCAGTCCCAAGCTTTTGGCCGAGGGCCTCGGGATTGGATTATCGATGCCTCCTGTGCCACAAATTGCAGACGATTCCAGTATAGTATTATGGAGGTACGTATGAAAAAAGAGTGTGTATCCGTTAGAAGAAGCATACAGTAGAGAATGTGCGAGGTGCTGTCCGCTCTACAGTCTATTCTCCGGGCAGTGGCAGGTCCGTGTCGTCGTCCTCCTCTGGCCCTTCGTCCTCATCATCATCGTCATCAGCGATCTCTCCAGCAAGATCGGCCTGGGTGCACTGTACGAATCCATCATCTCAACAGCGTGACTCACGTCCTTCTGCCAGCGTGGAATCTGACGGGCTTTGGCAGCCTTGGGAATGGTTGAAGGTCGGAACTTGGACCGCTGCAACACGAGCGCATCGGCAAAATTTCTTGCATCAAAGGTCAGGGGCTGTCTCTGTGAGATAGTAAAGCACTCACCCGCGGTGCATCTGTCCACGGTCCTCGGGAGACGGTTCAGGGAAGCTGTCTCGGATGGCTTCCAGCTCCTCATCGATGTAGTCCCAGAAGCCGGTTGTCTTCTTCTCACCCTTTCCAACTATGATAAGAAAGTCTTCGTATTTGAGGTGCTGAGCAGCAATGAGATTGTGTTGCATGAGACAGAGAGCACAATACATACAACCCATGCCCATCGTGCCCAGATAGCGTCCGTAACCTCATGTGATGACGTCCAAGAGAGGTTCTTGACAAGGGCAAAGATATCGCTCTTCTGTGTCAAATTGAGTGCAAGCTAGTCATTGAGTGTCGTCAGCGTCCGACTCGAGGCAAATTGAGTGCAACACGTACTTTCTTCTTCAGCTCTCCACGAGACGTGGATAGGACCTTGCTGATTGCGCGCTGAAAGAGATCGGACGCGATGAACACGACGATAGGACCGGGAATACCGTACTCTTGCGGATTGAGACGAACGTGACGCTACCAGAAAGGTTCAGTGAGATCCGAGCAAGGAACAAGGACAGCAAGAATAAGGACGTACCATCATGCCATTGATCATGCCCTTCTTGTGCGCTGCAAGGCGTGCATCAAGAAGAACATATCGTACTTTGGAAACAACATTCTCCTGGGGTAGTCTCGGTAAGATGACAAGTCGGTAGTATGTGAGCGGGAGCGTGCCTTGTAGTCAGAAGAGGTAAGATATAGCAGTAGACCTGCTTTCTGCTCTTCGGCCTTGGTACGGAACGTTGAGGCCAAGGTAACGACAAGCAGCTTCTGCAACGGAAGGTAGCGACACCTTTATGAGCTCAGGCAAGCGTAAGACGAGGAGAGAGTACAGACCTGACTATGCTCTATTAGTGTATCGCGCTGTGGTTCCTCAAGCGCAAATTCGCCAGCAGTGTCGAAAGCGAACTCTTCCATGTGCTTCTTCTGCTCCGGAGCAAGTTCCATCAATGTGTCGAATGTGGAACGCGAACGAAAACCCAGAATGGATCCACTAGAAGGAGAAACATGAGTGACAGGTGGTTGTATGTCGCTACAAGTGCTGTCAATCACAGCTTGGAATGTCAAGGAAAGAGTCACAGACATATTGACATCAGTCCCAAAAGTAAGATCTGGTGTCCTTGAGGGAGACCAGTCCGCTGTCCGGGCGGATGCCTCGACTGGTGACAGATTTGGATCAATGTTTTGGTTGCTTCTAGTGGGAGTCTGACCAAGGAGGTCAATCTGAGAGAGAGATTTTGCACGCATTGCCTCAAGCCTCTGCCTTTGAGCCTCCCCGAGAGAGGCTGAGTTGACCACCATACCTTCAGTGACGGTCGAAAGAGAAAAAAGACGATCACGATCGCAGTGTTCCGAAACAGGACATCACTGCGCTGTCCTGCTTTCGCTCTTGACCACGTACAGGGCATATTGGAGCAGTGACGGCTACGAGGAACCGGACTATCCTCAATCACAGCGCGACATTGTCAGAGCTGATTCTCAAGAGTCAGACGTTGACGACTTAACCGAGTCGCAGATTCAAGCGGAGGAGGACATAGCCCCACCCTCGCCACCCTCCAAGAAACAGCGTCATTCTGAAGTGGACACCAGACCTCTGCGAGCCAAGGCAGTTGAGGCTAGAGTCAAACTGCACGCGTACGCCTATTTCTCTCGAGACAGGAAACCTAACTTACATACGTATAGATCATTTGCACCGGGAGGACTGCTGGGCTCTCAAACGGACTCCCAGCAGTCCGTCGATAACCTGGTTGCAGAGTTCAAGACAGGCTCTCGCTGTCAATGTGACCCAAGTGAGTTGCCCAAGATTGAACAGATGTATGATATTAAGCCAGTACGTATCTAGAATTCACGGAAAACATCGAACTGCTGGAGATACGTCTTGGCAATCTACAACTGCAGCGAGACCAGGCCCAGCGGGATGTAGCTCAAGAACAACATGAGACAACAGTCTTGCAGAAGCAAGTGGCTGCGATGCAGGATCGTATCAACTTTCAAAGAGTATATACAACTATAGTAGCATTCAGCGATTCGATGCAATCGCTGAAATTGACCGAATCGCTAGAATTGGTCTCAAAGGCTGAAATTCGCCAAAGCTGGCGACACCGTGACTTTCCCAAATGAGCACACCGCCCCGAACAGGATCATATTCCCGCCCCCTACCGCGAACCGCTACCGCCGACCAACTAACCCTAACCAAACTTAGGGCTCGTGCCTTCGCCCTAAGTAGAGGGCGCGCTACGCGCGCGAGCCGAGCCAGACCTCTAACCAAACCCTCACCTTTAACCAATGCTTTAGGATCTCAAGGGCGGGAAGATGCGCACGGCGGTCACCATCCCGCACTCGCGTGCCTTACGATTTCCAGCGATTACGTGGTCCTGGAAGTAAATCGCTAACTTTGGGACCGAATTCAGCGATTGCCGAATCGCTAATCCAACCAAAGTTGTCGTGCCTCACTTTCAAAGTAGGAAGGACGAAAGTGAGCAAGAGGCATTAGTGATCTGCTGGCTCGGCTTTGGCCCAAAGCCGCCGGCCTGGCCTGGCTTTCCAAAGCTCCGGCTTATCGAAATGGCAAGCCAGGCCAAGGCCGTCAGTCACGGCTGGCTCTGGCCTGGCTTCGGCTTGAGCCACACGCCTTGGGGCGGGATGCGGCGGGATGAAGGCGGGGTGTAGCAGGAGGTCCTGGCCCATAAATAGATAGCTGAACTTGAAAAGGAGGCGAAGGGGCTGACTCGAGCCATGGATGCTGCTTCAGAGAACCTCAGACCGTTTTCAAAAGCTCAGATCAAACACGAAGATAATTAGTCTATTACGCTGTCCATTTGATACGCTCTCTCCAGTCCTTTGCGAAGAATAGTTGCCGTAAATGAGCCTCCGCCTCCTTGAGGCATTCATCATCCACTGCTCCTCTTCGACGCTTGGGATTTTGACCCAAGTCCAAGATCGGATCGTCCTTCAATGTCTGTACGAGTCAAGGGCAGATTGTAGCTTGACACGGTGTTATCCCAAAATCTTCTCGGAAACGGTAAAGACTGACCTTGTACTGAGCTCGTTCAGACGGCTAATGACTTATGAGTTCACCCTTCTAAGTTCTTTGTGACACCATTGACCTTCCACCCCCCGTCAGAAAGATTGACTTGATCACAGGAATTGTACACTTGTCACTGTTAAGAGGGTGAAATAGAAAGCGCGACAAAACACAGAGAGAACGAACAGTGTTATGGGAATTGCTTTTGGCTTTAAGCACCCAGACTCTCGAACAGACATGACTGCGTCAAAGACCGTTTTGGAGATGGCAAGCTGTTCGTTCGCTTGTTCGTCTTCCAATGTCCAGTCATCCGCCACATCCGCAGCACCTGTTTGATGTTCATCGATTGTATCATTGGGTCCAGCGCCTTTTTTTAGCTCGTACTCGTCGTGCGCCATCCTTTCGGGCGGCAACCTGATTCACAACAGTGAAGTCATGAGAAGCAATGCATCCTCTGAGTGCAGCAGCGATGTATTGATGATTGTGAAGTGAATGAACGTTGACAACATAGTGCACAGTGTCTGAATGTCGGACAATTGAGCTTGTCAAAGAGGTCCGTTCATGCTCATGGCGAACGCGTTTGGTTCCGGAAGCAAGGCACGTTGACAATGCACAGTCGTGTTGCAGATTGACAGCACAAATGACGTCCTAACATATGTGAGACGACCGGTGTGAAGAACGTTATGTGTCCAACGTACAGAGATTTCTATGCGCTGGAAGACATTTGCGCGTTGGAGTGCTGGCATCTTCAGGCGAGAATGGAGCTCGTCCTTCAGATCGAAGAACTGAATTGTAACTTGCGGCAGTGTAGGCGATGGCGCCGTGAGGATTTCACGGAGAGTGGCGAAGAAATATGACTGAGGAAGTCAGCATTGCTATCATGTCTAAGCACGTCGACTCACGTCTTCAAGTTTGACAATGATGTTCTGATTCACAGATACGACATCTCCTCTTGATGAGACCAACGCTTGACAACGCTGCACCTCTGTATCCGCTGTGAGCGCCGGAACTGGTAGACCAAGATATTGGGACCCCAAAGATGCGTGCCAGGTGAATTGCGGTGGCTTTGGAATGCTGGGTTGACCGCGTGCCTTCCGAGGTTGACTGTAATGATACAGAGTTCCTGTGTGGAATGAGCGGGAGCTTC
Source organism: Strobilurus luchuensis (assembly GCA_019915105.1). Classification (NCBI taxonomy): domain Eukaryota; kingdom Fungi; phylum Basidiomycota; class Agaricomycetes; order Agaricales; family Physalacriaceae; genus Strobilurus; species Strobilurus luchuensis. Next base: position 485,073 of record JAHLMJ010000021.1, on the reverse strand, counting down.
GACAAGATCAAGACGACTTACCTGGTATAGTATCTCCTGTGCGGGGCAAACCTAACAAGCCCGCAAACTCGGGGTGAGCGATGAGATCCTTCATGACCTGAGGGCCAGCGCATACCCATTTTCCGGACTTCAAATCCTTCCACCACCCACCGGTGACAATATGCTTGACACAATCAATGACAGCGAATGCGTGAATGTAAAGGTATATGTTGTACTAAAGTGCTCAACGGCGCTCGGGGAGCCTGGGTCTGGCACGACTTCTTTCATCTCGGCCATTGCAATGGAGCACGATTTAGATACACTAGCAGTGATCCGTGCGATGCATAGGTTACAGTGATGGAAAGTTATCGATGCATTTGAGCTTAACTTTTAACTTACTATGCATGAACATGGCAAATATTCAGGTTGCTCTGCCGCACCCGTCTTCGACGGGTGCTCTCGAGCTCCCGTGTCAAGTGCACCCTGGTCCCATTCGTACCCTGGCGCTAGTCGCCCTACTTTCTCATGTTTCAGTAGTCAACATACAGCGCCTTGCCCGGTTCAGCAATGTTTGAACGCATTTGAATAGTCTCAAACGCGGGCAAGGTTATAGACTCTGAGTGTTCAAACTTGGCATAGAGGCACTGCTATCTAACACATAGTTTACCTCGCTGTACACGTTTCAACCAATCCTCGCAGCCTCGAATACCCTTCCAGCCTCGAACATAGCACGTGAACCTTCAAACCACTTTTCTCGATGTTCCTTGTAGCATTTTGACAGTACTTGGAAGATGCATTGACGATGCTGGAGGGCATGCCGATCAGCCTCTAGATCCTGTTGAATAGTAGGCCAGGAATCATTGATGGACATTGCGCCATCGCTCAAGGCTTCGCCCAAAGCCAAGAAAATCTACAAACAGTGACGGTCAATGAGTCAACATCACAGAGACCACAAAACGTACAAGAGTGTGTCCCAAGGCAACCACATTAAGATCGTAGCCATGAAGTGGCGGCACGTCAAACGGACCCGGTGCACGCCCGGAGAATACCAGAGCCGCTATGGTACTTGGCAACAGTCCCCCGTTCAGCTCCAAGGAGTCGACGCTGTATGTCGCCATCTCCTTCACCATTTGTTCGACTGTGGCGGGTTCCTCTTGTTTTATCTTGCGCACACCGAGGCGACTGACCTGGCGAGCCAAGGCGAATCCTGTTGGCGTAACCCAATCGGATAAAGCCTCGCAGAATGTGGTGTTGAGCCTCTGCAAAACGATAGTTTGGAATTCCCGGCTTACGAGCAGTTGGGACTGCATGCGACTGTCATCCCAAACTGCAACAGCCCCCGGCACATGCCGGTGCGCAAAGGCCTGCATGACGTGGCGATAAACTCTGGCCTCGCCGGGTATGATCGAATCCCTGCGCAAAATCAGGTTGATCTTCTTGCCTTTGTAGACATTGGTAGACGTCCGTTTGGAGAATGGATCAACGAAGACGTAGCTCTCCATTTCCGGTACGTTCGGGTGGCACTGTAATCCTTTCCCAGTAGCCTTGGACCGACAACCCCGTAGTGCAGTCTGTATCTCCACCGGACGCACCACACCAAGATACAGAACCACGGCTAAGCCAAGCGGTTTGGGTAGCCCCCAATAGGAGTCGTAGTATCGACGAAAGAACTGCTTGGCTCGAGGGCGGCCCAGAACCACCTCGCTTTCGACAACGAAAGTGTTTCGATCGAAGTTCTCGAAAGATTGGAATTGCAGGAGGGAGGTCTGTTTCGCACGGGGAGGGATGCCACATGTTGCGAACAAAGCTTGAACAAGCATAGCGCAGAAACTGCTCGAGCCCCGTAACGCTACAGACCGATCTTCCTCTCCCAGGGCACACGAAGCCGAGAGGAGTGCTGACCGGGGAGAATTGAGTAGTGCCGCGTTACCAGGCTGCCCGAACAGAGTAGGAAGTGCAACGTCGTCAACGAAGTCCTTCAGGCTGATTGCCTCCATCATGGCAATGATGGGCCCAGACCTGTGGGTATCGCCATTGCAGAATTGCGACACCAAGGAGTGCAGGCTATCTGTGAGTCGTGAGCATGTCAAACTTGCGCGGTCACACAAGGCGATGCAGTCGATCCTAGGAATGCAAACGTAAGAAGAGGTGAACGACATGTAGCGGCCATCCTTCGACCAAGTAACGTATGTGCGTGTCTCAGATTTGATCGACATGGTACACTCTCTCCAGAGTGCACTAACTCTCGCCATGAGTCCGACGCCTCGAGATGTAAACGCAGCCGAATCCTCTTTGAGAAAACTGTATTGCCGTAGATATTGAGGAACAATCTTTGAGAATGAAAACTTCAAATAACGCACCGCACAACGTTGGGATACTGGGCTGAAGGTGCATGGGGTTCCGTGAAGTCCTTGATGCCAGAGAAATCGAATAATGTTGTTTCCTGGGCGTCCAAGGTCGGCTTTCCGTCATTTCGGGCTGTAGAGTTAGACCCAGATTCTGTCGACACAAGAGGCCATTGCGGAGAGTCATACGGCATAGTGTGACCGCCGAGAAATGCAAGATGCACGCGGACAAGACGGCATGTATAGAGCAGATGCTTGACATGGGCCTGGAGGGCGCTCGCTCTGACCCACCCACGCGAGGGATCGACGGCAAGAAACATGATGCCCTGCTCAACAGCCGTTGCAACCCGAGGACCTGTCTCCACAGGGTTGGCGAAGGCGGCGAGCAAAAACTGATGTAGGAAGCCTTGCAGCACTTTGACTGTTGGTGGTTGATCTTCATCGAGAAGTGTCAGAAGATTATCAATGACTCCCTTTTGCGATTCCTGCCAAAGGAAGCAAGGTGGGGAAGGAGGAGGAGCATGCGCGACACGCAAAAAAAGTCCGACGATGCGCACGATGGTTGAAGAATATGCACTCAAGGTGGATTTGGCTAGCGTTCGCAAAGCGCCCTTACTTCTGTCAGGAATGTCAAAGCATGCTACGAAAAGAATCGATCAACCTACCCATGAGTTGCCAGTTTGCGAATCTCTGGAGTTGCAAGCTGCAGACGAGTCTCTCCGTCGTTGAAATACTGTATGACGGCCAACCTTAACAGAGAGAGGAGAATGTCACTGCGATGATGCACAGTGGACCACTGGAGCTTGCGTTTGACTTCTTGGTGGGATGGGGGGGGGCGGGCCAGAGAGACAATATAGTCGAGGTGGGGTAGCATATCCTGACAAGAGGCAAGATAGGATACCCATCCAGCCTTGCTGGCATATGTCGGGATAGCGGTACCCGTAGGATGCACAGGGGGGACCTGCGGCTTCGCGGCAGCGGTGGCGGTCGCAAAAGGATCATCCAACTGCTGAACTTCGATTGACAGGCCGGAGAGTTGTCGGTTCATTCCGAAAAGACAGACGCCCAGGGTTTTCTTTACCTTTCGTTTGCCTGCATCTCCACATTGGGACCCCTGCATCCTACCACTACTCGCGTGTTTTGCAAGTCGCGCGTACATTTTATGGCAGAACGGGCAGACGTAGCGAACGGAAGGGGGGGCTAAGCCAGGGACTGGAAAGGGGACTACTATATGTCGCAACGAGTTCCACAAGTCTTCCACGGTTGGCGCCGTGTTTAACTGATATTTCAGTCGAAGATGCGACACAACCAAATCGTGATCTTCTCCAGGTACGCTTCGTGACCGGAGAAACATATCCAGGTATTGTGATCGTTCACTTACGCCTTCAGGACGCGACTCGGCAATTAGTAGCGTTTGGAGCTCGGGGTCGACGAGCGATGAAAGCTCTTTGCTGTATTGAAGGTTGAGAGCGCGGAGCACGGCACATTCCTCGGTCTCGCCAGGAGTGTGGTTACAGACCGTGCCGCCGTACTGAAAGCTATCATTCCCGAGGTTCTTCAGTTTGTCTTCCACACGAGCTGGAGCACCCAGAAGCGCTGCTGCCAGCTGAGAAGCGCTGACTGTACGACTGTGTAAGCATCTCTCTATTTGTTGAGTGGTCAACTCACGGAGCACTGAAGATTGTACCTCTTGACCCTCCTCGTTATCTTCTTCATCCTCCCCGCTGCCGTTTGTGGACTCGTCAGACTCGGACTCGTCAGACTCGGACTCGTCAAATTCGGACTCGTCAACCTCGGACTCGTCAGACTCGGACTCGTCAAATTCGGACTCGTCAACCTCGGACTCGTCTGACCCGCTTAGTTGCCTTTTGAGACGTGCGCCGGTTCCCGCTATCTCGGTCCCTGGTGATGCTGATGCATAGATGAGGACTCGTGAGACAACACAAAGACGTAGCAGTAATACGCTAACCTCTTCGACGGCTTCTTCGTGGCCGAGACAATTCCTCAGCCGCTTTCTCCTCTTCATCGGTGTCAGCGTCGAGAGCCACTGAAGTACAACATCAACCTTTCTGTCGCCAGTCTCAGACAATCAACTCACAACGCAGTCGTTTTGGTCTGCGAGGGCCGGGGCGCCAGCGTTCGTCATCTGCCGGTCCGTGAGTGACTACGAAAGTCTAAAAACTTAAAGCTACGGAGCCCACCATCCATGATTTCAGCGCTTGAAATCGAGCCATAGTTCATTGAGGGCTCTTGTTCAACTGTAGAAACCATCCCAAAATTGCTTTGAGCAGGCTGCGCACTCGCTGAAATCGACGAAAATTGGTTAGAGGACAAACTCGAGCACCGTTTCTACGCACGAAAACTCGGATTTCCATCATTTGGGCCAATATCAGAATTCGGTCCTTCAGGAGCAATAGCATCACCTTCAATCACGACTGAGTGCAATTACTGGGTTCAAGTCAAACTGCAAATGCAAACCTTTCGTGGAGACATGATCTGGACCATCAAAATCGGATTCGTCAGAAAACGGCCCGTCAAAAAGTGGGTCATATGAATCCGAAATTTCCCGAGAAATAGCACCCTCTCCAGTCATAGATGAGATTGTGAACATTGGGCTCAAGTCCAACGACATACCCTTCACGGACAAACCATTCGGGCTATCCAAATCATACACTTCAGATTCCGACCCATCAAAGAGCGAGTCCCGATCGCCCTCTTTGATTATGGATCAGTCTGTGGAAGTTTGGTGAAAAAAGCAAACTGTCCATACGCAGATCTCCAGAGTCGTCTTCTTCCCTGTCACCATCGCTGCTCGCGTCGTTGTCGGGCTCGGGTGGCCGGCTCTCTCTCATCCGTGTATCGGGCATATCGTCCTATGTGGTGGTGGTGGACGTGCAAGGGTTGTCAGGGTTGCGCCCGTTTTCACCCCGTGTTTTTGCACGCTTCCCTCAACCCGCGCAAACACAGGAACGACCAGGGAACGACCCCAAATGAGATCAATGCCAAGAGTGGGGTAGAAAAATTTGCGCAACCACTCGAGCACCGATCAACGGCCGCGCAAACACAGAAACTACCTAGATGCATGAGATCGTGTGCGCGTGCTGCGACGGCGTATGTGGATTGAAGTGCGGCCGACTAGCGAGTGTCTTTGCTCAATCTGAGTACACCTCTGTCCTGATCTCACCGTCACCTCTCCATCCAGAATACACCATGATCACATTCGTGCCCAAGAACCTGTACGAGCAATTCCGACGCGTGGCGAACTTGTTTTTCCTGACTTTGGCTGTCCTGCAGCGTGAGCGACTCCAATCCCCCTTCCCACTCCTCCTCTAACTGGGCTATCAGTACGCCGCGTCCGGCACGATCGAGGCGGGGAAGGGGGATTGGGAGGGATGAAGGAGATCGTTACTCAGTCCCTCTAGAAACGAAATTGACATTAAATTGAAACTGGCAGATGCCTAATGGATACTCAGTTTGAATAAATAGCATGGGAATGTGACCGCCTGGCAGCTACGGTCGATAACCTTGAGCAGGACGGGCGAACGCGAGAAGAATGTTGCCTTTTGGGAAGGGTGCCAGTTTTTTCGGCAATATCGGCAACCATGATGCGAAACCTGACCACGTGCTGATATCTCTGTTGTTGCATGTCTGTCTGACTCAGGACGAGGCCGAGTCGACCATCACTAAATTTGGGAAAACCTGATTGGCCCGGACAGCAAGTATCGGTCGGCGCTAGGCGGATGTGGTAGTGTATGCGCATATACTGGTGGTATGGGTAGGATGTCCCGAGGATTACCCAGTATCGGGACTTATACCACTTCGGGCGCTCGGGCCTGGGTTGTTCGGTCAAACGTGAGTGCACTACCACTCAAATGTTTTCAAGACATTTATAGATGCTCCGGAATATGTTTCAAGGCCTGACACGGCCATCTCATTCTTCCAGTACAGAAGCCAGAACACTAATCTCCTGTACTCGGAGTCTAGTACTAGTAGAGTTCATAATTTGACAAGTCCGGTCGATTGCGCAATCGATCACGTGCATGTTGATTTCCGGCGCAAAACGCTTTTTGTCTCTTGTTCACACCCTCCAACATACATTTCAAGCCTTCTTCCGTTCAACGGGCCCGTCATATATGGCTTCTCTTTCACGTTTTGGTTTGACTCGACCACTCTCTCGGCGCTCTTCGACAAGATTCACAGCGAGGACGAACTGCCAAACGAGACGAGCGAGCGAGCACAAATTACGAGGCGACCGACCCCATTCAGAACCGAGGACAATACACACGCGGATGGGGATGATCAAGCCGACTCCGAGGGCAACGACGAACGACAATTTGGACGAGGAAATGACGATGAGCACTATAGCGCCGACATAGGACGAGGCCTGGACCTTGATCAAGACTGTTGCCACCCCGTCAAAGCCTCCGGAGTCCGCCTTGTCTCAAAGATATGCTCGCTGCCGACATCAGCAAAAGTTCGCTATGACGGTAGTCGGCTGTGATCGTGGTGAGGATATGCCGGAGCGGTAATGATCGGTTGTACCTTTCCCGTATATTTGCAAACTGGATGCAATAACTACCGGTCCTGTATTTGACTGCAGTCGAATGTCGCTATTAGGCAGTCAAATTCCAGACCTGTAGAAATGGCCTTCATGCTGCAATCATAATACCGTTAGCCTGCCAGTGCTGAACCGTACCATCAATAGCGGATCCAGGCAAGCGACCGAAACGGGAAGTACCCTTGTCTCCTTCGAACCACGACAGTCCAAGACGCTCTGAGGACTAAATCGACTCAATGGCGGGGCATAGTGCGACATTCCGCCTACGGTTCAGATCACGGATACCTTCTGCACCTCCGTGAATGGCGAGAACCTCGTGTCATACGTTCTGCTCTTAGATCGACATGTGGCGAATGGGTACTAGGTATGTCGATCAAGTCTGCTCGCGACTTGCACCATGTCTAACAACTCCACTTGAGTTATTTTTACTCTAGTAGTAACTCGAGTCATACCGTCGCCTGCACTAGCATAAACTCAAAATCCACGATATTTCATATTTGATTTTCCTCCCGACCGCATCCATGCCCGCTGCAAGTGATGATGAAGAGCGCGACCTCAGATGCCGCGGTTGCAACCGCGTATACGCGAGACGCCAAGAATTGAATAAGCACCACCGAGTCTGCCAGGAATACTCACGATATTTCCAGACCAAGCAAACTCGCTTTGGCCAGTCCACATCCGACATCTTCAAAAGCTTCAAGAACTTCAGGAAGCGGCCTAGACGGGAGGAGAAGGAGCAAGATTTGGCCCAGGTATCGACGTCCTCGGAGTCATCGCAAGACAGCGGTCGGACGCATGATATTCAAGTTCCTGGCCGATCCAATATCCACAGCGCGGCGGATGGGGACGACCGGCAGAGCGATGTACAACCGGACTTTGATTGGGACATGGTAGGCGACATCTGCCATTGATGTCAAGTTGTAGACCTTGAATGTTGTCTAGGATGCCATATCAGACGCGCCGCCGCAAACGTCTTCGCCAGTATCATTCAATGACGGCATACCTGCTGTCGGTTTGATTTCCTCGTCAAGCTCGAGCTCTGAACATGGCGGTGCACCGCCTGTACGAGCGCCATGGAAGCGTATCCTACTGACGCTTGGCCCGCGACCTTCTGCGGCCAGTCCTCGCCACGATTTGCCCGAAGGACCTGCCGAGTTTGTAGGCGAAGAAGATCCTTTGTCTTCAGATATCGATACCTCAGAGCCTGTTTCCTCTGGCATCTCCCTCCAAATCTCTCTGAAGGTCAAGACCGCTGTCAACAAGTTCGGCCTCTTTCGCACATACCGTCGACGTCCCACCGCCGTTCCTGATATTCGCCTCGATCCAAATCAGTTGAATAACCCAAAACGACCTCCGAAGCCACCTCGTAAAATTGTCGACATCATCTGGCCCTATCCAAACGTGTCCGCCTTTCTAATCGGACACTGGCGACGAACCGGAAGTAACCAGAAGAGCGACGGTGAAACCAAGAGGTTGCAAGAAATCTTTGGCAGCCCTCTTTTTCGGCATGAAGATGTTGCCCAGGTCGACTTTGGCGCCATCGACAAGCTGCTGGCGGAGGATCCGAGTGGAGATTCAACGCTTCCTTGGGCGGGTAACGGTTGGACAAAGCAATCCGCCACGATCAGGGTACCCACCGGACAGAAGAAGACGAAGCCTGTCAAGAAGTATATCAAGCACCAGCAGAAGAAGCACACGAAGAGGCGGCTGATGGAGGGAAGTGATGATGAAGATGATGAAGAGGAGGCTGACGCTGTGCATGTCGGCTACATCAAATACACTGTCGACGATGTCTGGACACGATCGCTCACTCATACTGTCATAGCTATGGCTACTGACTCTGCAGCCAGAGCTTTTCACTGGCATGGTTATGAGGAGTTCTGGGTACCGCCTGGAGGGCGTCCCACGGAACAGGTCCTGACGGATATCGCCAACTCGCCAGCATTTCGCGACGCGGAGGCTAAGGTGCAGGCGCTGCCTCCTGAACCTGGATGCGATCTACCGCGTGTTGTGCTAGCGTTGATGGGTTGGTCGGACTCGACGCATCTCGCACAGTTTGGCGATGCCAAACTCTGGCCGTTCTACTTCATGGCCGGGAACTCGTCAAAATACACGCGCTGTCAACCTAGCAGCCAGTCAGCCATTCATGGCGCATTCGCACCTTCTGTAAGTCTTCATCGTTCTCTACCATTGTCACCTTCCCTGATATCAAGCAAGCTCGGCGCCGCCTTCGAACGCTTTTTGACCCGGAATGGGATCAAAGGCACATCGCAACTCAAGGCCCACTGCCGCCGCGAACTCTTCCATGCCATATGGCGTCTGCTACTTGACGACGAATTTGTGGAGGCGTATAAGCATGGCATTGTCATCACATGTGCCGATGGTATTCGGCGTCGCGTATATCCTCGGTTTCTAACATATTCAGCAGACTATCCAGAGAAGTACCCCATTCCCCACTGTTCTCTGCCTTATCTGAATGCAACTCACAGAGTTCTAATTGCAACTATCCGTGACATGGGAAACTGTCCATGTCCACGGTGCAAAGTTGCTAAGAGCGACATCCGAAATATGGGGGCTGTCAGCGACGTGAAGACTCGCGAAACAATGGCCCGGACAGACGATTCCGCTCGCCAAAGAAAGGTCGAGGAAGCTCAGAAGCTCATCTATGAACACGGATACGCCGTCAACAGCGAACGAGTCGAAGATCTATTGAAGGACGAGTCCCTGGTACCAACAACTGTGAGCAACAAACTCTCTGGCCGGCAATGTCTCACGCCCTCTCAGAATGCTTTTTCAGAACGCCTCGGAGATCACATGGACTTTTTCACGCTCCTTGTTGTGGATCTCATGCACGAGTTCGAGCTCGGAGTTTGGAAGGCCGTGCTCATACACCTGATCCGTATACTCTCGTCTTTGAAGAAACGTGAACTGCAGATTTTCGATGAATGGTACGTCAGGCTTACACAGAAATATCTCTAGTATTGATCGCCGATTAAGGTTCTCTCAAGTCGCTTCTTTCGGACGCGACACCATTAGACGTTTCTCACATAATGTTTCCGAACTGAACAAGCTCGCTGCCCGTGACTATGAGGATATCTTACAGGTATGTCTCGAGATCGCAGACACTGCGGAGCATAGTCTCATCGCCCTCTCAGTGTATCATCCCATGCTTTGAGGGTCTCCTGCCTAATCAAGCGGACGAGGATTTCATTCTTGATCTATTGTACGTTCTTGCCTACTGGCATAGCCTTGCAAAGCTTCGAATGCACACCGACTCATCCCTAGCTGAATTAGAGGACGTCAACAGAGCTCTCGGGAACTGTCTGCGGCACTTCTCGGATGTCGTCTGCACCCATTACACAACCTATGAGACCGATAAAGAATTGGGAGCCCGACAGCGCCGCGAGGTAGCCCAAAAGAAGAAATCAGGCAAAATCGGTACTGCTTCGAGTGGGGGTCGGAAACCGCGAGTGTTCAGCCTAGCAACATACAAACTCCATGCTCTCGGTGACTATGTTCGCCAGATCCGCTGGTTTGGTCCAACTGACGGGTATAGTACCGTTGTTGTATGTTCTCACCTTCATGAAGCGGACGAATGCTCATTCATCAATTCTTAGGGCGAAACAGAACATCGGCGGGCGAAAAACCGATATGAACGCACTAACAAGCGGAAGTTCGAGGCACAGCTGGTCAAGATGGACTCGATTCAGCATGCAATGGGGCGCATCGAACAGGAACTCGAACAAGTGGCTAGCTTCAATTCCGGCAACCAGGATACCGCACTGTCGGAGATAGAGTCTCCGGACATGCAGGACCACTATCATATCGCAAAGGATGAAGGACCGAATGCAGCAGTCTATCTCAAGGGATGGCTGCGACACAATAACGATCCTGCTCTGACGGTAGGATTTTCTCTCTATTGTAAGTCAGATAAGCTAACTGATGAGTAGGATTTCGAGCGTCGACTCAAAGGACATATCCTGACACGCCTGCATGGGCTAGTTGACATTGGCGATGAGACGGAATACTCGGCGGACCAATTATCGAAGATTTCTATTGACAAGGACACCATCTACAGTCACGCAACAGTGTCATTCAACTACACGACCTACGACGTTCGACGCGACCAAGACAATGTCAACGTCAATTCCCTCCGCCGTGATATCATGATCAGGTCGCGCGAGAGCGGTACGCCTGGTGGGAAGCCTGTCCATCCTTACTGGTATGCCCGTATTGTCGGTGTCTACCACTGTAATATCTGGTATGGCAAAGCGCAGGTCAAGCGCCGCATAGATTTTCTTTTTGTTCGGTGGTTCGGTCAGGATGCAGATTGGGATGGTGGACCTCAGTCACTTCGTCTCAACAAGATAGGTTTTGTTCCGTATGGCGATGAATCTGGAGCATTCGGATTTCTGGATCCTTCTGAAGTTCTTCGAGCATGTCACCTTGTACCTGCTTTTGCAGAAGGTAAGACCTCAGAACTCTTGGATCGACGATCTCAGTATCACGATGCCGTCGACGGTGACTGGTCATCGTACTATGTTATGAGGTCAGTTACCATATTCTCATCGCCGCGAACATGCTCTGACCTTTCCTTCCGCCAGATTTGCAGACCGCGATCTAATGATGCGATACTTTGGGCTTGCAGTGGGACACCAAAATCCCGCCAATTTCCCTGTCGAGAGAGGGATGCTCAAACGGGATGTTCTTCGAGAGAATAGTACCGTCCAGTGGCCTGACCTTGGGGCACCAGACAAGGAAGGATCTGAGTCTACGGATATGTCTGACTCTGAGCCAGATTTGGAGCCAGAGAGCGAAGGTTTGGACAAGGGTTCGGAGTCGGGACGTGATGATGATTCAGATACAGGTACAGAGGTAGAGAGTGATGCATCAGACAATGGGTATGATGTATGATTAGTACTGTATAGTGACCGTGATAGTTACTCTCGGGCTATCAAATTTATGGTATCCTGTGTGTGAGCCCTGTAAATTGAAAGACATTGAATGCCCAGCAGGAAGAGCTATATGATAATGCTATTTGCGGCCGGCAGCGCGTCTACGCGCTTGTCACATGATGTCGATGTGTTGACGCTTTGGCCTTGATTGGCGCACTCTCTTTATAACCACCAACTCGGGTTTCTCATGTCATCCCACTACCACTTCCTTGGTTTCCTCTTTCCATATCTGTTATGCCCTCACGCAACCTCACGGACAGGACCAATCGTGACCCTGCTCGCCATCGGGCCTCATCACCAACCTCCAATCGTGCCGACTCATCGCCGGCTAGACTGCCACCAAGCTCTCCTTCCTCCAGCTCTCCCAGCAAGCGTAACTCCCCCGATCCCAGCTCCGATGATGAAGATGAGGACGAGGATGATGAGAATCAGAGACCAAAGAAGCGTCGACGGTATGCTTACCTCTGGCGCTGCCAACTTCTCTGCAAGCCTCATATTTTCACAGAAGCAAAAAAAACCAAAGACAACAATTGAGTGTCGAAGCCAGGTCGGATCTCATAGAGCTTGGCCGGACACTTGGTCGATTCCTCGAAGCATTCGAGTCCTGCGATGATATTCTGACCACAGGCATGACGGAGGACCATGATAGCGAGATCCTGTCCGAAAGGTTTGTCCTCCACAACAACACTTCGCATCTAACACATCCTCAGACAAAAGCGGCAACTTGCCGCATTCGAAGGACTCATCAGCATTCACGATAGGTCGAGGGAGAAGAACTCCATTATCCTCAAGTATCTCCAGGACGTGATGGACATCCCCCTCATTGCTGCGGCTGTGCGTCTCACTGCCATGCCCTCTACTCCACCTCACCTGTATTGCTCTTCTTCAGCTCGAGACCGGTCGCAGTAAAGCCCGAAGCGATGATGTTCAAACCTTCAAGAAGTATTACCACACATGGCCTGGTGTCGCACGCTTACCAGGTGGCTGGATCAACAAGAAGAACTCGGGATTCCATGACTACGAGTGTGGTCGGCGTCTCTGCCCAGTTGACAACGATTGGGACGATGAAGAGTATGTATCTTGTTTCTTTTTTTTTTTTTTTTTTTAGTGGTGCTCTAAATAGCCTGTTAACAAAGTTAATCTACTAGATAGGGAAAGCGTTGGAGCAGGGAGTTTCACCCCACATTGAAAGAAGAAGCCACTCTGAGGAAATGCTTTATGCACACTTCTCAGTAGTGTGGGACTCAGGCCACTACCCATTTGGCCCGTTACCCACTAAAACTCCGGCTGTTGTAATCCAATTCTTAGGAATTAGTGCTCCAGTCTTAGAGTAGATCAGGTCTTTCCAAGTGTCTAGCACTACCTTTGCCTTCAAAGCTCTTTTACCATAACGCTTTGTATTCGTGAGGATGCGGTCAGTGCGGAATCTACTCTCAATCATTGTATTCCATCGGTTTGTCACCTCCGCTTCAGTGAAAGGTTGGCGTGGGTCATTTCCTTTTTCAATAACTCTATCGCAGCGAAGAACCCAAATCAGATATAGAGCTTCGGTTATAATTATGCGATATGCGCGGTTATGCCCTTTGGATAGCTTGTGCTTGCTTTCAATGTCAACGGAAGCTGCTGTTAGGGCTGTTTTATAATTATCATAGAAGGGAACTTTGCATTTGCATTCCCAAAGGTTCTGTGCTAGTTTCCAAATTATTTCGCGTTCTGGAGCTACACATTCATTTAAGATATGTTCCATACTGTCCAATACATTACATAGTGAGCATGTTCCACGTATTTCATAATTAGGAATGTTATTCCAGAAGGAACCGACACAATGAGCTCCGTGCATTAATTTCCAAAGGAAGGCCTGTATTGGTTTACGTATTTCTTTTTTGTTTAAGGCCAGCCATACATCCTTTTCATTGGGGAATATTCCGGAGTTCTCTAAGATAGCCCACGAGGTTATTGCAATACTTGCATTGGTCCTTTTTCTTTTTGGTGGAACTTTGCTTGCTCGGATTAAATTATATGCATCTGCTTGGGAGAGTGTACACAAACGTGCGCCTGTTAAGATGTATGAACGTCCCTCCAAGATTGACTCGTCAAATTGAACAATGTTATCTGCTTCCATTGCATTTTCTATAAGTTGTGTTATTTCTTCAGAGTGCGGAAGATTCTTTGTTGTATGATATTGTACTAAGCCATTACGTTCACTTACAGTTGATAGAAGTGGCTGGATCCACTCCTTATCTTTATAGTGTAGCCAAGCCTTGTCTTCGAGATCCTTTCTATATTTAGTAAGTGTTCTGGGGAGAGCTTTATTGTTTAAGCTTAAAGTTATATTAGCATTTTGAGGAGTGACGTCTATAGCTTATAATGAGGCAAAAATCTCCGCTGTTGTTTGTGTTCCTTCTATGCGAAAACTATAGTTGTTGGGGTGTTCTGACCCAAAGTATACACAACCTGCTGCTGTCGGCTTGTCGTCTGATCGTCTTAAGATATCATGTTGCCGATCTCTTTTAATGTATGTGCTTGTCAGCATACAACTAGAGCTTCGAACCGGCAAAATTTCCTCTGACCCCGAACATCTACCCGCCTTCCTCTGGCCGCTCGACGCCTATGATCCGGAGAAAATGCTGGCCAGCTATCTCGAGAACCCTGAGCTCATAACTGTACATCGCTGTCTTCTGCCTCATCGACTATGTGAATGACAGTTCTGGAAGTGTACCGAAGGCCTGATCATTGGGCCATCTGCTCCCAATGGCAATAAATCGAAGCGGAAGGGTCTCGCGGCACTGGCTGGCATCAAGAGGATCACCTTGCCTACAATTGCTTATGTCGCGTGTCTCGTGAGTTCCACTCGAGCACTACACCCCTCAGATATGTGCTGACTGTCCCTAGATTCATTTTGCTCTATCCGACCAAAGCACATTCAGCCCCGAGACATCGACATTGTGGGGCTACCGCAAATTCTACCGTCTCATCCTGAAGACCGCATCTGCTCTCCCCGAGACATGTCAACAAGAGCTTCTCAAACTCTGGACCGAGTGAGTGCAAAATGTCTGCCATTTACAGTGAATCTGATGTCTGTGATCTAGGCGCGTGTTCAAGAACTCCGCTGACGAAGACGACGACTCCGCCAAGACCACCAACAAGCAACCAAAGAAGAAGTCGATGGTCGAGCGGCTCATGGAGGCGGCCGAGCAGGAACGGAAGGAGCAGGAGGAACAGAAGAAGCGTGAAGCAGCCGAGAAAGCGGCTGCTGAGCAGGCAGCCAAAGCCAAAAGAAAGGCGGAGAGAAGAGCTCGAAAGGCGGCTGAACAAGAGGCGCAGCAAGAGGCAAGCGGGTCGCAAGAGGCAAGCGGGTCGAGCTCAACTCAGCCATCGGGCCATAATGAGTGATACAGCGGTGTTTTATTATATACCTACTTATTCTGCAATCATACCTATTTCTCGCTGCATAATGGTGTGCAAACGTTCATATAGAATGCAACTGTCGGGCAGTCCTTATGCGGGCAGGTCTCGATAGTTTAACCATATGTATACGGTATGGTCTACAAGCACGATGAACTTCCCCGTTCCGATAGAGAATGCCTGACGATGCAGTGTACCTGCGATCACCTTGCCATCAAACTGTGATCGCCTTGTCAGATCGAGCGGGCGCTGCTGTGACGGTAGACCTTGCATCAAACTTCAATGCTTACCGGGCTCTCCCGCTGGACGGCATGGTTTATAAATTTTTCGCGATGGAGATATTAATCCCAGAAGTCAACGTCAGCTTCCCTACACCGTACTTCTACATCTTCAACCGCAACAATCCCTCACCCGAGGGAGATTCATCTTCTATGCCTGGCTCGTCAAGGCAGAGAAAGAGAGGGCGAGGGAGTTTGGGTGACAAACGGATCATTGTTTGGTCGCCAAAGCTCTCTCGCACGGTCCCGATGAAGGAGACCGCGCGTGGTTGAACAGCTCTCTATTTTTGCCCGGGCCATTGAATGTAGCAGTGCTCCCAAGTCAGGCTTGAAACCTGTTCGAGGGATTGTGTTCGGTGGTTCAAATGATAAGTGACTGGTCATGGGGAGAGGGACTCGATGGTGGTGTCAAGGCATTTGAACGTGTCGAAGTCTAGTGGAGGTGGCGTCAAGTACAGACACGGCCGACTGGCCTACCAAATTCCTATAGATGGCGCGAAGGGGGAGCAGTCACGTTTGCATGATTGATAGACAATATAATGCACGTATGGTAGACTTCATGCCAGATATTCCGAGCGGGCGGCCGGACTGCGGCAGGAAATCGTCTCTGCGCCACACTGTACCTCCATTCTGTGTGATGGTTCTTTACACTCGTGAAAATTGCTTTGAGTTTCGCGAACACGACGCCTCCCGAAGAAGCGGCCGGCTCCGTCCGAGTTTTTGCAAGGATCGTTCGCTGGGGATTCATAGTGTCAGTCAACTGACCAACGGAAGCCAGTAACAAGCATGATGAAGATTGGGGCGGAAATGAGCATCTGGCGTGGCGTCTACTCCGCATCATGTCCCCAGGTTACGACTAAAGCGTATCAGTCGTGGACCCGTCCTCCTCGCACTGAATCAATTGGAGTGCCTCGATGCTGGGAAGAGGAGCCGATCACCAGCAGGCTTGGGCGGTCGATGTATGTAAGGCGCTACGGGCCTGACGAGTAACTCAGTTTGCGGCGTCATTGACTGCAGCCTGCGCAGTGTCCTTGCACACTGGCTGAACAGTGTAAATAAAGGAGGGCTTGCATTGTCGCGTATTGGCATACCCAACAGTACATGCGTGCGAGGCTTTGGCCGGAGTTGGCCGATCAGTCAAGGAGCAATGGAGCACGTGATCGGATGTATCTGATTCCACATCCGGCCTAGCCTCACTTCGGTCAGGCGTTGAGGTGATGCAGGCTCATGAACCAGCCGTCCGGCGTTCGCTCGCTCCTGCTGATTCCTGTCGCGAGTTTGTGAGAGGTCCGAAAAAGGCAAGAGCAAGAGCCAATCAGAAGAGAGCAAGAAACGGAGGAACGAACGCCAGGACGGCTGGAATAAACCGTCCGGCATCATTTTCGGCAGCGGGGGCTTTGACGCCAAATATGTGCTGCTCTGTGCTCGTTATTGCCATCCTCCACGCTCGCTGCCTCCGTTCATCAGCGATGCCTCTACCTACGACATTGTTCATATACCTTTGATATCAAAATAATCCAACTATATCATTGGTGCAATAGCAACGACATCTTTTTTGCTATAGACAGCCTGCGCAATCTTAACTTGTGCCCAGCAGCCTCGCTTCCCGAACTTCTCCAGCCCAAGATCACAACTATCCTTCACGCTCCATTCTCTAGGCTTTGGTGGTGTTTTCGGTGTTTATGTCGATGTAGATGTGGAGGGGGAAGGCGCATGTTTGGCGTCAAAGCCCCCGCTGCCGAAAATGATGCCGGACGGTTTATTCCAGCCGTCCTGGCGTTCGTTCCTCCGTTTCTTGCTCTCTTCTGATTGGCTCTTGCTCTTGCCTTTTTCGGACCTCTCACAAACTCGCGACAGGAATCAGCAGGAGCGAGCGAACGCCGGACGGCTGGTTCATGAGCCTGAGGTGATGACAGTCGATCACCAATTAACGCCTGATACCTCTTACGACTCTCTACCCGGTAGCGGTCGATTCTAAAAATATCTCAATCTCGGCGTCCATGCCGCTTCATGCCGCTCGGCGCATCTCAGGCTGCTGGCCCACATTTGCGATTCCGTTGTATCAATCTATGGATGCGCGTCGCAGTAAACGATGGAAGTAT
This sequence comes from Strobilurus luchuensis, assembly GCA_019915105.1. Taxonomy (NCBI): domain Eukaryota; kingdom Fungi; phylum Basidiomycota; class Agaricomycetes; order Agaricales; family Physalacriaceae; genus Strobilurus; species Strobilurus luchuensis. The sequence goes on along the minus strand of JAHLMJ010000021.1, from coordinate 467,451 downwards.
ATGACATTGAAATTTAGGTCAGAAGATGGGTATGCAAACATACACATAGCTGAGCTCAGTGTCAAGGGGAAGAGGATTAAAAGAGTGTTGCTACCAGGTGGTTTGCAGTGTGAGGGAGGAGATCGTGATTGAAGCTCATCCGTACCAAATAATGAAAAAGGTTTTTGGTCTCCACTGTACACGTCCATCGCCATGTACAGTACACAGGTGATGGTACTCAGCCGCCACATTGCCCACGCGATGATTACTCAGCGGGCCGTGGTCGGCAACTGAGCGGCAAGTCACGGTATTTTGAGAATCGACCGCTACCGGGTAAGGGACCGTAACAGGTCCCAGGCTACATCCGGCCCGTCCGAAAAAGAAAGGGAAAGGCCTGGGAAAGGCCTAATACGACTGATCATGGACCGCCAACAACCTTCAGGGCAGACACGCCCCCATCGCCCGCGACCATGCTGCGAGCACTCCCGACCCCCGTCCTTGCCGTCACACACGATGCTCTCCGCGACATTGACGGCGACGACGCCCTCTCCAGCCTGTGGTTCCGTGCGTGGTCTCTGTCTCTCCAGCGGGATATGCTGACCAGTGCATGTCATACAGTCTTCACCAAATGCAAGGGCGGCCTGCACGACGGCCAGCGTCTCGAGAACATCTCCTGGCGCCTGTGGCACCGCGAGCTCAGCGACTCGCACTCATATCGCCTGCTGACACCAGACTCGCCAGTGGAAGTAAAGGCGCCCTCTGGTCCACACCCGCATGGTCAGTCTGACGAGCACGTGTACGATGGCAACAACGCTGACGGCGCAGACACAGAGGTCAGCTTGCAGTCGGCATCGCGGGTGCAGATTCAGCGAGTGGTAGACGACCTCAGCGGGCAGGATTTTTACGTCCCATGTGTCGTCCACTCGACTCCTCCTGCCACCCCAGTACGTCGTCCCGCTTCTCCCGCGTCCGTCTCATCACTCAAACAGCTCTCCTCCTCCCAGCTTCCGTCGACACGAATTCCCTCCGCAGCTCATCAGTCACCTCAGCCGCCCGCCCCCATGCCTGCAGCCACACTGAAACCCACTGAGTCCAAGTTCTACACCGGCTCACCATCGTCCGACTCATCGTCGTCGTTGAGCTCGGACTCGTCAAGCTCAACACCTCCTGGTGAAGAGCGCGTATCAACCCAGTCCTCGGTTTCCACCGACATTCCCCCATCCCTGCGTCGTACCGAGACCCTTTCTGCTGACTTGAACCAAATCGACAAGATCCGCCCTCCCTCCTCGGTAGCGCCGCGTCAAACGTCTGCCAGACCCAAGCCCGCACGACAGTCACGGTCGTCATCGGCCAAGGGGCGTGGGCGCATGGAGGCCGAAGATCACGCTCTCGCCGAGGCGCATCGGCTGGAAACCGAACGGGACGTCAAACTGCGACAAGAGCAGCAGCACAAAGAGCGCCTCATGTCCAGGGAACTCGACCTTCACCAAGAACGACAACGGCAGAATCGATGGGAGCAGCAGCAGCAGCGGGATGAAGAGCTGAGGGTGCACGACTTGAAAGAGTTGCAGCGCATCAATCGGGAACGAGGGAGTGAGCGGGAGAAGTGGCAGGCACATGTGCAGCAGAGCGATCAATTGAGGCGCACTGCGTCAACTGGTCATCTCCCCACCCAGGATTCTGCAATCTTCAACTTTACCGAGGAGACACAGAGCAAGGTGCTCTACAGCCTGCAACCCTGTGGCTCCTCCCATCCCAAACTCAATCGCATCGCCTTTGGCCTTAATCGCGCTCTCAGTCCGCCCAAAGCTACTTCCGCCATCACCTCGTCGAACAAGGGCAAGGGCCGCGAGACCCTTCTTTCTACTGGCGGGAATCTCAACCTGCAGGCTCTTGTCAAGGAAAAGGCGGCGGCCCGCGTGCAGAGCAATCTGCAGGGCACCTTTACCCCCGTGACGAGAGGCAGCCCGACGAAGAGCGTGTCTTCCAAGGCTTCGTCCACTCGTCGTGTCAAGGAGAAGGAGAAGGCTGGCCCTGTAACCAACGATGGTCGCCAGATCGTGTTGGTGTCAGATGATGACAATGAATCCGACGAAGAGTGGACGTCCGCCGACGACGATGAGGAGGAGGAAGAGGAACAGCCACAGGCGCAGGTAAGCTCTCATCGTCCTGATTCTATACAGTTGATGCTCACTGTACCGCATAGCCTCCTCTCCAAGCTGTCTTAGCTGTCTCTCATTTGCCACCACCAGCACCGGTCGTGCAAATGATTCATCGCACTACGAGAAATCGTCGAACCACGCCAGCTGACATGCAAAGACACCTGGATATGAACAATTTACATCACACCTCCGAGGAGGCCGAGCGGCAAAGGGAAACTTTCAGATTCGACAAGCTGCCCCAACGAAGCTACTCAGATTTCTCCCGCACCAAATCTGGTCTCTTGACTCAACTCATGCATCCAGATCCTCAGGCTCTACCAGAGGCTTACCGACGAGGTTTTTCGAGCTCCGTTTCCAGGGAGCAACCGAGAGTGGGCACGCCTGGTCTGCATCCCAGCGGCAGTGCGGCCGTGCTTCCGGTAGCGGCTCGGGTGTCTGTCGGCAGCGTGAGGGGCGGGGGAAAGATTCGGACTGTCAACCGGGAACGACAGCGCCCGCAGGAGCAGGAGATGGAAGAGAGCGAGGGCGAAGACAGCGACAACTCCGTACCGCTGTCCAAGTCGGTCGCGCAGGAGAAGTTGAAGGCTATCTTTGGGAACCTGCGGGGCGGAGGTGGAAACGCGAACGCGAACAAGATCGCCCCCATACGACCGCAGGATCAGCAGCAGCAGCAAACCTGGGAGCGACGACTGCCTCCTCATTTGCATATGCATACGACGGTGGAGGAACAGCGACCTCCGGCTGTAGCGCTGGAACGAACGATGACCGAACCAATAACGATACCGCCGTTCCCCTACAATCTTCCTGTCGCTGCCATTCCCGTGTCTCCGCGCACTACGCGCCGATGGATGCTACGGACGGAGATGTCGGAGAGTGTCCGGGCAAACCTCGTGTGGCAGCGCCAGCAGGACAAGCAGCTCATGCCTCCGCGGAACAAGAGCAGCGCGGCCATTTCGCAGATCCCCAGCACAGTCAAGCTCACGGAGAAGCGAGAGTCCTCCGCTCCTGATGGCAGTGCCATGGAGCAGGAGCGGAACGAGGCTCGGAAGGAAATTCAACGCGTCAATCTACTGCGGAACAAGAGCTGGGCGGTGGACTATCATCCGCAATAACGTTTTTGGACGCACACACATTTCGACGGTCTTAGTATACTGGGTATCCATCTGTGTTCTTAGCTGTATGATTACTTGTTCATATCTCTCAGTGCATTCAGTTGTACTATAGGTGACCTTACTCGTACGATTATTTCTCTCATTTGGCATCTAGTAAATAGCAAATCTGGAACTTGATGAATTCTGGGGCATTCCGTCGTGTGGGGATTGTGGGGACAGTATCCGATGCTGGCAGATGTCTTCGTTTCATCTTTGGAGACCGTCATATTGAGGGATCCTCGGGCCCTCGGTGGCAAACATGGGCATTGAATTCAAAGTTAATTTGAACTTTGAAGGATACCAGAGTCTCCGCATCTTGGTAATCAAAAGTAGGCTTCCGCCGTACTAACACGACCGTGACATGCATTGAAATCGGCCAACTGCCCTCGAATTAGCCTCGTGCTCAGTCTCTTCTGCGCATTTACATAGCGGACGTACACTGACGATGTGCTGGGGCGTGCACGTACACTTTCAAGTTACACTTGTGCGCTTCTCTGATGATTGCGGTTTAATGGTGAACTTCGCAGCTCGCCTAGGACACCTACCTGACGATTCCCTTACTTCCTCATGTCTCTACTCAAAGTACCGCTCATACTCTCGGAGGCCATTGGCATGCGTATCACAAGCAAGCCACCAAATGTAGAGCTTCCACGAGAGCAGCATATCGTTCCTGACTGGAGGGAACACTTCCTCAAGAGTCTCGCGTGGCCTAGCGTCTTCCTACGTGTATGCTCTACATACGAAATTGTTCATTGATACTGATTCCTGTAGTAGATCATTTCCTGGGGCGTACAAGTCACCGAGACCGTCGTGATTGTTGCGACTCGTAGCCCTTCCACCCCTCTTGCACGCCACGTCCTGTCTTCCCTGACATTCCACGAGCATGCTATGCTGGGGATATCCATCACGCCTCTGTTCCTTCTGGGCAATCTCTTGACCCTCTTCGGTACCCTTCTGCGGTTGTACTGTTACCGTACTCTAGGCCGATTCTTTACGTTTGAGCTGAGCATACAGCAAGAACATCACCTCGTCACCAAAGGCCCGTACGCGATCGTTCGTCACCCCAGCTACACCGGGATGATTTTGACCGTCCTCGGAGCGATTTGTAGCCAAATGACCGGATCTTGGGTCACACAGTCGGGGCTGTTGGATCTTTGGGTAGGGAAGGCAATTCTGGGGTACTGGCTGCTTGTCGCAGGTGCGGTGGTTGTGAGTTTGTGTTTGAGGATTCCCATGGAGGACAAGATGCTACACCGGAAGTTTGGGGAGGAGTGGGTTAGATGGAAGACAGCCGTTCCATACAGCCTGGTTCCAAATGTGTACTAGTGAACTGTTTTGGAATTTGAGCAACGATGAGCCTATAGTAGTTACGCGAAGGTCGAATGGCAACTCTGTTGCTTCCGGGCCCCGCTCTACCAAAGGTTCTGGGTCAGTTTCGGCCCTCAACTGCTCGAACCGATGGGGTTTACCTTGCAATTGACTTCAATGACCATGAGAATTTCCGCTGTCAGCTTCGCCGCCCTCTGCGCAGAATCCACTCACCTTACCAGACCCCGGACTCAAACCTGTGAGCCTCACGCTCGCATCGACGGATTCCAAAACCATCCGACGGCGAGCGAGCCCGTCACCCATTTGGACTTGTCCTGATCTGGACAACAGAATCGAACTGGAATGGAACTTCAAATTTGTTGGCAGAGGTATGTTACCTTGTATCCCCGGTACGCGGCCTGATACCATCTTTCAGACTTGTATTTGATACTTTTGGGGCAGCTGCACCGCGCCCGGGACGAATCTGGCCTCAACTTTCTAAATACGCCACACATCGCGAAGTCAGCAACGATCCGTTCCAAGACCAGACAGGCTAATCCAAAAAAGCATAAAGTCCTGGTAATCACAGTGCAGCTGCCATCTTCCATGTATCACCGTCAGTAGGAGACGAATTCGAATGGAGAGGTACGTTACCTTCTCGTGCCCTGGAAACATGCTGATTAGATCCGGAGCACCGTATTTGGAGTCCCTAAAAAAGTGCTCATTTCTTGCAGTGCCCACCAGATCAGACACGAATGACTTTCGAGGTCGTAAGCGACGGAGCCCCACAATTTGCGAACTTGGAAACCAAGCGCCTGACGGCCAGGACATTGGAGCCATGCGCAGCCGAGACATACACGCGAACAAGTTGAATCCGTATCTAGACAGTCCCGGTGTCAGTGGGTTGGTTATACAATTTGGAAGATATGTGAAGGTACTCGACTGTCGGTCCTTGATAAATTGCGCAACACCAGCACACGCAAGTCGCCCCTGGGATTCAAGCTCCTCGACAATTCCCCTGAGCGAAGAGTTCCAACCTAGACGGGTCATATACTCAGACAAGTAAACAAAGGGGATATACCTCAAATAGTGTGTGGCATCCTTTGTGTTCTCGATGCCAAGCTAAACATGGTCTTGCTAATATTACAATGGGCTTCAGGCTGAGCGCTGAGCGATCGGCCCCAGCCACCGCCGCTTGCAACAGGAAAGCTACAACGCTCGATTTGCGCAAGGATTTGGACTTGTTAAAGCTACCACATCCTCCAGAGGCAAATGCGCGGGACTCAACTGAGGAGGGTGTTTTCCATGACATAGAGAAATTCATTATGGTCGACGAAATTGCGACGTGACGGCTAAGCTGTATGGAGTGAAATCCCTCGCCTTTTTATTTGACGTTCCCAACCTGAGCGAACAGATTCCCGTGTCTGAAGTGTGAGTCGCAAGCGTTCTAATGCAGTAGGGCTTCCGGGTAGGAGAAGGACGAGGTAGAAATAGATTAGGTAGCCAGAGTAGATCGTATCAAGCCGGGGACCAGAGTAGCAGAATCATCATCTTCAGACTCTATCACGTCCTCGCGTCCACCGTCCTCCAGCCATTTCCTCCCAATCCACTGATGGAGGCGAATCTCGCAGGCTGCTGGTTTCACTCGCTCTGGCTGATGAGGCGTGAGTCGCAACATTGTTTCACGACAACTAACCTTTTCACTTCTTCGTCGCTCGTCTCCCCTTCATTTCCATATGGCACTACGACGAAATACAGAATGGAATGGTCAGGTCGACTTTCTTGTCTTGGGTCAAGTACTTACTTGCAGTCACTCTTCGTATTGTCCGACAGCTCTGCTAGCCGTGAACAATTTCAAAGCTCGCAGTGGGTCACGGTAGCGATTCAATCTTAAGCTTCTTTCCACAAACCTTTCACGTCGAGCTCCAGATAGTGCGACATTTTGTCCAATGTGGACACATTGGTCTATGCTCCTGCTGTTGGTGTACCTTCCCTTGATTGTCTATCTTCACAGAAAAGACTGGTACTGTAAGCACCCGCCCTCTCATGAAGTCTTTTCTGTCTTACTGACGGTTTCTTCGCAGGCGTCGGAGCTTGTTTTCCGAGTAGATGCAAACATGGCTATCGACTTGACCTCCTTCAAGAAAAGCAACCTTCAAAGCTTTCTATTCGCCAGTCTTTTCTATCTGGTATCGTGCTCTGCTTACTTGGTACGTTTGCACTTTAACTGACACCCACTCACTCACTCATATCTCTGCAATAGTTCCGACACTGGACTGCGAACACGGTAAGCGCTCATTATTCACGTTTGTTTTGCGCTTACCGAGATGCTCTTGACCAGGAACGGGGACCTAGTAACGATTGGCTTTACAAGGGATGGATGGACGACGGTGTTTTGGTATTCAAATGGTATGCTACCGATGTTGTCTTTCTTTCGTTGCTTATATGTTGACAGCGTCAACGATTCCGGGTCAAGACGGGTACGGTGAGTGGCCACCCTCACTCAGCAAAAGACTTGCCCCAGGAACAGGTTTATGGGATTGGCAATGGGTCCTACAGGTTGAGTGACGCTGCCTCCGGTACGTCGACGATCTCATGCTTTGGTATCTTCACTGACTATCTCAATAGGATTCTCACTGCCTATATCCCTCGCCGACCTGTTCGGACATCGCCGACGGCAGCAAACCAATGGGAGTGCGATTGGACTTGCCGTCCGGTGCGAGAGCTGGTGCGTAGCTCATTTGGTACATGCTTCTCTTGAATTGACACCGCCGCTGTAGTGTATCGGCCGCGAACGGGTTTAATCCTTACACTCGCGGCTTTAGTTTGCTGTTCTTCATTCAAGGTAAGCTTTCTTTACATTACTTAACATTGGCTCTTTTACAAGTGAATCTCTAGCTATCACGGTCGCAAACCTCTCTGTCAACAGTAAGTTCATTGGCTTACTTTGCTTGTTATTTGTTGCTAACTGCCGGGTGTGTAGCTCAATCGTAACTGCCGCGTGTCTTGACGGAGTCCGGACACCGGCCCCCGCGGAATCTTTTTGGGGGTGGCGAGGGGGTGAGGACCGCGGAGCGCGGAGGAGTGAGAAGTGAGGAGCGCGGGGGAGTGAAGAGCGCAAAGGGGTTAGGGCGGTGTTCCTTTGGGGGTGGCGAGGGGTGAGGAGTGCGAAAGGGGAGGCGTTGAACGGCAAGGGTGAGGAGAGAGGCGGGGATGTGAGTAGGTCGTTGAGTTAGGCGCGGAGAGGAAGGCGCTAGGAGTCTGGTGGGGGCGTTGAGGGTGCGGTGGGTATGTCCCTCCTGGGGTGGGGTGGTGCACGACTGGGATGGGGACGTTCTTCTCGCGGGGTGGGGGCGTCGATCACACAGCGGGAGGTTCTTCACGGGTTGGTGTGAGGATGGTGCGCAGCGGCCGTGGGGGTGTCCTTTTGCCGGTCGGAGGTCGGGTTGGTGGAAGGGAGGAGGTTGTCAAGGTGGGCTTGGGGGGAAGGGATCCCGAGTGTGATGGAACCCGTTGCCCCGGGTCCTTTATGACATTATTTCCATTTCGTTACATCGCGGGGGAGGCGGATCCGTTCTGCCTCACACAGAGAAATATGATACATGTTCATCTCGTTCCAAATGCCGTCGCACTCACATTATCGACAAAGGAGCACTGCCTTAGCTGCTGGCACGTAACATTGCTAAGGGCATCTTCAACGAAATGGAAGACTATCTCCAGGAGAACCTTGGATGGGATGCGCCAAACGGGATAAAGAACAGTCGTTGTGTCGTCCAGGTATCGCCGCACTTTGTCTTTCTCCTCCAGCATCGCGTCCAATGCAGCCTGCGTGTCAGCGATGCGTTGATCCAGGATCCGCCATATAGGTTTCCGCGATGCTCAGTTTTTCGCCGAGTTCCGCCCTCTCCACGTCCATAGGCAGCTCATTTGAGCGGCTGAGAGCAGCAAAACGCGTGGTGTGGGTGGTAATGGACGCGGCGCCTACGAACACTCCTGCCGCAAAACCGCATTGGGAACAGGCAGCCATGAAAGCTCTGGCAAGTCAGCGACGTCAAAATGTTTCGTAAATGATACATACTTGGTTTTTGAGGAGTGCAGTCTGGCAGTATAGCGATTCAGGAGATCGCAGCCTTTTGGGAACCGAGGTCGAAGTGCGAAAGGAAGGAGCACGCGAGCACGTGGTGCCGTATCGTTGAATTCCTACTCTTTGATTCTTTGGCTACTGAGTACGAGTTTCATTTGAGAGGGTGTATGCAATAAAAACAATTAGCTGAATATACATAAATACATACATTACTCTACTACAACCCCGCCTCCCTCTGTGCAGCAGTACTCCTCAACAGCCATGCCAGGTTCTCCTATACAACAAAGGTCACACACGTCACGGGGATGACGCGGACGAGGTTTGTACCAAGCCCACAATAGAATCCGCGTATGCTTTCATGCCGCCACGTCCGTTCTATGGTGGTACGTATGCCGGGGTATACGTCTGTCATGTTGTTCTGGAATCGGTTGGACGAGGAGAGCCGCAGATAGGGCGTGCAACCCACCTGCATTCGCGATCTCACGACCTAGCTTGCTGACTCCGGATATGACAATGTATGCAGTGTTTGACTAGTCCTGTTAGCAAATGAATGCCATGGTGTTGGCACGCACCAATTTATCCACCTCTGGCGTCCAAGCGTGGTCGAACGATTCCCGCCAGAAAGATACGCGCCGGACAGGGAACTCGTTAAACGGGAACTGGGAATGTGATACGTCGTGTTGGATAGCGAGCAGTCAGTGCTCTTCTTGCGGTCCTATGATGAAATCTGATATCTTTAAGTCAAATTGCTGCAAACGAAACCCATCGTGCCGCAGGTCGCAATGCGCACACCCATACTCGGGCGTGCACACCCACACTCGGGCATGCACTGTCACACCCGCGTCGTACCAGAAGGCGCGTGTCGCTGAACCGGTTGTTAGCATGTGATCGGGGATCAACGCTACTTTCTCTTCCGTACCACCACCATCGTTGCCCCCCGCCGTCGACCCCAGCCGAATGCAGGACCATCCCGCCTCGCCGCCCACGCTTGCCGACCTTGAGAACTGACCCCCCGTGGAATTCGCAGCAGATCCCAGTGCTAGCGAGCGGTCGCCAGTGAGCTGTTGGTTACAGCTGGTTTTACCCAGTCCGATGGATTCAATTTAGCAGCTCAACACGACAGCGGAGCACATTCGGCAATGTACGGGATGATCGCGCCATGCCTCCACGACACAGCGAGCATGAGAGGCATTTAGACAGTCTGAGTATGGTGAGCCGTTGACTGGGTGGGGTTTGCTCAATGCGGACTGATCTATCGGCTATAGACCCAGAGGCGCGGCCCATGTGAACGCTTTCACTAGGAGCTCATTTTGTGGCAAGCAGTAGCCAGTGAGTTGCGGATTTTGACTAGATTCACGCGTCCTGACTATTACGATGCTAGTAGCCAAATAACCTCGACGTCGTTCTATCCACTACGGGACCGCTGCCTCCCCCACAATACAAATCCACGGAACTCCCCTGCCCTCAGCATCCGAGCCTTATACAAAAGCAGACGATGACAAAGAGCTTGTGAGCCAGATTCGCAAATTCAATGTACTGTACAATTCGTCACAAATGTCAAAGTAAACATATGTGTTCCGTCAACGTCTATGGTAGAGCAACATTTGCATGCTTTGCATCCCGCACCCTGCAACCAGCACCGTGTTGTGTCAAAACCTGTCTGAACACTTTGCGACATGCGCTCAACGTCTTGCGCAGAGCACTGCCATACGGCGGCCGTCCAACGGCCCTACGGGCCGTGTGGTCAAGTCCGAGTCCGAAGTTCGACCATGCATGTGTGCATGCCCGGGTGTGGGTGTGCATGTCCGAGTGTGGGTGTGGACGCTCTGAGCTGCTGTGGATGTGTTCAAAGTTGTCTTTACTCCTATCGACTCGTGGGTATGATGTATGAAAGTTGTGTCATCCGTGCCTGATCCTCGTAGTCTCGCCAAGTCTTAGTCTGCCAAGGCATATGTCATTGTGTGTCTGTGTGGATGCGGTTTCGGGGTCTCGAGAACCGACCGAGAGTCAATTCAAGGTACTGACAGCCACTTTGACAGCAACTGTCAATCAAAATTTTGTGGTGGGAATCTGAAGAGTTTGCCTTGCGCTGTCCCGCCCATCGACTTGTACGATGGTCGGGGGTTTTTCACAAGAGTGCATTGCCAGCCCATAGCTCATATACTTCACATGGTCTGTGTGCAATCTGCCATGATTCTGCAGTGGCGGGTGAGTTGACATCGACGATACGGACGATTGACAGAGGTCGCGGCCTACGGGCCAAATCTGAGTCTGAGCGCGCCGTCAAACATCCGTAGATTTGGTAGGACTCGTAATGCGTAACGCAGACCCACCTCAAAGCCGAGGATCGCGTCTGCTGATGCCATCTCATCATACACGAGTTTGATCTTATGCAGTAACTGTCGAGGAAACGCACAACATGAATACTATCACTTTGTCCAGGCTGTTCTTCGGACTTCTTCATCCAAACAACATGACCGTCGAAGCTGCTGTCTTACGCATACCTCTTCCCATGCATTGATGCCGATAGGCCACGACAGTTGGGGTTCCGTATTTGAGCGACTCCATTTGGACAGAGCTCAAAGGTCACAGATACAGTAGGGTACATAGGGTTCCGTATCCGGAATTTCCACTTATGGGGTGGATTCGGTCACACATCAAACGTCGGCTGTACTTTTGTGATAGTTTGTGATCCGGCACTCATGTCACAGAGTCTTGGCGTTGCGGACACCCAGTATTACCTGACATTATGGGATAAGTATCGGTGACTGGAATGGCAGCACTCTCTTTCTCTTATTTTTGACTGACAGAAACTGTCAGGGCCTTGAATCGAGCCTGAAACCCTGAACCCCTTGCCAGAGGAGCAAGTGTGTGATCCTTTGGGAACGTACAAGTCCTAAAGGTATGACTGGCGGAGAGGTGAACATCTTGCTTATCTGAAGCTGACGCCTAGCTTCATACGTCATTGCTCATATCATGTTGCCCTTATGATTAAATTGTCAGACTTCATGCATGGTAGGCGATGATGGAATAAGGAGACATGGCGCGGTGCAATCTTGAAGCCGTTGCTGTGACGCATGCCGTCAAAGAGAGATTAGATGGTGTGTCATACTACTTGGGAGTACGAATAATAGCCTTATGTGAAATAGCCTTCAAAGTACCAACCAGGCCATCAGATCAGCCGAGCGATCGAGCTGGCTCGCCCCCCTTAACCGCATGGGCCCAATACAAAGCTTAGTCGATGTGATCCACTTTGAAGAGGGTTCCATCTCTGCTGACCGGGTTCTGCCTGACACAACTACATGGAGACCGCGGATAAGAGGTCCAGAGATTTCCGATCAAAGCATGAGCACAGGGCATGGCACAAGTTAAAGTAGGCTGACATCAAGCGGAGGAAGAGGGCGAAGACCTGGCGAAGACTGCCGAAAATCGGTCGAAGAGCTGGAAAGATACACCGGAAGCAGAGAATCCGTCTGCCCTGGATATGAATTTGCCATTCCAAGCCAGGGCAAGGTCCGAGTCGCATAACGTACTGTACGTTTGTGTGAGTACCAGCTGTTGCTCATTGATTACCTTCTTCACCTTGCCAGGTTGCGGTCAAAATGAAGCAGAACTTTCCCATTCTCTTTTGCGCTAGTAGCCGGTTGAAAATATTTCAATGCAGTTGCAGATTTCTATTTGGGCATTGCCTTCCAGGCATCAAGTTCTTCGAGACTCTTGAAGTACTTGCAAGATGACTTGGGATGGACTCCAACGACAGGTATGGCAGAAGCAATGTGAGAAACCGATGGGATTCTGCGCGACTCTAATGAGTCGTGATAGCAAGGGTGTGAGATCTCCGGACATCCCATCAGGCTACGCGAGCGCGTTTGAGCCGCCTTCGGATCAGTAACCGCGACGCGACAGACCACATAGCCTTCTTGAGTTGTTCGTGAACCTCGTGAACATTGCGTGTAGCAAGTGTGTGCATGGCGAAGGGGTCTTTGCAAAAGCGCGACGCACATTTCACTATACCCAATACTGACTTTTTTCACAGACTATAGCCTCAAGCACTACTTGCCCGTGCGCTGGTTGGATCACATTGAATCGAGCATCTTGCCGTATGACCACCTGTGCATACCACAAACTGTAATTCTGTCCTAGACGATGAATGCGGGGATCTCAAACAGAGCTCAAAAAGATCAAACTGTGTTGCACGGTAAGTTTCTGAATGTAGGGATGCAGTGCGGATGATTACTGATACTTTGCATGTCTGCGCTATGGGAGCGTAAGTTCTCGCCGGAAAAGGCATCTCAAATACTTTTCTACGTCGCCTTCACATTGGAAGCAAGAAGACACGGATCAGTAATAGAACGGCATTTTGGGGTTATGCCCGACTGGCAGCGGAAATGACCAGAGGCAGACATAGCTTGTTGGACGGAGACGTGTAAAGGGTACACATGTTCGGGAGAAAGCCTGACACCAAAGAGGGGGATGAATGCACCCTGCGTGGTGATCTCTGACGATTATTGCCTCCGTCGTGCCTCATGACTCTTTCCTCATCGCCGCCTGAGGCTTTCCAACTTATATCCCACCACGCGTCTGGGCAGCTCACCACTCCCGCCACCCGGAAAATTTGGTCGTCACTACTTGTCAAATCCCTTCTATGTTTCGTGACACGGACCTGGGCATCCCATCTTACCTGCTCGCGCTCCCCAGTCTCGAGTCGTCTCTACACGCCTTACCACAGGCCCGCAGCTTACAGGATATAACCCTCTCTCCTACCGCCGCGAGCAGTAGATTTGCATCTCAAGCAAAGGTGAGCGAGTGTATGTTCTTTTCCTTCGTCTTACTTGTAAGTTTGACCTCCATTTCAGCTTGCAAATGCTATCAAACAACGTGTCTTGTCAGCCCAGACCCCGGCACCTCCGATAAATCAGGATGAACATCCTTTGGTCTGTTGCTCTCAACCTGTCGAAATGCGTCGCTGACCCTGTCTGTCCTTTCAGCCGACACCGTACTCGGAGGGTGATTCCCCGCCATATCTGACGATGCGAACCCCTGTAAGTCACTGAGCTCAGCTATCTGTGGCCTCATGGGCTCAAGCGATGCCTTGAATTTCTGATATCCATTGCTTCGCAGCAAAAATCGACGTAATACTGGCTGTTTAATTCGCTTCGCATTTTTGGGGCTCGGTTCGTACTTTGAATCACTTGGATATTCGCGGACTGGCTGATCCTTGCCTCTACGTCTATATTTATGCTGCTTTTGGCTGTCACTAGCACTGCTCGCATAACATTATCACAAGCCGTCATACATAGTCCTACTTATCGCGTATCCTCGCTTGTCCGTCTTTTTTGGACTGTAAGTTTGGTCCGGTCCGTACTCCGATTCTTTACTTATGGCCATCACGTTTACACCCGCAACGCTGACTGAAAAAACCACGAGTCTGTCATTGACAAAACTATTCGAAGGTATGTTGCTGTTCTCTGGTGATGCACCGCATTTGGGCAGCAGCGCTTGTCCTTGCTGGAGCGGGCGGTGGGCGGTGGTAGCGGCAGCCAGCCGTACGACGAGAGCGGTCAGGACGAGCATCATGACCAAACCGGCGACGGTGCGACCATGCTGCATGCGAGCCCCAACGGCTAGGACGGCGCACTCGCACACTGACACCGCTGCCCTCGACCCCGACATGGCAAGGCGGCGAGCCGCACCCTTGGCGAGTGATTGTTGGCGCCACCTTTGATCTTGCCTCCGTCCATCTTTCTTTTCCTTACATACGTGCTAATTGTATCACGCAGAGCGTGGCGACCGCCCCAGAAAAGGTTGGACTCTGACCCAGGTCTGCCAGTGCTCTGCGATCTGCTATGGTCAGACCCCGACAAAGATATCACCGGCTGGTCAGAGAATGACCGTGGCCTGTCATTCACCTTTGGACCGGACGTCGTGTCGAGATTCCTGCAGAAGCATGACATGGATGATATGCCGCGCACATCAGGTTAGTCGATGGGTCCTCTCTCTCTCGGTGCGGGCCGGTGGCCTTGGTGCGCGCTAGTCTCCGTGACCTCGCGGTCAACACTCGCTATGATGATGTCGGGCGCATAGTGTGCAGGTGGCTGCGCTGCTCATCGACAATTCACCTATCACATTCTGCGCAGATGGCTGACTACACCGCCCACAGGTCGTCGAGGACGGGTATGAGCTTTTCGCCAGGCGGCATCTGGTGACGCTCTTCTCGGCGCCGAATTACTGTGGGGAGTTCGACAACGCGGGGCTATGATGAACGTCGACGAGACATTGTTGTGTTCGTTCCAGGTGAGTACGGTGTTCTATTCCATTGTACACGTGGCGAGTGCGCATAGAGTGAGACGGGGGATGGTCACGTCGTGCATGGTGATGCCAGTAGTTAGGTCGACGGCTACACTCAGACGCGGCTTCTGCTGCCGTTACGTTTGCACCTGTCGACACCGCCCGATTGGCCATGGTCGTTGTGATCGCGCTCGGCTTCCTTTCTTCTGTCCCATCTGTCATCGATTCCGATCGCCCCATGCTCACGTTTCCTCTTCCCAGATCCTCAAGTCTGCAGAGAAAAAAGGCCAAGTACCCGTACGGGGGGATGAACGTGGGCCGGCCAGTCACGCCGCCGAGAAAGCAGAAGAAGAAGGAGGGGCGGATGGGTTAGACACCGTTGCGCTTTATGTCGCCGTCATCTACGCGTGTCACACCTGGGACGTTGTGTTGTCTCACCCACTCCCCCTCCATTGCTCTTCCTCATCCATTATTAGTGTATCATGTGTGTTTTTGTTTTCAATATACATGTATTCTCTTCTACTGGACTACTGGTGTGTTCGCTGTAGGGGAGGGGTGTTCAATGGTGAGTGGTATGTGTTTGACGGTGTTGTCAGACCAATATGCACGACGAAGTCCACAGATATTCAGACATTCTGTGGCGTGCTGGTAGAGTGGAAATATACTCGACATCATTGAGATATCAGCCTTGTCGCGATAGAGCCTTTCTCATCACACACCGGAACAGTCGGAACTGCATCCAGCGCTACTTTCAGGCCTGGAAGGGAGCGACAGGACTGGACATCTATCGAATTCGAATCACTCGCAGCTCATGGGCCACGGCTCACGTCCATGGGCGTGAAGTTTTCAAAGGGGGTAGGATACACCCTTCACACACTGTTAGACCCAGGTATATAACATACAACATCGCTATTCATTCTCATCTCATGAATGACTTCTTCCGGACAGGCGGTAGGTTCCCGTCTCCCATAAATGCGCCGATGTCTGGATGGCCAATGCGTCAGGTTGGCGTTTTCGAATACGCCAAGCGGCTGACCAACGTGAGAAGCGATGCGCATAATAACAAGGGCGATTGCTGATACGGCGGTGTACCGGTCGTCAACGTCGATCAGCCTGTATAGCATTGACTGAAAGGCTTTCTTCGACAGGCATCACACAATATGTAAATTCATACTCACCCTTGCGAGAATTAAACATATCCCGGAGAGTTGCAAGACCATTGCGAGATCCGGGTAGGTTCAGGCATCATGGTCAACCTATGGTCAGCTCGTGTTGGTTCTAGGGCATGATCAGCATCTGGAGAAGGCCGAGTATGCATAGCCGGCATGGGAGGCCAATGGCAAGCTTGACGCTCCTCGCATTCCTTGTCAGGTGTCTGCCTTCAAGTTGATTGCGCCACGCCTCCATCATACTGCTGAGCTGTCCGACTCGAATCATCTATATACGAGAGCTGCATTTGTGTCGTGACTCCTGTAACGCGGTGCGTCTATCGTTTCCCGCAAACTGTACTAAGTGTGATTATCTGTATCGACACGCCGACGCTCTTGACCGTCTTGTTCGCATGCAGCCTAACAGCTGTCTTCTCAGCCTGGTATCTAAGAATAGTACTGTCGCGGCTCTCCCAGCGCGCACTGTATGCAATCTGACAAACTTGAAGCCTGTAGACTCCGGTCGCGCCCATGAATGTGTGGTATCGAACTGTGGGTCGACATGCATCCCGATTCCATTCTCTCTCTCAGTTCGACACAATCATGCGTGAAACGTCAAGAGTTCGGTCTGTCCTCCTGTTTCGTAGATCTATATCTATCTTGTGAATCGCATACTTACAAACAATGATCTAACACTTCTATGATACTAATGGCGGTCTAATCACAGTTTTTCGCACATCTCCTTGAGTGCAAAATAGCGGCTGTTGACCATCAAGCCGACGCCGACCAAGATGGCGCTACCTAAGCGAAGGGTTTTATCGATCCATTGTGGGAATGATCCCAGAGGAAACGTACCTGCATAGTATCCGACGCTACGGGAAATAGATCTGCGTTTTCCCTCATGCTCTACTACATGGTATTTAGGAGATTAAGTAGATAAATTTTCTGATAGATGTCATGTCCGTTCGAAAACGCGCGCTAACAGAGAATACGGGGTACGGTTATACAAGTGACGTCCATTAGTATGTATGCAGTATGAAAAATTCTCGACAGAAATGCATCAATTTGCCAGTCCAAGGGGAGAGCGTATGCGACTGCGGAATTGTGCACCTGAGACCCTCTTGGGCTGCGACGAAGTACGCTGAGATAGAACGATGGCGCGTCGACGCCAGACCCGTGTTTTGGTAGGTCTTTGCGCTACGCTGGGAGAGATGTGGAGAAGGGGGTGGATGGAAGGGAGCGGGTGATTCTGCTGGGCGCCGTCGTCAGTCGTGATGACGGAAGTGGGAGGAGTATCAATCGCGCCAAGGCACGAAAGGTCGCTGATGCCATTTGCACGCCTCCAGTCGAATGCAATCTGCTGGGCGGGTGTGAGCCCGCTGGAAGGCTGTTGCATCCCAGTAGTGCGACGGTCTCCTTCATCGATGTCCTCCCCCGCTACGCCATGTCGAGTTTCACCGCCACGCCTCTGAGTGGTAGCTTGCTCCGTGCCGAGGCTCTGGTTACTACCACCGTCGTTATGACTTCCTCCTGCTGGAGAACGACCAGACGGAGGAGGATCTGCGCTAAAGAGCGAGCCGTCATCGGGTTCGGTGGTTCTGAGCGACATCGAGCCCAGCTGAGAGCTGATGTCAGACGTAGAAGACAATCTAGCCCAAACTGGGCGCACACGGAACCGCTTGTAGTACTTTGCAGCCGTGACCGTGAAAGCCACCAGCTGCTGCATAGACGTCTCTTCAGGAATGCTATCCCCATAGTGCATAGTAAGCCAGTTTTTGATTTCGGGCTGAGGGTCGTCGGAATGGGCCCAAGCTTGCCACATGGCGTCCATGGAGGCCAGCGTGTCAATGAAGCGAAGCATGAGGAAGAGAGGGTGGGCGAGAGTTTGTGCCGTAACTTGGTAGTAGGGGAGCGCCTTTTCAGTATTGTCGTTGTAGACTTTGTTCGTGAGTCGGCGTGAAGGGATAAATCGAATCGTGCAGGGACGTCCCTGGTGCTGCCAAACGCGTCAAGCTAGTAACATCGAAAGAGCATCTGTACTCACAAGCACGGGATGGTACATCCGCACAAGAGATAACCAATCTAGATACTTGGAATCCGGCTTCTGGTCCAAGTCATGGAGAAATTCGGCATAGACGTCGAGGGCGGCAAGGATTTCAGGATCGTCCACAATGACGGCGAAATCGTTGCTGTCCCATGAAATGTGCTCAGTAGGCGAGACTGATAATCTGATCAGAGGGTGTGTGAAAGAGCAAGGGCGGAAGGGACGCACGAGGGATATACAGGAGACGGGAGCAGTTGTGGAAGTAACCGCCAATGACCCAGAAACAGGCGACGCGGGTGTCTTCCGAAGTGGCTTCGCGAACGGAGTGGGCTGCTTGTATGCGCGCATCACCTGTCAGAGCGCACACAACTGCGCCGTTGTAGACACCCACGCGTCGCTGTACCATGATTCGGAGGATGTGGTCTTTCGAAGTCGGATGGGTACGATGGCGAGGGTCCGACGTGGATGCGGCTTGGTGACTATGTCCACTGCGTACAGAACTGGGTTTGCGTGGAGTTGGGCGGAGCGATACTGCGGTAACGGATGGATGGGATTCGTCGGCGTCCACTTTATCGAAGTCCGTTGCGGCGGGTTGTAGTTGGGGGGTCTCCAGCCAATCTGGAAGAAAGATCCCGGGGGGAGGCGCAAAGACAAGGGGCGGCTGTCGGTAGTATCGATGAAGGGAAGTCGCTCCCAGTCCTTGGCTTTCGTAAAGCCACGGACAGTCGTCACAGTGGGAAGGCTGTCTAAATGCCGGTCAACAAGACGCTGCGAAGGGGCGATTCGGGAGCCTGTTGAAGCGGTAGAGGACCGGAGACTGCGAGAGGACATTGCTGGGGTCGTGGAGAGGAACCAAGCCTGTTGCCCGGATGCGGTAAACGAGTGGTAAACGGTCATTGTGATCATGTCATCCATCACTGCTTCGGCTGTTTTGATACGCTGACACTTTCAACAGAACCATTTGCCGCGATCGCTACTTCATCACTTACCACCACTATCGCAGGCTTTAGACACACAACGGCAGCGACTCCGGCAACGACGACCGTGCGCAGCGACACACAGAGACATAGCCAACGACCCGAAAACGTCTGGCGCTGCTCCCGCCGCTCTTGGCGACACCCAAGTCAGTGCATGGCCCAACATGAACTCGACGTCAGCAAAACCGGGACCAGCTCCCAAAGTTTGTCAACGATGTCGCCGCCTCTCTCACCACCTCGCACAGAGACGTGATACATTTTCGCATGGACGATTTGCCTCCCACTTTGCTGTCTTTGTGCACACCGCGCCCGCTGGAGGCCGCCGATGTCGGGAGCGCTTCTTCGTCGGGGCGGCGGGATCTCGTCAGCTAACGTTTCAATGGCAGTGTAATCTGCGACTTCAATTGCAAGGGACAGTGCTCTGAGACTTTCGGGTAGAACGGTGCGCCGTAAGGATCGCGGTACGTCGTTCAAGTTTTGATCAAATCCTAGTATTCTAATTGTCATCGTCCAGACCTCCGCAGCATTTCAACGATGACAGCACCACCTTTGAGGACGTCCTTAGTGCGGATCACACCACTGAGGACGGTCCATGTTGTCTCCCGGCGCACGCTGGACACCGATCTTATTGCAGGGCGGGATCATGGTCCGGGACGGCGGGATTCTGGGTGGCGGTGGTGCTATGCTCGGCGCTATGCATGGCGGCGCACTGCAGGACACTACTCGCAAAAATGTGGACATGCCAGGCTATTGCAGCGCACACGGTAAGTCGCCGTTGTCTTACCCAATCTTCGCGATCTCAACTGACCAAGAGTCGTCCATGTAGTGCCCAATCGGCGCCTTTGAGTTTGACTTGCACATGGAACCATACACAGCGACGCATGGTCTCTTTTGACAGACGATTCAGCACCCAGTTTGCTATTGCTGTGCGCGCCACGCCCGCTGGAGGTCGCCGACGTTGGAAGGGCATTCAGGTCGGGACGGTGGAACTTCGCCAGTCAACATCTCAATGGCGGTGACTATCGCAACTCTGATGTTAGGGGACAGTGGCCTCAAGTGTCTGGGTGGAACAGCGCGCCGTAGCGCTCGCGGTACGTCCTTGAGTTTTGATCATCTTTCTACATTCTAAATGACCATATCAAGCTGATGACACCACCCCAACAACGACAATCAAATTGTCCAGAACGCCGTACATGCCAACTGCACGACCGAAGGCGCTCTCCGTCACCGTTCGGCGCGCGGCTGGACGACAATCTCAGAGTAGGCGGAATCGCGGCCGGGATGGCAGGATAACAGGGGCGACGGCGATACGGATAGCGCTATGGGTGGCGGCGCTCTGTGGGCCGTCACTCTCGGAACTGTCAATGCACACGATGATTGCAGTGCTCATGGTGAGCCGCCGTCCCCATGACTATATTTCGTGACTCCGATTGATCATGTTCGTATTGTGACAGTGCCCGCTCGACATCTCTTACCATTACTCATAGCTTTGGGAGCTGGTGTGCCCTGGGATTGGGCTCACTTTTTTGTGGAATAAACGGCGACCTGCAGCCTCAAGGTATGCCGCCGACCTCTTGATTGTTTTGGTCATTGCAGGACTGACCGTGTTGTGTGGTTCTCAGCGCCTGCTCAACGTCTTCCACACTGTTCTCGCGCTCACTCGGCCGCATTTCAACATGCAATACGGCCGTCATCGTCGTCCACGGCTTTCAGGTCACCGATCACGACCCAAGCCGAACCATGGATGGGAAGGCAGGATGCAATTGACGAACGATGAATGAGCGGCTCGCGATACCGGCGGCTGCGACACGCCTTCCTGTTGCTGCCTATGGAGTCTGGGCAAAAGGGATGCACTCTGCATCGATGGTATGCTCTTCTTCTCACACTGTGTATTCATTGCTAACTATCCATCTGGTGTCAAGTCATCGGCAGGCCGGCTGCTTCCCCGCTATGTCTGGCGACAAAAGCAATGATGCGTTGCACTGGACCATTCTTTGCCGCCGTAATCGGTCTGGCTGGAACTTGACTGTGGCGCAGGCGATACGAGGGGCCGGATGTCGGAACTCGTGTCGCCACCCATCTGACGCCTGCTTGGAGCTTTGTGCTTTGTGCTTGGGGGTCTTGGGGCTGAATTTGGGTAGACTGAGTGCAACACACGACAAATGGTGAGATGAACCGTTTGACTTATTTTCATCCGACTCATACCTTCTTTGCAGGTATCTCTGCCATTGGGACAACCATCCGTGTCAAAAACCCTAACCATTGGTCATCTGTGCGCTGCTATGGTCGTCGACAACCGGGATGCAACATGCGGCGGATGACTCGCGGCATGGCTTCGCCAGGCCGGTATTGGTGTAACCATTGACTTGCAAACGACTCACGGTTGTGGTACGTCAAAGTTACGCACACCGTCATAATGGACGCACTCGCCGCCCGCCAATTATTGTCGCTAAATTGCCGAGACTATCGTCCAACTAGACCCCGATTATCGTCCTTTTTCTATCCATCATACAGATACTTACCATTGCCGTCAAATACTGTAGACCGTCATGTACTCTGTAGTATCTGACTCAACTTTCTCTTACTCCCTCTCACTTTTGCTATCACTCCAATGTAAGATTAACCCCACACAACAGACGGTAAGCGTGCGTCTTACTTTCTTGCTTCTTGACACACTGCAGTACTCAATCTTGTTGCCAGATCCTTGTCTTTGCCCACTTGCTCCCAGCACGAAATGTTCGATTGCTTTGTTAGCCTGGGCCGTGCGTACTCAGACACGGCCTGCCGCCTAGTGTTCCGTGAGTACATCGAGTTGTCAGGTCTATTTGTTCATTGTCTTGTGTACTGACTACCTTTCTCATCTAGTACCGACACGTACCAACGCAAGTCCGAACATTCCGTTGACTACTTGTTAGTCCTTGATCCTTTTGCAAGACTTATCAAACTCTGTCGAGACGGACCTTTACCTAGTCAGCGAGGAATGCCCTCTTGACTTTCGCAAGCTCGTCTCTGGGTCGTATGCCTTCCACCTATGGTCAGGCTTCTGTAACTCATATACTTACCCACCGCTAGGTGCCTAGCGAACGATGGACTCAATCTGCCTGCGCGGTTCTGCTCATTAACGATGCTAAGCCTGTTGCGCTTCGAAGGCAGCAGCCCTTGAATGACAAACTGCTCCCGTTCGTTCTCAAAACTTGGTGTGGTTCAATGCTCACTCAGACACACACCTAATAATACCACCTACAGCCCCTAGTTAGCCAGGGAACAGCCCCAGGTGTTCCGCGCCTAGTTAGGCTCCGATCACAGTGTTCCCGTACATCGCAAGATACACGCATTATCTCTGGGCACTTCAACGAGAAATCTAACACCTGCTGGCGGGGAAACGTCGCTCAGCGCCCAGCGCGCCCTTCTCGGACATGCCCGGCTTAGTCAATTATCGGACCAATCGCCCCGACCGGTCAGACGACGTTGGCGTTCAGTCGCACACCCTGTGCCGCCCATCAACTCTGCCTTTCGCCGTCGCCGTCGCCGCCGAACGTCGTGATCCCGCCTCGCGCCCGCTGTTCTGGGCGGCATCCATGCATCCCCGGCTTCAAAACTCGATACCTGCTACAATCAAACGCCACTTCCACTCATTCTCCTGCGAACAGCGCCAATCGCGCAACAACAGAAGACATCAGCCTTGGACGAGATCTTAGACCGCAGATAGCTCACCGACGCGTCCCCAATTGGTGAGTCACACATGTATCCAGAAAAGACTGTACACTGCTTCGAGTACGCCAAATGACAAATGGCAATTGTGCGCCACTTTCGAGGTACATCTCGGTACCCTCGGTCCTGCGCGCACATGCTTGTTACCTTGGAGTCAAATTTGAACTCATTGTTACATAGGGCTTTTACTGGGATGACGCGGATGAGTGCGGGCGAGCTCGACTTTCTCGCTGCCACCTGCCTAATACCTATTGCCAAGTCTCCGCCTACTGCCAACCGAATCTTACTTCGTGGTTGATCGTTGGGCTTGGTGTGATAGTCTTTACTGCCACTGTCAGAGCTGTGCTTCCGTCGGTTTGCGGATGCCTTGCCTTGCACACCATGCCAGAACCTCGCTAGTGATTAGCAGCTATATTTTCTGTTCCGTTTGGCTCCGTATCCGTTTGAATGTATGTCTCATCCGCAATTCATTCCTTCTATGCCTCGACGCAGAAGCCTCGGATTGTGTTGCCCAAGGAGCAGTCGGTATGGGTGTGGGTACGGTAATCGTGTACCACTACAACTTCAGACTCGGCAGTGGCCTCGAAGGCTCTTTTGTATCTTGAGATATCTATATAGTTATATGAGCAACAACCTGAACAGTGATTTTGAGTCAGCTGTGGCTTCCGAGGTATGGGATGTGTGTCATGGCTGCCACTTTCACAAATCTACAATCTGGTGTACGACGGGCAGTAGCATATATCCTCCATTCCCGCTGTTTTTGTAGAATGGAGGATAGTATATCAGGACCAAGAATGTGAGGACAGATGACCCATCAACAACCACCAATAATGAACTGATGGTGGTCGCGTTGAGTGAGGATTATGGTGGACGATCCATGTTCAAACATGAGATTGCTAGGTAATCGTGCACATTCATGCGAGTTTAATGCGAGTTTAATCAGACTTTTATTCCCTACGGCTGTGGGTAAGCGGAGAAGCTAATTCAAAGCCTACATAATGCTCAAATCATCATTTAACTGCTCTCCCATATAATTCCTTCGACTTTACTGCTTGTTGTCGTCGTTGACAGCGTTCGCAAGCAGGCGCTGGGCGCCATCCGGCATCTCGGCTGGGCAAGATCTGTCACGAAGCTGTTACTATGTCACTGTTCATGCTCGCCTCTGCTCCTCCATCTTCGCCCTGCTGTAGCCTTATATCCGCCAATTACCCTGCAGTCCGCTCTTGCATTTGCTGGGCCAACATTGTTGCGAGTGGAGGCCGTCTGCTAACGCCCCCGGAGGGCAGGCGGCCCGAGCTTAGCACCTTGCTTGCCTCACTTCGATGATCACTTTGCGGTTCAGCTATTCAGCCCTCAAAAAGCACCACCCTTTGCCATCTGTTAGCCCTCACAGCCGCTCACTAGGCAAATGATTAGGCATAGCCATCCAAATACTGTGCAGGTGAGTACGTGTCTTGCAATGTGCTGTAATCTCCGAACTTATACCAGATTCCACATGTCCTCGACTGCTTCAGCTCCCGCTCTGCAAGTGCAAAGCAATGGTTCTGCTCATTAACGATGCTAAGCCTGTTGCGCTTCGAAGGCAGCAGCCCTTGAATGACAAACTGCTCCCGTTCGTTCTCAAAACTTGGTGTGGTTCAATGCTCACTCAGACACACACCTAATAATACCACCTACAGCCCCTAGTTAGCCAGGGAACAGCCCCAGGTGTTCCGCGCCTAGTTAGGCTCCGATCACAGTGTTCCCGTACATCGCAAGATACACGCATTATCTCTGGGCACTTCAACGAGAAATCTAACACCTGCTGGCGGGGAAACGTCGCTCAGCGCCCAGCGCGCCCTTCTCGGACATGCCCGGCTTAGTCAATTATCGGACCAATCGCCCCGACCGGTCAGACGACGTTGGCGTTCAGTCGCACACCCTGTGCCGCCCATCAACTCTGCCTTTCGCCGTCGCCGTCGCCGCCGAACGTCGTGATCCCGCCTCGCGCCCGCTGTTCTGGGCGGCATCCATGCATCCCCGGCTTCAAAACTCGATACCTGCTACAATCAAACGCCACTTCCACTCATTCTCCTGCGAACAGCGCCAATCGCGCAACAACAGAAGACATCAGCCTTGGACGAGATCTTAGACCGCAGATAGCTCACCGACGCGTCCCCCAATTGGTGAGTCACACATGTATCCAGAAAAGACTGTACACTGCTTCGAGTACGCCAAATGACAAATGGCAATTGTGCGCCACTTTCGAGGTACATCTCGGTACCCTCGGTCCTGCGCGCACATGCTTGTTACCTTGGAGTCAAATTTGAACTCATTGTTACATAGGGCTTTTACTGGGATGACGCGGATGAGTGCGGGCGAGCTCGACTTTCTCGCTGCCACCTGCCTAATACCTATTGCCAAGTCTCCGCCTACTGCCAACCGAATCTTACTTCGTGGTTGATCGTTGGGCTTGGTGTGATAGTCTTTACTGCCACTGTCAGAGCTGTGCTTCCGTCGGTTTGCGGATGCCTTGCCTTGCACACCATGCCAGAACCTCGCTAGTGATTAGCAGCTATATTTTCTGTTCCGTTTGGCTCCGTATCCGTTTGAATGTATGTCTCATCCGCAATTCATTCCTTCTATGCCTCGACGCAGAAGCCTCGGATTGTGTTGCCCAAGGAGCAGTCGGTATGGGTGTGGGTACGGTAATCGTGTACCACTACAACTTCAGACTCGGCAGTGGCCTCGAAGGCTCTTTTGTATCTTGAGATATCTATATAGTTATATGAGCAACAACCTGAACAGTGATTTTGAGTCAGCTGTGGCTTCCGAGGTATGGGATGTGTGTCATGGCTGCCACTTTCACAAATCTACAATCTGGTGTACGACGGGCAGTAGCATATATCCTCCATTCCCGCTGTTTTTGTAGAATGGAGGATAGTATATCAGGACCAAGAATGTGAGGACAGATGACCCATCAACAACCACCAATAATGAACTGATGGTGGTCGCGTTGAGTGAGGATTATGGTGGACGATCCATGTTCAAACATGAGATTGCTAGGTAATCGTGCACATTCATGCGAGTTTAATGCGAGTTTAATCAGACTTTTATTCCCTACGGCTGTGGGTAAGCGGAGAAGCTAATTCAAAGCCTACATAATGCTCAAATCATCATTTAACTGCTCTCCCATATAATTCCTTCGACTTTACTGCTTGTTGTCGTCGTTGACAGCGTTCGCAAGCAGGCGCTGGGCGCCATCCGGCATCTCGGCTGGGCAAGATCTGTCACGAAGCTGTTACTATGTCACTGTTCATGCTCGCCTCTGCTCCTCCATCTTCGCCCTGCTGTAGCCTTATATCCGCCAATTACCCTGCAGTCCGCTCTTGCATTTGCTGGGCCAACATTGTTGCGAGTGGAGGCCGTCTGCTAACGCCCCCGGAGGGCAGGCGGCCCGAGCTTAGCACCTTGCTTGCCTCACTTCGATGATCACTTTGCGGTTCAGCTATTCAGCCCTCAAAAAGCACCACCCTTTGCCATCTGTTAGCCCTCACAGCCGCTCACTAGGCAAATGATTAGGCATAGCCATCCAAATACTGTGCAGGTGAGTACGTGTCTTGCAATGTGCTGTAATCTCCGAACTTATACCAGATTCCACATGTCCTCGACTGCTTCAGCTCCCGCTCTGCAAGTGCAAAGCATCAATGGTCTCCCCGGCGCAACGCTCTCACAACCGGACCGCAGCTTCGTCTACTTTCGCATCGCCGCTCCTCTCCTCCGTCCCCCAACCGTCATTGTGTTATACGAGCGGCACCGAGGGATGCTAGCGGCTCAGAGTCAGATGCTGATTGGACTCAATCGTTGCTTCTGTCACGTACTCATCCTTGCATTTATGGTACTAGTCGTACATGTACACATCAAAGACCTCTAATCAATACACATTGATTCAAAGTGCTGCTTGTGCAAGAGGAGCAAGTGGGAAGACGGTGTACAATTCAAATAAGCAATAGACCAGATAGACATGGATACCGCCCTCAGTCAGCGAGCGCGAGGCGGGATCGCGATGCTCGGCGGCAATGATAATGGCGGATGGCAGAGTTGATGGGCGGCACACGGTGGTGCAACCTAACGCGGGGCGGTTGGTCCGAAATTGACTCAGCCGGACATGTCCGAGAAGGGCGCGCTGGGCGCTGAGCGATATTTCCCCGCCAGCAGGTCTTAGATTTTTGGTTGAAGTCCTCAGAGATAGCGCGTGTATCTTGCGATGTACGGGGAACACTGTGATCGGAGCCTAACTAGGCGCGGAACACCTGGGGCTGTTCCCTGGCTAACTAGGGGCTGTAGGTGGTATTATTAGGTGCAGACACAGCCGAGCCTTGTTTCTCCAGACAAGAACAAGATGAGCACAGGTCTCGATTGAGCTAACATTGCACCGTCTAGAAGAGCTTGTCATATGACCCAGTCAAAGACGGCCGAGAGCTTGTCCGTCGATGCCTTGACGACATTGTCCTCCTACTCTGCAGCCTTGGCGCGGAGCGCGTGGGACTTGGACTCGACCTTGACCTCGGAAGCGATATCCTCCCTCACCTGCCTCCACGCGCCCGCCAACCAGCCCCAGTCGCGCTTCTCGCCAAAGTCCAAGATTGAACTCGAGCCCGCACGCCGCGGATCTCCCAGTGGTCGACGCCCTCCATGACGCCAAGGAACTCGCCCCACTTTGCGCTCTGGGTGGTGACGAGCCCGTCGTTGCCCCACTCTGCGTCGTCCGCCCAGAGATTCGACCCGGCGTCGTGCAGACGCTCGCACTCCTTTTTCTCCACGCCCTCGAGGACCATCTTGGGGAGCCAGAACGGGTGCCAGACGTTGGCAGGGCCCATGCGGCCGGCGACGCTAAAGTACTTGACGGCGGGGTCGTTGGGCGTGTTGGGGTTGAAGGTGTTGTTGAGGTAGGCGGAGGTGAGGTTGGCGTAGGCGGGCGAGTCGAGGACGGAGATGAGCAGAGTGGTGAACGAGGGCGGGAGCGCGGCGAGTGCAGAAAGCGCGGTCGAGTCCGACTTTGGTTTGTCGTCGGTTGGGGGCAGGTCGGAGTGGGTGACGGTCTTTGCGAGACGCTCGCCTTCGCGCTGGATGAGGCGGCCTAGCCCGATGTTCTCTGCACACCAGTCCATGAACGGACTGCCGCGATGTGGTGTGTTGACGGTGGTAAGAGACAGACGCTGGTATTCGGTCGGCTTGACGTTCGTGATGAGATTGCGGCAGTCCAGACCGCCCATTGAGTGAGCCATCAAGTTGATTCCGCGGCCGCCGATTTTGTCGCTGAGCTGTCGATTGCTGAAAACAACAATCCAGAGGAGCATGACAATTGTGGATCCGAAAACGACAATCCAGGTCATGGCAGTCCAGCTAAAGGACGTCAGCGAATGTATGCAAATCTCCGATAACCACTCACTAATGCGTGTTCATCCCGACGAATGTATTCGCTGCAAAGATCGCCGAAACAGCAACTGTCGCTCTGAAGTCGCTCACGCTGTCAATCCCTTTGCCCGTCCATGACACCGCCAACGCGCCCTGCCCGACCTGCCATAGTGCGTACGGCATGAAGAACACCACCGCACTCTGATAGAGATCGTCGATCATGTAAGACCAGAACTTAGCGCGGGTGTACTCCAGTCTACGTCACGGTAACCCACGCACATATAGCTTTATGCATAAGCATTGAACAGTCATTGCTAGACGGACTGAACTCACCAGCACCACCACATCTACACCCTTCTTCCCCCTCTTCGCGAACAAGAACCCCACGTCCATGGCAGCACCCACCAGCGCAGCCTCGTCCAGTGTTTCGGCTTTGTACGTCAGGAGATTACTACGACGCGGTCAGTGTCAGAATAAGACAAGACGAGAACGAAGATACACACCCCTCTCCCTCCTCAGTGAGCACCGTATGGCAAAGGGATAAGGCCCAAAAGAACTCCTTCAACTGCTCAGCCTGCGCCTTCCCCTCCATGAGGTCCAGCGCCATCTGCGGCAAGATGAGCGAGAGCTTGTCTTCCTGCAGGTACCTAAAAGCCCCACATCAAGTCAGCATAGAAGAATGACAAACTCGTAGGCGACGAACCGGTTATTCACCGCCCTCCGCATCGTAGCGAGCATCTGGCTCTTCAGCGCCCCGAGCTTCGCGTCGTCGTCGGAGCTGTTCCCGGAGCCATCGCGCAGGGCAGCACCCTTCATCGCCTCCGTGACGCCCTCGCCGTAGTTCCGCCCGTCGACGCTGCATTTTTGGAATTCCATCACGTTCTGCGGGTTGTTGATTAGAAGGTAAGAAGGAAGAAGGAAGGAAAACCCACCTGCGTCAAGGCCCCCGGCGTCTTGTCGCTGAAGACGTACTCGATCTGGCCGAGGTCGTCGCTGACGTTCCATGTCTTGGGTACGCATGACGTGTCGAGCGGGGCGTAGTATAGGTCCAGGTCTTGTGAATGAAGCTTTGGTTATGTGATGGTTAAAGAGGGAGGTGGGGATGGAGGAGGAAGTGGACTACGCACTAGGCTTGGATTGTCTTGACAATCTCGATAGAGATGTACAGAGAGGTGGGAACGATGTTCTGGAATGCGATTAAGCATGCCCTGTGAAGCGTCAGTATCACTCATGCATTCGATGCAAAGATGGCACTACTGACACAAAGGTGATAATCGCGTTAACGGCACCGATATTCGTCGCCAAGACGTCAATCTCGAAGAAACTGGCGCTCGTCTGGCCTCTGGCATCCTGAATCCCGTTGAACACCGCAGCGATCGTGCACATCACGATGAGGACGACAAAATTCACTTTCATCACGCGTCAGTCAATCGAATGGATACCAAGCAAACACCCTCCACTCACCGATGACATTGAAGATCGTCTCCTGCTCGATCCTGCTCCGCTTGCTCGGCGTCGCGCCGCCGCTCAGCATGATCTTCGCGTCCTGCCCTGCGTACACCACCAGCCCCACCACCCATTGCTCTGGTATCATGTATGCGTGGTGCCGTCATCGTCTGCCGATAGACAAGTTGGTCTGTACGAGCGACAATGACGGGGAAGAAAGAAGCCCGTCAGGAAGGTCAACTCATTGCTGGAATCAAAATTAACGGTGGGAAGAGAGGACGTTCGGCTTCCCCTGGTCTTCTTTGCTGTCGTCAGTGGCATCCGTGTTTGTCCACCCAGACCAATACAACTACATTTACGGAGAAATTTCAAGCGAAATATGTTACCCAGATGTGCTACAGAAGTTCTTTAGATCATCAATACGGTCCTTCAAGGTAGCTTCCTGCTTGAGTGTTAGTTCTTTCACCTCCGCCATCAATACCATCTCACGCTCCTTGAGCTCAGATATTCTTTCCCGAAGCTCAACCTCCCTTTTTTCCGCCGCAGCCTCCCCTTTCTCGGCCGCAAGCTCTAACTCGGCTTCTCGCTTCTCCGCTGCAGCCTTCAACTCGGCCTCCCGCCTCTCCGCCGCAGCCAGGAGTAATGTCTCCCGCTTTCCCGCCTCTTGGAGCTGGGTCTTTAGGATGGCGTTCTCCATTCGAAGGACGGCAGTACCTGGTAAGGGAACATGAATAGACGTCAAAAATACCAGGGATATCGCTTATCTGGCGTGGAGGTTCGAACACCGTCAAAAGAGGGTGCTTCAGAATTAATGTCATACGCGACAGGTCCTCCCTGGTCATTGGATCGGGTGGTATTGGGGGAAACATTTTCGTCTGTCGCGGCAGCCAAATTAGCTACGAAGAAAGGCCACGACAGGCAGCAATGAGACCGACCCGTGAAATTTGGAGAGCGCCGCCCACGACTTGCCGGTGAAGAGGTACGGCTCATAACTGATGCGCTGATAAATGAATGCGAAAGGAAAGAAAGGAGAAGCCTACAGGTTGGATACCGGGCTGGGCTGTCTGAGTGGAGGAGATAAGAGAGGGAGGGAAAACGCACGTTTGATTATCGAGGTAGCCTGGGCCCAAGTGGGGCCGTTGCATAATGTCTTCCCGAGGTTCAGAGGAATGGCTGGTCCCGTGAGCTCGGAATCAGCCAAGCTGTTCTTGAGAGGGAGCAAAGGTGATCGAGAGCCAGCAGAACGCCGTCTACGGGATTGTCCAGAGTTAAACAGGTGAGGGACTCGACGCTTGAGAGCCTCGTTATGGGCTTTGGGCTGCTGGTGAACAGGGATCATGACAGAGTCAGACAGACGTGCAACAACAGGGATATCAGCACGTGGTCAGGTTTCGCATCATGGTTGCCGATATTGCCGAAAATACTGGCACCCTTCCCAAAAGGCAACATTCTTCTCGCGTTCGCCCGTCCTGCTCAAGGTTATCAACCGTAGCTGCCAGGCGGTCGCATTCTCATGCTATTACAAATGGATCAAATTTTACGGAATTTGATTTATTCGTCTTTTCCAAGCGGGCCTCCGCCAAGTTAACAGCCTGCTACAAACCCATTAGGAAGGTATGATGTCACTTACCCTCGTCCCTCTACTAACTATGATTCAACCGTCCACTTCTTCGTCTCCCTTCATAGTCAAACGAGTGGTTTAGCATTTCTACGTAGCATTCCAACTTTGTAGGTCATTAATTAAATCCAATTCTCATAAATACCAATCTCTTTAATTTGAATTCTCTCATGCACAGTGAGTACAACTAATGGACTTACCCCACTAAGTTAAGTTCCTGGATACTTCCTAGATCTCACAAGGTACATGTATTCTGCAAGTACACTAAATACTAGATCCTGCAAACCTGTCCGTCGCTCGCCACAGTCCTTGTCCTTGACGCGATAGAGCCACGGCCACTCGGACCGAGATCCGAGTCCGTGTTCGAATTTGTTTCTCTTTCTCGTACTACCACGACGCCAATTCCATTCCCCTGCGTCGACCGTCTGCCATGGATGACGCTGCAAGACCCCTGCGCCGGAGTCGATCTGGCCCAAAACGCTCGACTCCTTCTCCCGAGTCGCCGAGCACGACCAGTCATCGCCAGACGGTGACACACGATGTCAACTACCATCAACCATCAACCACGGTCCACCACCACCATTGTTGTCGAGGACGCCTATGCCGAATGTCGGGCGCCACATGCGACCTGCCCAATGAAGTCCTCCTTGCTATCATCGCCCATCTCGATATCAGCGGTATCCTTGCGTTTCGCCAGGTGGGTCGCGCCTCGCTCTGCGCCATGGAAGTGGCGAATAACTGGTCGAGCAGACATGCAGGATGATTCATGAGATGAGTGCCGACAAGCTGATTTGGCTGCGGCACCTGGAGGAGCAGCAGACGAGCATTCCCCTGCACCCCTCGATCCAGGACCCCAGGTCGGACCACGTCCTTGATCTGTCGGCGGAGGACCTGCAGTCCAAGGTGCTACTTGGGCATCGCACAGACCGAATCTGGATGCAGGGGCGGCCGGCGCCGCCCAAGTCTGCGCGTAGCGGCCGCTCCGAACGAGAAGCTTCTCGGTCTCGAGCTGCTGGAGGACAGGTGGCTGCTTGCTGTTTATGGTCAGGCCATTCATCTCTGGGATCTGGATGCCGACCAGGGCCCGGCGAGTCTGGAGCTGCATAGGTATTAGGCAGGGCCTGACGTCGTACACGGCCATGTAGTACGACGCCGCTGAGGAACGCACGAGGACGTCTTTGGCCCAGTCCAGCCGATTTGTCCATCCGCTGACATGTATGCCCCGGCATCGTTGGCGCGCATGGCATCGTTGGCGCGCATGGCATCGTTGGCGCGCATGGCATCGTTGGCGCGCATGGCATCGTTGGCGCGCATGGCATCGTTGGCGCGCACGGCATCGTTGACGCAATTGGCGACGGCCGAAAAAGGATCATCCCTTCAGGTGACTTCGACGACACGGTGAGCTCATTCTCGAGCTCATATATACTGGCCTTTCTGACATTTCTTGGTGCAGCACGTCGAGCAGCTCCTTCGGACGTTGCACGTCAACTCTCCCGACCCGTCTCTCCGCCTCACGTTTGAGGGTTCGCCCGAGTACTCGCCCGCGTCGGTGTCCAGCGCTTTGCTGACGCCGACTGACATGTCCCCGACGCGGACCTTCGACGCCAAGCAGCTGCAGTCGTCATATGAAACGGCGCGGCCCGGCTCGTATAACCCCTAGTCTTCCCTGCTCTTTGAGCCCACCTCGCCGCCGCGTCTCAACCATTCATACCCGTATGCGGCGTACCTCCACAGCGCTA
The DNA here is from genome assembly GCA_019915105.1 of Strobilurus luchuensis. Classification (NCBI taxonomy): domain Eukaryota; kingdom Fungi; phylum Basidiomycota; class Agaricomycetes; order Agaricales; family Physalacriaceae; genus Strobilurus; species Strobilurus luchuensis. The sequence continues at coordinate 434,399 of JAHLMJ010000021.1, read as the reverse complement.
CACAACACTCTCTGCCCTCTTACTACAAGCCGTTCGACCACCATCAATCCCACTACAAGTCTCCCCGCCCACTAGCCTCCCCCCCTTCGCTCTACCATTCTCCTACTATTCCTACGCATCCCTTGACGCTTCGCTCTGAACCTGTCGGTAACGCCAATCGTACTTCAAACTTCTCCGGCCCCGATTGGCATTTGCCTTCCTCTCAGGCGGTTCAGTCCCAGCAGAACGCCCACTCGTCAAACGATTAGATCCACCCAGAGCAGCTGGATAAGCCAGGTCATAATGGAATTGGCATGTCCTCTTTTGTTACGCTTGAGCCATCTGCTGGAGGCAGCCTCCGCTCCTTCTCGTACCAGTCGGCGAACTCGTCCCCGCAATCCGCACACGAGGTATGTCGCGCTGGTCTCCAATCATAAGCTTAAACTAACATTCGCTCAACTAGCCTATTAACCTTCTGTCTTTGCTCCATCCGTCCTCCTCGCCGCCATACCACTCTTTCATCTCCCGAATCAGCAAGTCTTCTGTCCAACAGGCGTTGATATTCCTTCAACAAATGCTCAAGGTTGCAGATGCGAACAAGCGAAGCAAAATTGTCGACGCTATATGTGCAAGAGGATTCGAATGATGGCTCATCGGTCAGTCGTCTTCATCAACTTTTGTTGCACACCTCCTCATACCTCCGCAGCTTTGGCAATTGGGCCGTTCAGAGGTGCCTCGAGGCCGCGTCTACTGCAGAAGAGAGGCGCAAAATTGTTGCTTGCATGAGGTAAGTATCCAGATGGTCATCAGTCCTACTGACAGTCTACTGAGCGCCGCCGTAGAGGTCGGATCGTCGAACTCGCGACAAATTGTTACGGTTGCCACATTCTCCCAAAGGCGCTCGATTGCGAAGAAGACATCCGCCTCTTGATCGTTTCCGAACTGCTCCTCGATGACCCTGCGCACGGCGCGCAGACCCTCGTGAACAAACACGCCAGCCATGTCTGGAGCAAGGTCTGCTGCCTACCGTATAGCTTGTAAACTATGGATTCCCCACGATGAATCAGATCATTGAGCTGTCGTGGACACCTCCGGTGCCACCGATCTTTGCATAGTATGCGTATTCAGTTTGTTCTGGCACTCGTTTCTGACCAGCTCATTATCTCATAGTGTCAACAAGTCCCTCAAAGGGAAGTGGGCAGCGCGTGTCATGAGACGAGGTCACTCGTTGTCCAGGTATGAATGATATGTTTCCGTTGACCTTTGCTTTTTGATTCAACGTCTAAGCATGTGTTCGAGAACCTCGAGGATTCGGCCAAGGACGGTATTGTCAATGAACTTTTGAACCAAGGCGTCGCTCTATCCAGTGAGGTCGCGAAGAGCCAGTGGGGCTCATATTGTGTCCAACACAATGGGTTAATCATGGCTGTTACGCACCTTAGTCATACTGACGTTTTGCTTTGCAGTCCTCGAACATGGCTCTGACAAGCACCACGGTCTCACGCTCGACCATCTCATCTCTGGCCTTCTTGACTACGCAACCAACGAGCAAGGGTACAAGAGCATAACCAAGGCTCTCAAGGAAAGAGGCAAGGACACCCTTGACCGCGTCGTTGGGAGGATGTGCGAACCTGTCAAAGGGTAACAGTCCGCTAATTGAATCGCTCTCTTGAGTTTTCGGCTGCTACCTGGTTCCATCCTAGATCACGTCGGGCGATGATCGTTGATTTGGCGCTGTCTGTGGCAGTCGATTGATTGCTAGCATGCTGCCGACCGCGGACAAGGATCAACGTGCTCTCCTCTACGACTGCATTCGAGGACATGATGGCTCCCTCCGTGGGTGTAAGACAGGGTCCATGGTCACCTAGCTCTTGTGTGTATAACTCATCTCTCTTTCTCGAACCGATTCTGAGAGCCTCTATCCAGCGACCGTATGCGTGCATATTACGGATATTGATCGAACGAACTCAAAACTGTTCGCCCGTCAAGTAAGTCTTCTGGCTCGTTTTTGCTCAGCTCCACGAATGCTGATCCCGGTACCCCATGACGCTGTCGTTCGTTGTTTTTTGCTTACAGAAATTCTTCCCGGATGAAATCAATCTCCATTGATTTTGCCGTCATCATTGCTATTTTACCAACGAACGCGCCCATGGCCACTTGGCAGCTCACAGTCACAATTTCTTGTAGAGGTCTGGATTGACGCCTAGCTAACAGCTGAAGAAAGAGTCTTGCAATTCGTTGCCTGGAACTCCCATATGTCCTCTTACAGAGCCAGGACTCGTCATTCGACATCTCTCTATATGGTGTGAAAGTAGCTCATGTGGACAAATCATCTCCCATTCTTTGTTCAGATTCTTCATGGGATGATCTGCAAGACTTGTTCCCCCCAGTGTCGGCCTCCAATAGTTTAAACATACCGTGGCGCGCGCTCACTCCAGGTCGAACGCGTCCTGACGACTGGCCGCTTTACTACTACATGCCACCGATACCATATCTCGGCATCTCTTTCGATCTGCTGAGGACACCCTCAAGGTATGACTTTGTGAAAATGTGGTGCAGTCATGCTCAAGACTGGCAGTGAACGCGTCGAACGCCCAGTGGTGCTGGCTTCCAGCTATCTGACATGCCACAGCGACGACGGTCTGACATGCGATAAGAACGCCCTTGAGAAGCGAGCAAGCATGAGCCGCAAGTCAACGACCCGCAACAGCACGATTCGCGAGCGCAGCAGGACTCATAGACATGCATGAGGACGGCCAAGACGACTGCGAGGGCGATGATCGAGTGCCGAGAGCGATTACGATGGCCTGGAGGAGGATGGCCACGACGACCCGGACGAGGATGACCGCACTCAGACGAGGAGGACTGCGATGACCAGACGAGGATGACTGCGACAACCAAACGACCAAACGAGGATCACCGCTACAAGTCGGACGAGGATGACTGCAACGACCGGACGAGGATGACTGCCTCGACCGGACGAGGATGGCTGCGATGATCGGACGAGGACGCCGCGAACGAGAGTACGTCAGTCGCGGCCCACTGCGTCGATGCACAGGCTTCCGTGACCACGACCGGGACATGACCGCAACTAGGACGACCGCAAACGGGACACGACTGTAAGCGGGACACCAGCGCGAACGAGGCAGCTTTCGACTCGAGACTCCGCCGTCACCGAAGCACGCACATCTACGCTTGCGCTGTGCTAGTACTGCACCGGATGAAGGAGGCAGATGTGCGGGTTGTAGTCTACATTTGTGTTGTTTCATTTTCACATTTTGCAAAGGCAATCTCCCCCTTTGTTGCTATGTCAGCGTGCCGATTGACATATAGGCAAGCGCTCCATGCACCGTTTACGGTTGCTCGCCTTCACATGTGTTCAGCTGATGGCTGGCGCTTAGGCCAAGAGCAAATGAAGCATGGCCATTAATGAGGAAAAGAGGTGTAAAGGGTGCACAGGGAGGTCCCTGCGGAGAAGAGGGTTTGCTGACCAAGGCTGCTGGTTGTGTGTGCGGCGATCGTTCTGAACTTGAGCAAAGCAACTCTATCGACGTGAAGCCTGCTAATTGCTCAAAGAACCACGACGATGCAGACACAGACCCCCTGACAAATGCGTATGGGTGGGATTATATAGATCTCAAGGGCGGTATTGGCAAGTATACGCAGAATAGAATTTAGAAGGTGGCGGCATTTGTTGAGGCTCCTCCTGATGACTTGGAGGAGGTAAGAGGCCACTTGTAGGTACACAGAGTTATTTGAATGAATTTCCTGAGGCGTATGGGAAGGAGCTTGAGCCGAATGTAGCGTATTGCTTGGCGGAGCGGGGAGTAATGCGTTGACAAAGCCATGGTTTGAACAGGTCACGACTCCGACTCACGAGGAATCGGGTCTGATTCAGGCGGACTTGATCGCTGTCAGAAAGGGCTCAGGTAAACTGATTGGATTACGGTCAAAACCTGATGATAGTATAGTTACTTTTCGCATCCATCCCTCTACAGTGTACGTAGCCCCATCCCCTACCATTCGTATCCCGGCGCCGTGACGCCCCTTTTCTCACGTTTATGCAGACTGAGTATCCGTTAGGCGTCTGCCAGTTTCAATTTAATGTCAATTTCGTTTCTAGAGGGACTGAGTAATGATCTCCTTCATCCCTCCCAATCCCCCTTCCCCGCCTTTCATCGAAATCATCTCCCTTGCTCATCTTCCCCGGGCGTTCCCCTACGCCCAGAATTTTCTGATTGGTGTCGCGCCACCCGCCCCCGAGCTTGGTGGCAGGAGCTGGGCGCGCCGCCAGTCTTCGACGGCGTCTTTGATGGCTAGGCAAGGGGGAGGACGGCGATCGTGCCGGACGCGGCGTACTGATGGCCCAGTTAGAGGAGGAGTGGGAAGGGGGATTGGAGTCACTCACGCTGCAGGACAGCCAAAGTCAGGAAAAACAAGTTCGCCACGCGTCGGAATTGCTCGTACAGGTTCTTGGGCACGAATGTGATCATGGTGTATTCTGGATGGAGAGGTGACGGTGAGATCAGGACAGAGGTGTACTCAGATTGAGCAAAGACACTCGCTAGTCGTCTGCGCTTGATTCCTCTCGTATCTCATGATCGGCTCGCCGCTCGAATCGAGCTCGTCCGCTCGTAACGCATGGTTCACGTACACGTTCCGCCGCGCTCCTTCCGGTCGTTTGCTTGTTGTAGCCTTAGGCTGTGGCTGGGGCTGCAGACGATGGACGTGGGGAGGGCGAACGACTCTGCTTAGACCTAGCGCGTAGTCAATCAGACGCGGAAGCCAAACCAACACAAGCCAGCGCACTTTGTGCTCGCGCTCCGCTCGAAGAGCCAGCGCCTGCTCTTCTTGCGGCGCTGCTTGTTCTTGAGTCGCACGGACTCGGCGATGGCGCTGGCGGCGGTGCGGACTGTGCGCAGGCGGAGCTCGGGGTCGATGTCGGGTAGTCCGAGTCCGAGTCTTCGTCGGCGGCGTTGTTCGGGGCGTGGCGTTCGTTGTGTGACCGTGGGTTTGGACGGGAGGATGAGCTACCGGGTTGTGAGGATGAGGGCGGATGGAGAGCGCGAGGCGAGGATGGGTTGGAGTTTGAATATGACATCCTGTCCTAAGTGTTGCGCGTGTCTGTGTTGGTGTTGGGGACGGAGATGCCTCGGTTCGTGTTGGAAATTGGAGATTGACGATTTCGAATGACGGTCCTGGGCGTGCTGTACGCCGGCGCTTGCGCTGGACAAGTCGGGTATCTGGTCCTGACGGTAGACACTAGGTATGGATACGGCCTGGCGCAGATTGGGAATAACGGTACGGGTATATGCTGCGTCGTTGTGAGAGCACGGAGGCGCCAAGAAAGACGCGGTGGTGATAGTGGACAACGTCGTGGCCGAGTGGAGGCGGGAGACGTATGTCGGTTGCAGGCTCCGGGATGCGATGCATGTTTTGGTGACGCAGGCTGGCTCTGGAGGAGAAGCTATGAGAATGGTGATTCCAGTGAATGGCCCCGCAACTTACCGTATGACGCAGCAGTCCGAGGGACATTCCTAACACAAAATCAGTACCTCATTCGCACTCTCACCCCCTCGATTGTCGTGATCAATGTTGAACTTGAAGCTTGGAGATCGACGCGGTGGTTAGCCTTTGGGGTGTGGTCGGTGGTGGAGCTGGTGATCATCAGAGCCACGTGAACACTCTGGAGGTCGAGCGGTGCAGTTGTATGGGCATGACATACTAGTTGGACACATAGGGGGCGGCATTTAGAGTACACATTAACGACACACCTATGTCTCTTATTGAGACTGTGAGGTGTTGGTTTCAGCGCGTTGATGTGGTAGGAGCAACCAGTTTAGTTTTCCGAGGATACCACCATGCTACGTGCTTGAATGTGTGCGACAGCTGAGTTTTGACAGGTCTGCCAGCAAACGCGCAGCGAGGCGGCCCGTGACTGGTGACTGAGGTCAGAAATGGAGGGTTCAGCCGGTAACCTGGAACCGGAGACTGACTGCTAGTTGTCGAGAAATACAGGCCATATGCTTAGCGGAGTGCACACAGACAGAAAGTTTGATCAAGGGGTTCAGACGTTACTATCGTTACTATGATAACAACAGTGAAACTAAATGATAGGTGGCTCAGTGACTTTGGTCTTGTAGCGTGGAAACACTGCCTCTTCACCATCTAGCCATCGGTCTACATCCAGATTCCCACTGTGTCCATGCTCACGAGCATGTATCAAAGTGTCATAGCCCGTCTCCGAAGTTTGAAACATTGAGGCCTGGTTAAACCAAACAACAGAGCCCCGCCCATTACCCGCCTCCCAATCCTCCTCTGAAACCTGATCCGGGCGAGGTAAAGGTGTGGAGTTTTCAGGAGTGGGGTCAGAGCCATCGGTGGTGACAGTCTCTATTTTTGAACGCAGATCCACGTTGAAGTGAAAAAACAGGGAGGAGGAATAGAGAATGAACACTCCAGGAGGAAGTTCCAGATAAATGTTGGCCTCCCAGATGACCAACCAAGCCTTTTCGCGATGGTTGAATACCCCAAAGACGAAGACGATGCAGATCCCGAGCGCCACGTTCTTGAAGTCCACGTGAGGGTCGCAGTGCACGCGCTTCTTGCCATTCCACATCGCCTCAAACTGGGACCCCAGCCAAGGTGCGTTGAGGCACCAGTTGAAAAAAAGACCAAAGCAGGGCTTGAGGCCATGCTTCTTGTCCATGAAGTCGCCGCACTCTTGAAAACGGCGAGCCACTCCTGGAAACGCCGTCTTAGCGATATGGTTTGCAATGTTACTGCGCAGCGGTCAGCTGAAGGTGTTTGAGGTAAAGCAGAGATGAGAGAACACCTGATGGCCCGGAAGGCTGTTCCTTCCCCAAAATGTTCGGCCAGGCGATGTTTGTTGTCCTCGTGCCACTGCGAGAGCGAGGGCTTGACCTTATTATTGCGATCGGCCCCCGCGACGCAGAACCAATGTGCGCCGCGCTTGTTGCCCTCCATCGCGGAGTCCGTCATGGGCACGCACTTCCCCACAAATTCGCGAGCTTGATCGAGGAATTTGGGAAGGAGCCTGAGGGCTTCTGGGGTCACCTCCGAACGATAAATTATGAGGCGCCCGGCGGAGTCCAGAATGCGCGTGGCCTTGCCTGCGTAAGGTATTGCAAGCATGTCCTTCACGTACGCCCACACGTCCTCGCCAGCTGCATGGGCCTTCCGAAGCAAAGCCGCAGGGTTAGCGTCGAAACGCCGGCCCATCCACCCAGTCGAAGAGATTGGCAGCCCTTCCGCCGTCAAATTCCCTCGCGCCTGATACGTCTCAGTGCGCTCCTGCTCGCGCTCGCGTTGATTTTTTTCCCTCCTCTCCGCTCGTCGGCGATGGTTACGGCGCGTTTGCGCGCTGCCAGTCTCCAGAGGGACGTACGCGTCGACGACAGGTGCCGTTGCAAGATACACGCCGGTGTTTCCTGGGTCGTAGTCGTAGGATACGGCGGGAGGATGTAGGGCGGGAAACGCGGGGGCGGAGGACGCAGGCGTGGAGGAGGCGGAGGCGGAGGGATCAGACGGGGTGTCGGAGCGATGAGCGCGCGTCCAGCTGCGCGTGGCACGCGTGAAGAGAGTGGGTGGAGTTCCGTGCGAAGCAGACGCGGAGGGAGCAGCCGCGGCGCCGGAGAGATGGCTGCGCGTGGCACTACGTTTTGCACGCGGAGAGGAAGCAGCTGCGGACGCAGCGTCAGAACGACGGCCGCGCATCGCGCTATGCTGGCCACGCTTGCGCGGCGCAGCTGCGCGCTTACGCGGAACGGGCGTGCGTTCATGCGGCAGGGGTGCCGCTTGGTAAGGGGTGGTACCTTCCTTGTCGTCGGAAAGGTCTGTCAGGTCGGATGAGAAGTCGTCCCAGTCCTGTGCATCGGAAGGGAAGGCGCCAGTCTGCGCACAGTCAAGGAAGCCGTGCATCATCGGGTCCACGTTTTGCGCCTCCGCGTCGAGGGCATTTTGCCTGAGCTGAGCGAGCTCGACGATGTCGAGACTCAACCTCATCCCATCGGCGGAGTTGTCCCTGAACGCGGTGAGGCCTGGCACCTGTCGCAAGAAAGAGCGTCACTCACCCTGGGCCAAAGACTGCGTCAACGAGAGCCCGTAGGCGAGTGAGTGCGACCATGGCGGGCGGCTGGCGGTACGGCGAACGGTCGCACAGGAAGTGCTGCAGGCTTGCTGCTTTGGTACTAACCGAGGTGTTCCCAGAGATCGCGCAGGTATGCGATGCCTGAGCCCTATACAGAGCTCGTTACGCGATCTGGGGGAAAAGAAAGAAAAACTCACTGTATTTATAGTCTGGCGTTCCTCAGGCCACGTGTTCGTGGAGTAACCCGACATGAAACGCGAAAACTTCCGCGTCTGATGGGCGTTGCCTTTTTGGTCCTCGCCCCGTTACCGTCACCAACGACTTTCTCTCGCGCCGCATCGGAAAACGGTGTCCCAAACGATACGCTTGCGCCTCTTTGACTGCAACAAAGGTAGTAGCTGCGAGGAAGAGTCAACCCGGCGTGCGGCTCCTCGATCATCCTTTAGAGGCGAGATTCGATGGCATAAACCGTCTACAAGTTGGATTCCCATTTCGTGCGTTGACCGTGCATTTGACTATACCCAGCAATGCTGACCTCATCTACGCCGCTAGTACGCGTCGAGGCGCCGCGAGTGGCGGATAGGTCCCCTCCTAGCATCTACGCGCACGCCCTCCCCGTTCCCGTCATAAACAGTGCGCGCAAGCATAAACAATCGCTCACGAGAGCAGGTGCGGCTCAAATACAACGAGAAGCCGCGACTTGGGGTCTCCTGGACGACGCTGGACGGCAGCCGCATGAGATTCAGTTCGATGCGAGAAGGGTCATGAAGGATCCCTCAGACGGAATACCAGGATTTGATGCGGGAGAGAATGCCGAAGTAGTCTTCGTGAGTTTTCCTGTTCTGCTTCCTTCGTGGTTTCGTGCTGATGCTTCTGTAGTCCTTAGACAAAATACGTCGCCTGCTTCGGGAGGAGCAAGCCCATACTTTACACGGACGTTGCTCCTTGAGCCGTAGATACACTGCAGTATAACTCTACCTCTGCCGCACTGTCGTCGTACCTCGATATAGCATAGCGAGACATATTGATGCAGAGAAGAAGGGTGCAATCCTTTTTCGAGGTTTCGTCTCGGTCTCCTTGTTATTTCCTTGAATGCAGGGTACGACGCATCTTGCTTGTTTACAACTGCCTCTTAGGTTACAAATGAGATACGGGAGAGAGAAATTTGCCCAGACCACACGCTCGACAATTTCTGGAGGATCGAGCGACCTGAAATCGTTTATTCGTCGTAAGGCGGACTTAGGTGGTGAGTCCACACTTATGTCGGACTCACCCACCGACTGCTGTTTCTTTGATTTTCACCGCCAAACAAATGGTGCCATATTGCTACTTCACGCTCGGATAACCCTCAAGACGTATAAGAACGCTCTTGAACCCGGTTGCTTCTGTGGATGAACGGGAGCGTGCCTTTGAGTGTGGACTACGTGGTGAGTCCACAATCTTACGTTCCCGGCATTCACAGCCCATTTAGAATTCTTGCCCGCTGTTTGGGACACAATCTTACGCTCACTACACCGTTGCCAATGTTCTTGCTCTTTCCAAAGTTCAAGGACGCCTCGAATGCATACAAGCTAGGTCTTCTGCCTAAACATCTCACATGAACTTTCACGACAATGGTTGCGCCTCGTTGGAAAACTGCTGCTAAGTATAACAGGCCGCACAGCAGATTAGGGCGAATCGTACGGCCACGGCGAGACCGTATGGGAAGAACAGGTTCGTGTACGCCGTCGTCCTCTGTCATGACATCCTCCTCGACGCCTGTTTCTGCAAGACCACCGCGCTCAACGGCACCATCTAGTCGCATCGTAGACTTGAACGACAATTGGGAGCAGTTGAGTTCTCCGACTGCATTGTGTGCGCGTGAGTCGACGGCAACAAAGGTGAGAATTACAACGGCGTTTTTGCACGTTGCGTGGGCTGTCGTGAGAGGTCCGGAGCTGCCAAGGATTCATAATGAGTCGTAGCCAAAGACTTTGAGGTTGACGTGGGAAGTGAACACTATCAAGGCAAGATGAGTCAAATTGTAAGGCAGTGACGGCGTGAAACTCACAGAAAGCTTCAAGGAGCCCAACGGTGCCGAATTTGTTAACGCAGACACGACTGCGACATGCGGCCATCCGTGGTCGGTATCGCAGATGTCACGGGGCGTAGTACCAGCGCCAACGGCGTAGCGTGTAGGGTTAAGATGAGACCTGCAACAGTACTTAGGCATAAGAAAATATGAACGAAAAAGGATCAGCGCACCATTCAGCATTGCAAGCGGCGCACATCCCAGTATTGAGCACAGGGGGGTTTAGTGAAGATACCCAAGGCTCTGAGACAGCGAGCGGGACGGCCATGGGGCGTTACTCTGCTATTGCGCCCATAGTCCGTGATGAGAAATGTTTGGGGCATCCAGGGAGCCGCAGACGGCGGTGACGGGAGGACTCGGTGGTGTACTGTGCATAATTAACACTGTAGGTAGTGTGGAAGTTGTCGGCTGGGCGCTGGAAGGACCACAAGATGGTAAATTAGTATTACTAGTAACAGTCAATGGGATGCGGTTTACCGTGAGCGCTACGGCGCGCCGTTGCGTCCGTCAGCTTGACAGAACAGCACCAAAGTGCGGGGCATATCACAGCACCGGTCGTATCGTCGTCACAGGCTGACGCCACGCCATCCGGTCGAAGGTTCCGCCTCCAACCCGAGATCGATGTCCAGCGGTGATTAGACGTCGGGATTAGTCGCGCTCGCTGCAAGTATCTGTTTGATCTGAGTCCTGGGAGGCGATGCCGTCGTCAATCAAGCGCTGACGACGTCTGGTGGTAGGAATTGAGTAATTCAGATTTTGATGCAAAACAGAACGACGTACCGAGGGCGCTGTGCAGCGCTGTTCCGTCTACAACTTGGGGGGTAAATTCTTGAGCCGCCACCCTCCGCAATAGTCGCTGGAGATACGTCGTTGCGCACTCGAAATCCCGCCGCCCCGACCCAAGTACGATTCCGACGTCGGCGGGCTCCAGCGGGCACGAGACGCGAAAGCTTGACGAAATGACCAGCAAGTCGTCAATGTATCGTCAAACACATCGTCCGGCCCGGTACAGCGGCGAGGCAGCCTTTTAAGGCGCTGTTGACATCTTGGAATCGGGTACGTTATGTAACTAGTGGTGTCAATTTCAGCTAGGCTCCAAATTCCGTCTCGGCGTTGACAACGTCAGTGGCAACGATGTAGGCCATCAGTTTTGTGTACATATCGTTAATCGAGTCGAGACGCGTCCGAGGGTGGGGTCGTCAAGGCCGTTAGAGGCGTCGTTCAATGTCGGAGACAATAATGACTGTGATGGTAAGAGGGTAAGTGACGATCGGCCGAAGTTAGGTCGACACACCTTGTCATCCTCTCCTCCTCCTCCTTTACATTCGACTTGGATAGTCAATTCACGCTTGCAGTGGGGTCCCAGAGAGCTGTTTCATCATAGGCTAAGCGAATTGAAGCCCTCGAAGGTCATGAAGGCAATGTCAGAATTCTGAAAAGGCGGTAAGTGCGGGTTGACACGGTGGGTAACAAAACAAAAGAAGAGAATCGTTAAACACCAATGGAACAGCAGTCAGATATAATCAAGAGGGCTCGAGACAGCACAGCGAAGCAATGAATTACTCGAAATGAACAAGAAATAAGATGAGAAATGAAGCGTACCAGAATGATCATGAGACGACAACGATGACAATGATGACTGCGATTGCGACGCTGATGATGATTCGCATCTAAGTAAGGCGGACGGTGAGTGTGTGTGAATTGAACGTCGAGATGGAGACGTACTTTCATGTCCTTCCACCAAGGCAACGGGTATGACGTGAATACGCTTGAGCAAGACAGAGAGACGGTTAGACATACCACATATCTCGCCAGAGTGTTAGTATGGCTTTACTACGGCAATTCACTGGTAAAACACACCTTTCGGAGTCGGTTAGCGCCCCGTCGGAATCCCTGGGCGAACATAGCCAAGTTGTCTATCCGTGCGCGCGAATCGTCAGCACCCATTCCTGGCTGGCAGGAGGGACGCACCAGTCTTGTCCTGCAGCGAATCCAACCGCTCTCCTCGCTCTGCCACTTTGGTTATGTTCTCCCTCATGATCCGGACGGTGTCGTCAATTTTTGCTTATATAGCAGCAGTCCTCGGGTTGGCGCCCCCTTGGCTGGAGCCTGTTGGATTCGAGGACGAGCCATTACAATTGCTGCTGATTGCAGGGCAAATAAGGGTCGTAAGGTTCAGACCTGCCGGGCGGGCGTCAATGGTGCGGAACATGGCCTAGCTGGGGTGACGACGAATGTTATTATTCAAGTGGAAGTCTGTTGCGCGAATTGTATGGTCAGCACGCAGTTCTGGAGGGTGCCAAGGCGGGAGTGCACGGCGGCAGAGGGCTGCTCACCGTTTCAGACGATTTTGAGCTGGGCTTAGGCGTCAAGTGTACTGATTGCCGCCTTGCCAAAACGGTGCCAGTGTGCGGAACTGGGCTCGCTGGAGCGTGGTCGGTATAGAACGTCTCACACAACAGGTCTCGAAGTACATACGGGTAGAACTCGGACTTTAGGATCACTGCCAGAGGATGATGTATTCTTTAGCTCTTAGATATGCTTATTCTGAGTAATCGGAGACTACTCGTTGTGCCATTGTTCACGCTTAATTCACAGTTCACACTTAGTTCACAGTTCACACTTGGTTCACAAATTCTTCACGACGTTCAAGTTCACGAAGGCTGCTGTCAAGCTGCTGTGATCTGCCGTGTAGCCGTTACTGATCCGAACACGGCTCGGACATCACCGAGCTGCGCTCGCGTGGCCTGATGGGATGTCCAAGATCTAGAAATCTCACACCCCTTGACCATCACCTTGTGGGAATGTGTGACTGACCCTTCCTGTGCACCGTACCTGGTTCATGTCTGCTCCACGGATCTATTTCGCGTATTTCGCGTTCCGTAAGTCCGTCAGTTTGAGGGTGGTATGTGGTCTTACATAAGTACATCGTTATTCCCAAGCCTAAACTGCTCAATACTTGCGTCAACTCCGCTGTGACCTCGGGCGGGGGGGCGGCACCTATTGCAAATCCATCCTGGCCCTTTCTCGAAGCGTTACTGGCCCCTTTTTCGTGTCTCTTCGTGCGTGCTGGCGGCGTCGTTTTTCGTGATTGGAATCCTAGTCCTAGTTGCGAGTGGTCCATCCGTAGTGACGACGTGTTCTAAGCGGCTGAGGCGGGCGACCTATGCAGACAGTGATGCAGGTTTACGAAGGATCGCGATGTCGTTGATGATGGTTGTCGACATCAAAACCTGCGTGGCCGGGGAGCCCTGCTGTTGAAGGCTGTTGATGGCATGGTCCAGCACTGACAGGCCAACAGTATCAGGATTGCAACATGAAGGCCGTTACAAAAATGGTAAATAACAAACGAATACGTCCAACTTCCTACGGTTCCTTCAAACTGGTTCTACTCCTTCTCCTCTTCGGGCTCTTTGTCCATCTCCTCCTCCTCTGTTTCCTCGACATTGCTTGTGGGCACTGCTCTGCGCCTTTTGGTCAAGCGTTTTCCAGTGGCCGTCATATGACCAACGCGCTGCAAGCGTGTGGGCCAGCGTGTGGAGGATTTGGTGGAGCCTGTGTGGGTGGAAAGTTGGGATTCGGGAGGAAGGTCGGGTGAGGGGGTGCCCTTCCTCTTTGATGAGCTAGTGGTCCATAGCTGTCGTGGATGAGAGCTTGGGCCAACAGAAGTGCTGGTGCTGTCGGGGGACAGAGTCGTGCTAGATGCAGCTGAGCGTAGTGGCAAGTGTTGTGGCAATGTTTCATACCTTTCTTGGTCTGATACTGAGACATCAGACTCGGATACAGATGAGGCGTCGGGCATGTCCAACTTCCTGAGTTTTCTATTTAATCGCTGGTCGAGTGTGTGCTTCTTAGATTTTTCTGTATATGCCTGGGCGCGCAAGTGTGTTCGGTCGTTAACTATGTCTCGAGATCCCCAGAGTACTATGTCAGCTGAGGAGTTGGCCATCTCTGCCCGTCGTTGTGCTTGGGCCCGGTCGTACTTGGCGATAATGTGCTTCGGGATCTGCTCCTCCTGCCAGGTGTTGTTGGCACCGTCCTTTGCGAATTGCCAGTTCTTGTACTTGACCTGTTGGTTGTTATATGGAAGAAGAAAAATTCCTTTATGCAACGCACCTCGTGCCGCATCTTTCCTCCATACCCAACCTCCTCGCTTGCAATGACAGCTTCACAGTCACCGTCGACCTGGCTGTCGTCGGAAAGCTGCGGTGACGGTGAGCGTGAGGGATACACTATGGACGTGTCACTGTTGTCTTGGGCTGACATCGATCGAAATGGTCGTTTGATGTTCGTGGTTCCGGAGAAAGTGATAGATCAAAAACATGGCCAAGTCCGCCCTTGCGATCTAGACCCAGTCAGGTACTACCCTGACTTGGTTTGTGCCTGCTGAACGGGCTTGCTGACAGGACCCCGGATTATACACTGGGGAACTTCCCGTAGCTAATAGAAACACAGAACTTGTTCTAAATCCCAGATAATTTAAACTCCGAAGTTTAGCTTGCTAGACATGAAAACCGTAGGCCGAGTACAGGAAAGGGTATCTGAATGCTACAGACTGGCTGCCATGATGCCATCCGTATAATCCCATAAGGAAACTCATCCAGAACTACTCGAAAACGACCAGCGCTTGGTCTATATACATGGGTACACATCCGATATTGTATTGTGCTTGAAAACAACTGGAAAGTATGAAGTGGACACGAACAGAGATGCGTAAGAAGTCATGTCGTGACTCGTGAACACAGGACCCTAGCAACGACATCTGAAAAGTAGGATTTACTCTGGAGGAGGGGGGGAGTCATCAGGAAAAACCCCCCGGGCTAATCTGAAGGAAATTGTAGAGAAATTTGTTGTGAAATGTACTAATGTTGATAACCTGGGTCATTGCTGAGAGTTGGTCAAAGTTTCAAGAAATTTATGAATTCCTATCCGATATTCAGATAATACACAGAGATATATGACTCAAAAGCAGCTAAAGCGATGCATTAGTCGCTTGCTCGCTGCTGGCTTAAGCACGCTGTGCATTGACATGCGAGCTTGTCTTCAATGTTCAAACGGAATACAGGATTCATAGTTACTGTTGTTGACCAGTGATTGCCTGGCCTCAAAGATATGCAGTCACTGCTTGGTCATGAAGTACTGCAGAGTAAGACAGAGTATCAGTGTCTTGATGATTCGATGAAGAACAGGAGTAGATCAGGGCTGGAGCGGCGTACAGTATATACCATCATCCTTTGGCGTTCTCGCGCTGTCCTCGGCCCTCGCCGCGTTGACAGGAAGTCCGAACAAACGTCAAGTCTGCTTTGCCGGCGGAACGGCACCGTCACGTGTATTTTCGATCATTAAGTCGCCTGTCAACATCTCGCAACAGAAGTGCATTTCTTTCTCGTTCCACCACCACCAGCCCCTCGGTCAAAGACTTCCCTGACTACACAGCACCTTGCCGCTACCACACAAATTTACCCACATCCGGACTCACCGCACTGCCATACCTACAACCACCGTGACTGCTCACACGGCTACTGCTCTACACGCTCTGTCATCTCGCCCCGATCTCGGCTAGCTACTTCATATTGGCGTCGCATACGGCTTCCGGACGAACACTCTCATGAGCTAGAAGAGCGTTGATCTGTACACCAAGCGCGGCGTCTGACTGCTCGATTGCTAGGACCCCAGCTTTGACCATGCCCAGGTCTCCGACAACAATTTGCCACATCATTTTCGCCGACTTGGATTCACGGGCGAGGAAGGCCTTCAAGGGGCCCGTCTACGCCAGCCCGGATCAACACCTAGACACGGTCCCCAACAGCAGCCTAGACGCGACCCAGAAAACATCATGGATCTTACTGGCGCTTACCGGCACTGATTACGCTAGCCTCAAAGCGACCTCTCGAGTCTCGAATCTCTTACTCGCCGATAGCCGGATTCCCACATGTGTTGGTACATTGTTGCCACGGTCCTTCGAGTACTCATAGTTCTTGCAGCTAATTGATTATACTTATACAGGTTTGGACGGCAAACTCTTCACTGCATGAAACATACAATATTTACACCGGAAATACAATAAAAAAATGTAAAATTTTTTCAGCATTTTTTCACTTCAAAATTGATAAAAATATGATAAAATTAAGTAAAAATATGCTAAATATATACTATACTTTGGTATAGTCAAATATATTTAGCATATTTTCACCTCTCTTTATAATAGTGTGGCTGGCGTGGGCAGCTGGGACCTTGGCCCTTCGAGCAAAGTCGAAGATGCGGAGGACAAGGCGAGTAGCACAGCGGCATCAACGCCTTCTGTCCTGAGCTTGGTATGTACACCTTGCTCATCTTCGGACCTTGTGTATTTTCTTGCCATCAAGTGTGTCAAGTATATCCTACAGTCGTGTCGATGCGGTGGCTACATATAACATGCAATGGAAAATGTTTTCTGTACTACTGTGGGCTCGCTTGCTTCTAAGAATGGCTGTGAATTGCCGTCAGTAAAGCAAGAGAAAACTGCAAAAATAAGGTGTGCAATGTGTGGTAAGCATGTCTAATTTAAAATGGGTGTCAAGTGACCGCTTTCACAGCACTAATTTGACGAAAAGTGGTAAGTCGGCGAATTGCCTTGATTCACAGCATTTCGATGGTAATGTGTGCACATTACCACGGGAGGGTTTTCCTGATGCAAAGTCTTGAGCAACTTGATGGAGCTGTCATTCGATGAAGTCCTTTGTCACAAGCTAGCTTTCGAGCAGCAGAGAATTGCCACTGTGCTAGGTTATAAGCAGGAGAAGTACAGGCAGCGAATTAAGGATCAGAAGGAAATAATTCAGCAGCTGCAGGAGGATGCCCAGGCCTATCGAGTACTGGTTCAGACATACAACAGCACCATGGACAAGTTGATCGCAGAGAATCTCGAACTGCGTGTGATGACAGTAAAGCATCTCGATCAGATTGAGATGCTTATAATGCAATTGAACGAGATTTTTACTATTTGTGGTGTAGAAAATATATAGGAATATAGATCTCATAGTGTACGGAAATTGAAGTGATTGTGCTACTGTCGTGTATTGCTATCGGCTGTATGAAAGCTGTCCTGAGACTCAGATATTTGTTGTGGATGCGAAAAGTGTGCAGGTAAGGATATATTCGAATGTGGAAGTCCGACTTGAGGCGATGGATGATACTCATTGCAAAGAGGATGTGGTAGGTATGGAGAGAGCATGTTTCCTGTCCGGAAGTCACCAGGAGACAAGATGGAGGAGTATTGAGATGAGCGTTGTGACAATGGATACAATGGTGGAAAACTGCGAAGAGTTTGTTCACGTGCAGCAGGATGGATGTGCTGAGCAGTCTCTGCAGATTGAATAGATGACGAAGGGTATGAGGGTGGTAGTCGTTGTACGGGAGATGGTGACCCTTCTGAGGTAAACAGTCTCAACGGCCTCAAGACAGGTTGTGGATGATATGGAGTTGCAAGATGGGAGCGTTGGAGATACGGAGAGGCTGGAGTGTGAGAGAGGTTCTGCCATGGTCCCGGAACTGATACAGAGACTTCTTGGCAGCGAGAAGTCAGTGAGGAAGGTTGCATGTCAGGAAGTGTCTCTCGACGAGCACTTGCTTCCGTGGTCATATCGAAGTCCAAGTATGCCACTTTGGCTTGGAACCTCTGAACCAGAACGGCATCCCGCATCTGACCAACATTGAGTACTCGATCTTGAGAGTCGTTCAAATGATCGACTCGGGCCTCTGATTCATCGGTGTCTTCCCGTTCTTGCATGACCGCCACCGATGCCGACGTCTTACACTTGTTGAGAGCACAGTTATGGGGAGCATCGACCGTACACAAGAGATCCTAGAGGGCTCGTTGATTGAATGGATGCCACCAAGTAAAGCTTCGGACTTACCTCCCATCGAACAGACTGATATTGTTGCATCAATGCTATACGAGGCATGCCGTGATGCGACGACTCGTGGCCTGTCTCTGCTATTTGAACTAGGACAGAGTGAGTCCCAAGGGTGAAAGAGTGTGTGTTCTGTAGAATCTCCCGGATGCGCCCAACGGATGTACAGCCACTTCCAGGACTATCCCGCAAGATCACATAAACTGAGCACTTGTCGCCGCTCTTGAGAGAAAGTGATTGTGCAGTGAGGTACTGCAAGGCACCTGAACTGGCGAAAATCGGAGGATCGATCCGAGTGACATGTTTACACGTCAACGTGTTCTCCCAGTAACGCGCTGCATGCTTGTCATTAATACACATGCCAGGCTCAAGAACTGGATGCTTGGCGAAGAGACCGAGATACTGTGTGACGGCATTGGATGCGGAAACAAGTCTGCGAGGACCAGGTCCGAATGAAGTCCAGTCGCTGCGCTGCTTGGAGAAAGGCAGTCGCGGATAGACCGTCTTCTTCTTTGACCGTTGACTTGGTAACGCAGGCGCTGTGGGCTGATTGGTGGAGGCCGCAAGTGATAGATCATTGTGTCGAAAGAGCCCTCCACTGAGAATATGGCGTATGCGGTTCCCTTCTGCAAAAGCTAGTGCAATATCACGAGAGGGAGCATGTCGATTGGAGTGAACACTTTTGGCACGAATGACAGCGTTGAATGACTCGAATGCTTCAGTGGCAAAGAGCATTGCTGGACCGAAGCGGCGAACGTGGTCAGGGAGGTGCACAATGATATGGAATTTTGGCTTGTTGAATCAGCGATTAGTCCACTTCGCTGTACATAGCAAGAAGTTCTCGATCTCCTTCTCAAGGGTTGTCTATGCAAGGATGAGTGTTGCGCAGAAGATATGGCTGAAAGCACCTACCAAATACTGAGAAAGGCCTTCGATCTTGGGTTGCCAGATCATCGGGACCAGTTTTGAAAGCGCCTGCCATGTCTCGATGCATGCTACAGGTATTCCGAGATCATGGATGACAAACGGCGCTACCTGAGCAATTGCCCGAAAGTCGCGACCAGTTAATGAGCCACAATACTGAACGAGTGTCCTGCCGGCTAATGGAGAGATGCCCAGGCCACTGGTGTCAAAAGAGGAAAGGCGTGTGATGAGCTCTGCCTTCTTCGTCTCATTCTTGCCAATTTGGTTTTGAATGAGGTCACGCCAAAGATACTTGATGAATCCGAGCAATACGACATGGAGAACCTCTACAGGTGTATCGGAGTGTGGGTTGAAACCTGAATATGCAGTGAGAAGTGAGACTGACACGTGTAATGCTAATCACTACCTTTGATGTGCTATACAGGACTCTTGATATCATCAGGAAGTTTTTGGACCACATCGTTGAGGAGCTGTTGTTGGCGGGGTTGTCGGGACTTGGATTCGAACACAGCCGACAATTTGTTGAGAAAGTGATCTTGGAAGGTATCTTTGACGCCCGACTCGGTTCGCAGAGTCTTGACCTTTGACGTCGATCCTAGTGTGCATGCTGTCGTAAATTGCGTGTCGAGGGCACCCAGTGTCTCCTCCCGCTTCCGTGGAGTACCTGGCTGGAATTACATAGTCAGCGACCAATAATGGGACGGTAGAAATTGTATCACCTTGATGAACTCTCGGACACGGTTCAGCATCACCCCAAATGTCTCTGGTACAGTCTTGCGCTTCTTTGCGCCTGCTCGAGATCCAGCATCACTCCCAGCATCACTTGCATCGGAACGCCCGCTGTCTTTGTCGATGACGTGTCCTGCTCCGCTCTTGGCTCGATCCGCAGAATCCTTCCCCTTGACCCAACAATTCCGACAGAAAAACTTCCCTCGAAGTCCAATGTGACATGCGAATTCACTTAGCATTGGATTATCACCCAGCATCGCCATGACCATTGGGATTACAAGTACAGCTTCCTCATATACACAATCCCAGGCCCAGATACCATCCGTCTCGCATTTTCTAACTTGACGTAAGATATCTATTCATCGAAAGAGAAGAATACTCACGTCAACTGCTCGGCAATGCCATCTAACATTTCAAGTGGCGGCGCAATGTTTGACGTGGACAGGAAATGGACATTGTATTCCTTCTGGGCTTCACTCCGCGCGAGACCGGCAGGCGTGAAAAGGAAGCTATTATGCTTGTTCCATTTCTTCGAGACGTTCCCAGATGTGTCGTCGCAGTAGAGCCAAACCGGGAAACAGACTACACGGGATCCGGCAGCTATCTTGCGCCAGCGATTCCCGACCTGGGGATCAGTCAGTGTCCACGGCGACCTGGCCTTATTACAAAGAACATCTAACAAGAAGGTCAGGATAGCGAAAGGATTAGATGTGTGACAAGGGTTACCGTGTATCAGACGCGGATCCGGGACATTGTAGACAGCAGCGTCGCGTTGCAGATCAACAAAATTCTTCATGAAGGATCCGGCTACAGCCTCCAGTTCGTGATCCTGATCTACGCGCCAAGCAGTACCATTTTCGGTGTTGACTATCCCAAGCGTCCAACACCGAGCGTACAGCGAGCCCTTGCGATGAAACCAGCGAAACGGAATGCAGAAGCGACCATCTCGGAGCATCGCAGGTTCATGGATGAAGAAGTCGTCTTTTCCGACATGAGCCATGGGTGTCAACAAATCATCGGGAGCCTCGTGCAGCCATCGGCTTGCTTGTCGTGCTTCAGAGAGCTCATCGCCGCTGTCTTCGGGGTAGAACGATAGATGCGGGCGAACCTTGGGATTGGCCATTTCCTACGTGAGCAAGTCAGTACCTGTTGCTTATAAGCATGGTCTACATACCTGAGCGATGATCTGGGCAAAGTCATTGACAAAGTATTTATGGCCAAGTTTCCCATCGTACGGGATGGTACTGATGCCACACATCTGTTGCAACCGGGCGTTGAGGCGCTGCATGGACTTGACAGAGGGTATATATTGAACGTTGTTGACCTTGAGGAGCCATAAGAAGAGATCAAGTTGACGCTGCGAAAAGACCAAGCGCGGCAGATGCATGAGAATATCTAGGGTACACGACTAGATGTCCGTCAGTAAGAGCGGCATGAGTAGTTGAACTACTCACAAGTCGATCTGTCCACGGGAACCATTCTTCGGAGAAGAGAGGCTTGGTGTTACGGGTGCGAGGGTGAGACTGGTCATCCGCAAGATTGTCCTGGGATTGAGCGCGGTCACGAAGCTCTTGGTTGTACTCGTCGTCTTCCTCGTCGTTCTCGAGTTCCGAGTCCGAGTCCTCTGGTGGCCCATCGTCATCTTCTTCGTCGTCTGAATTGATGTCGTCTACTTGCTCGAACATCTGCATCATGGCGCGGGATAGGTCGCGAGTGGACTGCTGCTCTGCTGTCAGAAAAGGGACAGCATTGTTATCGCCGTCATCACTAGGGTCAGAGAGATCCCACTGAGGATAATTGGAAGGGACATCAGGGAATTCGGGAAAGTATGACACGGGCTATGGACTGTGATCGTACACGGCCAGACGCTCGGATGGATTTCGGATCGTTCACGTGTAGACCTACGTATTCCATCCTGTAATTTGAACTCAGCCCATACCTTTTCCACACTCAGTGCATCGACGATTTCAAATATCCCGTTTACACTGAATGCAATTGTCACGTCAAGCTCCGTTCATAGTCTCGCGGCAATGCGCTCAATGCATAACACAAGATCACGCCGCCTTCGTCACCTGAGTGCCGCGCTCTCGTTGATCAATACCGTCAACGCGCATTTGCCTCCGTGTCACCAGCAGAATTTAGGAAAGCCTCGAGAATGCCTGTTCAATTGAACCCCAAAGGTGTGTCATGACTCTCAGCTGTGAATTCTGCTCATCTCCTTAGTCTGGCGAGTTGTGCAAGACAACAATGGCACCCCGGTCACGGCCACCTGTTTGATTTGTGGCGACGAGAAACCTCGACGCGTCTACAACTGCGCATCACACGAGAAAGGCCCAACTCACATGGACCGCTTGGAGGTTTTACGTGCGCGGGCGGATTCTGCTGCTGCGAACGCTCGCCGTCCCCTACACTCATTCAATTTGGCTTCGGACAAGACCACCTCAGATCCTTTACACTACCTCAACGAACAGGGAACCCGAAAACTTCTCGAATCATTTGCGCGGCTCGCTAACCCTGCCCAACCGCCTTCACGCACAAGTGCTCCAGCCCCTACAACAACCTCTGCGCCCGTTGTCAATGATCCCGTCATTGATTGGAACTTGTTTGAGGCTTACGGCGGGATGGAGGTGGATGAGTCTCCGGAGGTCCAAGGTGCTGCTCGCATTGCTAGCGCGCTTCTCAACTACTTCAATGCCAGTCCTGTTGACGACTCAATCTCTGACGATGATGGCGAGCCCGATCCAGATGAACGATCCGATGATGAGGAAGTACCCGCACCGGATCCCTTCCAAGAACTTCACGGTATGTTATATGTGTGCTTTCTTGTTCGTTGAGTAATTGAGCTTCCTGCAGAAGCGCGCCAGCGCGCTCAGGCATCCACTGTTCCTGGCCCCACCAGCATACAGAGCGACATGGAAACGGCTCGCCAATGGTACCCGTGGCCCAATCGAATTGTATGTCTCATGCTTCACCCTTGCTGATGGCAGAGAGACTGATTGATGTATCAGACGTGCACTCTGGACATTCTGATGCATTTGCCCCGCTCCGTGTTTTCTCAGCGCCAGCTCGACCTTTTCCTTTGGTTGCTTCGCGTCAACGGCGTCTCTGACGTGCCGTCGGTCAAGAGCATGCAGACACTGAACGCCTCTCTGCAAAAACTCTGTGGCATTTCGACCATTGGGTACGATGGCAAGCTGGGCCATAGATACTATGTCAATAGTCTTGCCGACATCATTGCGCAGGTTTGTCCGTAATTCTTCACCCTTTGCTCTACTGATCCGTATACAGGAAATGGCAAATCCAAAAGTTCGCCCACATCTGCACTTCTTCCCTGAGGATTCCGGAGATGAACTTAGCGAAGCGCGCCAAGCTGAACGCTGGCTCAACGAGCTCCCTGATGACCAACTTACACCGATGGTTCGCGTCGGAAAGACGGACTTCTTCATCTATGAGCCCACTTATCTTCGCGACCGCAACTACTGCATTCCGACGCGTTTTTTCACCCGAGACGGAGACCTTCTGGCGAAATGTTGGAAGCTTGAGGTTGTCAATCACCCGGACCGATCTGGTTGGCGAGTCATCAAGACCGACGACTATGTCATTCCAGTCAGTCAATTCATGAAGAGTCTGCCCGAGATTTCGCGTGATGCCACCTTGTACAATATTCCGGATCCATCATGCATCCTCTGTAAGTTGCTGTCCCAACTGTTTCGCATTGCTAACGCGACTTCTAGATGTCTGCGACGCGAACGACATTCATGCGACGGAACCTTGGACATTCACGGACCCAGCCAAAGGCAATCGGTGGCGAGAGATTGCCCAGGGTGCACGCGTTGTCACATTTCCGCTGTGGATGTACTGTGATGACACGTCGGGTAATGTGTCAAAGAAGTGGAACAAACACAATAGTTTCCTCTTCACTCCCGCTGGTCTGTCCAGACATGAGGCACAGAAGGAATACAACGTCCATTTCTTATCGACATCAAATCTTGCGCCGCCCTTGGAGATGCTCGATGGCATTGCGGATCAGTTGGAGTGAGTACACTACTTTTATTCGTACACGGACTTTCCTTAACCGTTGACAGGGAGGCACAAGGGTCTGGGATATGGGCTTGGGACTGTGTTCTCAATGAACCTGTTCTTGTTATTCCGGTGGTACTTGCTCTCCTTGGCGACAATCCAATGCAGAGTGAGTTTGCGTGCCACATCGGACTTCGTGGAAAACTCTTCTGTCGTGTCTGCCATGTGATGGGCAAGGATGCAAAAGGTGGTCGCGAAGAGGTTGACGACGCCGCAAGCGAAGACGATGAAGTCGCAAGCAACGCGGACTCGACGGCCTCAAATTCGAAGTCAAAGCGACGTAAATTTGTGGAGACACTGGATCAAATGGTCCGGCGGGTGACAGCGTTCATCAAGGTATGTCAGTGCAACATTTCTGTGGATTTCTTCTCATCTTTACTAGCCAGGAACACCCCGTAACAGGGAGGAGACCACAGAAAAACTCCGGTCGATGTTCACAACTGCGCAGAGTCTCGGAACCGAGTCCAAAGTCAAGAATATGCGAACTGAGTCTGGCGTCAAGGATACCTATCAGCAGCACTTCTTGGACAACCTCACACAGTCGTACAAGTCCCACCGCGGCGCTGAGAAGCGCCAGGAGGCTCTGGACAAGGCCGTCAAGGATTTGCCTGAGAACATCATCAGTCCAGTCTGGCGTCTGAAAGGTAAGTCTCTCCCAACTATCTGCTTGTGTTCAAGAGGCTCATTCTGATACAGGCCTTGATCCACATTCTGATACACCTGTTGAAATTCTTCACGTCGTGCTCCTTGGATTCGTCAAGTATTTCTGGCGCGATTTGATCAACAACCAGTTGAGCAAGAACGAGGAGAAGAAGAAGCTTCTGGCGACACGATTGACCTCCTTGGACGTAAGTGGGCTTGGTCTGTCACCTCTGGCAGGCGATACGTTGGTCCGATATGCAGGCTCTCTTGTTGGTCGAGATTTTCGCACCATTGCTCAGGTTGCGCCGTACGTGATATACGATCTCGTGCCCAAGGAGTGTCGTCAAGCATGGATTGGCTTGTCTAAGCTTATTCCGTTGATCTGGCAGCCAAAGATTGAAAAGCTTGACGAATATCTGGTACGCACATTCTATTACTCTATGATATCTTTCTCATGATCTTTAGGCCACGCTACGGACCGAGATTCAAAATTTCCTAGCTACCACTGCTCGGTGGACCAACCGCTGGTTCAACAAACCAAAATTTCACATCCTTGTCCACTTGCCCGATCACATCAGGCGGTTTGGACCTGCCATGCTCTTCGCAACAGAGGCGTTCGAGTCTTTTAACGCTATCATTCGAGCAAAGAGCGTACACTCCAACCGGCACGCTCCATCACGCGATATTGCTCGTGGATTTGCGGAGGGCAATCGCATTCGCCATTTACTCAGCGGAGGTCTCTTCTTACTCTATAAGGCAGCACACCGACCGGCGGGGACAGACTCTGATGAGGATGAGGCTTCCATACAGCGTCCTTTCTCTCGAGTGCGGTCCGATTGGACTTCCGTAGGCAAAGGGCCGGAGCTCTTTGTAGCGACACCAAGCACAGTGACGGAATATCTTGGGCATGGTCATGGACGTAGCCTTGATAATCGTGGTAAGGATCTTGTCTTTCGACGTTACAAAGCTTGATATTTTCTCAGGCATGTGCATTCTAGACCAAGACCGAGCGCAACCGTTTGCGGCAACACTGTCGAGTCAGCGATGTCCTAACTTGAGCGTATTAATGGACCCAATATCTGGACTACTCTTTTCGGTATCCACTTTCCGCCGAGCCAAGTTACTTCGTCTTCACAATGGCGATGACTGCAAGATCAATTCTTTTGTCATAGTCCGCGATGGAGGTGCCGCAACATATGTCGCCTGCCTCCGTGAAGTTCTTCGATCCGTCCGCTCCGCTACCGATGCCCCCAGTGCAATTTTGGTTGAGCGTGCTCTGATCCGTACATCGCCACGTTCAACAACGATGTATGGCATGCCGACAGTGACTCTCAACAACGATTTCGCTGTTGTTGATGTCAAGGTCAGTACACTACAATGTTACATGATTTACCGACTCAATTATTATCTAGAACGTTCTGTGCTCCGTCAATGTCCAACATGACTGCGCTTCTCAGAAGTGTCAGGCATCGGGCACTGTACCTGTATTCGAAGAACGAGTGCGAACACAAAAGACGCGAGCGCGTGTTGTGCACACAAACTATGCGGATCATCTTGTCCTTAACACAGCACAGATGCGAGATGGTCTGCTGGTGCAGCCCTTCAGGCTTGCTGGGCTATCATATACGCACGCTGAGCTTGACCATCTCATTCACACCAGCGCAATCAAGGAGCTTCCGACCAAGAAAACCCGACAGCCGGCTGTTCAATCGACTCGGTTACCTCTCCCTCCGCCTCCGGCATCCTCTAGCTTGCATGCAAGCTTCCAACCTTCTCATCCGCCTTCTGCTCTAAGCCATGCATCCCTCTTACCTTTGGGAACATCGACACCAGCTTCTGCGAGGCAGCCCTATTCTCAGCCTCCGCCCCACCCCATTCAAACTCAGTCGTACGCCCCACCTCATATCCCACAGTCTCAATTCTACAGCACTCACCCCGATATCTATCCACACTCATCTTATTCGATTGCACATGCATCGCAACATCTCCCTTCCTCAGAGTATCGCCCAAATGGACATCAAAATATCAATTATCGCTTTCATCCCTATCTACATCCGGTGCTGCCCCGTACATACATCCACCCTCCTCGGGACTACCTCAATCCGTCGAGTCAAGACTCGGCATAGCGTCTTTATCAGTCGGCACTGAAATATTGTACTCTGTGAGCAATCCTTCCAGGGTACGTATCCTTTCGCCCAGTTCCTTGATCTTTTCGTCCTGACGTCTCTCAACTTCAAAGCGCCACTGACACTCTGCCTCGAGGGATTCTTGTGTCTGAAGCCTTTGGACATTCATTATCTCCTTATAGCGATGGATGGCCTGGATGAGTTCGGTTTCTGCCTGCGAGAAATCGACGGGATACACTGGATTGACGTTGGACATAGAGTGGCCAGCAGACTTCACGGGACTCGCATCAGTCAGTACGCCACCAGACAGGACACGCTTTCTATGCTTCGTGAGCATATAGTACTCTGTGTTACGGAAAGTGAGATTGGACGGTTATATATCTTGACGGAACCAA
Organism: Strobilurus luchuensis; assembly: GCA_019915105.1. Lineage (NCBI taxonomy): Eukaryota > Fungi > Basidiomycota > Agaricomycetes > Agaricales > Physalacriaceae > Strobilurus > Strobilurus luchuensis. Next base: position 407,451 of record JAHLMJ010000021.1, on the reverse strand, counting down.
CCATATTTTGCTTGACTTTCAAAGAAGGGTGTTCCGGCCTGCGAGGGGCTACTTCCCATATCGCTTGGTGACATTTGGCGCTTTGATGGGGTTGTTGGACTTGTTGTCGGCACAAGCCCAGCCACGTATTGCGAGTCCGTGAGCTGACTGTCCAGTACCCCGCTGTCATATATTCTACGGAACGTTGGTCAGTCGGAGTTCTTTGCTGCTGAAATCCTCTCACTCACTTCTGAATTTTAGTCCGTGTATGGGAAACAGCGTCACGGATTGGTCGTACTTGAGATTCAGGCATCGCATACGGATCGACTCCTTCTGCATGTGGCCTGGTGACTGCTTGAGCTACAAGGTAATGAAAGCTACTCGGAACGTACCAGACAACAATGCCATCTAGAGAGTATCGGGCATATGCCTCCTCTTGTAACTGAGTCTCCTGGCTGGCATCGTAATCCGAGTCTGAATCGTTTGCCATGAATGCAGGAAGGCGCAGGAAGGCAAGCAGATACAAATACCGATCTCCATTGTCCGCACCAGTGCTTCTTTTTTCTGCCTTCGGTCATGGACGACATGTCCTCTGATTGGACCCCCAGTGCGAACGAACAGCGATCTTTAAGCCCGCCTTTTCCCCAGATCCAAGGACCAGTCATTCCACCTCATGAAGTCGACCAGATGGCTCTCATGTTCCAGCTCGAGCCCTATCAACAACAGCGTCTCCATAGTCTTGTCTCGGTATGCCATTTTCTTGCCACATAGCCGATGAAACCTCACCACATATGATCAGATGGGATCCTTACCACCTGCCCTGCCGATAGCAGATCTCGGAACACGCATCTTTGCACTGGCTAACACTTTTGATCTATACAACCGTCGAAACGCACGTCAGGAAGGAGACACAGACGTGGATCTCAGAGGTCTATTGAAGGACTTACAGGTTTGACTCGAAGCCACCTTTCAGTTCACAAAGGAACAGACAGCAAACATCCGTGCTGTAGTTCAAGACATCATGTACGCTCCAAAATGCGCATCTGTTTTCAAAGTTCATCTTGTGGCCCAGGTAAGCTGTCCGGGATTCGGGAAGTTCTACATCTGACCGAGTCTACAGGGCATTCTGGAGACTGAGCAGATACCATTGAACCTCACAAATGTGTGGAAGAATCCTTCGCGTGAAGCAAAGCTTGTCAGTGTTACAAAAGCGGTGGCAGCTAGTATCCGAAACAACATGCGTAACGATGTATATATTCACTTTCCTGTCTCGAAGACCTCTCTCTGACACAAGCTCCCTAGATCATCAAGCACGTTCGAGATGGGACAAAGCTCTTAGCATTCACGCTCTCAATGGACTATAAATACCGGAGGATCACTGCTAGTTACTCAGATTCTGGTGAAGCTGCAGCTGAATATCTCGGGCGAGAGCTTCGCAATGCGCTCTGGGTATGATTTGCATGCTTTCTGTATACTCTCACAGGCTCTGATCCTTGTACAGCATCATTTCGTTCATCTCAACCCGCAATATGCAGTCGAGAAAAGCAAGGACGAAGAGGACGACTCGGTTGATATGGAACATGGACTACCAACGTCTGAATCTGGTTCATCGGAATCAACTCAAGGCTTGGAAGGAGTCCCGGCGCCTGAGGGCGAATTGGCTCCCGTATCCAAGAAGAGAAAGGCCACTACCTCCACAAGGAAACAGTCGAAGAAGCGGTCATTCTGGGGTGCTCTTGAAGCTTGGGTGGATAGTCTGCGAGAGAAGTATGGGTCAAATTACACAACAGACGGATGGAAAGCGTACGTCTCAATATACTCTGGAACAGTCTCAATACTGAGTGTTTTTGAGATTCCTGGAGTTTGTTGTCTGCCTTGATAACAACGGATTCAAGACATTACCGATTCCGACCAGTACTCCGACGAACGGCACAATAGCTACAGCCTCACCCTCAGCCACGTCTCCTCAGTCCGACCCATTCCGAGATGACTTTCCATCGCAATCTGTGCCCTCTATGCCCTATATCAGCACCCAAGGGTCTTTGGCTTCGAGTCTGACTGGCATCATGAGTGGCTTCCAGATCAATCGCCCTCCCTCGACACCTCGGGGACTGTAACATGTAGATACTATATAGCAGCAATTGTCTTCTGTATGTTGCACTATCTATGACTCTTATCATCATAGTACAACTCGTTTCGTGAGATTTTGAGGCGATTGTTGTCGGTGAGAATGCTTCTCCAGGACCTGCAAACTTTGGGCACGGCTGTGACAGACATGCTCACAATCACCATACTGGCCGTAGCTCCTGGGGCTCGTACCCGTAAGCGAGGTGATGACTGATTCTAAATTCTATAACATAAACAATTCTATGCAGTCAAATTTGAATAGATCTGGCAACTGTACAATGCAGAAAACAATGACTCTCGAGCACCCAAGGTGACTTCCCGTTTTGGCCACCTTGTGGTATTGCGGCTGTGCGCCATCAATTTTCAATCTCCCTTGCTTCCTTCCTCCCTCTCATCGACACTCTGAGCACCAACGACCACTCACGAAGGGCAGCGACATCACCAGCAATCAACTAGACCACCAGAAAAGTGACTTGCGAGGACAGACCGGCAAAGAAGCAAGGATGACGACCTGCGAGGGCTGACAACGACACACATAGCGAGGACGCAAGGATAACAACCTACAAGGATTGACGACAACTAGCGAGTATCGACGACAACTAGCGAGGCCGCAAGGATAACGACTTCCGAGAACTGACAATGGAATGACCTGCAAGGACTGACGATGACCTGCGAGGACTGACAAGGAACAACCAGCGAGGATGCAAGAATAACAACTTGCGCGAACTAACAACGACTAGCAAGTACCGGCGACAACTAGCGAGGACGCAAGTACCGACGACGACTAGCAAGCGAGGTCAACAACCTGCGAGGACTGACGACGACTAGCCAGGATGCGAGGATAACGACCTGCAAGAACTGACGACAACTAGCAATTACTGACAACGACTAGCGAGGACGCGAGTACCGACGACGACCAGCAAGTACGCGAGGTCAACAACCTGCCAGGACTGACGACGACTAGCCAGGACGCGAGGATAACGACCCGCAAGAACTGACGACAACTAGCAATCACCGACAACGACTAGCGAGGACACGAGTACCGACAACGACCACCATCAGTGAGGATGAAAGGACAACAATACAACAACCCGCGAATACACGGAGGAATGCACTGACACTGGTGCACAAGACTAGCAGCAAGGCATGTTCACAGGTATGTTTGCTGCCCGTCTCAATTGACAATAAGATAACAGCCTCCAACAGTGTCCTTTTGTCCAACCTGTTTATGCATCGCATGGGGCTGCTTTGTACAAGATATTGTGTTTCCGTGCAATATATATGATCTCCCTATTTTTTCCTGTGTGATCTCGAGGTGGACTGGTGGATGTCGGTAAAATAGTGCAAGGCGCCTGGGGGCGGGAGCGCGGGCGCAGGCGCAGGCGGGATTCTACCCTGTGTATGCATGCCAAAAAGGTGTATACTATTATGTGTGCCGACGGACAAAGGACTATGAGTTTACTCTATAACTTTATGAGCTGAATGCATTCTCAGTCATTTCAAATTGGTTATGCACACAATTTGTTTTCCTAAAACATGCACTGAGCTTGATCAGATATGCACTGAGCGCATGGGCGCCAAATATGGGTTGATTCCATCACTTTGGGCTACCTGTGTAGATACGTCATATTGCATGACCTTATAAGATGTCCGTATGAGAGACATCATATTATAAGCCAATACAAAAACCTGTAAGCTTTCTAGGGTATTATAGCTGGGCCGTCTGGCTTGTGTTACTATTCAAGAGTGCTGTAGTGTATATCTCATAGCCTTGGTCACAGCTCAGTACTGCAGGTGATTCTGCACCAAGGAAATGTTATTATTCGGTCTACAGGTCGTCATATCCTAAGTCGTCTTCCTCCTCGTCATCGTCTTCCTCCTCGTCATCGTCTTCCTCCTCGTCATCGTCAGCGTCGTCGCTGTCACCCTCTTCTTCTTCTTCCTCATCCTGGTCGTTGTCTGCCGCTGCAGGCAGTTCGTCGTCTTCCAAGTCAATGTCCAAATCAGACGGAAGAGTTCGAGCTGTGATTTCCGCTTCCTCATCGACATCCATGCCCTCTGTAACTGTGTCAACGTCCTCCGGCCGAAGACCTGCGATATCCGTCACCGAATGCCCCACACCACCGCCGAGATAGCGCATGAACATGTCACGATCAACGAAACTGTCAATGTTGTTAGTATCAGATACACGCAACAGTAATCCGGTCTCACATGTTCACATAATAGTTTGTCCAGTCATCAGATTGATCAGGAAGGCGAGCGCGAGTCGGTGAAGCTGTCTGCAGCAGCTCCAAAGTGCGTTCGTCAATGAAGGACGGAATCAGATGAGCGCCTCGCAGAACAAGAGACGGATCCAGGAAGCCGAAAGCAAAGTCATCGGCCTCGGGAATGAAACCGACTTTGTGAAGGCGTGCTGCCTTGCGTCCTGACTTCCACCCCGGTTCATCGCCTAGCCATGGAACCCAGAGGAATTGGATCGTCTTTGCTTCGGAGCCTTGGACTGCAACGTCGCCATGGTAGATGCCAAGCACCTGAGCATACCAGTACGGATGTGCGGTTGGCTCAGTCTCTGGGGAGCGGACCATGACAAAGGGGTGTGTCCGTGGGTTGATAGTGTCTGAATCCCTGCGAACATCGTAGGTTGTGTAGTTGATACGTGCAGTTTGATGCTCATACACGCGGTTCCCGATGATACGCACTGATGCACGATCCTCGTTCGTGAAGGCATCGTGAGTGTCGCCTTCATGCTCGAAGTCTCGCTTGCGATGGCGGGCAAGAATATGATTTCGAAGTTTGTTCAGAAAGTCCTATGTACATCAGAAACGATACAATGATGATGAACGCAGGAGACACACTTTCTTGGCTGGATCACGGTTGTTTTGTACAAACTTGAAAAGATCGACGACTGAGTTGCGAGATTCGGAGATGGTATGGTGACATAGCAATGACTCGGGCGTCACAATCTCGGTGGGTTTGGTGTCTTGGAATATGCGCTTCCGCGTGTATTTTTTGCCCACCTGCTTCGTGGCGTCCTTCTTGTTTGTGAGTCCGTAGAGCGCCTTGATCAAGCGATGTGCCAATTCGCCCTGGTCACAAAGGTCAGTACGGAGTTCCTTGAGCTGTCATCTCCTTACCAGTTGAGTCGAGTACGAGTCTGTGGTCCCGAAAGTGCGAATGGATTGTACATAATCACCGAGAGAATGAAATTTGTATATAAGAAGGTTGAACACCTTTGGACGACGGGTCGAAGAGCCTGTCGGTGGCAAGTTTGTGCCTTGCTGTTCTTGACGCCGTTGAGCAGCACGGTCTCGTGCAGCAGCCTCTTTTGGCAGCTCAACAGTGGTGTAATGAGGACAGAGATGGTCCCTGAACCCGCGGAGTACCTGACCAAGAGTTACGGTAGCCGTCTCAAAGACTGTGAGGCTGTCGTCCGTGTGCATTCGAAGCTTGGCAAGGGCATGCCATTCGGCAACTCGATACAGCATGGTGAGCAGCTGACCATTGTACGGCTCTGGTAATAGACCTTCGAACGCTGGTATCGCGCACTTGAGGTGCATGTTGGAACATGCCATGCTGAGAGAAAGAAAGGGTACACACCTGTAGCAAGTCTTCGAAATCTCTAGCCGCTAGTTTTTTCATCTCCGAGCAATTAGATGAGAATCGCCGAATGGTGTCTCTGCCAAAGGTGCCAATCATACGGTATCTGCAATGTCAGTGAGCTATGGTATGGCTGAGAGAAGGAGACACATTATACATACCGTTGATCAAGCTGGCGAACCAGTTCGCCGCTGGGAGCTGCTGCATACAGAATCCGAATGAGGTGAGAGAACAGTGCCTTCCAGACGCCTAGTTCGAACTCATGAAGAAGATCGACCACAAGCATACTGAAGGGATCAAACGAATCACCAAGGATGTGAACAAAGGCATTCTGAATCCACCGTCAGAACCAAGTTGCTGATCGATGAAGTCACTCACTCTTGTGGGAACACCGGAGGTGGATTTGAGGAGTTTGTCAATGACTGAACCGCCGATAGCACGTCCAACGCGATAGATCTGATCACGAGCGATGGTGACCAAGTTTCCAAGGTAGGAGCGGAAGTTCTTGAGGCGAAAGCGAAAGTCAAGTTTCTGCCCCATGCGATCCAAATGAGCCTTTGGTATCAGACAACGAGGACACGGAGAGAGACCCTTGTCCCGAATAGTTGCCAGAAGAACTCTAGAGGAAGGTTAGTACAACACGGTAAATGCTTGAAACAAGCGCACTTTTCAGGATAATCCGCCGAATAGGTGAACAATCGCGGATATACGCGTCGTTCGACACCATCAGCACAGAGGATGACCATGCCATACAAGTAGGCATGCACAAAGTCCGGGTCACCCAGGAGAAAGTCCCAGACTGCGTGCATAAGGTCGCGGCGAGAGTGGGCTAGAATATCGCATTTCTGTGTCTTCCAGTTGGCATTGACGCATGCAGCAAGATCTTGGAATGAATCGGGTAACTAACATACAATGAGCAAGATATTAAGCTTGATAACCAACAGCTTACTGAAGGAATGTACGCCACATGGTGCATTGCGCCAGAGCTGGGCCGGCTCCGAATGTACTTTGAGAGATTTCCGAATGTGAGATAGATCAGCCATGCCTTGGCATTGCCAAAGTTTGTGAGATGTGTAGCGTCGGAGAAGAACATCAGAGCAGCTACCACCCGCTCTAGCTTGCAGGAAGGATTGTCTCGGGGAGGAAGAGAGCGAAATTGCAGGTCATCGTGGGCCTTGATGAAGGCATCCGAAGTGTAGATTTCATTGAAAATCCGCGTCATAGCCGCGCCAGTGCCGCGGAAAAGTTTGTGAGGAAAGAGATGGAAGTGGCGCCCCAGGCTACCTGTGAAAGCCGTCTTGATCACGTCTGTTATTTTCCTGTAAAAGAGGCCCGGTATGCGCGCCTTCTCTCCGGGCAATCCCTTCTGCCCAGAGGGAACATCGATCTCGACCTCCGTCTCTCTGAATGAAGAAAGCAGTGGGTTCGATGACTCCTCCGCAGCCTTGTCCATACGCGCTGTCTCTGTAGCAACTCGAAAGTGGCGTAGATCCTCAGGCTTGAAATTTGGAGCAAGAAGAACGTCTTTGATGAGACGGTCAACCTCGCCGCCAGACTTTGCGGTGTTCCCGTTGTTGACCCACTCCATCAAGCGATAGACAGCCATGCTCTTGAATGGCCATGGAGGATCGGTGGATCTGCCAGAGGAATTTGAGGGAGTGGCAGCAGGAGTATCCGAGGAGGCAGGTATGTTGGATAAATCCTTGGCTTGGACGTACTCCTCCGGATCATAAGACGGTCGATGCGGGTAACGTCTCCATAGCCCAAATTTGTTGGCAACTGTTTCGAGTGTGTCTCGTACAAGCAGACGTACACGAGCTACGGGAGGTACTGCTTCTGGGAGTATGTCTTGGACACGCCTGGGCAGAAAAGTCGACCGTTGGAAGTGTGTAGGTCAGAAGGAGGATCATGTGGGTTGGGAGGAGGGTCATGGGTAGTGATCTGCTGGCCCGGCTTTGGCCTGAAGCCGCCGGCCTGGCCTGGCTTGGCAAAGCTCTGGCTCATCCAAATGTCAAGCCAGGCCAAGGCCGTCAATCACGGCTGGCTCTGGCCTGGCTTCGGCTTGAGCCACGGCTTGGGGCGGGATGCGGCGGGATGCAGGCGGGATGCAGGCGGGATGCGGCGGGGTGTCTCAGATGGTACGCCTTGTTCTCAAAGACTACGGGTGACATATCTTGTCAAGGCAAGTCAATCTCCAGTGGACACCTGAGCGTCGCAATCACTGAGCAGTCGTGATTCCCAATCCGGACATCACTCACCGCTCGTCGCGCGACCCAAATTCCATTGCGCTACTACTAGGACATGGTCCCAAGGTGGCTACCAATGGCTACCAGACATTACGGTTTCGCCGAGGTGGAGCTCCCGCGACGTCTTGCAGTACACTTCATCCAATACCTGACAGGGTGTTGAGCCACGGCTCGACGGCTGGCCTACGGCTTTCAGGATCCCAAGCCAGGCCATGAGCTTTGCGAAGCCGTCGCCGCGGCCCGGCCTGGCTCTGGCCCAAGTACGGCTGGCTCACGGCTGGCCTGGCCTGAAGCCAGAGCCGGCAGATCACTAGTCATGGAAGGGAGCGTTATCAGGAAATGCGTCCATTGGATCGTCAGCGGGAGCGTTGCAATCATTGCTCAAAGAGGTGTCCATTGGTGTGGGTGTTGAGGAACAAGCGACAGTAGATGAGGGTCCGGGAGCTCAAGATCTTTGTGCTCTTGCTGAAGGAGCAGGCTTAGCAATGGGTGGAAGATTCTACAAACTGTAAGAAACAATTCAAACTCGGAAAGGGCTAGAGACGCACCATTCTAGCTCGTCTTGCAGCTGCAGCATTGCCTGGCATCCCTTCTAGTCGTCTCTGCCGGCTTTGTGCCACGGAGTTCTTGTAAGGTTGGCATTTGTTTTGATGAACGTTGAGGGCGCGTGAGGTATCGAAATTTTTTGCACAAGCGCATTCGTGGATCGGCATCCCCCAATTGAGTTGCGAAATGCACAGACAAGAGGTGATGGCAAAGACGACTGCTATTGCAAGAAGGCGCCGCAGCTGCATCGTTGGCAGCGTCAACCGCTGGTGATGGAAGTATGCAAAGAGGCTCGCAAGTCCAAAGTACCAAGACAAGCAAGACATCAGGGTTAGGGTTCTTACATAGGTGAAAGTGCGCCGCCGACAAAGTCTTTATTAGAAATATGGTGTGCTCAAATCAACCTGCATTTGAGTGCAGACATCAGATTGTCAAGTATTTCAAGTGGCACAGACTTGTAAGAGAGGATTAGGTAGCAGTATACAGTCCAAGTATAGTACGAGATAATTAGAAATGTACTAGGCATAGTCCGTTATATACAACTACGTGCACCCCGTTAAGGTCGCCAGCCCGGGCGTCGCGTTTGCTCACCTGCACCGAGCCCAACAGCAAGGACGACGGCCAACGGCAGTTCCAGCTGCTCAGTCCGTCGGACGCGTTGGAGCTCCAGCATGGCGGGACAGTGTAAGTGGTGGGTACGGTGCACGCGAAAGTGTCGGCCAGACGGGGAGGAACCTGCGGATGGATGGGGGGCAGTTCCTCGGGGATAGGTCGATGGGTTCTGGGGGTGGTGTGTGGGAGGATGATTGGGACTTGCTGTGCCGCCGCGGGAGGTGCACCGGAGCGCGGCAAAGTACATGCATGGTACGGGCCCTGACTTTGAACTCAACACACTGTATCATACTGAGAGACGGCGACTGCGCACCTGTGACCATCAGATCGCCCTCGGCGCTGCTCAGCATGTCCGCGTCGAGCAGCCATTCCACCTTGGCCTGGGTGAGCGAGCTCTTGAGGTATGAGTGGAAGACGTCTTCGATTACGCGCTCGTGTGGCGGTGCGCGGTTGTGTGGGGAGCGAGTACGGCAATAGTGAGCGTTACCGCGTGGAGAGGCGGTGTTTTCGCGCGAGTGGCTGACAGCGGAGTCGTCGACAAATGGTGGACATGTCAAGTCAGAGCTGGTGGAGGAGTCCATCACGAGTAGATACGAGTCGGCAATTGCAGCGAGAACTGGTTGGGCGTTGACGACAGTGGCTACTGCTTGGGCGTTGACGGCAATGGACGGTGGAGACGCATGGTGGGTTTGCACAGCGGCGGCAGCAAGAGCTGCTTTGGTACTTGCAAGTGCGTTCCCTGGGGACTGAGCGGGTGAGTAGGCCTTGCGCTGACAGCATCTGCTGTCAGACGCCGCACTGCAGTCCGGGGTGAACATGAGAATACTCACCTTTTATACCAAAGTCCTCATCAACAAGACGCGTGGGGCGCGTCTTCACGTGGGTAGCTGGTGGTGTTGGCTATCAGTGTCAAAGTTGGCCTTATTTCGCCCCAATCACGGAGGTAATAGGGACCCTTGATGGGATTTGTCAGTGTCATTATGTAGTAACATTACTCTGCAAGTCCCGCCGCTTGAGCCCGCCTCCCCGCCCCAGAAATACTATTCCCCACCCCCCTAACCCTGACCAACCCGAACCTTTCTAACCTAACCGGAGCTTAGGGCTTGCCCTAAGCTCCACCCTAACCGTCTAACCCAAACTTAGGGCAAGCATAGCTTGCCCTAAGTCTCCAAACCTCCACCCAAAAAGACTTAGGGCAAGCAAAGCTTGCCCTAAGTCCAATAAGATAGACTCACTGCACTTTCTCGCAAAAAAAAGAATCAACCATCCGGGATCGAACCTAGCCAGGTAACCTAGCCTACACGTATGAGCAAGACTCGATACAGTAGGCTAGGTAAACCGGCATCAATAAAATGCGTGAACATCTTTTGGCCATGTTTGGCACGGTCGGATCAGTCGGTCCGCCAGCTATTATACCATATACGGAAGGCGAAATTTGCGCCTGCTCCTGCAAGACCTTCTTGCGACATTGGTAACCCTCCCGACACTCATTCCATGCTTTAAACATAAATTTATTATCAACTAATCATGTCTGCATCTTTGGCCGCGTTGGACGCGTCCCAGATGACAGTCACTCAAGCTATATTAGACGCGTCTCCGGTCTCATTATGTGACCGAATGCGCGTCCTTCCGACGTACCTTGTTCCGTGGGACTTCATTGAGGGCCTCGACTTAGACACAAAGATAGTTGCCTTGCGCTTCTGCTTACTTGTCTGGGAGAGATCGTTACATACAGAGATACCACGGCAGAACCAACTCGAGGTTGCACTTGCAATGTATGCCCGTAAAGGCGACGTGCTTGCTATTGCTGGAACAGGAACAGGAAAGACACTCATGATGGTGCTTCTACTTCTCATGGAGCTTGTGCCTTCCATTGCTGTCACGATATCCCCACTACAACGACTGCAAATCACACAGGTACTTGCGGTATATGCTGTCACGGTTCTCGACTTCTGACTACTGTGTTTACAGGCGCAGGTGTTCAATGATAGATATGGGATCCCAACAGTCTGCATCAATGATGATACACCTCGGAACGCAGAGTACTGGGCTGTAAGTCTACTCGAAGAATTGTGAATGGAGTAACATGTGACTCAATCTGTTCTGAAGGATAACGTCTTCAACTTCTCCACGCGAACTCCAGGCAGAGCGCGCCACCTCATTGTAACGACCGAGCAATGCTTCACAAATCCACAGGGACATCTTCCACGTATGGGTCAATACCTTCGTAATCCAGCCTTCCGGAAATACGTGCGGTACTTCTTTGTAGATGAGATACACACCGCACACTATGCGGGTATCAGTCGCTATGGCCTCCCCGCCTTTCGACCCACCTGGGGCAGGCTGAGTGAAGTCAAAGCTTTGTTCCCGTCCTCTGTTCCTTGGCTTGGCATGCCGGCAACTTGTCCTCCACACGTCGAGGCCAGTATTCGGGAACTAGGTATTCTGGCCGCGGATCATCAAACCTATCGCATCACCGTCAACCGTCCAAATACTATCTATGCAATGCACCAGGTCAAGGGGTCAGTTGACGACATTGAGAACTACCGATGTCTTCTTCGTGACCTAGATCCCATCTCACAGCCACGGGTTCTTGTCTTTTGTCGAACAAAAAATCAAACTAGAGCACTTGCAAAAGCCTTGACGCAATTCCTTCCTGCGGATCTTCAACAGAAAGGAATCATTCGACACTATCATAGCAAAATGTCCAAGAAATATCTTCGCCGCACCCACAAGGCCTTCACAGATGCGGACGGCGCTTGCCGTATCCTATTCTCAACATCTGGCGAGTCAACCGTCAGTCTACATTCGTCTGCAATAGCTCTCACTGACAGAATGCTTCCTAGGGTGTTGATTTTCGTGATGTTGCCATCGTGGTCAACAATGATGTACCCGCGGATATACCCTATAGTGCACAGTGCGGTGGCCGAGCTGTTCGCATCGCTGACACGATTGGCATCTACATCATCTTTTACGAGGCATGGGCCGCCGATGCAGATGGGATCCCCTTAGAGGACTTCACGAATGAGTTTGGAGATGATCCCGACCGTCCTCGTGCCAAACTTACAGAGAAGTCTACAAAGCAAGAACGTGCGGGGTTTGCGCCAATCAGACTGATTCAGCTCCTTGCTGTTGGCTTCTGTATTCGACGCTTTCTACGTGACTACTTCCATGATACGGCCGACGACGGTACACATCCCCTTTCAGATTAATCTACAGCACTCTGACCTGCTCATTATAGCATTGAAGTACAACGGTCGATTCTGCTGTGACCGTCATCATGATGGCTTCCATCTCCAGGATTTTTTGCCCGGTCCTCTCAATCCTCCGCCTCTCGAGGACAAGTTGCCACCCACTGTCACCACTCGCAATCGGTACCGCCCAACCGCATCTCAGGAGAAGCTTGCTCCGCTTCTCAAAGCATGGCGCCGCAAGGAGTATCTGAACGATGATATGCGCGCGGTCTTCCCGGAATATCTCATTCTTTCAGATCAGGATATGAAGTCTGTTGTCCAGCTGCGTCCAGACTCGGATGCTCTTGCATCACCTTCTCTGCTTGCATCACACCTCGGGCAGACGACTGACTGGGAGCGCTCATGGGCTGAACCATTACACTCTTTTCTAATCCAATTCGACAGAAGCCACCCGGTTTCGTTTGTGCGGCCGCGCAGCTATGTTGCTTCTGCACCAAAGTCCAAATGTATGAAGACCAGCGAGGATGAGGAAACACCTCGACTTACCATTCGCATTCGGCCATTACAAGATGTTTTGAATTCACCTTCTCGCCGTCGTCGTCATTAATCTCTCTAGTATACAGCACATAATCTATATATTTAGTCATCATCATTAATATCATTGTCGAAAGAGAATTGAGCTGCATCAAGCTCATTCGCCTCCTCCTCTGCTACATCAAAACCAGTATCATTAATGAATGCACGCATCTTCTTGTTGAAGGTTCGTAGTGTCGAAGACGCAAGCTTAGAAAGACCAAGAGCAAGGAGATCTGGTGCGACCTTGACTCTGGAATTTCCCGCTCGGCTCTCGAGATTCGAGAACCTTCTGTATTTCTAGCTCCCGCACAGTATCAGCAATCTTCCACACAAGGGATGAGACATCGGGGGGTGTTTTGGTTGCACTTTTGTACGATGTATCCATCATGCTTCCGAAGTGCTTTTTGACGGCCTGTAGTTCGACAATAGCTGCGGAGACTTCACTGAGTCGATCCCATGATCCATAAAGGCCTTTGGATGAGAACAACTGCTTCAGGTATCCGATCAGATGCTCAGTGTTCAAGTCGATTGGCATGAAATGTCCTGGTAGGCCGGATACTGTCATCAAAAAGTTATCGCGCATTATATCTCTGCAAGCGTATGATCAGCTACCATACAATGAATGCTATATGACTTACGCAAACTCGGGTGTCCAGACACGCTTGAAGTTGTGCAGTAGATGTAGAATCTCGGTGCAGTAGTTGTTAGAGCCACCGCCACGGAAAATGGCTGCGATATTAGGTAGGATGTCTTCGATGCGTCCGAAATCACCGCTTGACACGGCTGTTGTGAGTTCGCAAAGATACAGCAGGTCGCGTAAGAGGAGACGTGTGTTTTGATTGATCACATCGTCTGCGGGGTTCCTTTCGGTCGCGTCACTCTTGTCCAGTGGTTCCGGGATCGGTGTCGCGAAATCATCGAGGATCTCTGCCGCGATCTTCATCAAGGCCTCGGGTGTAGGTTTTGATGCGGCAAACTCTACCAACGACGCGTATCCGCACTTCTGGCGCCATGCGTCCATCAGAAGACCGTCACGGATCTGTCCCAGTGCAGCCATAAGAGTATGGTAGTCCGGCTTCTCTCCCGCCAGACGCTTCTTGTTCAGAACAAGAAAGTAGTGTGCCAGAGAGCCGTGTTGAGAGTGATTGAACCGATGTTTATGGAGAAGGCACCAAGCCAGATTCATGATCAGATGGAATAGCCCAATTCCCAGTTGAAAGATCATACGCGTCTCCCAGGCTGAGACGTCGCCTTCGCGCTCTGCCTGAGCACCGCGAATACGAGCACAGGTGAGCTGATCCGGGAAAACAGGAACAGCCATGTCGGAAAGATCTTCGGGATCGCGTTCGAGCTGATTGATGTACACTTCGTCATGGAACAGGAGGTTCCCATCGATAGATGCTTCTTCGATGGTCGATGCTTTGAGAGGGTAGAAGCGCTTGGTAGAATGGAAGGGAAGTGGGCGCCGAGGGATGTATTGGAGCTTGGGATGAGACACGTATGTGTCATCCTCCGTAAAGGTAGAGATGAATCGGAACAGAGTCCTTACGATCGTAACATGACACTGGGCCATATAGTGACGTTGACTTTCGCGCTGAGGCCTTATCTCGGCGAACGTGAGATCAGTAGCATTCTGGAGACGATCCAGTATTGGCTGTAGCAAGAGATCTGAGGCCCGTCGAACGCCCCAAAGCTCGTACAACACAGGGAAAGTACCTGATTGGACTTTCGGCATCGACCCCGGGACCTGTTCAACGAAGATCGAGGAGCTGAAGTTGACGTTGTCATACGTGAACATATGAGGTCCGAATGAGAACGCTCGCCCCAGCTGCACAGCACGAGTAGCAAGAGAGGAGATGGTATTCAGAGCGGTAGGAAAGGACATGGACAGAGCGGAGTGATTGAGAGCCTCTATCATCCTCTTTGAGCTACCGGTGGCCCAAGCAAAGACCGTGAACATGAACTGATACATGGAACACGTATTTGAACGGACGTGGAATGCTTGCGCTGTCAATATATTGCGAGCCTGCAGCGGAATGTAAGACACATATACAGTGAACGACGAATGAACTGACCAGAGCCGCATAACGCTCCTTGTTTGTTGACGAGTACGAGCCCGTAGTTGCTGCAGTCAGCATTGCGTACCACCATGGCATCGCTTCGCCACCAGTCACCGGCACCTCCTCGCCTGCATTGCCTGGTCGCGATCCAAACATAGAGTTGACATCCCAGGATGAAAGGAACTCGGCGGTCACGTCGGAGACGTTGATGCGCATGCTCTCCATTCTAGCCTCGAACTCTTCCTGAACCTGCGTGCAAGCATACTCCAGCGCATAGGGGGCCATCCATATCTTGACCCTCTCTTTAGCCCACCACCACATCAATGTGATGATGTATATCAGCCATACACCATCGGGACGGTAGAAACCGTTCTGCGTCTTATCGAATTGTGCATTGCGGCGGTCCATGATGGTATAGAAGAACTCTCCAGGTGCGATGTCAATGTCCTTGAGTGCATTCAAAGCTCTCTGCGCCTTTGCCTGTACACCTGGGGTCGAGACGGCGTAAGGGAACTTTCGCCCGTCGCGGACATTCGAGAGGGATGATAGTCTGGGTATACTGGAGGAAGCGGGTGGGAAGGAATGGTCTGGCTCGAGAATTGGACTCTCCGGGACAGTTTGATTCATATCCACGTCGGATTGTGGGCGTGTTGGATCGGGTGATTGAGATGGAAGTGCATCTGCTACATCAGTGATGGGTGGTGGAAATTGATCAGACGACGCGCCGCAAGCATCAATTTGCATGGGAGAAGGTGAACGATTCCATTCCGGTTGAACGATCCCATGCTTGCTCACACGCGACGGTGTGTCTGCGGTGTATAGAACTGACTTTGGCGGCCGTCCTCGCGGAGTCCTGCCCAAGAAGGAAAAGACGTGTTGGCTAGCGGATTCAGATGCAGAATGTTGCAGATTTGGTGTAGAGTACGATCTATTGAGTTTCCTGGGCCCAGATGGGCGCGAGGAAGAAGGCGCAGCCATCTGGCTTGACGTCCTGCTTGTCAGAAGAAAGACATCGATATCGCCTTCCGTATATGGTATAATAGCTGGCGGATCGACTGATCCGACCGTGCCAAACATGGCCAAAAGATGTTCACGCATTTTATTGATGCCGGTTTACCTAGCCTACTGTATCGAGTCTTGCTCATACGTGTAGGCTAGGTTACCTGGCTAGATCGAACCCAGCTCCGGCTAACTAGCGGCATCCGCCTATACCAGTTAGCCACCGTGCCATTTCCTGACTTGTTCTGACGCTGTCAGATTGGTCTGGAACGGCCCGCCATGTCCAGAACAGTATTAGGCACGGGACATCCATAAGGAGCAGTCTTATTGCGCCCGTGATTGGGGCGAAACAACAAAAATGCAGTGTCAACAAGAGAAAAGGGCTGCGACAAGGTCCAATGACCCTTTACCGCGTGTAAAGCCCAGAACGGAAGGGTCTGGTCTTGTCTTCGTGGGCATCTGCCCTAGCTGGGGCAGATTCCCGCGCTCGTGCTCACCGCCGTCGCGCTCATGCTCACCGCCATCAGCAAACTAGCATCAGCTTTGGCTTCCGTGCTTGGGCTTCCCGGTAACTTTTGCTTGGGCTTCCCAACTTCCAGTGCTTGGGCTTCCGCATTTCCAACTTCCGGAGCTTGGGCTTCTGCACTTTGAAGCTTCCGGCACTTGGCGTTCACTTTTGATACTTGCCGCCTACTTGGTAATTTCATACTCACAATATGTAAATGGAGACATCAATACACTGTTTTACCATAGTAGTGGCTTGTTTTTGTGTCTCAAGATGGCTTACAATGCAACTTTAGCATATTTTGAACTCGCTTCATCTGAGATCGAGTCCAAAGCCGATTCGGATCAAATACAAATGACGTGCTTGACCACGTGCCAGTTCAACTTTTTTTTCTTCTTCGAAGTCCGTTCTGTCTCTTACTCCCATCATCATCATCATCCCAACGCTGCCAGTTTTGCCTCAACAGAGGATGTCATCTGTCAACGAGGACGAGGTCATGTTACGCCGCCAGGCCAAGGCCATTCCATAATACCAGGCCGAGGACAATTTCTGCCGACGAGGACAAGGATGGTGCCTCCCAACGACGACAAGGAAATGGACGAGGACTTGTACTATCGAGGACGAGGACCCCCCAACGAGGACGAGGACCCACGAGGACGAGGACCCAACGAGGACAAGGACCGCGACGGGACGAGGACCCCAACGGGACGAGGACGCGGACACGCCGAGGACGAGGAGCACAAGCACGGCACGGACACGACAAGGACGAGGTCATGAATACAACGAGGACGAGGAGGCGGCCACGACGAAAACGGGGAGAGCGGCAGAATACCACATTGGCAAATCCAACCGACCGCGGCGCTGTACGCGCAGATACGATGGTCACGATGTGCGACGGGGCGGTGGTGGGGTGTGTTGGGCACGTCAGCAGCGGATATTTAGATTATACTACTTGTATACCATCAATAATATGGATTTTATTGTTCACTATCATGTCTGAAAGCCCCGTAAAAGCCCACTCCCCGCCAATTTGTGAGCCTGCTTCCATGATAATTTGCCGGCTTGAGGAAGACACGACATCACTTCTGAAAGCTGGCATTGACTTCTTAAGCAAAATGACCTAGCTTGTAGAAGATCAACATCTTTCCGGCTTCGCGCACTTCCGGAGCTTCCACAAGTGCGGGAAGCACTCCGGGAAGCACTTGCTAGTTTGCTGATGGCCGTCGTGCTCATGCCTTCCGCCGTCCTGTGCATCCTTCGGTCATTCTGCTGTCGAATCTGCTATATCTGATGACCTCATTCTCGGGCACGACTGGCGATTTGCAGGCCGCCGCCACTCATTCTGAGCTGTGACATTGAGCAACCGGTGAATGCTTGGCTTGCGAACAAACTGAACGCTTTGGGAGAGGATCAGGAGAGGATGGACACATCTATATTCCTTGAGTATCAATTGTATATTCCTTTCAGCTTCTGCAGATGACCCAACTTCAACATGACCTGCGTCTTTCCGGCCAAGCGAAGCTTCAAGTCGTTATGTGCTCTCATCTCCCGCCTTTGTCCCATCTCCTGCAGGCGGGCTTCCTGCTGGCGGACTACCGCGCGCGCTGCTGCAATACGAGCATCGGTTTCCTGTGATTCAGCAATGCCAAAGTCGTCGATGAGGCCGTGAACATAGGCGAGATGTTTCAATTGCCATGCCCCATCGCGCTCATCATTCGGGATCTCAAGGTGATCTGGGTTTGCCAGTGCTTCCTCCACATCGACGCCTGTAAGGATCTGATACACTTTCAGAGACATTCAATGGGACCGTCAGAATATTGGCGCACCGTATCATCCCATTTCCACTCTGAGTCGTTCTCTTTAGGGTCGAATGGTCTTTCTCGTTCTGGAGGGGACGGCGATGGTGGATCTTCTTTGCGAGAAAGTGCGGAACAGTTTTCGAGTGGACTGGAACGACTCAGACGTCCTTCGACAGCAAGTTGAATTGCCTGAAGGTGCTGGGGATCTCTTTGACCCTTCTCGGGAGAGAAGGAGTGGTCGCGCTAGAGGCTGCATTTGAGTAAGTCCATACCCTATGGATGCACTTACCTCTGACATGTTATGAGTTAGTGGTAGTTGGTGAGTGGCGCAATCCGCACAGGCGGAAACGTATGAGCCCGAGGGCGTCAGAGAAAAGCCGTTGATATGGCATCAGATCGATTATTTTTTCCTATATATATAGGCCGCTTGGACCTTTCGAAAGGTCCTCACACCATGGCGACTCCTCCTCCAGATCCTGCTCCTCCTCCCGTGCTCATGACCCTCGAAAACATGGCCATCGAACTCGCCCGCTACAAGCGGAAAGTCGATGAATTGGAACAAGAAAAAGATGGTGAGGCCGTCCCCCAGGTCAAGACCCCGTGCGTGAACGCTCTCTGTGGCACTTTTCTCAACACTTACTTGTTGTCTAGCTCATCAGTGACCCGTGGTCGTGTACTTCCTCGTACTGCCCTGATGTTTGGCACTGTCAAGTCCGCTGTCGATGAAGATGAACGCCGAATTGACGAGACAACCTCTCCATCTACCGATCCCAAGAAGAAACAAGAGTAAGTCGTGACCTTCGGACCCACCGTATTCTCATCCTCCCAACAACTACAGCCAAGATCGTCTGTTCAACGCATACCAGGCCATGCTTACGCATATCACCGGTTTTCGTGAGACTCTCACCGACGTCGAGAAGACGCCGGAGGATTTGATACAGTACTATAAAGAGGTAGTTGCTCGTCGTCTTCCGTGGTTGGGTACTGACACATCAACAGCTTCAGCAAGGAGGCAATCGTGCCCACAGCGACGACTTCTACCGCGTACGTAGACTCGTTGGTGTCATTCTTGGCATTGAGTACAGCTACCCCTTCGATGTTGAGTCACGCGATGAGCGCGGGCTCAACCACCTTGACACATTCCACCTATTGGATCCCATCACTATTAATTGGGAGGATCTCGAGTTTGTTGTCTACGCCGAGTGTCAGACCCATACTGATTATTTGTCAGATTGCGCGAGAAAATGCGCGGGGGCCAGGATCCAGAATGTGCCCTTAGTACTAACCATTTCGCACGCTGCTTCTATGACAGTGAAGGAGATCCCGATAACGTCGATCTCGGGTTCCTCAAGTCTGAATGGCTGGTCATGGTACGTACTAGTCATTCGTCGGCTCACTGCTAACCGTGCTTCAGACTTGGTGTTGTATTTTCACATCTCCGTCATCCATCTATCGTCACCTCTTCCCGGATGAGCCTGCCTCCGATGCAGAGAATACACCTCCAGAGCCGGAGCCGACCCCTCGTCCCAAGAAACGGCGTACAAAACGCAAGAAGAGCAAGAAGAAGCGCAAGCCGAGTAGGACCAACAATGCTAGGAAGGCATGCTTGTTTCAGGTCACTGCCCGAAGCATTGCCTATGCCGCTATCTTGGTGTGTCAATTCTCATCTCGCTATGCTTATTTTGATCCCCGTGAATAGTTGCATATGAACCTCACGGATATGGTCTCCTGGGAGGAGGAGTACTATGGCATCATCTACGAGGCCATGTACAACTTCATCGTTGACTATATCGAGTTTCCGGAGGACGACGAGGCTCAGCAGCTTGTCGCTGAGCTGATGGCTTGGTGGAACAAGTCAGTCCTTTCATATCGTTGAACCATGCTGACACCATCTTTTTCCACAGAAAAGCCTTTCCCAACGGTGCTCAGGGCCCGCAGGCGCAATCGACCACTACCTCGTCTCAGGATCTCATTGCCGCTCAGCGCCGTGCTCGGCGTGAGGAGGCGGCGGCAGTGGCGGAGGCGGCGGCAGCAGCGGCAGCGGCAGTCAGTGCGGCATCGGGCACCACTACTGAGGGCAACAGTGAGTTTGAGGCTGCCAGATTAGCAGCTGAGCGGCAAGCACAGGAGCAGCAGTTGCAGCAGCAGGCGGCAAAAGCAAGGGAGGCAGAGCTCCTTGCCATGCTGGCGGATGTTCGGGCTGGAATCAGTGTCATTGCTTAGTGTATCATGTGTATCCTAGTAGCAACAAAGTCTCTCTGACATTCTCTCTGTGCGCGCGATTGTATGCATCGAATGCCCCATTAACTGAACAATTGGTACCCGGATATGGCATTGGGTGTCGGGTGTCGGGTGTCGGGTGTCGGGTACCGCCAGGCGGCAGCCAAATGCATCGCTGTTGCCGGGCATGTGTCTGGTACCTCTTGGAAAGCAATATATACTGACAGAACTCATATGGACCATTGTAATTATTATATCAGTTTGTAAGGCTTGCGCGAACCAGAGGTCGCAGATATGACCATATATGTATGACGGTAAGCCTTACACAAGTTTATAAGAAGTTACCCCTGTCCATATGCGTCGCACCATCTTATATTTGAGTACATGATTCTCCCAAATTCCCTGATGGAAGGGGATGTCAGGCAGTTGCGGAGGTGGCGAAGCATTGGGTTCAGCAGGCTCAACAGTGCCCGGAAGATTGGCCCATGAGTGGAACAGGTTGTGAATGGCAACATTCCAGAGGTACTCCGTGGAATTATTGTTACCAGTCCTGCCAAAATGTCCGCCTGGAGAAGGGGTACTGACGTCCTCTGCTGCTTGTGCAGCCTGTATGTCTCGAGCGCTGATACGACGTTGGTGGTTGCTGGTATTCTCATGTCGTTGGAGATTAAAGGTGCGGGAATGAGATTTACCGTCGTTGCAGACGTTACAGGTGTATTGTGCGTTGCCAGAGTCGTCGACGGTGCCAGTCAAGCCCCAAACTGATGGCAATTACGGGACTGAGCTCTGGTGATGTAAAAAGTGATGGCACGAGGTTGACATACCCTTTGGGTCAATGCGATATGTCGGAGAAAAGTCAGGTACATTATAAGCCTGATCGGCTTATAATCCCCGAATGGCCCGTCATAAGCTGCTTATAAACATCAGGGCTACGAGGTGATGCGCCGTGTCCCATTATAATCACATCGCTTTACCAAGTAAGGCAGTGAGCGGGGCATACATGACATCAACATGTACTTAAACGGAAAGAAGGCGTAACAAGACGTCGCAATATGCATGCTATTCATAGTATCAGTCAACGTATCAATGTCTTCATTTGCGAGTAGACTCAGATTCAACCTCCGTGCTGCGTATGCGCGTGCACGTGTCAATGTCCATCGACAATGCATTGGTCTCATTACAAGAGCAGTTAAAACGGGTTCAGACTGAGATTCAGAGGAACACATTTTAGATCATCTGATGCCCGACACGTAAATTGCATTGATATCATTATAGTGCCGCGGACCCAAACACTCATAAATTCGAATGCACGTCGAAGGCACAACTTACCAACCGCTATCACCGCTGTCATGTCTGCAGGTCTCGCACCAATCATCAATAATAATACCCATCAGGCGGCGACCATTGCCATCGCAGTCAACATTGCTCCCGCGGCCCCTCTCCTGCTCGAGGATGTTCTCGGCGGTCTTCAGGTCCACCCCAACTATTTTGAGGACGCATACGATGGCGCCCAATTTGAGGGTGAAATATACCACGAGCATCGAGAGGAGGGCACGCTGCAGCTTCTTCGCCATTACTTCACCAGCTGCGAGCGAGAAGAGAAGAACTTGGAGGCAGCACTGTACGTCTGATAATATCACTACCTCGTCTACACCACTTGCTTATTACAGCATGATGATAGTCTTACCTGCAATCAAGCTGCAGCGAGGGCAGCTCTGACCGACCTAGCAGAGTCGTCTGCTTCCATTGGTGCAGAGCAGGTCCGCAAGATCTGCGAGGCCCTCTGCGCCGTCGATGTACTGGAGAGACTGCAATGCGCCGCTTATCCCCGCATCCCTCCCAGAAGATTCCTTCCGGAGATTCTACACTCGCGCATCGAAGCGGTTCGATCCGCTTTCCATGTATTCTTCCAGGCAAGGGGAGTGGACACTCAGAGCAACCGATCTTTCTAATTACTACATATATCATCTGAATCCTCCTTTGTGTCTTCTCGGACCAGATTGTCTAGCTACTATTACTAGTTGTCTCATATTGTACTCATTTCCTCATGTCTGTATTATCACCATAATATCCTGCGCATCAATACCCATGGACACGGTGTTCTGAATCAGTATAATCTGAGACTGACGTCTCTCTAGATCTGAATCCGTTCAATACATTTGTTGTCGACGTCCGTTGAGAATTTAAGTCGTGATATACATGGTCAGATCATAGGTATAAATACGGCAGTAGCAGATATAACGAGTATATAATGAAAGCGGGTCCGACGTGAGCTCTTATAATAATCATATGTCATTGACCGCGTCTGCTAGAATGCAACGGCAAATCAGTAATATGGACAATGAATCACCGAGACTGATAACACGACACTTACTGGTGTGACGAATGAGCTATTGCTCCGTCGAGCCATCTCCCTTGAGCATTGGGGGCGGGATATCCATGGTGTCAACAGCTTCTCCGACGTCCGTGCGCGCGCCATTATCATCATCTGAGCTGTCGGCCTTAGCAGGTTCAGAGGGCTGCCGAGCGAGCATGGCCATTAGCAGGTCTTCAATCCGGGCTAGGTGCTGCTGAATATGATGGTTTTGTTCGTCTAAAGAGAAGATCAGCATATAATAATGGCGTTGGATGAGAGCCACGACGAACCACTCTTTCGAACCCGTTCAGCTAGATGCCCAATGATTGATTTGCTATCGAGCGAATCGACGATACCGCGAATTTCGTCAGCATCCAGAGGCTCAAGCAAAGTACGAACAGGGATTCGGCTACTCCTGCTGGCGGTCGACTTCGAAGGTGAGGCCATGTGAACCTCCAGCACCTCGGGTCCTGAACTCCCGGATTCCATCGACAGGTTTCTCGCGTGAAAGGGCGCTGTCGACCCATGAGCGGTGCGCGTTGCACGAATAGGTGATCCGGGCAGAAGACGCGTGGACCTAGACAGCATGTGAGACGTGAGGAGGGGTGTGGCACTTAGACAGTGCGTACGAGTGTGAATTGAATGATCCCGTTTCCGAGGCTGGGTTTGAGCCAGAGTCTGACGTGGGTGGGGTGAATTCCTCCAAGAAAGACCTAAAAGGTCCTTGAGGATATGAGAGGGAGGCGCGCGCGGCATCTTCTTCGGGTGGGTGCAAGGCTTGGTGGGCGTATTGCTCGCTGGAGCCAGGTCCAGGCCGAGAAGGTGAGTCCATGGGACTGTCCATGATAAGCGTGTTGTGATAGCGGAGTAGTAGCCGACGAGATCGATTGAAGTAGTTGGGCGGAGTCTCGTTGACTCGAAGAGAGCTTTTGTTTCTGCGAAGGGGAGATTGTCGTTGGGGTTGTACAAAGAGTGTCTCGTCAAAGATCTGCTGTTTGCGGCGGGCTTTGTCCCCAAAGACGTGAGGGGCGAGGAGGCGAGGAATGCAAAATTTGAGCTCCTTAGGGTCTGCAATTGTCGCTCGCATTTTAAGGCGGCAGTGGCTGACGAGTGGAGGATCACCTGTGTTACCCGTAGTTACCCGTTAAGTAGGATCGGTTATCCCATCAATATACCGATGTCATCCGGCATGATTGAGTCGATATCCCTTACCTCCCAGAATTCCGCTCCCCTGGGGTGAACTTGTGCTGGAGAAATACTCACCGGCTATGAGCGCTGCTACTACCGGTACCGGCGGCGTGTCAGCGGGGCCGGACCCTTACTACCCGACATCAAACCGACATCCCGCCACTGATGGGGCGCTGATCACGTTCTTTTCAGTGACTCAGCATGTTCGGCATTTGGCCCGCCCTCCCGCCGCCACGCTTCTTGTCATCTCCCGTCATGGCCCACTTATCCGCTCTCCTCAGACGATTAAGGATCGCAAAAACAAGTCATATTGTGCAACGTAACACGATTTCTAGGCGGCGACAATACGGAATTAAGGCATACGAGTGGCATCTACGACATGACGGTCTAGGGAATAGCAAGGCCGCGGAAAGTAAGAACGAGGATCACGTCCTCTTTTTCTTACTGTGCGTCCCCTTCTCTCCATTCTTCCCGCTATGCTTACGCTTTTTACCAGACTTAGCCGCCGCGTCTCTGTTCTCCTTCTGTGGCGCAGTCCGTCCGTTCGTCTCCTATCGCAGCATCAGTATACACAGCACCATCGCCACAGATCTTACGTACAGTCTCCAATGCTTGTTCGTTATTTACCGTCGCGGAAACGCCGGGGTTTGCTGCACCGCTGTTGCCGAGATCGGACGACTGCAGGATACCTGCGCCACTCTCGCTGCTGCTCCCCTCAGTGCTTCTCCCGTCGTTAGGGCTGCCATTCCCACTAGCCGCTTGTGCGCTATCTCCGGCATCAACACGCGACGACGAGGCAGCAGGACCGTCAGTAGTATCTGGCGAAACACCGCCTGGGACGCCGGTTGGCTCGTCAGCATCACTGTCCTCGATGATTTCGTTCGACTTTCGAGCCCGCTGTTTCGAGAGTTGAACGGTGTCGTCCTTATGCTTAGCTTGGTACGCCTGAATTCGCTTGCGGAGGGCCTCTGGCGAAATCTTAACGAACTTCACGTCCTCAGCATCGAGAGCGTCGAGTACCGCCTGAAGTGGCGGGAGAGACGTGCTCCAATCCGTGGGATTCACAGGCTTCTGCTTATCAGCCCCGGGCCAGGCGGATCCTACGAGCTCTACGCCGTACTTCTGTACAACCAGAGTCTCATACTTGGTATACTGCATAACGGCCGTCGTATCTCCCGTGATGGCGGCTACAATCGTTCTCCCTGAGTACGTCGTCTTCTCTGCTTACAGAAGACCCCAACTCACCAAGCAACTCAGCTACACGGTCGCGAATGCGCTTCTTCAGGAAGTCGGCCTTTTGCTTCGAGTTCTTCAACATATCTGAATGTCTCGTAAGTACGCCGTTTGTCGTCAACCTCTATGTAAGACTTACTCATTACAGAGCATCCTGCAATTGCAAATGCCTCCAGCCGTGCTCCTTCCTGTTCCGGCGGTCTCGAAACGTCCGGCATTCATAGCGAAAGGAAGGTACTGTTCCAGTTCCTTGGAAGTAAAGTACCAGTGCGGCACCTTGTGGAAATTCGTCGACCCCCGGACGACGACAAAGAAGCCTTCACAGCCGTGCCGGAGATTCATCGCCTGGAACTTGCTTTATTGTAAGCCGTCTGTCTCTGCCTGCATCTGCCGAAGGTGCTTACCATCTGTGTCGCAACCTTGATGCAGTTGTTGACGTCCTGCAGACGGCCGCGCGACGTGACCTGGAAGGCTGAGACACGACGTTCCCCCTCCTGTTTCTCTTGGAACTCGTCGACGTAATTCTGCTTTTCGGCATCGCTGAGGGCGGCGTACTCCTCGGCCAACTTGCCCGAAACGTCCCTCAAAGCCTCAGGACGGTCACTGTCTTCGTTGTCACCGTCATCATCTTGAGGAATCGTGAGTGTTTCGCGCCACTGAGTTCTATGATTACGCACCAAATTCCTCTCCCGTCCTAATAGATACGAACGCATTCCACGTATTGGTTTTATTGTGGACGTTGACCATTCGCGCGCCGCCGTAGAACATCTTATCGAGGAAGTAACGCGGCTTCATGTCGTATCTCTCAGCTAAGCGGTTGGCGAGGGCCAGCGAGCTTTCGAACCAGTCGTCAAGACAGGTGTTGATATCGTCGTCCCGTTCCCGGCGGCGCTTCGTACGTTCTTCTTTCTGCTGATTGGTGAGAGGAACCTTTGTCTGGCGTTCGTGGCGCGGACGTTCCGGCTGAATTCCTGTAGCGATGCCCCCGCGAATTTGAGGTGCCATGGCTGGCGAAGTGAAGTTAGGTTCGTTGTTTCAGGAGTGACCCAGCAAGGCGGCTCAGGCTGGGTATGTTCGTTGATTCAGGATCCTTTCAATATCTCAATTTCCCCGTCTATTACACTTACTATAATTGTACAAGCTTCATACTAGTCGTTGCAGTGAGACAAATAGATTTTTCTGACCGATTTTTCTGATGTAATGAAGCAGGTTCGACGGGCAAGTACAAGATTGAGATAAAACAAGTCCGTCTGTGGCGTATCTACTGGTTGTTCACGTAATCAGATGTCTCCTGGCTACTACGAACTTTTGAAAGAACATCTACAGCCGCCTCGACTTCCTTCACACCCATCCACTGCGAAAGCTGCGGCTTCCAAGCCGTTGGATGCAAATCCAACATCGACTGCAACGTGTCCTCCCAGGAGTCCGGAATGCCAGCCATGGCAGTCAGCTTGAGTCCGTTTGTGGGCGTGGACGACGGGGCAGTCTGATACGGTCTGATAGACTGCTTACCCTTTCCACCAAAAGTGCCTGCCTCAGAAATGGACATGGAGCTCACAGTGGAGACGTCGGAGGCACCCCGAAGGCTAGGAGTCTCAGTAAAGGACATAGAGCCCAAACTAGAGACATCACTTCGACGGCTAGGTGTATCCGGAGCCTGAGGGGTGAAACGGCCCGAATGAGACCCAAGGAAGTGAGGAGTCGGAAAAGGACGGACGGCGAGACGAGAACGCGGGGTCGTATGCACTGGTGTGGAATGCGCGCGAGGGGTAGATGGAGGGACAGAAGAACGACTTTGGAAATTGATGAGGCCGTCACGAAAATCTGTGATACTCTGCTCACGGACGGCGCCGTCCTGCACATTGGCGAGCTCATCGCGAAGAGCAGCGATGGTTTCGTCACGGCTGGCAAGGTCGGCAGACAAATTGTGCGCCAACACCTTGTACGTCTCTAGCTCCTTTCGGAGACGCTCGCGGTCTGCGCAGACTTGACTGTATTCCAAAGCCGACAAATGGTTCTGCGTAGCCTCGGACTCTAGGAAGCGAGTTTCCGAGGAGAAGGAGTCTTGAGAAGACGACCGCGAAAGACGTCCTTGTTGGACGTCCATGATCACAATGTCGTCGTTGTCGTTGACGTCATGATTGCTGCTGGGCAGCTCAGACGGTGGCACATGGAAAGCGGGATAGTCCTCCCGACCTCGCATGCTGATTCTGCCAAGGACGGGGCTGTAAGACCTGCTGAAGGGAGTCTTACTCGAGGGTGGTCCGAGTGACAAGCCGAGAGCGAAGAGCAAAGGTGTGCACGGTCGTGCACGTGCCTCGTGTAACAGCGATGAGGCCCGTTCCGACTTCCGGAGGATCGAATCCGGCTTGCACCGGATATAGCTGTATGTTAACAAGTTCTTAGCCTGAGTCGTGTATGCGACGATCCTAACCCGTCGAGTATTCGCTTTAAGCGAATGCTCGTGTTGGTAAAAAGGTAACATTTTCTATCTACGTACAAACGTATTTAGATGCGAATCGTTAGTCATCAAGTATGAGTCATGTAGTTCGAACTTCGTACAACGCCGAAGCGTGAAAGTAAACCGAAAATAAAGCAGAGTCTTACAAACTCCCCCTACTTGAACGCATCTCCGTTGAACGACTCCGGCAACCTCAGATCCTTTACAGCCAATCCATTCCATTCCAGCGGAAAGCCGCGCCTCATGAATTCCTCCCCCCAGCGTAAGTCCTTCTTGGTCGGGATGTATTCCATTTCGTACTCATCCATCTTCGCCATGGTACGGAAAAGGGCACGCCACTCCTTGGGGGTTTTCGGTTCCCATCGATTAGCCCGAATATTGCGCGTGATGTAGTTCATAAACCTGTCGCATTGCACGTTCCAGATCCCGGTTTGATAGAACCACGCATCGCGCAACACTAAATCCGAAGGATAAAGGGATCGATAGTCCAAGGAAGAGTCGAAGTAGACCGTACCCGTAAGGATATCCTTTTCTCCTTGCGTGATCTTTTCCCACTTGCGGCGTACGCCATTTCGAACCTCCTGCGAGTCACTTTCCCCGAAGCCATGATGCGTAAGGACTTCCGACGGGGATGTCATGAAATCATTGACGAGCTGTCCCCCGCTCCAGGCGACGACAATCCAGGAATAAACAGATGCCTCACTGATAACGGCTCGGAAGTGTCCGCGACCAGTAACGTCGAGTAACCGAGCTTTCCAAGTGACCAAGAGGTCCTCGCCGCGCAACTTGGCATTGAGGCGATCCTCCCGATATCCTGGTCGGAAAGGGTTGCCTTCCAAGAGTTGCATCCTGGGTCCCACTTCAGAGGAGCTCGCTGAATCCAACTGGAATTGGCTAAGGAAGGAATTATCCCAACTGAAGCCCAGTTTGAGGTTGTAGCGAAGAGCGGCTCGGAAAAGTTCCTCGACATTCTGGAAGCCGGATTCCCCAAACCCTGGATACACGTTTGCCCAGAGTTTAAGGATGGTCAAGGTCTCTGGAGGGGCTCGAATGTAAGCGTTGCGCAACCAGTAACTTCCCCAAAGAGTTTCTCCCACGCCTGGCATGGTAAGGTCCTCAGGAACGCAGTAGGCGAGCCAGTTGCGAGCTAAGTTGTAGTAAGACGGGTACGCTCGGAAAGTAGACAGCTTCCGGCCGGGAGGTATTCCCAAACCTAAGTCGCGAATGAGGAACCCAGGCAGCAAGCATCCTAGAACTGGCGCTTGCGCATGGAAGGGCTCGGATTCGGTCGAGGGCTCAAAAGATCCATCGTCGTGGAATTCAGATGTATGCGCGACTCCTTCTTCTTCGGTCGGATGAGAGGAGTTATCCACTGGGAGGCTAGCTGGAGCCGTAGATGTCGAATTAGAGAGCAAGCTCGTGGTGCTCAAGATGGGTGATCCAGGAATGAAGGCTTTCTTTACCGCGGGTTCCTCTTCGGCGTCCAGGTTTTGGCTCAAGGAATCGTCTAGTGAATCGCCACCTTCATCGCTCATCCGAGCCGACAGAGAGCGTTTCCCTTTTCCTTTACGCGAAGGATCATCCCAAGGGAACGTGATGTTGACATTTGATCGCACGGCCAATTCGCGCTCGCCTTCGTCACAGTAGATTTGGCAGTGAGAGGCTTCCCAATCGACTATGCCTGCGACGACAGGGTCTACGTCCAGATAATCACCCGATTGCACGTAGAAGAGGAGGGGAAGGAGCATTTCGTGATTCGGATCGGCCGTGGCCATGGAGGACTCCAAGCCCGTTCGGGGATCATAAACCTGTCCCTCCCGCGGGGCGTACCCGTAACGGTAGAGCTCTTTGAGGTTGGCGCAGAATTCCGTTCGACCCTCCTTCGCTAACTTCCTTGGCCAATTCACTGCGAGTCCCGCTTTGTTCTTATTCAAATCGGCATCGATCTGCAACCGTACACCTGCTCTGAAAAGGATGATTTTCTTTCCGTTCCTTTGTCCTGCGTCCTCATGCTTGTAGAGGAGCTTGTACACCTTTGCCGTATCATATGGAATCTCCCGCGTGAGCCAGTTGTTGAAATCTTGCAGAAGGTAAACGAAATCTTCGGCGAAGTAAAGGGAGGGAGCGTCCTCGAATCGGGTGAATGAGAGTGGTTGGAAATGTTCATTGTACGCTTCGATCGTTTCCCAATGTCTAGAAAGAGCACTAACCGCTCGCAAAGCGAGCTGTCTATTGAACCGTTTACATTGGGAGACGTATGTAGATATGATGTCGGGATTGAGGCGGGCGAAGCGGTCTTCGGTCTGCATGGCCTCGTTCCACTCTCCGAAAAGCGGAACCTCCGTTCGTATCCAAAGCTCGACGTTGATGACATCGTGATCCCGAAGAGGTCTGATGATGACGCCCCTCTTCATGTGAGCCGATAGTTGCAGAGCATTGACGGCGGCGATAGTGTGAACGGACGCAAACGTCCTCCATGTCGGCATGACCAAGGTGACCCAGAGGATGAAGGCGAGGTTGTCGCCGTACAGGAATTTCGCGAAGGCTCCGGCGACCTCGGCGTCGAACCTTCCTCTGAACGCGGCGTAGAGAGCCTTCTCAGTCAGGAGAACCGGAAGAGGATGATCTGCGGGAAGGGGTATGATTTTCAGGAGATCGATGATGATGCCGGTTAGTCGCTCGATCTCTTTGTGCGCCCTGGCGGCCCATCGTGGAGGCAGAATCCAGCCAGGAGGTGGATCGGCAAGAACAGCTCCGACAGAGCGGTCGTAGTCTTGGTACCAAACATTATGGGTACGACGCGCGCTGAAGTATACCCTCCATGGCGCCCGGACGTTGAACAGCTCCGGTTCCTTGAGTCTGCTTACGTCGTAGAACAACGCATCATAGTCCCGGTAGGATTGGGGTTGCTGTGGAGTCAAAGTCGATGGATTCGATGGATGGTTGTATCCTACGTAGGAGCGGCCTTCGAGGACGAAAGGGTAAGCGAGAGGAACACGGTTGGAGCTATTTTGGAAGAGGGTAGCCATTTCTATTCTTCAAGGAAGTAAGCTTCCCGAAGTCAAGCTGCGCGAACACAGCGAGGGCAGGTAAGCCGACCTTTTGCTGATGTACGATTGCAGGACAATGTCCAATCCTCCACTATTTCGCTCCGATTGAGGGGGAAAAGGGAAGCAAGAATAATCGGACCGAGTTAAGAAAAAGATGGATGAACACGTAGCACGAGGGAGATTGATCCGAGAGGGGCTAGACCGAGACAGAATGTAGACCGGGGTTAGAGAGCTCAGCTTTACCGAGCTTTCGTCTGGCTGTGAATCAAACTCCTTCTCGGCGTCTATACTCTCGCAAGAGCTCGGCAGCATCTTGCAGACTATGAGCTGTACGCCATTCGTCGAATTGCGGTCCATATCCCGCCCAGCGCACGAGGAACTTCAGCGTCTTTCCTTTTCTCTGATGGCCGACGATGCTTTCTATCTCGTAGGAATTGCCAGGAGGTGAGCTTCTAGTCGGAGGGAGTTTTGTCCTCTCCCCCATCTCCGGATCACTCTTGACGTAGGGTTTGAGATGATCTACGTTGAAGATCGGGAGTCCTGGAAAATTGGCGTCCATCTTGAGTCGGTATACCTTGGGATTAATCTTCTCGATGATCTCGAATGGACCGATTCCTCTCTGAGTTAGCTTGGCTCCTTTGCCCTGCGACTCGACCCACTCAAGAGAGTGTGGGTTGATCAGTACCTTGTCTCCTTCCTTCAGCTCTGGGAATGGTCTACGGCCTTTATTGTAATAGCGCCGTTGCTCGTCTTGCGCTTTGGCCATGGCCCGTCTAGCGCTGTCTCGAAGTACGTTCAATTCCTCGATGTACGCTTCTCCATCCTAACTGAACGCAAAGCGGCGTAAGTCCTCTTTGGAGGTAGGATACTTCAAATCGAGGGGTGAGGTAGGCTGGAATCCGAGGAGCAGTCGAAACGGCGAACAACCCGTCCATACATTCACATGTGCGTTATACGCGAATTCCAGTAATTTCAGCCATCGTACCCAGGAATTCTTGTTGTCGGCCACGAATGCTCTGAGCATAACTTCTAGCCACTTGTTCACGATCTCCGTTTGCCCATCGTGCTGTGGATGATGCGAGGACGAATATGCCATGTCGATCCTCAAGAATCTGGCGATTTCCTGCCAAAACTCCGCAGTCCACTTCGGATCTCTATCGCAGAATATGCTTGAGGGCAGTCCAAATTGACAAATCACCTCTTTTGCGAATAAGTGCCCGAACTCTTCAGCTCCTATCCCAGTTGTCGTCGGAGTGAACGTCGCGTGTTTCGAGAGCCGATCCACCGTTACATGGATAGCGTTGCATTCCTCCGACCAAGGGAGGTCGACTATGAAGTCCATCGACACCGATTCGTACGGACGCGTAGGTATGGGGCTCGGAATCAGAAATCCATAACGGTTGAACGCTTTCCCTTTGATTTTCTGGCATACGTCGCACGACTCGACGAATCTCTGTAAGTCAATCTTCATCCTATGCCAGTAAAATTTCGCTGACAGATTCCACCATAGCTGGTCGGAGTTCATATGTACCGCTTCCATGGGATTTTCGTGAGCTTCCCTTATCACCTCCCATTTGAGAGATCTCGGAACGCATAGTCTTGCCATGTAGTCTGCGTCCCGGAAGTATAGGAGTCCATTACTTTCCTTAAAGAAACGCTGATTCGGATCCCAGCGTTCGCTACTGATGGGAGAGTTCTCATAGATCTTCTGAAATTGCGGATCCTTCGCGTACCCATCGACGAATCGTTCCAGTAGGACTCTGCTAAAGGCTACGTGTAGCGTCGGAATGGGGGCGTCAGCTTTGAGATAAGCTTCCTTCGCAGCTCTTGCTGGAGAAAGCGGCCGCGCTCCCGTCTCAGTCAGAGCTTTCGGCATTGCTCTGCGCGCTTTTTGACCTCGATGCTGGAGAGAAGGAGATGTCTCTGGCTTGAGATTGCTCGATCTCTGCACTCTTCTCCCCCCATCTTCCTTCTCGAGAGTTTGGCTACGTGTTGCGATCGCCGCCATTTTCTCCGCTGGAGGATTCCCTGACCACAATTCCTCTTGCGTTGTCGTCACGTCCAGAACTGGTTTCAATGCCTTGATCCCCTCCCCCAGAATGGGGGAAATATGTTCCGGAACGTTCCGCGCCAGGCGACTCAGTGGGTCAACATTCGAATGTTTCCTTCCCGGACGGTGTACTATGACTAAGCCTGGAGCGTAGGCTGAAAATATCGTTCCCCACGCCGCAAGTCGACGATTGGTGCTCTCGTAGGTCTTCGCCCATTGCAATGCGGAATGGTCTGTTACTAACAGAATCTTTTCGCCTTCGATGAAAGGCTGGAATCGCACGAGGCCTTCTTTCGCTCCAAGGGCTTCTCTCTCTGTTGTGGAATAACGCGTTTCCGCGCTCTTGAAACGTCGTGAGTAGTACCCGATTACTCGTTCCACCCAGACCTCGGAATCGTCAAATGACTGCGCCCAGCGTTGCTCGTAGAGCGAATTGTCGTCCTTATCCCCGAGCTTGATGTACATCCTCGGCATTGGTAACTCTTTAGTCCATGCTTCCTCCAGTACAAGGTAAGCCTTGGTGCCTTTCAAGTTCCCAATTCGCATCTTCTGTACCTGCTGCAAGGCACAACCCAGAGCTTTGTCCGATGCGTCCGTATATAGTCGGTACGGCAGGCCTTCGATCGGGTGCCCGAGAACTGGAGCCCTCTGTAACGCGATTTTTGCCTCCTCGAACGTGCGTTCCTCCGTTGCGCCCCATTTCCATCGGTTCCCTTTCTTCAACAGATCGAATAGAGGAACACAGATGTCGGAGAAGAATGGGATGAACAACGTGAAATATACCACCATTCCGATGAACGTCTGCAGCTCGGAGACCTTGGTCGGTTGCTTCAACTCCACGATAGCTTTGACTTTCTCGTCGTGAGTGGATAAACCCAGTCTCGAGACTTGGTGACCCAACAACAAGATAGAGTTGTAGAATAGATGACATTTCGTAGGTGATAGAGTAATTCCCGCTGACTCGATAGCTCCCAGTACCAGATCTAGGTGGTCGATGTGCTCCTCGAAAGTCTTCGAGTATACCACTATGTCATCAATGTATACCAGCGCGAAACTCCACAGATACGGAGATAGCACCCTCTGCATTAGACGTTGAAAGATGGAAGGTCCGTTCCTGAGGCCGAAAGGCATGCGAAGAAAGTGAAATAAGCCTCGGTGAGTTCTGAAGGCAGTTTTTTCCACATCGTCCTTGAACATGTTCAATTGGGTGAATCCAGACAGGGCGTCCAACGAAGATAGAACTTGCGCGCCAGATAGTGCCGAAAGTATATCTGCCTGCCGAGGAATAGGAAATTCGTCCGGAATTGTTACCGCATTAATCCGACAATAATCAACACAGAACCTAG
This sequence comes from Strobilurus luchuensis, assembly GCA_019915105.1. Taxonomy (NCBI): domain Eukaryota; kingdom Fungi; phylum Basidiomycota; class Agaricomycetes; order Agaricales; family Physalacriaceae; genus Strobilurus; species Strobilurus luchuensis. Next base: position 373,307 of record JAHLMJ010000021.1, on the reverse strand, counting down.
GTTTGCCGTTACGATATGCTATGACCACTGGAGCCGACCATGGACTACGCGAGGGTTCAATGACTTCTTGTTCCAGCCATGTGTCGAGCTGTTTGTCGATGACGGCTCTTTTCGCAGGCGAGGTAGTATACATGGGTACACTGATCGGCTCTATTCCCTCCTTGAGACGAATCTTAGCTTCCGTGGCCACATTTCCTAGTCTTCCATCGAATCCGAAAGCCTTCTTGTGCTTTTCCAGCATGCACCAGGCCTTCTCCTTTAGCTCCTCCGGTAGCGCTCCTACGTCTACCAGGTTCCAAAATTGCTCGGAAGGGTAAACAGTCGGATCCGGCATCGCAGAAGTTTTCGGGCCTAATTCTGGTTCCTCGTCATCCTCCTCTGACTTCTTGGCGTTAGTTCCGGCGGCTCATTCCTGTTGATCCAAGTTTGCATTCACCAAAGCTGCAATCTTGTCCGTCATTTCTTGGTATTGAGTCAGTTCTTCCTCGGACGCAGGACGATCAAAGAACTCTTCAGGACGCTGTAACGTTCCAAGTGACTCTCCTTTACGAATCATCCGCGGAGTAGCGCTAGGATTGATCAAAGGAATGTAGGGATTCCTGCTCGATATCAGAACGTTCGGAGTGGCCAAGTAACTCGAATACTTGAGAGGAAGCAAACTTCTCTCCACCAGATACTCGCGGTCGTCTTCAAACATCCCCTCTACCGCCACATTGACACAGGTGTGAGGCTTCAGGCGATAGTCTCGCTTGGCTCTAATCGAAGCTCGTCCTTCCTGATCACGAAGCTTAGCTCGATATTTGCGATTCTGGTTGCGGCGGTGTAACTTGGCCTTCAGGAAGTGGGTGAGTCCGTAAGCACTGGCTCTCATTCTTTTCCAATTGTCCGACGTATCGACAGGCTGAGCCCCAACCTCAAGATCGGTTCCTCCAAACCGTACCGTCGTTCCGTCCTCGACACTTCTGGATACCGAAAGTTCGTAATTGATGTGGTAGTCTTCTCCTAATAGCAAGGGTACTGACATCCCTGGTACCAGGAAAACTTCCGCTCTCGTTTCCACATATCGTCCATCCTTCGTTTGAGTGAAAATGGGTAAGTCGCAATATCCTTGGATGTCCTGCGATTTATCGGTCAATTGCCAGAGCATCATTTTCTTCCCCTTGCAGAGGGCAGGCTTGTGCGGCAAGCTCAAGTAGCATTCCCAATCCATCAAGCTGATGTTCGCGCAAGAATCCAGACGCTGATCGATCACTGGGCCGTCAGAACTTCCTACTGGCCCTTTCATCGATAAAACTGACACTCCTACTGCCAAGTATCCGGAAGCCTTTTTCCTCCTAGGGTGCAGCACAAAGGGCTCGTTCATGGCGTCAGGAGGAGGAGGCATCTTTCGGAAGTATTCTCCGTCCTGTCGATTCTCAGCCGCGAATGCTTCGAACGGGATTCCTTCTCGGAATGTTTTCGTGTCTCTACCCTGCTCATTCGGAATCCGTACGACCTCGTGTTCATAGGAGAAGGAAGTTCTCGATCCATTCGCAAATCCTTGATATTCGCAGGCTTCAAATCGTACCGAGTCGGGGTTTGGCTCAGCTCGGTTCAGATCAGGATGGGTTCCATTGTCACTAACGCTTTCACAGGGAGTTGAATCCCATGATCCACGCTTTCCAATTTGACGCGAGCTCTCTCCGTATCAAGAGTTGAATCTTTATCCGGAGGCACCCCTTCCTCTGCAGGAAGGTAACTCTTCGGCGGCATGAAGGACTTCATCCTTTGCATATCCGCGTCATCGTCATGATCCATTTTGTTCCAGAACTCTCTACGCTTTTCGATTAATCGATCCGCGTCGAGAGGCGCTTCCGAGGACAATAACACGTAAGTATCCTCGTCTTCTGTTTCTTCAATTCTCCACGCCCCTCCGTCATCAGTCTTACTCTTCCTGTCCCTGGCGTTAGGGATCAAAGATGCCGACTCAAAATCCTGCTGTGTCTCTTCTGCTAACTTGTTGAGATCCACCATCCTCTGGGACAGAAGTACTTGGTAAGCCATTTGATACGCTCTCTCGACGTCCGGTCCCTCTGTTGCGTACGGGCTCTGACTCGAGAAATTCGCCAATCACTGCATGAAACATACAATATTTACGCCGAAAATATGATAAAAAAATGTAAAATTTATTTAGCATTTTTTCACCTGCAAAATAATAAAAATATCATAAAAGGAGATGAAAATATACTAAATATACTTGAATATACTAAAGTATAGCATATATTCAGCATACTTTTACTCAATTTTATGATATTTTCATCAATTTTGAAGTGAAAAAATGCTAAAAAAATTTTACATTTTTTTGGCATATTTTCGGCGTAAATATCTTATGTTTCATGCAGTGGATTTAGCTTTAGCACTCTGCCGAGCTATGAACGCGTTCTAATCGGGACATTCTTTATTCCAATGGTTCCCACTTCCACAAGCTCGACACGGTAACGGAGGAAGCTTACCCATTTTCGTAGTTACATGATCGTTCTTTGAGAATGGGTAAATCCGTTTCAGCAAGTTCGCCGCGCTCTTCTTTACCACTTGATAAGCGCTTTTCAGAATGAAGTCATCGTTGGCTCCGACTTGCGTACTGAAGCTTTCCACAGGATATTCTTCCAGAAGAGGCAGTTCCTCAATAGCGTCCTCTACCAGAGGTTCCGAAGAGGTGAGATGAGCCTCCGTGTCCGTCCTAGCCCGTCGATTCATCTGCACTCCCAAAGACCTAAGTATCGGTACCACACTTTCCACGGATACGCCTCCATTTCGATCGCGACTAGCAGCGTACGTTAGGGTTTTCATATGCTCGATCACCCTAGCCATCAACGCGCGCGTTGAAGATAGCGTTTCCGTTTGTAGAATCGGTTTCCAGGCTGTAGGAGCACGGACCATGATGAGTTCCATTTCCGCTCTCGAATTCATATCCACTTTTGAAAGCAGTCGGATGAACTTCGTTCTGCGACTGATGAAACCTGCTGCTGATTGCTGTTCATAACCCCTCTGATGGAAGCGTTGAATTTCCATTTGGCTATGCATTTCGCGCACCCATTCTTCTCCCAACCAGTCGCTTTTGATGGCGTCTATGAACAGGCGGAAGTCGACTTGCATCTCATCCCTATCTTCTTTGGAAAGCAAGGTATACCAGTTGTATACCTCCGAGTCGGCTTTTAAGGTCTTCCACATCCAAGCCCCTAGAGAGTTCTTGACCTTCTCTCCCAAGGACATGATATGTAAGATCTTCCAGAAGTACGGCAAAGCCGTATCGTGTCGTCCATCATAAACGGGCAAGTCATCTACTTTCACCTCGTTTTTGATGTATGGTTCTGAGCTGAAACCTCGTCCATCCGTTTCTGAAATGTTCCCATTACCACCACCTCCTCCCCCTGGAGCTCCAGGAGCTCCGGGAGGTCCTACGCGACCTTGTTCTCCTTGTTCACCTTTCTCGCCTCTCTCCCCCGGTATACCACGTTCGCCTGGGTCGCCTTTATCTCCTTTGTCCCCCTTAGGTCCAGGAGGTCCTTTCTCGCCGGCTACTCCTTTCAAGCCTTGCTCTCCTCGAGATCCCGATTCACCCTTCATGACTGCACCTTGAGGGGTGGAGCTCATCTGCCCGGGGTTCGATAATAACGTGGGAGGCCATAATTTGGGATGATGAGGCGTCTGGGTGAACGGATGTGAAGGAGTCGAGATATGCCCGAACGCAGGAGAACTTGAAGGTCGGGGAAGAGCATAAGAAGGAGGCTCCGTTAGACCAGACTCTCTTCCGGGTTGTCCACCGAAAGTGGCATGGAATGATTCCAGCGGAGACGAGCGAATCTCTCGATTCTTGCCCTTGGACTCAGTGCCTTCTGAACTGGTCGGTGCTTTGACCCAAATCTCGTCTTCGGTCATGTGTTCCTCGCCTCGAGATTGTCTTCGACTAGTTGTTCTTGTACGTTGCGTATCCGTAGGCAAGGCCGTGTACGTGCTAACGTCTAACCTCTTAGCTGGAACGTATATCGAATGTCCTAGCGATGGTTCGTCTCGAGGTTTCCGGTTAAGATGTCCAAAAGTGTCCAATCCCAATTCCTTGATCAAGGCATCGTCGGGAGAGAAAATTCCTAGCCATCTGGCCGAATCGAGAAGTCGTTTATTCGGGAACAACATCTGTTCATTATGATGCGGTACATTACGAAACAGGTGTTGTAATTTGGACGAAGGAGAGGCAGCGGTATCGAGGTAGTTGTACAAGGAGGCCTGAGTCGAAACCGGGGACGCGGGTAGTTCTCCGTAGTAATACTGTTCAACATACTTGACGAAGTACGCACCCGCCAATGCGAACCGTTTCGATTGAGCTATCCATGCTGCATGTAAAATTCCGAAGTCGTTGGTTCCGTTGAAGAGAATCTCCGATAATGTGTCCCTAGGGTCAATTCGATAGTAGTCGTCCGGGTCCCTCTCGAGAATCAATTGAGCAGCTGTTTTGAGGAATGCCTGTACTTCCCCAGAAGTGAGCGTAAGTTTCTCGCGTAGATCTTGGGACAGTACGAATCGAGTTTCTCCTGGCAGTCGCCTGATACCGCGGTCTTCAACGTCCGAGATTTTCAGGTTGTGGCGTCCGAACGTATAGGCTCCCGACTCCGTAGATCCTAACGGTGTTTTTCCTGTCGAATAGTTTAGAGCAACCGTATACATAGGTGAGGATTGGAAACCAAGGCGCATTGACGCTCTAGTTTTCCGCGGTTGCCCATCCGGATGAAGGTAGTGTAGCGCGTCCAGCCAATAGTCGTCCTCCCCGTTGAGTAAGTCCGGGATGGACATGAAAGGAATAGGTAGAGGCGACGGGGAGTGATATGGGTTGGGAAAGTCGGTGAGATGATGGGGTATCGATAGCGATTCCACGGAGGCGACAGAGTGTTGTCGAGAATGAGTGGGTCGTCCACGGAAGTGAGTAACGTTTGGGTTATCCCCCTGCGGGAGGACGTCCGGAACGTTTTCTGTTGGCGGAGAATCCAGCTTGTGTGACACTCGGGACGCTTCCCAATGTGTCCACCTTTGTAAGACCTGCTGAAGGGAGTCTTACTCGAGGGTGGTCCGAGTGACAAGCTGAGAGCGAAGAGCAAAGGTGTGCACGATCGTGCACGTGCCTCGTGTAACAGCGATGAGGCCCGTTCCGACTTCTGGAGGATCGAATCCGGCTTGCACCGGATATAGCTGTATGTTAGCGGGTTCTTAGCCTGAGTCGTGTATGCGACGATCCTAACCCGTCGAGTATTCGCTTTAAGCGAATGCTCGTGTTGGTAAAAAGGTAACATTTTCTATCTACGTACAAACGTATTTAGATGCGAATCGTTAGTCATCAAGTATGAGTCATGTAGTTCGTACAACGCCGAAGCGTGAAAGTAAACCGAAAATAAAGCATCTTACAGGGGCGATTACTATTGCCGACCATGGGGAGACGCTCATCCTGAGAGAGCGTAGGAAAGTTCGGCATGGGGATGGTGATAGCCGTCGACCAACCAACAGCCTGAATCGAATGCCCCCAGCGGTGAGCCGCGTAGAGACCGAAGAAGTGCGCATAGACCTGCGTGAGCTGTGTAACTGCTCTCTCCAACGGAGGACACTCGGTGAGAAGGGCGGGAGGAAACCACGTCTGTATACGGATGTCGGGCAGAGAAATGGATGTCTTGTTGGGTGGAACACTGCCTTGAAAATGAAGAACAGCTGTCGTGGACCCAAAGATCTTGTCCATTGCGGCGGCCTGTAGAAGTGTTAATGTTGTGGTGAAGAGCAATGTCAACCACTCTTACCATATCGCACAATTCGTCGAAGAACTCGCCGCGTTCTTGCTGCCAAGAACCCTTCGGACTGTTCTCAATGTCGGCTCTATAGTTGGCAAACGCGTTGTCGAATGAGAGCATGGGGAGGGGGCCGGCGTCCTTGTGTTCCCCAAAGGCCATGAAGGCTCTATCAGTCGCCTTGAACCTAGGAAAATCACCCGTAGCAGCCCATTTGGGGTAGCCGCCGAGATGCGTATTGCGGAGGGTTTTCAAGTTCGAGGGGGAAATGAGAAAGTTTGAGGGAGGACGAGACGTAGCGCGAGCATTAGATGGCGCAGTCTGGACAGGTCTCCCAGTTGTTGGAGCGGTAGTGCAACGATTGGGAGTAGACATAGTGAAGGCAGTGAAGACGGGGATCCCAGAAAGAAGGTGCAACAGAAGATAACTCCTTATTTGTGGAGAAAACTAGCTGAGACTCGGTGTTTTCGTTTGAGAAATCTTTGGAGCAATGGGCTTGATGCGAATATCACTCGCAGCCTTAATACACCCTGAAAAATGCAAACGGTCGATGTCACCTGATAACCGTTAGGACGTTCTGCTACTGCACACATGTCAAGCTTACCTTCAGAGGTCTGAACAATATGCAGGATCCTGCTCCTCGAAACTTCAACAATCTGTAAAGAACGGTGAGGTCGTATGTGGTTTGCTACTTGTGAGTAGAACTCTTTGCGAAGGACAGATATCGCAATATCTGAATCGCATGAATGCACGTACCTGAACAGGGCTGTGGCAGTCGAGTGTTGGACATTCCGACAAGTTGGGATTGCGCTCATGTACTTGGTCCTAAGTTTCAAGGTGGGTGTCAGACAACAAATCAATTCAAATGAACCGTGGAAAGTACCTATGCTTTGAGACTTGCTCTCTGGAATGCCTCAGATACCGTGTAGCTATTTCGATATGTAGTAGAACATGAGCGTTCAGGCTCAAGGTAAGAACGTGAACGCGCAAGATAGTTGATCGGACACTCAGCCCGGGTCCCTCTTCTTGTCGATGCCAACATCGAGTTCTTTGTTCATACTGGGTTCATCACTGCATGAAACATACAATATTTACGCCAGAAATATGATAAAAAATGTAAAATTTATTTAGCATTTTTTCACCTGAAAAATAATAAAAATATCATAAATAGAGGTGAAAATATGCTAAATATATTTGAATATACCAAAGTATAGTATATATTTAGCATATTTTTACTCAATTTTATCATACTTTTACCAATTTTTAAGTAAAAAAATGGTGAAAAAATTTTACATTTTTTTATCATATTTCCGGTGTAAATATTTTATGTTTCATGCAGTGCATACACTGGGTGGCCTGAAACTGAGCGGAGATGAGACCTAAAGAGTATAAGCAAAAGCTGAGATACAAATCAAGTCCCAATTGTGTAATGAAATATCGTTACAGCCTGCTCTTGAGCAGAAGATCAACCATGAAAGTCGTGAAATGACTCTGAGCCGCCTCCTAGCCAATACAACCCAATTAAACAAGTTGCTATATACAGTATACAATGCATCAAAGTGAACTGTGAGCTTTCTTGGTGCAGAGAATACGTTGGGATTCTCAGAATACTTCAAGACAGTTCAAGATCTTGTATGTGAACAAGTATCAGAACCACGCAAATGAGTGGTCAAAATTTAATTCCCAAAAATTCTGAGAAACTTCGTATGCAATCTCGTTACTAGTCGTTATCCATCCGTTATAATTTCTATAGCCTCAATAGAAAGGAAACCTGTGTAGACTCTATTGAAGCTCGGATTATCTGCTTCGGCATATTCCGAGATGGTTCAGAAGCAAGAAGTTGGACGATTTTTGACTGGCTTTCTATCTCTAGCAAGGTAGAGACAACGATTACTCTGATTTGTACTTATGCATACGTGGTACGTCTTAATTCGTCTAAAGTAGAGTACACATCTACGTCCTTACTCCATTGCTGTGCCGTATCCTTTGCTGCCTGTTCTCACTGTTTGTCTGATAACGAAGCCCACCACAGGAGGTATGAGGTCCAAAATTGAATGACGCACATGCCCACATGCTGTTCGAGAAGTTGCGCACCAGCCACGGATACCAGCAAAGAAGACGGAGGAGGTACTGTTGGTAGAAAGCATAGAGTTGCGGCGCCCAGGTGATGAAGACCGAATCAGCAAATTAGCCAGTCAATAGAAAGCCCAATTCGTCATTATGATGGCCATCAGGGCGGCGTTGATAGGATCCTCAGTCAGATTGGTCAGAGTCTGAGATAGGTGGTTAGACGACTGCCAGGGTAGATGAGCGCTAGGGAAGATCTCACCAATGAACCATTGCCGTGAACGATGCCATGTGAGTAGGCGGTGAATTTGCCGCGTCGATGGGTCCGGTATTTCTTCTTGACACGAAGCTGGGGGCCAGCCTCCTCGAGAACACGGTTGGCCTCCGAGATCACTTCAGACCAAGAAGCATCGTTGGGCATGTCACTGTTCACACCAACGACGCATCCCTGGGCATCAATGATAGGCGTACCGGAACTGCATCGACCGTCAGATACGAAATTTGATGGAGACAGAGTACGTACTGTTCCGCGATTCGGAATCAAGCGAGAGGGTGGGTATATCTGCAATGGCTGGAATGGCAGCAGAAATTTGGGGAGAGTCGTCGGAAAGGCAGTCGTCACTGAGAGGCGACCCAGGCATGGCCGGTAAGAAGTCTCCGTATTGGCTGACAAGTGGGGTGTGTTGGGTGGAATCTCGTAGTCGTATGCGCCCGCCTCAAGAAAAGGTGTATGCACCAGCAGATCCGACACGTCGCATGAGGTTGGGGTCCACAGAGGAGTCGTAATGGCCATTCTAGCTCAGGGTTAGATCAATTGAAAGATAGTAGTTGGATGAAGACGTGTCATGTTGGCCAGGTACCAGTTTCAAGTCAGGATTCCCGGGATCGAGTATCCGTAACCGTTTACCAGACCTCGCCAACAGCGGCAGAGGAATGAGGAAATGGGGGGTGTTTGAGGGCTCACAAGAATACAACAAACGCGAGGGCCATGGAAGCTCATGGAGAAAAAGAAAGTCACGACAAATAACGGTAACACTGCATCAACATCACATGATTGTTCAATTACTCTACAAGGTTTCGGCGAATTGTACAACTAAGTCCTCTATTTCCGATGCGTCTGAGTCCGAGTCTTCGTCAACCGTGCGCGCGCCAGCACTGTACCAGTACGGAGTCTCATTTGTATCCATATCGTCATTGCTATCCCCAGCGCGTTTGCCAGCCAAAAGACTCCCTGTAAATCCGGCAAGGCCCTGCAGTGTATAGAAATACTCCATCACGCGGGCGTTGCGATCCTGGATGTAGCTGCACTTCAAACGAAGCTTCTCGGATAGAACAGGATGGGATGTAGCGAGACGGCGAATGGCGGCCTGATATACGCGATACTCATCTACCATGAACGTGATCTGCCTCACTGCATGAAACATACAATATTTACGCCGGAAATATAATAAAAAAATGTAAAATTTATTTAGCATTTTTTCACCTGAAAATGATAAAAATATCATAAAAAGAGATGAAAATATGCTAAATATACTTGAATATACTTAAGTATAGCATATATTCAGTATATTTTTACTTAATTTTATGATATTTTTATCAATTTTGAAGTGAAAAAATGCTAAATAAATTTTACATTTTTTCACCATATTTCCGGCATAAATATTGTATGTTTCATGCAGTGCCTGCGTATCTCGATGTTCAGCCGGAAGATTTCCTCCTTCGCCCGTAGCAGGCGAAAATAGTGAGCAGTGGCCTGACGACGTTCTGGTTTAGCCCAATCACTACATCGGACATCAGACCGACAATCCTTCCACAGATTGAGCTCCCCGATGAAGACCGCATTGACAAGTTCGGACCAACGTAGTGTGTCCTTACCAAGGGCTGTCGCCTGCTTATTGAATTCTTGCAGGGCGGTCTGGATAGCAGCTCCGCGAGCCTTGAGAGCCTTGGATATCTTCTCACGTTGCTTGTACCCTAGAGGTGATTAGTTGGGTTCTGAATAGACTCAGGAAGATGTACCTAGGCCACTCTGTCCAAGCTTGGCGAGTTCAAGGAGATGCATAACCATCAACCACTCGAGATTGTCGACCGCTCGCCGATATTGGCGCTCGCGCATGAGAACGAGACCCTCCTGATACTCAGGGTCTTCAACCTTCCAGCGTGTCGCGATGCTGAGAAGTTCCTCGTGGCATATGACATCCTCTTCACATGCCCGTATACGTCCCAGGGCTGTGTTGATTTCGCTCAACATTTTCTTCTGAGCCGGTGTTCGATAGTGGCCTGTCGAAAGATGGTAGCCTTTATCTGTCCAAGCCTTGGAGAGTTTAACGAAGACGGAACTAGACATGAAATGAGAGCACGAAAACAAGAGGAAAGGGAACACTTACGCGGCGTTACCCAGACGGTTCAGGGACTCCATGTATGTTATCTTGTCCACGAGGTCCTCAGGCTCCTGCTTGAGACTCTCCAAATAGGTCCGCTCTTCCCAAATGTATCGTTCGTAATCTTTGCCAGTAGTTCCAAGCTGAGCCTCAAGGGCATCCAGTTGAGGACACAGCTCCGATTCAATTGCGAGGGCCTGCTTGTAGTTATCATGTAGAAAACGACCTGAGAACGATCAGATGGGATCATGCAGACTCATTTGACGTACCAATAGATGCAGACTTGTCAGCATCTTGGAAAAGGTAATGTTCCTCGATGTCCTGGTCACGATGACGTTTGGTCTGGGTTCGCGTTCCAGCAAGATGATTGGACAGGGAGAATATTTGCTCGCAAACCTCAAAGTCCTCGAGGCCAGCCCCTTTGATGTACATGGGATGCCAGTTAAGCTGGCAGAGACGGTTGTGGGAGTGGTCATGAAAAGCTGGAACTAAGACACGAGTCTCCAGGTCCTTGAAGGCGTTCCCAATGGAGCTGTTTGCGGCGGTCTTGCTAAAGGCACAGCCAATGTCGTATCCAATACCGAGGCATTTGCCGAAAAGTGTGAGAAGCTTGTTGAGAAGGGCAAGAGGGTATTTCATACTTTAGGAAGATTAGTTCCGTAGTTCAAGCACGGACGACGAGACTTACAGTTCTCCACTGCGTATCATATTGCAAAGAAAAAGGATGTGGCCATGGCGGCAGGCGGTAATAAAAACGCCACTGATGGCGAACAATCTAAACATCTTTTTCCTGGCCTCAGGGCCCGCGTTGCGCCACCTATTGATGCACGTCGCTAAACTTTCTGGATCGTTCTCACCGGAACGACCGCCCTGCTGCTCAATCCATTCGTCAAGATCCTCGTATTCGTCGACTTCCGCGACCGTAGTAGCTGTAGTCGACGGTGCCACTGATGACAAAGGTTCCTGAGGAGCGGACCCAGATGTGGCAGAGGCAGATGGAGCAGATGAATCTGGGGAGTTATCAGGTGGCGTGGACTCCAGGGACGTAGACGATGAGGGAACAGAGGAAAGGGCGGCGGCTTCAGATTCAGAAGGGGATGTGTTAGAAACGGCAGGAACAGCTGGTCGCTGGGAGCGTGTCTTCCGGGCGTTCGCAACGTCGTCCTTGAAGACGTCGACCTCCTCTGGGGACAACCACATAGTTGATTGATGGACGACTTCATCGGGGCGCGCCGATCCGAATCGTAGACTTTCATCGACGAGCCGGAGAGACATGTTGCCGTCAAAGGAGGCACATAATGAAGAGTCAAGCTCTGCCTCGCCTTCAAGCTTGTATATGCAGGGCGGACAGATGTTCGTATCCCGCCAGTTGGGCGCACGGCCAAGTTCGCTATCAACCAGACCCTGAATAGTATACTGAATGTCTAGATAGACGTCGTACGTGTCTTGAAACATGTTTCGAAGATGCGCCCGGTTGGGGACCTGGTGTAGATGGCAGAGTGCACGCGCAAAAGCCTGAGGGCGAAGACATGGACAGACACGATGCAGCTGCCAGTACGCCTCAAGGGTTGAGAATGAGATGGCTAAGGAGGGCTGTTCTGGCGCATTGCCGAGGTAACCTTGCCAAACTAGTGTTTCGTTCGCATAGGTCGATTGGGGGCCGTCAATGGTGGGTTTGTGAGAGAGGGTGAGAGTTTTGAGGACTGCTGATAAGTGAGTAGGCTGATAGAGATAGAGACATGTGGCGCACCAAAGAAATCCACAGCCTGTACCGTGAAAGGTTGATCTGCTTCGTCCGTGAGTGCGAGGGGCGGGCCTTGGTGTCGCCAAACGAGATAAGCCGTAGTGAGAGTGGAAATTTGTTGCTTCCAGGAGCGTGGTTGAGATAGAAGACGTTCGCGTCGAGCCCGTTGGTCAACCTTTTGAAACCTGGTCGCATTAATGAATGAGAGAACGATGAGAGCAGCGGATGCGCACCTCTTGACAACCTTTGCCTCTGCCTGCTCAGGACTGTCGTCGTCCGAGTTAGACTCCTCGTCGTCGCCGCCATCGCCGGCTGCATAACCGTCACCCTCGTCGCCTAAAGCCGGCTCGTAAACCATGGCCTGATCTTCTTCAACCTGGCCAAGCGCAAGGTCACGCCACTGCATGAAACATACAATATTTACGCTGGAAATATGATAAAAAAATGTAAAATTTATTTAGCATTTTTTTACTTCAAAAATGATAAAAATATTATAAAATTGAATAAAAATATGCTAAACATATACTATACTTTGGTAAATTCAAATATATTTAGCATATTTTCACCTCTTTTTATGATATTTTTATCATTTTTTAGATGAAAAAATGCTAAATAAATTTTATATTTTTTTATCATATTTCCGGCGTAAATATTATATATTTCATGCAGTGCGCTGGTGCTGGGACAGACCTGAATATATGAGCGTGGCGGTATCAGAGAAAGAGCAGCAAAGCATACCTGCGCTGTAGGCTTGGCACGCCAGAAATGCCGCCCGCATCTGCTTGTTCGTCTTGTTGATATTGACAGTTTTTGAGGAAGTCGCCTTAGTGATGCCGGAGCGGCGGCGTAGTCCGCCATAGGAAACCTTGACTTTGCTGGAGAGTGCAGACATGGCGGGCAGGAAGGTGGCGGAGATGCTTAGTCACGGCGGGATGTCGGTTTGATGTCGGGTAGTAAGGGTCCGGCCCCGCTGACACGCCGCCGGTACCGGTAGTAGCAGCGCTCATAGCCGGTGAGTATTTCTCCAGCACAAGTTCACCCCAGGGGAGCGGAATTCTGGGAGGTAAGGGATATCCACTCAATCATGCCGGATGACATCGGTATATTGATGGGATAACCGATCACGAAGGACGGTAAGGTTCTTGGTCTCATCATATATTCAGACAAGACGTTGCTGTCCTCGTTTGGCACAACGCAAGGTTATCCCGTGGTCGCCCGGCTGGCAAACTTACCCATAGAGATTTGCAACGGCAAGGGACTAGGAGGCGGAAGGATTGTTGGATGGCTTCCCGTGGTATTCCGGAAAATTTTCTGCCTCGCATGACGCTTACTAACGAGAACCTATCCCATAGATTGGCAAAGAGACAATTCATTCCAAAACTCAGTGGGCCATTCATCGGCGCAAAGTGTGGCACAAATCAATGAGCTTACTGTTTGCTCCCATAATCGAATATCAAGCGACAGGCTGGTTTGTTCAGATACCGCAAGGCCTGACTATTCGCCTCTTCCCTTGGATTATCTTGTTGTCGGCCGATTACGAAGAGCAGTGAGCAATGGGACTTCCCTTTCCCCCAATGTATCTATTTGTCTGACAGAGTTTAGGACCTTCATGTCGCTTATTCGAGGAGCAAATGGCTTATTCCCATGCAATATCTGCCTCGTGCCGAAGGCAAAACAAAACGATATGACTCTGGTGTATGCCCGCCGCACGATGTCCGCTGTCAAGGAAACTTGTGAGGATGCCCGCCTCCTGCCGACAAAAACTGCAAGAGAGAACCTTTTCAAGAAACAAGGACTCCGGGACCTCGATGTTAGTGCCGCTTGACTTGCCAGTTGTCATCTAACATAAGTACAGAATGCCTTCTTCCTACTCATTCTCGGAGATCTTTTTGATGCTCTATTGTTCGACCGATTACACGTCTATCACGATGGACTATGGGGGAAGCATTTGTTGCCTGAGGTGATCAAACGCCTCGAGAGGCTTGAGAAAGTCACTCCGGGTGCCAGTAAAGGCCTGTGGTGTAAATTAGCGGATACACAGTACGTTCCTTTCTTTATTACTGCGATGTACCCTTCCCTGAGTGAATCAACACCTTTCAGAGCAGCGCTCTTCCCCAGATGGCGAGGTCTGAATCACTTCTATTCTTGGACGTCTACTCGGTTCACGGACAGCAGAAAGTACGAGGATCTCTCGAAGGTTGGTCTTATACTCGCCACATCCTCAAGTACTGACGTTTTAAAAGGTGGTCCTCTTCGTTACACATAATATCATCATGCAAGAGGCCGATCCAGATGGCTATATACTTTTGAAAGCCTGTCGAAGCTACAACCGACTGGATATGTATTCCGAACTCAACTTGCATACTGAGGATACCATGCGTGCTGGGAAGGAGGAGTTGCCAAAATTTTCCGCGCTGATTCAGGTAAACAAAATACTTTCAATTGCTTGATATGTTGTCTTATATTTCTATACAGGCATACGAGTCTTCACTTAGAGCACAGATGACGGAGACTCAGAACACAGCAGTGGATGCGCTTAAGAGGGATCGCGATGACGACAACAGAGAGTCCAACGAATCCTCTGACTCTGACACCGACTCCGGTGAAGCACCAAACGAAGCGCCGAGGGTGACCGAGACCTCGAAGAAGAAGTCTGCCAGAGTCAAAAGCTGGAACTTCCCAAAAAGCCACTCGCACAGACATCTCTTCAAGGATATACTGGCAAAGGGAGTCACACGTAACTACAACACGAAGCCGAACGAAGAGATGCATGGAGATATCAAGGAAAGCTACCAGGACCGATCCAACTTCAAGGACGTCCATAATCAGGTTTGTAGTATATACCTCACAGAATGCGAACTTACAATTTTGTAGATTCTCCGTGCTGAGCACTGGATATACGTTTCAGATTACATTCGTCAACAAATCGCTATCCAAGACGAGCTGATCGCTGCCTCCAAGAACGTCGAAAGTGACGGTGATCCCAAGGATATTGTTGCGGATCCTACAGGTCACCGTACCCTCCATGGATTGCGAGGTGACGGCGGAGGCATAACTACAATCGCTAGCTTGGAGTCGAGAAAGGCGACAGATCCCGCCTTCCGCTATTTCGGACGCAAACTGTTTGATTTCTGCTGTAATCTCATGGAGAGATTGCCAGCACTTTTCCCAGCAGGGGCCAAAGGCTTCGAGAAGCCGGATGGCAGCCATGAGGTGAGTACAATTTCACAGCTCAAAATCTGCAGACGTGGTTTGACGACGGTCCCGGCATCCACAGATCCTCATGTTTGGGTCGCTGAAGGTGAACTACGAAAACATGGTGAATGAAAAGCTCGCGACAGACTATCTCAAGTGTTCGCCCAATTTCTACGGATATCCGCGGTATGACTGCGTGATCATCAACAGCGACGATGGCATGTACTTTGGGTGACTCGTTTTGGCCTTCCAGATCCGAGTCGAAGGGCACAAGATCCTCGTCGCTCTCATTCATCCATACACGGAGACACTTAGTCAAGTTCATGCTCAGCTCGACGACGATTTGGGATTCTATCGCGTCAAAGCCAAACCTCGGAAGGATGTGCATTTCGTGCCACTACAGTCCATTATTCGGGGTGTGCTCATGGTCCCTGACTTTGGAACATCTCCCCTGCCTGCACATTTGCTCAGTCTCGAAAATCCGCTAGGCGCCGTCGATCATCTGGCCGAACTTAGGCAGGTGAAGGAGTACTTGATAAACGATATGGTTGATGGTGATATGTTTCTGAGAATGCAGGGTCTTAGCTACATTGGCCAGCGTCCGCAACCTGTTCGACGCCGTCGGATTCAGACTCGTTGCCCGTAATGTTGTAGTAATGATAATGAGATTGCAATTTACGCGACTATTATACTAGCTATCATAACAACTAGCGAAGTTGGACATCTGACATCAACCTGGTAAGCTCCTCGATGTTTGGAACGATGACAAGAACCGGCTTCCCTCCTGCCTGCTCCTCGCGTTCGAAGATCATGCGTGATTGAGCACTGGCAGGAGTCAATGAGACTGTGACAGAGAGAGACATTAAACACAGGACTTACATTGTGCTCGCTACTTGAAGCTTGCGCCTCGTTTGAACTGCATAGTAGGGGGTGGCCGGCGCAGGTGCAACAGAGATGGGGGTTTGAGGGTGAGCTGGTGATGTGTAGAGATTGGCTTGCTGCTGCTGCCGAGAGGATGGTGTGCGTGGTGTCGACTGGGAAGTATTGGCCGGCTTGAATTGTGAGGATCTGGCGGGGGTCTGGGGAGCCGGGATTTGGGGGGCAGGGGCCTGGGGAGCGGGGGTCTGGGTCGGTTCAGGTTTCGCCGCAAAGTCAAAATGCTGAGCAGGAGTTTTATGCTGGAAAAGGCAGAATGATGCCCAGCGATTCGCGGCGTCTTCCCAAGTTTCGTTGCGAGGTGAAGCGCATCCAACGGGCGTATCACTCCTAATCATATTCTTCATGAGCCAGAGGACAGATAAAGCGAAAGACGCGCGCACCATTCTGTGTAGATACCGGCAGCGTCTCTGGGGGACTTGACCATATAAAAGCCGCGGTGATCGTAACGGCTCATGCCTCAGTGTTTGGGGTTGGGATGGTACGGTGGCTGGCACGCACGCGTAATCTCCTCCTCCAAAGGTGTAACCATGATGGCAAGAGGATGAGATGCAACGATAAGGCCGTCAGAATTTAAATTCCTGGGATCACATTGACTCGCCCAGGTTCGCTCCGTTTGTCTGATTCTCTCCATCACGACTCCTTCCGAACCCTCATTGCGCTTGTTTTTTCGACTCAATATGCCGGAACCACCTACAGGAGCTGCTGCTGCCGAGTCCACTGCTTATATCGACGAACTAACCTTGGTAAGCGAAATTCACAACAAGTACTTTTAGGGTTTGAAGGTCCGGTCCGGTCCGGTCTTTTGACCTCTGAGGTCATGGACTGGGACCGGACCAGTCCAGCAAATTACTAAATTTGGCTAGACTGCGGTCCTGAACCGGTCCAGGACCGGTCCAAACCATCACCAGCTCAAAATTATATTTTCGCAAATTTTTTGGTAAGTTTACCATATTACAAGTTTGCCATGTATGTTAGACAGTATATAACAGTTGAGTTTATGATTACTTAGGACTTCATAATGTATTCTAATCATTATAAAATGAGATCTTCAATTATGAGAGAAGAAAAAGAGCTAAGTTGAATATACAAGTATATAAGCAAGGTAAGTTTACCATGAAACTACATAAGTGGAGGTAAGTTTACCATGAAAACTTGAACAATGACCATTTTAGAGGACATTTAACTGGTCCTGATTAGACCCTGAGTAGACTGGTCCAAACCGGTCCTGGACCAGTCTTTACCGGTCCTACAAGTTTCAGGATTGGTATAGGACCTAGGACCAGGACCGGTCCAAATCATGGACCGGTCCTTTTTGGACTGGTCATGTGACCGGTCCAGTCCGGTCCAGTCCACCGGTCTTTACCGGTCCTAAGGACCGGACCTTCAAACCCTAAGTACTTTCCATACTGATTATTGCCGGTATTATCGATAGGCTCTCAAAAAGGCGCATATCGGCAAGGCGACCGTGGAGAAAGAGCTTCAAGACTTCAAGGTGCAGATAGCTGAGGAGGAGGCCTTGAGGACGTCGGCTGCTCAGAAGGTTAGAAGTCGGAAGAAGAGAGGCTCGGCGACGAATGGAAACAAGGAGCCCTCCCGTGTCGAGGCCGTGGCGAGAGGTTTAGATGCCGTCCAGTACAGCCGGAAGGAGTTGGAACTAGTGGCAAGGCGCGGACGGGAGATGATCGTCTGCTGCCATCCATGGTTCGATACCAAATCAATCTGGCACTTCTCCTATGGCGACATCCTGGCTGCCCATGAAGGTCATCACCACCCCGGCCATCCTAACAACCTCATTCTGAAGGCGGAGTCTACCGAATACCAGACTATCGTCATCGCAAAATATCTCTACGATCGCTTCAGCCTGCCGTGGCATACCGTTATCGAGAGGGCGGAATCGGATTTCGTTCAAACGGTGAGTAACCTTGTCGGTTTAGACTTGTGATATATTCATCTCTTGTACAGTTGAAGTCCGCTGCCGGGGCCCTACGAACGGCCATGGTCTTTCGAATCAAGGACCTCGCTGTCAAGATCGCCATCTTTGCGGACGTGATACCAGCCACTAGTCTCATGCCGGGTTTCGATACACTCACATGCTCCAGCTGCCGGTCTTTGCTAGGACTGGATTCGGATGTCGCTGCTGTCCAGACCTGGCCCCCTCTCTATTTCCCCCCGGTAACAGAAATTTCAAGCATTTGTTTCGCAGCAAAGTCTTCGTCCAAGTAAGTCAAGTCATGTATAATACCAACCCACAATATTCTCACTGTGATCCCAGCTTTTGATTCCTATCCTGTTCGGACAGAGCCGTCTCTTGGGGACTGGACCAGGAGCCATCAAATCGACCAATGCTTTTCTATGGGGCTTTAAGAAGACGACGCCAGGAATGATCGCGTTTGCTGCCATCATGGTTTGCTTGCCGTATCATCCTTTACTGACCTCATACTCATGTGTATTTGCTATTAGTCACGCTAGCTTCTGTCCAACGAAGGGACCTTTACCGTCAAGGGTAACAAGACTCGATTCCCTTACGAGAAGGAATTCCAGCGCGTCAAGAGCATTATCGAGACCAGCCTCCGCGATCATCCCGAGGATAACGCGCCTATGAGTCTGACCATGTCGTGGTTTGACCTACAGCTCTTTGGACCCCAGACCAATCGCGGTAGCAGGGGCGATACACAGGACGATGCCGAGGATGGACCAGAGGACGACATTAACTTCGCTTTGGCCGCGATCAATGGAACAGCTGACAAACCAGAGACGATTTCCATCAGCGATGCCGCTGCGACCAACGTTCCATATGTCAACCCTTCCTTTCCGGCCGACACTCCCATTGGCGGTTCTATCGGCTCACCTGGTGTCGCTCCTGTTCCCGCACCTATAGTCGCCCCTAGTCTCGCACCTACAGTCGCTCCCACCACCCATGTACACAATGCTGGGCCCATCCAAGAAGTTGATGCTTCCGCCATTCCGGTGGTCGATTGCCCTGCTGATAGTGGCGTCTCCGCAAGGGCATTGGCGCCCTTGACGGAAAGATTGGAATCATATGGTATGCTCATTCATCTAGATCGTTACTTGGTCATATTGATTGAAGAAATACTGACAATAGTGACCTTAGATCATATGGCCACTGTTGACCTCACGGAAATTCCTGCTTGCGTCGACAATGATGACGTTTCCGCCTTTGCGCAAGCTTCCGACTTGACGGATTTCAACCCTACTTTTGCTGAAAGCCAGGACTTGCAAGCCGAAGACTCAGTGCACGGTCACTCTGAAGCCGAGTCGGAGCTAACGGACTTGAACGATTCGGATCTAGCTGGTGAGACTGGCGGCCAACGAGTATCGGCTGTGGATCTTGTTCGCCAGTATTCAGCGGCCTTCAGTGCTCAAGGTGAATCTTTTCATTTGCCTATCTATATCAGTCTCCATACCGTGACTCATGTCCTGCACAGGTAGTGCCCCTCAAGAGGTGACCAATGCAAGTAACGATTCCAACGCTCCGCCATTTGGTACCCTCAAGAAGGCTCCTGCTACAAAGAGCAAAGCAAAACCCAAGGCGACGGGTGCTAATAAGATGGGCGCGGCAGGTGCGGCGGGTAAGAAGGCAGCGGGTAAGAAGGTGACGGGTACCAAGAAACCGGCCGCGAAGAAGAAGACGTCGGTGACGGCAGATTCGGCGGCGACGGCAGATTCGGTGGCGACAGCAGATTTGGTAGGGGGAGAAATGGTCCAGGGATCCTCGGAGGACGCTACTGGTATGGACAGTATCATTTATCCTGCTGATCCTATCCCCTACGAAGAATTGATGGCTGGAAGACCTCGCCCCCGCCCCAAGCCATTGGTCAAATTGCGGAACCCACCAACTTGTACTAGTCCCAGGAATCAGCAGGATGTGGAGCCGTAGATATGTGTCGAATTTGAGATAGTGTACATTGTAGTTGAGGTGTGTTGAATGGACATTTGTCTCTATGTGCATGTCGAGAGAGCTGCTGGGAATCACAGATGCTGTTTAGCGGAATTACGGTCAATGAGATAATCTAAGTGTGCTTTGTGTGTGTTGACAGCAGTGTAAAAAGCGTTATATTGCACTGCACTCAGTAATTTTCGCAAGCAATGTGGCCCAGCTGGTACTGGGTCACACCCGGTAGTTAGCTTTTATCCCGATCGTGAGTTCGAACCTAACCTAAGTCAATCATAGGGTGGCGAAGTATACCTACCCCTCGGTATGATACCGGTTTTTTACCGACTCCTCTGGCCCCCCAAGGTATCGATACGGTAAGTTACCGCCCAATACCCACGTGAGCCTTTCACGTGATGACCGTGGCGCATTTTCCGCCAAGGTCACAAAAACACCAAATTTTCTCTTCCGCCGCACAAAAAATGCCTGAAAATTGTACACTGTAGCTGCTGCTGTATGATGTCCTGAGAGACTGTCCTATTCAGATTTCTGAGGCCCCGCTACACCTCCCCAGGCTGTACCGCCTCCTCCCGCCGCGGTTGCGCGCCCATCACGTGAAACGGTCACGTGGAGGTAAGTTACCTACCTCCCGACCGTCCAGGTATCTTACCGGTAACTTACTGGTAAGAAACCGTCACAAACCGGTCCGGTACTGATACCTATGGTTTACTTCGCCACCCTAGTCAATCACTAACAAGTAGTCAGTAAGTAATAGCCACTAGTAAGTCAAGCGCAGTCGACAACGGTAAGCCAGTAAGTCAAGTAACATTAGAACGACACAGTAAGTACTCATAAGTCAAGAATCTTAAGCATAGGGAAGTCAAGAGTAATAAGTACAGTAATGACCGTCAGAACACTGAGCACAGTAAGCACCATGAATACCCCAGCAGCGGGAGCAGCGGCGCGCAGGAGCAGCGGCCCCGGCCGCTCTCCCTCCTTTTTTTTCTGGCGGAAATAATAGCACTAGGAGAGACGCTTACAATTCCTGTTTTGAGGTAGGTTAGATTGACCTCGTAAGCCCTCATTTAATGTCTCATTTAATGTCGTGCTAAGGGTGATTATAATGGCCCTTATGAGGGTGCCATATAACGGCCATCATTTTCACCTCATAATGCCGTTGTAATGCCGTTATATGGGCATTTGCCGATTGGATGGGTGCGCTCAATCTCTCGGCTTGTGACCTGCATTACAAGCCGAGTCGGCTAGATTACATGGCAGAGCGCCCGGATAGTAACGGCATTATGTTCTCGGCCGTTCCATATGACCTCACTGTAATGTCACAAGGTGTCTGTTATAAGGCCTTGCAACGCGGCCCGATGCATTACGCCATTATTGATGATTATAATGCCTTACAATACAGGGACCATATCTCCGACATAGCTCATTGGAACGCTCTTGAATACCCTTGAGGGGTGTAAAAAATTGGTACAAGTCTGGGACGGCTAAGATGTATGTACCACTTCCGAATCTAGTCAATTTGTACAGATGACGAAAATGAAACATCCGCCGGGCAAATCGAGCGATCGCACGCTGGACAGTTCGGCTTATCGGTACGCCGTACAAATTAGCGTCTGGCTGTGTACTTCTGGATCAAAGTTCATAGTGTATAATCCGGAGTCCTTTGCTGACCTGTTGCTGACGGTGCTTGGGGCACACCAGGGGTACACCACCGCTTGCGGTCTGGATTTTTTTAGTGTGAGAGGGTGTTCGGATAGGATGAAGAAATTTCCAATTTCGGCTCGATACTGATAGCGTGGTCCGATAGCGACCCCATAGCGATTGAATTATGTAATATACTTCGATCCGTCAGTGCCGCACTCAAGTGCTCGACTTCGCGCGACCTACTGAAGTTCACTGAATGGGCATGGCTCTGAGGAAAATCGCTTGCAAGCACACCAAGAGGTAACAGTTAACCACTGCCTGTGGCCATGTAAGATGCGAGAGACTGAGGATGAGCACACCTTTGAGTCACAAAGACATAGACTCAGTAATTCAGGATAGAGACTCCTTAGCTGCCATGTTGGTGTCACTGTGGCCCGGAACTCAGAATTAAGTGGCACCTGAGTGGAATGGAGCTGTGAGCACGGCACGCGCACTGTTGCCCGTCGCGAGTCGCGACTTGCCATGTGTCAACACAACAACAGTAATCGAACACCCAGTCAGGCAAAAAAAGAAAGTGCGACTTGGGTGTCGTAGCCACTCAGCCATTCACGATTGACAAAGGCCTCACAGCAGCATTGAAACCTCGTGTAGCATGGATATTCCCAATCTGTAATCGCTATTTTCTCGGACAGCTCGGGCTGACGCAATATTCGGCAAGACGCGACAAATAGCGTCCAGAAACGGAATATAATACTGAATTTCGGGCTCGAATGCACTGCTCCCATTGTTGACTGTGAGCCGCCTGGCGGCCATCAACAATGATTCACAGCGCAATATCACGATGTTCTTCATCAGTATGACTGTCTCTGGAGGGGATACAATGCATGTATCTCTCTCTCTTTCTCTTTCTTTTTCTCTCTTTCCCTTTTGGGAATTGAATATATTTATTTTAATTATGGACCACACCATCAGTATCGAGCCGAAATTTCTTCACCCCGCCAAAAGGACCCTGTGTAGAAAGTTGTCAGAAAGTCGTTAGAAACCCTGAAAGAAATCAGTCGGTCCCTGCAAATGGACCGTGTGATGAGACTGTGTGACCCCCTTGTGAAAAGGTAGTTCTGGTAGAGTAAGGGATTGAGTCTGCTCTTTTTGATGATCATGAGAGTAAGTATGTACACAAGTGGGTAGATGCGCCCTACGAGAGCACGAATGAGTTCCGCCTTCAATCTCGGTCATTGTCGGCATGAGGAATGACGCGTGTCACACAGTTTTATTGCAGGGACCGACTGATTTCTTTCAGGGTTTCTACAGGGTTTCTAACGACTTTCTGACAACTTTCTACACAGGGTCCTTTTGGCGGGGTGAAGAAATTTCTTCATCCTATCCGAACACCCTCTAAGTAATGGAGGCGATGTAGTACTAGTAGAAAGATCACTGTCAGGCCAGATACTCAGACTGGGGGTTTCACCGAAATTCCCCCCTCTGCAGGTACACCCTAACCCTATTCCAGCTGAGTCATGAATCATGACTTGTGCAAATCCTCGTCTTCTCTTTCTTTCATGCCTCTTCCACTTCGACCTCACAACACGTATGCATACGGACCTACTCGTTCTATCCAGGAAACCAGTCGCAGAGAAGACACGCTCCCCGGTCTGCTGTGTCGCTCCTTCGAGGCAAGTAAATAGTGCATCGCAGCCCCATCTTTGCCTTAGCCTTGCCGCGCTCTTTCTCCCACACGTACGTGCTTTATATCTATCTGGCAATGCCACTTTCAACACTGATGCGAGTAGCACTTCTCTCCCCAGACAACCGTAGGTATGCTAAAACCATATCATACTGATACTGACCAGCAGCTAGGTGCAATGCCGAAATACGTCCTGGATACATTGTCGGGAGGTCATCCCACGTCGTTTGATGACCGACACTACGCAAGATCTACGCTACCCGACGACAGCTATGTTCCACAATCTACGTGGACTCCCCGAACATGATCTGAATCGTCGCGTTCGAGTACACTCGTGCCTATGTTATCAGCCTCGTCTTCACTCGCGGCAGCTCTACCCACTTGGCGCAATCCACGAAACACACGCCCCCGCAGTGCCCTGTCAATTCATTACCCCCACAGCACCGTGTCAATTCGTCACCCGAAAGTCGCGTTTCTCCCAAAGCACCACCGACTCCTCGCGCCAAGCCTCGCCAAAACCACCGCCGATCAAGGAGGAGCCAGGCTCGCCGACATTCACCATCGAGGCGTCCGGCCGTCCGACTCCTGCCCCAGACTACGAATTCCAGGATAACAACGGGGAGGCGCCCATGCATTCCTTTGCGCCTCCCACCGAGGTCCCGCTCCGCGCCACGCAGGCAAGTTCGAAGATGCGCGCCATGATGGGCGTGTTGCGACTGAATCCGTTCACCATGCACGGCGGCGCCCCGCCCTCACCCGACCTCACATGGTGCGGCGACGAGCCTGGTCCTCTCCCCGAATCGCCGGAGATATTTGAGTGGGCGTTGGATGAGTATGATGCAGGGATCATCGAGGACGCGAATTTGGACCAGTTGGAGAGGTTCTCGCCAGCTAGTATTGATCGCGTGTTAAATAGCGCGAATTTGAAGCGCGAGAGGGAAGTGGATGAGGAGGATCCTCCGCGCAAGTCACCGACACCGGATTTCCCTCCAAAAACACGCTACTCTGCTACCGTACTCAAACAAGAGTTCGAACCACAGCCGTCACCAGAGCCTCGTGCAACTTACAAGGGTAAGTGTCTATTAATTGCAGTCTTCGGAAGCTCACCCGTCCCAATAGTGTCGACCACATCATCCCTCGCAGAGTGTATGGGTGAACCCAGGAAGATTTGTTCTGGTGGCGGGATATCGGGTATGCTGAACCAACCACAGCCCCCTCGAGTCGTGGTCAATCATCACCCACAACCAAGCGGTCAGTATCTACTTGTTCTGTCTGGACAATCTCTGACACTCTTGCGTTGCGCCTCTCCCGCAATGGCACCGCCGCGTGCTGGATACGTATACACGAAATCCGCAGCTCGTTCCCGGCCACTCTCCTCTTCCTCGTCAGGACACATTTTGGATTCAAAACCAGCCCTCGACTAGTACTTCGCCCACCCAGTCGTCGTCCAGGAACGTCGAATCCCCAACCATCCCTGGCACCTTCCTCACCCCGGCGCAGTACTGCCAACAGCAGAACCCGTCCCTTCGATTTGACTCCGACACCCAGTCCACTTCCACTTCCTCGAGCATGGACTACTCTTCATACACAACATCTCCTGGGCCCAAACCAACCTCGTCGTATACACATTCAGACTCACTGGGCGGCTATCCACGAACGACTACGGTGCGTGCACATTTTTATGTCGTCATTGGACTGGAGCTGACGTTGTGAATGGACAGACACCTAGACGGATTGTACCACTACAAGGCAAGGACCGCATAGTCTCGGACACGGACACGGACACGGACTCGTGAACAGGAATGCGGAGTATTATGCGTCTTCGTGATATGGACTGGACTGGATTGTTGTCGTATGCACATGTACTATAGGATGTAGACAGACTATACTTTGATGCGTACGCTTTAAGTAATGTTAATGTGTACACTTTGACTTGAGCCTTCAAGAGAAGGTACTGCTTGGCGCGGCACCGAGAGCGCCTTCTTCTTCGTTCGCGAGGGAGCGTTCGAGAAATGAGGTAAGATGCGAGGAGGTCGATTGAGATGACTGAGATGGAGGAGAGGCGAGTTCACGCACTTTCATAATGCCAGGTCGCATGTCGCTACTTGCCTGCGGCCGCTTGTCCGCCGAACACGGTCCCATCTCACGACCCATTGATCATGTCATGATGGATTGACCATCGTGTCAAGCGGTATCAGAATGCGCCTAATTCTTGTGTTAGTGTGCACACGATATCACAGGGCTCTTCTCGAATGCTTGGATAGACGGGCTGTCACGATGATGGGCGTGCGGGTCTTGACGAGTTCCGGAGTGCGAGCGGTGCACTCATGCTCTCTCACATTCACTTAGGTTCGGTCAGTGTGCGGTCAATATCTGTGAGCGTGTCAACAAAGGTCTTCGAAGATACTTGGTATAATCACTCACATACATTCTGTTCCATTGATCAGCGGCTAAGAGACCTGCGAGGAGGACGTTAGTGCGCTGTGATGAGAGACCGAATGAAAACATACCGAGAACAGGCCCCACGTACTACTGCCGTGGTATGTAAGGTATCGGTAAAGTAAGTAAGTAACTAGAAACTACGTGGGAGATAAGTACATCACAACATGTAATTAAGGCACACTGCAGCGCGGTAACGGTCTACGGATACGTATATCTACTCAATCAATCCACCGTGGCATTGTCTAGGCTCCGCTAACACATCGCGTTCACTACGCGATGAAAAAAAAGGTTTAGAGCTAAATGAAGACACGTTAGTTGTTGCTTGAACGAAGTACGAGAGTGAGGGCTTACTTGATTTTTGTTTTTGCGGCCTGTTCAATGCAACGCCAGCAGTCATACGAACCTCACGATAAAGCGGTGTTGGACGGTGCGCAACCGTCAAGCTCAGCGTTGAATGACGGCGTCGAGGCTGAGGCTTGATGGCCTGGAGACAGTGGTCAGTACAACAAAAGGCTCGAGTAAACGATTGAACTCACCAGATAAGGATGACAGTAAGAAGTCTAACAGAGAAGGTTAGGGCGACAAGGATTACAATATCAGAAAGTTTACCATCAGCGCAGCCGTTCGTCGAGTAGAGAACATTAGAGGGAAGCGCAATCCGGCGGAGCTGGCCCCACATATCCCGCCAGCGATTATCTCGCCCACGACGGTGGACCCAATCTGTCTGCAAACAGACTCTTGCAGTTATGAAGGGGATGGTATGCTACGCCGCGACATGGGTGTAGTACCACCAACTGTCGCGGTTCGTGTGCGTTCGAATGTCCTTTGGGCGCCAGGTTCTCGAGAGCACCTTGATAATAAGGATGTCAGCCAAGAAGGGAACGAAGAGAGATGCGAGATGTACCTCTCCCAGCCGTTCAGACGCACCGTCAAGGAGCTCAACCGTGACGAGCTCAAGCAAGCGCTAAGCAGCACCCCATAGCCTAGGTCAAAGAGTGAGTAAATAATTGTCAGAACTCTAGCAAGCGAGCACATACCTTATCTGACGATCCTTCACAGAAATCCTTCGTCAATTGTGGGGCGAGCTAAAGAAATTGTAAGTCAAGCAGCGTGAAATCTTTGAGAAAAACAACGCATACAATGAACTACTACATGCTTGCCATCGTCAGTAGTACCGTCTGTTTATAAGAGACTAGGTAATGCGGACAGGTGTACTCGACTTGCGACAGTCGTCGTGGTCAATGTACTGTCCTATGAGCGACGGTCTGGCGTCTGCCGAAAGGGATTGAGCCCGTATTGTCATTCGGTGATGCGAAGGGCGTACAGGGCCTGGGCATCGACTACCGTCCGCGATTTCCGAGCTCGGCACGCGGAAGGCAGCGAAGAGGTTGACGAGGAGTTGAAGATTTGTGTAAGGACTGGGACCGTGAACCCAGTACCCAGCCGGTACATGGGACGGCGCCGGCGAATTCTGGGGCTTTCTGAGTGGTCGATGAGGCGCCTCGATGGCCAGAGCGGCGCCTTTCTGTGTGTATGGCCGTCTTGCGAAGTAGAGTTGAGGGCTAGAATGATAGGGATAGTCAACAAAAGGTAAGTGACTGGGAAATATGATAGCACACCCTTGGGTTCCCAACAATCAAACCAACGTTCTAGGGTCCAGCGTACAGCTTTGAAGCACGTCGAAAAGGCGTGTAAGGGGTCTTGAGGAATGTTCTGGGGCCTTCAAGTAGGAAATCATCAGTCTTGGAAGAACGGTCGTCAAACATACCTTCAACGCCGCCGGAGGCGTCGTCCAACGCGTTGGAGTCCGGCTAGTATCAAGTGATATCAACCATGGGTTGCTGTCGTTCCTTGACAACCTTGAGGGCTGTAAGAATACGGAGCTGTTAGCAAAAGTAGGAGACTACCTAGCTACCGAGAAGGAATGTTGTAGCGCACCAATGAGCGAGTACTCCTTAAGAGCGGTCCATGCTTGCGAAGAGCACCGCCGTCATTGTTTGAAAGAGGTCTTGACTTCTGTGTTAAGGGTTTGAAGATCGATGTGGAGGGAGCTGGGGATTACGAAGGTCAGCGAGAACAAAGACAGACAGCGGCAAGACAACGTACCAGCGTGCCTGTAGGCGAAGACTTGACAACGTAGCAAAGGTTGGGAGGGTAAGGAGGCGGTAAGTAAAGGTGATGGACGTGGTAAGAGAGCAAGTTACCCAGTGTGACTCGGGGCTTGGTCGACAAACGCTTTGGTCATGTTTTCCGCGTCGCGTCGCACTCCAGAGGGTGTCGTTTGCGTCTATGGCAACTATTCGACATGAAAAACGTCGGAGGCGTTGTCCAGTCAGCGGTGGATGTTGAGATGGAAGGGTGAGGGCAGGCAATAGGAGGAGAGAAGTAATGGGATGCAATGAGATGCTGCTGGAATTGCCCCCATTCCTAGACCTTATATTCCCTCCAGGTGGCCGTCCAAGCTGCCCATCAAGGAGCTTGATTTTGAACCAATGTACGGCAGCCGCAGTGCATCTCGCGTAAGTTTGGGGAGTTCCTGAGGGGCGCAAATTAGTGTTAGTTATGACATACCCACCATAGATTTGTAGAATCATTCTTCTGAGCAAGAAGTTAAGCGCGCGATATGTGCATGAACAGGCGAACTTACCCGGTCTCTCTGCGTGTACCCGTTCACGCTTTGCGTCCTCTTCAACGCCTTCCAAATTTCAAACGGCTCCGTTTTGAGGTCGGCGTATCATGGACCCTTAATTCCTGAGCGTCTGATGGGCGTCGCTTAGTGTTCTGAAGAATGGACAACCAAAAAGATGACAGACAAAACGAGTAATATGCTCGGAGTTAGCACTAACACTGGTGTACAGCAGTGTACGCCAGTGGTCAGTGGTGCGGGGTGGTGTACACTGTACAGCGCTGTCGCTGATAGCCGGTGATATGCTTTGAATGCCGGTGAGTGACGGTGTTGTATGACGTGACGACGCGTTTCTTTTTTTTTTTTTTTTTTTTTTTTTTTTAGTGGTGCTCTAAATAGCCTGTTAACAAAGTTAATCTACTAGATAGGGAAAGCGTTGGAGCAGGGAGTTTCACCCCACGTTGAAAGAAGAAACCACTCCGAGGAAATGCTTTATGCACACTTCTCAGTAGTGTGGGACTCAGGCTGCTACCCATTTGGCCTGTTACCCACTAAAACCCCGGCTGTCGTAATCCAATTCTTGGGAATTGATGCTCCAGTCTTAGAGTAGATCAGGTCTTTCCAAGTGTCTAGCACTACCTTTGCCTTTAAAGCTCTTTTACCATAACGCTTTATATTTGTGAGTATGCGGTCAGTGCGGAATCTACTCTCAATCATTGTGTTCCATCGGTTTGTCACCTCCGCTTCAGTGAAAGGACGGCGTGGGTCGTTTCCTTTTTCAATAACTCTATCGCAGCGAAGAACCCAAATCAGATATAGAGCTTCAGTTGTAATTATGCGATATGCGCGGTTATGCCCTTTAGATAATTTGTGCTTACTTTCAATATCAACGGAAGCTGCTGTCAGGGCTGTTTTATAATTATCGTGAAAGGGTACTTTGCATTTGCGTTCCCAAAGATTCTGTGCTAGTTTCCAAATTATTTCACGTTCCGGAGCTATACATTCATTTAAGATGTGTTCCATGCTGTCCAATGCATTACATAGCGGGCATGTTCCACATATTTCATAATTAGGAATGTTATTCCAGAAGGAACCGACACGATGAGCTCCGTGCATTAATTTCCAAAGGAAGGCTTGTATTGGTTTACGTATTTCCTTCTTGTTTAAGGCCAGCCATACATCCTTTTCATTGGGGAATATTCCGGAGTTCTCTAAGATAGCCCACGAGGTCATTGCAATACTTGCGTTGGTCCTCTTTCTTTTTGGTGGAGGTTTGGTTGCTCGGATTAGACTATATGCATCTGCTTGGGAGAGTGTACACAAACGTGCACCTGTTAAGATGTATGAACGTCCCTCCAAAATTGACTCGTCAAATTGAACAATGTTATCTGCTTCCATTGCATTTTCTATGAGTTGTGTTATTTCTTCAGAGTGCGGAAGACTCTTTGTTGTATGATATTGAACTAAGCCATTACGTTCGCTTACTGTTGATAGAAGTGGCTGGATCCACTCCTTATCTTTATAGTATAGCCAAGCCTTATCTTCAAGGTCTTTTCTATATTTAGTAAGTGTTCTGGAAAGAGCTTTATTGTTTATGTTTAAAATCATATTAGAATTTTGAGAGGTGACGTCTATAGCATATAATGAGGCAAAAATCTCCGCTGTTGTTTGTGTTCCTTCTATGCGGAAACTATAGTTGTTGGGGTGTTCTGGCCCAAAGTATACGCAACCTGCTGCTGTCGGCTCATCATCTGATCGTCTTGGTATATTTTTTGTCATAATAAAAGCTTCTACATCTTCTTTCTCATTATTAGTAGTATTGATTCTGATATCATTAGCATGATTAATTGAATGATCGAATATACGTAATGCTTCATGTAGATTTTTATCTGATGTAACTTTTGGAACTTTAGTGAAAGAGCTTTCTTCTTCTGTTTCTGAAGAAGGGTCATCGTCAATATGTTCAATGTTATATCGTGTTGTGATTTCATTCAGTTTTTTAAGAGTATATGATAAACACAGGCTTGGATTGACACAGTTATTTTCTTTACATGTTTTACATGCGACACATTTACAGGTCTTGATCTGTTTGTGGCGAGGAGTGCCTAAGTGTCTGTGGGCAAAGGTTCTAGCCTCGCCCGTTGTAATAATTGAGTGGTTGTGTCTGAGACAGTCCTCAGTGTTGAAGTTCCTCCGAGTCTTTTTGTCTTTGGTGTGAGGATGTCCCCAGAAGGGTATTTCCGCACTCAGGTCATAGGACGGATGTGTAGATTCAAGGCGTACATTATATTTCCTTGCTGTTTGAATAAGATCTTTATTTGCTTGAGAGAGTTTTGAATGTCTTGAATTGACTTTCCAAGTTTGATGTAGGAGATTGATACGGTTCTCCGGAGCTACAAGACCGTCACTTGTTGTAGCACAATGGCTCAATGTAGCATCAAGAGCATATGCCCATTTGGCTCGCTCTTTATTGGGTTTCGTGTATGCAACTAAGTCAGACACTAGAGTCCCCAACAAGTATATACCCGGGTATCATGATACTTTACCCACCAGATATTAATGCATCAAGAAGCTGGCCCAATCCATACCCATTATCTGAGTATTGCTGGAGCGGGTATGGGTATGGGTATGGTACGGGTATCCTCGGTGGTATTCACAATCAATAGTAGAGTGATAAACATAGTGATGATTAACATTGAGATTATTTCAAATACAAATAGATAAATACTGGAATGTAATTAGATGAGGTTCAATGTTGCTTCTTGTCACTTATCATGATGGCAGCTCAATGACCAGCTGCTATTTAGCCACTAAATTCCATTCATGCACTCTCTGCATACATTGATATTAAAATTTAGATGATTTGGATGCTGTTGTCATCTTTGCATCTTGCAAATAGTATGGATGACATGTCTCTCTCATTCTGCACTCATTGTTCATCATTCTCGCATCATCCCTTCCATTTTTCTCTATTATCCTGTACCCATTGCACCCCTACCATCCTCATCTTGTCATAAGTATGCAGCTTGCTCATTTGAGTGTTCTGAGTTCTATCAAAAGATTTAGATATTCTTCTCAAGTCTATTTCCAACTCCTTCATCCCACCCATATATCCCTCCTACCTATATATGAGCAAGTATCAGTGGGTATCTAGTGAGCTGAGCACCTGGCCCGATCCTTACCCTTTACCCGGGTAATACATGATACCCGGGTATAGCATATCTGAGTAAGGGTCTACCTGAGTACAAGTATCACATCTGAGTATACCCATTTTCTCTGTACTCGTTGGGGACTCTATCAGACACCCGTATCGCTTCATTTCGTGCTTCTAAGTCAAGCAATTTAATACCACCTTTCTCAGAAGGTTGATATAGGATCTCCATGCTAATTGGAGGCATTCTTGGGCTGTTCCAAATAAATTTCCGAATTACTTTAATCAAGTGTTTTTCAATATGTTTCGGCATTCCTTGTGCTTTTGTTAGGAATTGAGTACGTCCTGCTACTTCCATTTGAATGATGAGTCTCTTTCCTTTAATGGTAGGATGCGATTTGGACCATATTTCTAGTTGTGTCTCAATTTTCTCAATGATAGGAGTCCATGGTTCAGCATTGTTAATATTGTTTCCTATAAAGGTTCCAATGATTCTGATAGTATCGCCTTCAGCTGCAATATGTATATTATCTGGAATTTGAATATCCTCGTTGTTTAATTGGCGTGTCTCCAGGAATTTAAGACGGAAATCTTTCTGGCCAATTGGTATGATTTCTGTTTTTGGGATATTGAATTTTGCTTTGGACGCTTTACACCAAGTATTGAGGATGATTTCCAAGTCTGAGAATTTATCCTTCTCGCTCAAATATACTGTAGTGTCGTCCGCAAATAGTGATGTTATAAGTCTTTCTGTTAAGTTGGGAATTTGAATTCCTTCAAGTTGTGAGTTACGAAGCATAGCTGCAAGCGGCTCGATAGCCAGGTTGAAGAGTAGGCATGACAATGGATCTCCTTGTCGTACACCTCTAGTTACTTGATAAGGTGAACTCATTTCACCATTTACTATTACAATAGTTGAAGCGTCTTCATAAAGTGCTTTCATGTTCTGTATAAAGGCTTCTGGAAACTGAAATGCAGCCAAGACTTTCCATAAGTAGTCGTGTGATAGACGATCATATGCTTTTTCCTGGTCAAGTGCAATTATAAGTCCATTGTCTTCAGTGATTTCCGCTAGTTGAATGATTTGGTTCAACAGTTGAGTCTGGTCGTGAATAGATCTTCCTCTCATAAAGCCGGCTTGATCTGTGTGTATTATGTTCCCAATAAAAGTAGCGAGTCTTTCTGTTATATTCTTTGTATATAGTTTATAGTCTGTATTAAGACACGTTATAGGGCGATAGTTTTCAATCAAGTCTCTTTCTTTTTTCTTATAGATCGGACACATCCAGCCATCAGTGAATCCTGTTCCTTTTGTTACTCCAAACTCTTGGATATCTTGGAATACTTTAGTCATTGTTCCCATAGCATCAAAGGTGGGCTTATCTGTTTCCTTAGAGTGCGTATACCTGTCGTGTAGTAGTTTCCATAGTTCGTAAGATATTCCGTCTAAGCCAGGAGCTTGTCCGTTCTTTGTTTTCTTCAGAGTTTCGATTATCTCATCTTCTGTTATCTTTGCTAGCATTGTAGTCTGGTCTTCGACTGTTAATTGGGCTTTGATGTTATTTAGAACCTCCTTATATGCATCCTCTTCCTCCGCTTCATCCATTGGGTCGATTGTTTGTGTTCCGGCATGATAGTCTCGACTATATTCTGCCATTTCATTTGATTTCACTATGTAAGTTGTAGCCCCATTCTTTGTTGACCTCAGTGGAGGTATGAGGTCCCTAGTTTTCTTAGATTTTCCTAGTTTTGTCCATTCTTTAGTCATTGTTTCTCGAGTAAGTTGTTGTGTGGCAATTCGTACTGAACGTTGTCGTTGTTGTCTTATTCTTTTCTTTTCAGTGAGTTGTTCATCTAAGTCTTTTGTAGCAGATATTTTTTCCGCATCTGGTAGCAGTCGGTCATTAAGTATGTCCATTCTTTTTTTCAATAATTCTCGCTCTTCCTTTTGAAGAAGTGAGCTCAGCATTTTACATCTTTCACGTGCTAGCTCCGTAATGTCCTTTTTGAAAGCAGCCCAGAGAAGTTGAATATTTGTTTCATCCGAGCGGTTTTCTAGTAGTGCAATATCATTGACAAGTCTTTTACCACGTTCATCAACGGCTATTAAGAACTTCTCGTCTTGGAGGATGTATAGGGGCATTGACCAACGTCCACGTCCAATATGTGGTGCATTATGTATACGGTATTCCACAGTTACCAAGGTATGGTCAGATTCAATATCACAATCATGAATTTTCCAATGATATGTTTGGGCTGCAGCTTCGGGGCCAACATATATGCGATCTATTCGAGATCGGTGCCCAGAGCCTTTCTGTAAGAATGTATACTCTTTGTTGCTGGGATATGTTTTGCGCCAACCATCACTTAATTGTATTAGGGATTTAAAATCGAGAAAACTATTGATAGCATCGTCAGGTTTGTCTGGAATAGGTAGTCGGTCGATGGGTTCTTCGGTAATATTCATATCGCCCAGCATAAAGTCGGGGATGGGCAAATTGTTGTCAATCCATAGTTTTCGTAACTTTTTCCAGAAAGCTTTTTTATCTCTTGAATCTCCTGCGGGTGCATATAAACCAAGGATTGTTATAACATACTTATTGTGCCAGGGGATTTGTAGGAGAATTGCCCTTCCGGGAATGAGGTAATTCACTTTAATATTTTCTGTATTCATAGTTTTCTTATTAATCACAAAAGCAACACCTGCTGTTGAGTTAGCATTCTGGGCTACTGGGTGTGGAGAGTTGATTATTTTGATGTTGTCTGCATGTCTTTCATTTAAGTCGTCGGTATCAGTTTGAGTGAGATGTGCTTCCCCAACTAGCAGGATACCTAGTTTCTTTGAGGTCATCAACCATGGAATTTGGTTCCAACGATTATTTGGGTGTCTCAGTGAGGCGTGGCCTTGGCCATTGATATTCAAGGTACCTAGAGTCATATTTGCTCTTGTGGTTTTCTTGATTGGTGTTTGTAAGTTCTTGTTGAAGCGCTCTCGGCGTTTGGTTCTCCACGACTGGATGTTATTGGGTTCTATACCTAAGAGGGTATTTACTCCATTGTTCTGAACATGTGAGTATGAGCGCGGGGGCTGTGTAGCAGAGCGCAAGGGCTGTGTTGCAGAGCGCGAGGGCTGTATAGGTGAGCGCGAGGGCTGTGTAGATGAGCGCGAGGGCTGTGTAGATGAGCGCGAGGGCTGCATAGATGAGTGCGAGGGCTCATTGAATGATGAAACGGAGGGTCCAGTCATATTGCTACGTTCCAGACCCTCTGAGTCATCGGTGGACATCTGACTCGACACTCCCAATATCTCGCCCAAACCTGACGGCTCAGACTGGATCTCGGTAGTGTGATTCTGATGTGATGGAGAGGGCCTGCCGCTCCAATCTCTAGCTCTGTCCTCGGAGCTGGTGGTGGCAGGCGAAACACCAGCTCCTCCTGAGCTAGAGATCCACGAACCGTTACCAGCATTATGCACCGAAGGAGAAGTATAAGAGGAAGAGAAAGAAGCAGGGGTTGTAGTTACAGACGACCAGATGCTCAACCGCACATCTGGGAAGGGCTAGTCCTTTGGGCTAGCACAAGGGAATATGTCAAAGACTTTGCTGGGCTGCAGCACGGCACTTCCCGTGACCTAAATAGGTCGCCGTTTTCCTTACTTGTATCTCAGGCTTTCCTGTCCTCTTTCGAGTCAGTATATTTGGGCCTTCGATGTGTTGATACTCAGATAGACACAAGAAAGGAAAGTCTATCGGAGAGAGTGGGGATTTCCTTGGCTACGGTACAGCGTGTATGAGTACTATTCGTAGTGATGTAAGTTTCAAGTTTTAGTAAGGAGCAGGTGTATAACTCCCGCGTCCTCGACCACCGCGGTAGGAACCACGACCACCACCATATCCCCTGCCACGTAACTGACCGCGACCGTAACCGGGAGTTTGGAACTCACGTCCTGAGGAAGACTGATGTATATCGAGTTTAGTGGGATCAACGATGGTGGGAGTATTGGATGGGGGTGCTAACCCAGTTCGAGGGCCATGCCATCCGGGGATCTCTGGGTAGGGGCAAAGGGGGGTGAGGTGGTCACAGCCCAGGCAAAGTTCGCATTTGAGCGGCTCACGCCAGGCGACACCTCTTCCAAGGAGAATATTACCTGAGAGGACAAGGCTGCTGATGGTGTTACGCCAGAGAATCCAGTCAGGGCGTGCGCTTGACGGACAAGGGAGGTAGAGTGCAACGCTGAGGGTTTGAAGACCGCGCTTGCCTTTGGGAAAGAAATTGAACCACTCTAGGCGCATGCTATTGCTGACTGCATCCCATTTCTCGTTCGTGGTGGCGTTTGCTGCGAGGGATGTAGAGAAATTCTCGATGAGATTACGAGCCGGCGCTGCATGGGGGTCGTCCCGAATGGCATTCAGGATGAGCTCCTTGACCTCGTCCTTGCCAGCCTGGTCTTGTTCGTTGCAGAGGCCGACAAAATTGCATACGTAGGAAAAGTGGGGCGGTTGGTACGCCAGTGGGAAGAAGGTGGCGGTTGGATGATCCCAAACGGGCCGTGCGAGAAGAAGCTGTAGCTCAGCTTCGGAGATCCGGTATACCAGGAAGCAGCACGGGAAGGGGCCCATGGCACTTTCCTCCGCCTCGATTGGTGGG
Source organism: Strobilurus luchuensis (assembly GCA_019915105.1). Lineage (NCBI taxonomy): Eukaryota > Fungi > Basidiomycota > Agaricomycetes > Agaricales > Physalacriaceae > Strobilurus > Strobilurus luchuensis. The sequence goes on along the minus strand of JAHLMJ010000021.1, from coordinate 337,073 downwards.
GATACACGCACGTTGGGGTTACCAGTGATGGTGGCGAGTAGTGGGCGGACTGCCTGTACAAAGGCGGCCGAGTTGAGGGGGCGTTTGGGCTTAGCGGGAAAGATGAAGGCCTTGGGGTCAGGTACCCCGGCCCAAGCGTCGATTGAGTCCGTGTGGACGTTGGTCACGGCTGTCTCGTGGAGGAGTCCCATGACGGTTGGGCACTCGGCGGGAACTGGGGTGAACGCCGAGGTATTCGTAATAGTTGGTGGAGGCGGCGTGGACATGGCGGTTAGGGTCAGGTTTTCAGAGACCTCGTTCGCGTCGATCTCGGACCCGTCAATATGAGTGTCGACGTCGCTTGCAAGGGCAGCGAACGCGTTGGATGATGCGGTGGCGGGAATGGTGGGCGAGCGCGGCTGGAGCCGAATGGGATGTGTGTCTGAAATTACGGGGTAGAGGGACGCCGGTGAGGGTGGGCGCTCGGGAGGGGGAACTAGGATATATCTTGTCCTAAAAGGTGTGTCTGGGTGGGTATCGCGACGCGTTTCCGTGCTCTGTACCATCATCACTGTTGCGCACTGTAATACACTGTACTACGCTGTCCTCGCTCACCGCTCGGATGTCATTTCTTCCGACTTTGCTTCGATCGCTTTCTAAGCCGCGCCACTGCTGTCTACTGTGACTCATTCGGATCGTCTCCTTTTTGCACGATCATGCCCGCCCCATCCCCACCCCCTTCGAGGCCTTTCAATGGGCGACTCGATGACACCAACAGGAAAAAGGCGGACTTTTTTCTTCCTCTTGCTGTTGCCTGGGGCATCTGCCCTCCTGATTCCGATATGGCACCAAGACATATTCGACCCAAACTTGCCGAGTACTACAAAGCAAACAGGGCTAGCCTAAAGGCGAACCCTCTGTACAAGGGTGTGTGGCTCAATAAGGACGATCTCGCTGCTGGTGTGGATGTGTCGGAACCGCCAGCGCCGGCGGCTAAGGCAGCAGATGTTTCGAAGGCAAAGGAGAAGACTAGTGCAGACAAAGAGAGAGAGGATGCGGACGCAGACTTGGCAGACACGGAGAACGGCGTAAAGGCCTCTGGGTGCGTCTCATTTCATGCTGATCCGCCCAGCTCATCATTTCTGCAGCGCTACAAAGAAAATGCTCGAAGATAAGATCTCCGTTGCCCCAGCACCTACATTCAAGAAGTTGGACAGTGCGCCAGGTATCTATCTCGACTTACTCTGATTTTGTGCCTCAAATTAGCACACAGGTCGTAGCACCGGTAAGCCTCGCGAGAAGGACAGTCATCGTCCCGCCAAGTCGTCAAGAGACGGTATGTTACCTCATTCACACTGCTCGACGTTACGGCTCACTTGATACAGATACTTCATCGCGCAGAGGTGACTCTCCTGTCCCGAAGCATGACAAGAGCGATACCGAAAGTAGTGACAACGAGTTGGACGATAACAGCCACGATAAACCCGAGCCTGGGCGAGATGACAATGGTGACCACCACGAGCTCGAGGATGATAGTATCAGCGAGAAATCTACCGTCACCGAAGGCGAGGATAAAGACCTGTTCAAGCCACTCCCCGATACTCTGCTACAGGATTTTCGGAAAGCCAAGCGCGCTGGACGAATGCGTATGCCGTCCTTCAATGATTGTGTCTAAACTGACAAGCCTCCAGTCACCGTCCTCCTTCAATATAACGACAAGGATCATGTCTTTCTGCGCAGGGAGGAGGTATCTCTCGTCGAAAAGGACACCTTGCACTTCTATCATAAGAAGGGTAATGACATGTTGTACGTTCAGCTGAAGGAAGTTATTCCTGCCGTCTTCGCGAACAGTTCCCCCACTAAAGGTGAGCATGTGTGATTGTACAAATCTGTTCTCCTCAAACCATCAATATAGATCGCTCCCACCGCTTCTTTCGTACGAGTTCCATCAGTGACAGTCTAGTCTATCTTGGTACGACGGACAGCTTCCTTACAGGGAGTACTATCGAAGCGCTCGCGCTGAGTGTCGTCAACATGCACGCTGTCAAGTAGACATGATCACGAGTGTGTATTCGGATGTATCCGACATCCGAACCACAAATATGTGCACCCTAAACCCAGATATTCGTATTCGGATGGACATCCGACATTCTATCCGAGTTAAATGTCCAATATCCGAATATTTTCGAATATTCATCCGAATATATTTGAATATATTTGAATATTCATGAATATTAGGGTATAATCACATTATTAACAGGTTAAAACTGTGTATACTATGAAGTTATGATAGTAAATTCTGTGTGAATATCAATTAGACTCACATAAGTGATATAAAACACTCTCAAAGTATAGTTTATAGTATTATGGTTCAGATGTTTGCTTAGATAGTGCACATCCGACATCCGAGTGACATCCGACATCCGAGGTATATCCGACATCCGACATCCGAATATCTTCGGATGTCGAATACGAATATAATTGAAATATCCGAAAACATCCGACATTCGTGCTCATGTCTACTGTCAAGAGGGTCGAGAACTCCTGGTTTTCCTGCACGCTTATATTGCAGGAGGATCCTAAAGCCGTTGCGGCGATTGCTGTATGTCATCCTCTATTCATTACCGTGTCGTACATGTCTTGATCAAACATCTTTATTAGCCCCCTGGAGGTATTGCTAAGATCGCGGCGACGCTTTTCCCCACCACCAGTATGAAACAAGCCACGCTTTCCGAATTAGTCATTCCTGAAGTCCGTCCCACGCCGACTCAGGCGGAGATGAAGAAGCTATCTTCGGATGAGATTGATGAAATCGAGCAAGCCAACGTGGGTGTAGTCTGTACTTGCCTGTTACCTATGCTGATCTTTCGCACGCACTTACAGGAAGATTGTGAAGCTCTGATAGCAGCGAGCAAGCGCTACTCGTTGGGAGGCAATCTCTCCGCCCGTTTCTACGAGTTCTTGAGGACGGAGGCCCTGAAGATTGATTTTCGAGACGAGGAATACAATATCCTTGACGAAACCGGAAGTAAGTCGCCTTCTTCCATGCTCGACTCCCCAAGCAAAGCATTTCTGTCGGGCTAGGCAAGCAACAAAACGTCCTGATGCGCCGAAAGCTCTTCGAGACACGAGTCCTTGACCCGCTGAAGCAAATGAACTGGTACAAAGGACAGAAGTTCAAGGTACCTGTCGGTTTCAACGAGAAGTGTACGCTCTTTCACATTGACAAGTGTCTCATTCTGACTGTACTGTACCAAGATATTGAATGGGAAGACAAGACCTTCGTTGAATGCGATCTCTTTGGGTTCTTCGGGTGGAAGATCTCACAGGCCTCAACTGACAAGCGTCATTTTGGCCCAGATGCCCGTGCCTCACATCGCGCTCTTGCTACGTGGTGGTCTAACCCCGACGACGAGGATTCCCTGCAGACCTTTGGGTCCATGTCATCGAAGGCGTTTGAGGGTTGGATGAAGGAAGATGAGATATCCTCGAGGAAGAAGAAGGGGAAGAGGAAGGGAACGCTAGAAAGACGCGAAGAGGAGCGGAAGGGGAGGTCAGGTCGGCGTCGCTCCAGGGACAGGAGGCGGGATAGCTCCAGCCGCTCAAAGGAGAGGAGCCAGGAACGTCGGGGTCGGGGAAGGAGTCACTCCAGTCCTCGCCGCAGTCTCACCCCAAGGCGTCGCTCTCACAGCTCAAGAGGCAGCCGCACTCCGCCACCTCGAAACATTACTGGTAGCCGGCGATACAAGAGGTCCCGCAGTCATAGTCCCATTGCTGGGCCCTCTACCACTCGGCGCCACTCCCGGAGCCGTAGTCCCCCTCTCAAGAAGGCACGTGGACGAGGTGACCGGAAGGCGGGCGAGAGAAAGAGTGCGAAGGATTATAGAGCAACGGGAGAAGCTCGGTATGTGGATATCGACCAGCTGAGCTCACCAGCATCTAATGTGTCTTTTTTTGACCTTTCACCCTAATAGAATTCAGAGTGATCACTTGGATTCGGACGATGCATAGACACGGTTTGACGATATACATAAATAGAGTGTCAATGAATTTTTTCAATCCCCTATCTTGTGTTCCCTCTTGTCGTTATGCCAGCATCATCTCGCGATCTCTCAAACATAATCTCGTTGTTCTTTCCAGCAGGTCTTGCGCTGGAAACTGTTCTGCTTAGTCTTTGCACCATTGCTGCTCTCTATCTCATCTATCGTCTTCATCTCAATCAGCCTCGAAATGGCTCCCGTTCCGTTGCTCGCACTGCATGGTTGACTGCATTTGTCCAAATCCTAGGACGATCCCTTGCATCGGAGCAGCCCAGCCCTTGGATTGAGGAAGAGGAACCACTAGAGTATGCTGCAGCGATGGCTCGCGATGGCCAAGTTCTTTACAACCTACTTGGCATCGACGACTTATCCTCCGCTGCTCAATTCATGCCCCTTCCTCCCGTTGTGCTTGTCACACGTCATCTTGCATGCACACTCTGTCCTCCTGGAGGTCAAACATCACTTCGTCATCGCAGGAAGATTCTGTCGGTATGTCTTCTCGACGAGAACAGGCGGTGGCGAACTGGCCATCTCCTTGTAGCGCCTTGCATGGTGTGTCAATCTGACTACTATCCGGACCGCATCACCTCTCCAACTACCACTCTCCATCGCCGAACAATGAGATTGGACTATGATGCCCAATATCTTCGGATTTCAAAGAATGGAGTATGGGTTCATCGCTCGCTTGCATTTGCACAGGAGAAGGCGGTGGCACGTTTCAAATGCGGCTGGGCCAACTTCGCTGATTGGAGAAACGATTTGTTACTGGCGGGCGGAGAGACGAGGAAAATGACTGCACGCCAGTCACGACGAATGTTTGTTGAGCACCTCGCACGCCGACTACTTGTATTCCATGGGAAGGCGCAGCTGTTTACTTGTCCATCGAACGCTACTACCGACATCATGCTCTTGTCGGTACGGGCTGAGCTGGGCGTCAACGGTGGTGTTTTACCCATCGCAATGCAGCACAGCTGCATGGACTGTACGCACATGAAGCGTTACAAAGAAGACCTAGTCGCGGAAGGTGCAGATCTGGAGGCTCCGGCTGATAGCATCATAGAGAGCGACAGCGACGACGAACAGGTATACTTTCAGTCATGCTAGTATAGTTGCATTGCTCACCAAACCTCCATTCAAGGGCCAGCGTCCACGGGCTGAAGGCACCTCTGAGGACGACGTCACAGAGGATCTCATTGATGCCTACAACAGTCAGCTTCTTCATGCAGACGTTGCACCACCAGATGGCGAGCCGCGTGGCTATGTGCGATTAGCTGTCATGGATGGGAAGAATATGGGTCACCGAGTAGGTCTCAATGAGAATAAGTCGACCTACTGACTAATATCAACGTAGATTTGCGCTGTCCGTGACTGTAATGCACCACTCAAGAACTACAAGAGCGGGCGCTTTTGCGCACCTCACCTTGATGCTGGTCTGTCTAACAGGTGTGGCCTGGTTGGTTGCAACCGACCTGTCGTTCAGGGAGCCTTGACATGCGACTTGGGGGCTCATCGCTCATGGTATGCGAAGTATTCCAAGAGATTCAAACGCTTGGGCTTCGGAGGAGTTCAGCGTGTCATAAGGAGGCAACAACCACTAGGGCCGGCGGGAAGAGTTTGGATGAATTCCGGTATTTCCGCATTGGGTTGCCATCACGTGTTATCGTCCGAACCCATTGTTCGTGGCACCGGGGGCACGCACCAGGTGAGATCGGAGTGCGTCACCTAAGGTGACGCACCTCAGCTTTTGTTTCACTTTTGATTCAAACTCGGATATCGCGGTCCGAAACCACAGGCAAGCCGGTTTGTCCATGCCGAACGGCAATATGCACTTAATCAGGCACTTACCACTTAAGTGTTAAACATACATAAGTTTCTTTGATACATCAGACCCTTGAACACATGCATGTGAGACAAGATTGTACAGTACACCGAGGCCAAAGATTGACTGAGGTTGATCTTTGTCTGCTTCGCTGTTGGTCAATTGTGTGAATGAATGAAATCCTGAAAAACCCCTTGAATCCCTCCAATTCAAAGCATTGGAGCGCGCTCCTGAGTAGAGTCCCCAACGAGTACAGAGAAAATGGGTATACTCAGATGTGATACTCGTACTCAGGTAGACCCTTACTCAGATATGCTATACCCGGGTATCATGTATTATCCGGGTAAAGGGTAAGGATCGGGCCAGGTGCTCAGCTCACTAGATACCCACTAATACTTGCTCATATATAGGTAAGAGAGATATATGGGTGGGATGAAGGAGTTGGAAATAGACTTGAGAAAAATATTTAAATCTTTTGATAGAACTCAGAACACTCAAATGAGCAAGCTGCATACTTATGACAAGATGAGGATGGTAGGGGTGCAATGGGTACAGGATAATAGAGAAAAAATTGAAGGGATGATGCGAGAATGATGAACAATGAGTGCAGAATGAGAGAGACATGTCATCCATACTATTTGCAAGATGCAAAGATGACAACAGCATCCAAATCATCTAAATTCTAATATCAATGTATGCAGAGAGTGCATGAATGGAATTTAGTGGCTAAATAGCAGCTGGTCATTGAGCTGCCATCATGGTAAGTGACAAGAAGCAACATTGAACCTCATCTATTTACATTCCAGTATTTATCTATTTGTATTTGAAATAATCTCAATGTTAATCACCACTATGTTTACCACTCTACTATTGATTGTGAATACCACCGAGGATACCCGTGCCATACCCATACCCATACCCGCTCCAGCAATACTCAGATAATGGGTATGGATTGGGCCAGCTTCTTGATGCATTAATATCTGGTGGGTAAAGTATCATGATACCCGGGTATATACTCGTTGGGGACTCTACTCCTGAGTATGTGCAGTCGATGCTGCCATCATAGTGTCAGGAAAGGCAGAGGTCACTTCTGTTTTGGGACAGCACTTCCCAATCTGCACTTGGCTTGGCAGCTGTGACCAATCATGCTGAACAGGATGGTGAGTGAGAATGCCTTGAATCATGAGTGCAGGAATTAACACATGCAAGACAAACCAGAATGTGATGCAGCAGTGGGCGGAGTGGGAGTTGGCAATCAAGTTTACATGAGTAGCGAATGGTGAGATGATTGAGGAAGAGCCGCTCATGGTACAACAGATGGGTGTCGTCGTACCGAGGGTGCTGGTCTGCAGGAATGTAGACGTTGATGACAATGGGACCATGGACAGTCTCATTGGTGAGCATGATCATGAAGCTGGACCTAGTGGACATGGTGCTGGAGGCAGGAAATCATGGTGAATAAGCAGGTAAGTTGCTGTTCTAGCTGGGATACACCTGAGCTATGCCAGAGACTGATGCTCATCAATTAACTGCTACGCTGGGAGAGCAATGCTTCAAGGCAATTTGGATGCATGCAAGTGTCAAATTTAGACGCTGGGAGCAGGCAAGATGATAGCAGGAAGGAATAGATGATGATTTAAGGTTAGGGCTTGCATTACGGCAACTGCCCAGGGCGTCGTTGAGACAAAGGCAAAGTATCCACTTTGACATGCTACAACACGGCGAGGAATTAAGGGGTGAACTTGAGCAAAAAGCTGCTGTGGCGTACATCAGGGACAAGGCGCCATGTCACGCCCCGGGCCATTCGGCTTCGCATACCGGCTGAAGAATTTTTGACTATTATTATTCAAATTAAAATTACATTGGCGCATTTAATTTACGCTGCCGTTCGGCAACATGTGAACTGGCTTGTTTGCGGTCTCGGACCGCGATGTCCGAGTTTGAATCAAAAGTGAAACAAAAGTTGAGGTGCGTCACCTTAGGTGACGCACTCCGATCTCACCTGGTGCGTGCCCCCGGTGTGGTCGTCGATGTGAAACTCGCAACTTGTCCCTGTTTTCTTTTGCCATCATGGAGAATCAGAGCACCTTGTGCCGTATCCGGAAGCTTGGAGACAGCTGTGGCGGTGTTTTCCCACTCAAGTCGGAACCCGGAGCCTGTCATCGCTGCCGAACATTGGATGCTCTAGAGGGTCGTCCCGAGTATGACACTGCAGCTGTGCGTTCCCGTATCGTCACCGCATCGTCTTGTCTCCTCTTTGACACATGATCTAGACAATACCACAGTGTCAGTTGTGTGGTAGTCTCATCTCAAACGGGTACCTCGAGCAGAACATGTGCACTACCTGTGCAGAAAATGTTGAGCGTATGTTTGTCAATAACTTCTCAAATGTTGTCTTACAATCTTCTACAGAAAGCAGTAATCATGGTCAGGGAAACATATCTCAGAGTAGTCCGCAGTCTATTGAGGCTGTTCAACTTGCCGATTCTAGTCAGAGACATGATCAAGTCGTCGAGCTCTTTCATATGTATCGAAGTGAGGTCTATCAGATTCGAATGAAAGGAAAGGCAACACAGAAGAGAGGGTGCATTGATAACTAGCTAGTATACTACTGAGTGTAATACAATTGTATAAAGGGTATCATCTCTGAGTATGTTTTCCAACCATATTTGACATGGAACGTTGGCCTCCCTATCATGTCATATGCTTCCTTGGCCACCCTGTCAAACTCATCATCAACCCAGCGGAACGCTTCCTCACGCGATGTCTCGATTAGCTCTCGGCGAAGTTGCGGGATCATCTTGCGATCAATCTCGACTGATGTGCATTCCAGTCCCACCGATTGAGGGTTCTCGAAGATATTTGCTGGTGTGGTACGGTCCGGAAGTGCTTTCTTCTTCTGCTTTCGGATATACCGTGAGTTCCAGTAGATCTTGAACTCATCAAGGTGGAACTGCACAATCTTTGGCCAAAGCCAATGGAAGAGGTTTCTGATCATAAGAGGAAGTGAGAATAGGGCAACAAATAGCAAGGAATTGACGCAACACATGCAGAGGATCCATTCCAACAAACAGACCATTGCCTCGTCCTTCCTTGATAGTAGCTTCGAGGGCGTGAGAGATTTTCTCACGCAGAAAATGCCATAACTGTTCGGCGGTAACGTTGTGAACGCTCTTGAGACCAACAACTGCTGGAAACATGGTTGAGTCCACCTCTGGTGCAAATGTTTCACTGTGTAAGAGCCAATTCAGTATCATGATGTCAAGTCAATACAGCTTGAGAAACTCACCGTAAAGCACATTGCAGGGCATACATAACACCAACTTCACTACCTTTGTCTGAAGTCATCTGCATTGGAATAGCTATGAACGTAGTCAGATTGCTGTCAAAGAGCATATAGAGCCTCTTCACCTCCCCATTCCTCAGCTATATCAAGATAAACATGACCAATTGTATCCGCAAGACGTGAGTTGGGAACTACTTCGAGTACAATGATGAAACCTGAAGCTTTATCGCGGACTTCATAGATCGGGATATTGACCGGACCCATCTGAAGGGCGCTTGATGTCAGTTTCTCATGGCCATCACAGCTGAACTCGGCCCAAGGACCGATGGAGATCAATGGCTGTCGAGAAACTTTATGAGCAGACTTTCCGGCTTGACGCTGTGCTGGTCCAGCCGGATCAATCTGGCGCACAGACACTCGTACCATATCCCTAATGAGTACTTTAGAAGTGTACATTTGCTGCATAGATGATAGTGCAAACCGGGGAAGAGTAATCATGTGGCGTGTTTGAACCCAATCTCGCACAGCCTCAGTACTGTTGCGTGAATGTGTATCATCATCCAAGATGTCAGCAACAAGAGCCGTGCCAACATCATGACCAACAAGTCTACGTGCTTTCCTAGCCGTGATGATCCCATACTCATTGTGAAGCTTGTTGAGCTTTGATTTACTATTGAACTTGTAAGTTCTAATGTCGATACACTGTTCCCTGGTCAGCCTACCTGATCTTATACCCAAACCGAATGTTCAGGCGTTTAAGACGCTGCTGGTTTGGTAGGGATTCCTTCTCTAGCGCACGTAGGTACGGTTCGAGAAGGTCATCAGGTGGGCCTGTGATATGTGAGTAGGTATAACACAGCAACCAGACTACAATAAACATACGAGTTCCACAGTTGCTGCCATTCTTTCCTGTGGTATTGACCATGGAGACGAAGTGAGGAAGTGTCCATGAAAGACGAAGTCTCTTATACTTGGATACTTTGACCTCAGTTGACAATGCGCTACTCATGACAATGTACGGAAGGACAATGCGCAAAGGGCAATGTTCGGCCATAGTCAGAAGAGGATAGACACTTTGCTCTAAGCCGGAATGGTCCCACCTGACACCTGAATTGAACAGTACAAAGTAGCGGTGCATTGTTTCGTAAGTAGACAGTCTGAGATAGTCTTAAGTATTCATGAGTAAATGAAAGATATGTTACATTGTTTCGGCCGACTCGTCTTCTTACAGTCCGTTCTGAGCACCCTCTTCATGCTGGACACCCTCCTCAGTGTCCTTCTCAGGCTGGATGTCCTTCTCAGGCTGGATACTCTCCTCGTCAGACATTTCCATACTGACAGGTCTCGAGATCTCCTGCCTCTGAGTCTGAGCCCGAGAGCTTCCATGCCGAGACTGACGAGGACGCTTGGCCAGTCGTTCTTCTTCTTCGTCTTCGTCAGAGTGCTGCTCGAGAGTAGCACGCGTTCGTCGTCGCCGTTGACGTGAGGGCTGGGACACGGTAGCAGAGACTGTTTCCGGCTCTGTCGTACCATCATTTGATGCCTTGAAGGGCTCGTAGCCGAGTAGAAGACAGAGCTCGTTACAAACATGTTGTTCCCGGAAGGCATCAATACCCTTGATTCCGTGATCACCCAATGACGCTCGTGACGGTTCCTTGTTATGCATGCTTGCATCAAAGAGAATGAGTGTTTCCTTACCCTCTCGAAGAGTTGGTGTCGCTACAGATATGCGTCAGCTGGGGGACTGCCATGTCAGAGCTCATGTACCTTGGAGATCGGCAAATACATAGTCATGACCAGAGCTCTCATACGTGTAATGAGTGAACGCATCCATGATGACCTTCTCGTGTCCTTGGACGGCTGTACAATTAAAGGCAAGTGTACCGGTATATTTGCGCGTGATCTAGCAGTGTGTGAGCAAAGAAGAACAGAATCGTTACTGAACATACATGAGGGCGAGCTGCCTCTATGAGCCAATGAATGGCAAATTTTGTCTCGGACTCTCGATATTGATCGTACATCGCTCGTGTAAGGCCAGAAGTGGGCGAGGGAGAGTCGCTGGGATCTAGCACCTCAGTAGCGAGCCACACATCAGTCCACACAAATGCTGAGGATAATAAGATGCAGAAACATTCATGAGTAGGAAGACAACGTACGATGATCGCCGAGCTCATCAGAGACACTATCGATTGCCTCATAGAAGTTCTCTAATAGGACAGCACCGACTTTCTGTGTGACCATCTCTTCAATGAGTTCCTGATGGTTCTGATTGGGACGGTCTGGGTTCAGGGTAGTCAAGCGCTTTGCGGCGTACATCATTCCGTCTGGCATGTGAAGCTGAAAGTAATTATTACTTGACACGAATTGCATGTAGGATTGGACATACCTTATAGACCTGTTTGACACGTCCGTTGGCAGCAGGAGAATTCTCAAGCATGCCACTGTGTATGGCACTCTCTCGAACGACCTTCCAATCAGCGCCTGAACGTGTCGCAGAGCAGAGACGCCCGTATGTGAACCGGACCTGGGTGTCGTTACGAACAAGCTGCTGTGTGATGGCGGCTGTGTTTGGGCGCCCAATTCGCATTGTGAGCGGAGCTAACAAAGTCTCAGAACCAGAGCAGTATATACAGAGATGACATACCAGCTGTTCTAGCTTCTGACATCCCCAGTGTCTTCGAGGCTCCCTTGGAGCTTGTCTTCTTGAGAGTCCCGCCATACTCAATCGAAACAAAATTTCCTGTCCTGCGCTCATACTGCAAGAGATCAAATAGAATATTTTGAGAACTATATGACTTGGTCCCACCTTCCGAATATTGATATGAACCTCGAATTCCATTTGGATACCCCCAGGCTTCCCGTGGTTCTTGAGGTTGGGAAAATACTTTCCAGGAGACGGTAAGCCAATGTGTGTATCGTAAATGTTGCGGAACGTTCCCAAATGAGAGTTTCCGTGAAGGTTCACGTTCCCTTTCCAGCGCAGATCAATTTCATCACTGACAAGCTGTGATGAGGAGATAATTGATACGGACTGGAGAACGGACAAACTAGATCAGACGGCCAGTGAGAAAGGCCTTGGCCTTGCTATTGAAAGACGGCAAGACGTTCGCCTCCAACCAATCTATCGAAAGAATTGACCGTAAGAAGACGTGCCGCCAGACGTGAAGAAGGAACATACCGGCAACGTGCTCGTCTGGACTTGCACCAAGAGAAATGTCACCAAAGATTGATGAAGCAGCTGCACCTTTCTTGAACATGAAAGCGGGTCGAATCATTATTTGATACAAGCTCCCAGGACTGGTCAAACTGGCACGTTTAGCCTGGAGCGGGGCGGTAGCGAGCTGCATTGTGGCCGATGGCACCGGCACTTTGAAGATTGCTGGCGTTGTCGCCATTGAACCGGCGGCAGCATGACTGGGTCCACGCAATTTAGCAGCAATGTCGGCCATATTGCCGCCGACAGAGGGAACCAGGTCCCCAATTCTCTGCTTCTCTCGGTGTGCCTCCATAGTACTCGCAAAGACTTGACGGCGTAGTGCATCACCGACAGGAGATAGATCCACTATGAGATGTACTGAGTATCAGGGGGCTAGAGCTACGTGAGAAGTACCTTGAGCACATCTCGGACACTGTTGATCAATGAAGTGTCTCCCGAGGGTTCCACATGAACGACATTGAGGTTTTGAGAATGTCGCGATAAACTCATTCGACTGCGTGCCATGCTTCTTGGCGTGAAGATCCAGTAGGAGACATTTACCACAGACGCCCGGCTTTTCCTTGTTGGGGAAAGTCTGCAAGCAGTCTGGGCAGGAGAATTGGAGATCCGGTTCAGTCATGGAGGATAAGGACGAAGGCACGAAAGGTGGGTGGATGATTTTTATACCACTGCACGGCAGGTCCTATATCACCAAGACCGAGCCATCACGGTCAAGGCGTCTCCCGAACGTTTCCTTCTTGGACCAGCCAAGACAAAAGACTACAGCAAGGACCACATACTACACAATAGTGAGTTTCTGGCGAGAATGGTCCAAGGCAACTGACGACAGACCATCTAACAGCGATGTCATCCGAGGTCGGTCTGTACGAGGTTGGCCATGGCGTTCCGTTCGAGCTCGAGCTCGAAGTTCTCAAATGCATGCTATGAGGTGAATTGAGAAGTGGAGGTCAATCATACTCCATCATTCATACCTGGACAAAGAATGACCAACCCAGCCTCATGATAGGGTCTGCGCGCGGTCATCGAGGAGCAGCTTGGAAACGATCAAAAGGCCGGTGTCTTCTTCGCAATCAAGCGCCTCTGGGAGCATGTGACGGTCGTAACAGTTGGTCGCGAGTTCAACAATCTGACCTCTATGGCAGCGTGTCAGTAGATTGTCACTATCTGGACAAACGAACGCCTGGATGATCACCTCATGCAAGCAACAATCTTGCATCTCTCCTCGGCAGTGGACGCAGCCTTGATACACCTTGAACGGCTCAAACACTGAAGCTGCGAAATTATGAGGAGGTGTACAGCGAAAGTTCATGAAAAAAAATTACCGATGAGCCATTATCTCGAATCGTCGTGCACAGATAGTGTCGGAAATTTGATTCGGGAGACGAAAGAGTGGTATGGCGGCGAGAAGGACCGATGGAGCACAGACAGAAAGTCGGTAGCCTAGATGAGCGCATGTTAGTTAGACTGTCATTTAGAGATCAACGCGACATACTTCGTGTGCGGATTGCGAGAACGAGTTCGCCGACTGGTACGAGAAGGAGCGAAGGCTTCGCCCAGCAGGTGGCTCCGATGCAGCAGAGGTCCTGGCTTGTCCAATTGCTCTGGGTGGATCCATTCGTTCGTCGAGTAGAGGTCCCGATGGGACTGGACTGCCTGAGAGGAAGGCAGATGCCCATTGCAGCCAGAGGAATTATGGAGTGATAAGCGTTGATGCCGCATACGGGTCCGAATGGTTAACCCTACGTACGGCGACTGCAGCTGCTTGGCGTCGAACGTTCGCGGCCGGGACATGCCAATCGGCGTCAGCAAAGCGCTGGACGTCGACGCAGGCGAGTAATCAAAAGAGCCCTCTGAAATGAGGCCGAGAGACGGCGTAGGGTCGGAAGCGTTGACGTGCAAGCTCCGAAGGAGCTGCTCAACGTGCTGGACCACAGAATGTTAGAGAAGCTTGAATTTGAGCGCTCAAAGAGGTACTCACCATGTTGTCAAAGTCACCTGGAGGGCTGTTTCCTTGTGGCCGTCGCCAAGACTGCTGCTGCTAATGCATGACGCGTCTTGCGCGTTGTCCTACTCGGCGAATCGGGAGAATAATTTGAGCAACTTAGGCCAGGTCGACTCGGACCATTATGATTGGAGATGGGGCGCCCAGATGGACGGTTGTCCGGGTCTGACATCCATGACAATGAGCGGCAGCGGCGGCGTTGGGAGTGCTGCATGCACAATGTGCGCGACGATGGAGAGGACTGTGAGGGTAAGCAAATGAAGATGGTGTCGGTTTGTGATGTCTCTGGCGCGCTGCTTGGTGTCCGAGGAACGGTGGAGGCATGTGTGTTGTCCATCCTGGGCAGCCTGGAGGGAGGGTTAGTAAAAGGTAGGAAGTAAGATGCAAGGGTAGACGCACCTGTGTGCAACAAGATCAATCCATCACGAAAAGCGGTCGAAAATTTGGTTGATGGCGGGCGCACATGATGCGGGAGGGCGGTGACAGAGCTGAGCTGGGGAGGGATAGAGGCGCGGGAACTTGGCGGTAGACGCCAAGTTCCCACGAAAGCACGAGGAGACACGGTCGCGTTGAGAGCCGTGACCGTCAACAAGGAAGAAGATTTGGCGCACAGCCACACCGGCTCGCATGCCGACCGTAGCATGCCTGGACCAGTGGCATGCCTACCGTGCTGCAGGCGCAGTTGACTTGCCTCAACAGTTGTCATTATTATCATACCATACATGCTCCGCTAATGTGTCAGTCGGGCTCTCAGCAATTTGTCGGGAGGGCGGGAGGTAGACGTGCAAAGACCATGGGTACTAAATTTAGCCGCCATTGTACATAGGGACAATGTGGAAATGACGGAATTCAACCAAACTCTTCCCGCCGACAATAAACCACAGCCAAACTTGGATCCGACTCATCCTGCAGACCCACCATTTGCTCCCTTTACTACCGTCGAGCTGCCTGCACTCGATGATCTTCCTGGAACGCAGGTACAGCACACCTTTCGGGCTCGCAGTGTGTATTGCATCCAGACCGTTCAGTGGTCCTGTGGTGCACCGATTGGATGGGGCAAATGTTACAATTCCGAAAGCCCCTCCCAGGTCTTGAAGGTCGTTGAAGATCTTTGGAGCGACTATCCAGACGAGAAACCGAGTTTCTTGGCTTACGATAACGCATGCAAACTCCTCCGTCACATCATTACCCAGGATCGACAAAGTCACTGGCTACAAAGCACGAAATTCATCGTTGATGCTTGGCATTACATCGGCCACAAAGCGTCCGATGCTTTGTGCCGTCTCTGGTGCAACCCGACTCCCCGCAATGGCTCGCAGCCCGATCTCATTCAGACAGGTACAGACGATAACGGCAATGTCATACTCACTCGCGCTTTCAACACGGAGACTGCTGAGCAGCTCAACTCGTGGCTCGATGGATTTGACTCGCAGTTGAGGCAGATGACAGATTTTACCTTTGACTTTTACCTTCATGCGCTGATGCTTCTTTACTGGGATATGGTCGAGAATCGAATTGAGCTGAAGGATCGCAGGCTTCCCGAGGATTTTTGGGTTGCAGCACTTGGAGAGTAGATATGAGTCAGGAGGAATACATGTTGCATTGTGGTAGTCCACCTGATCTCTCACTAGGAACGAAGAAAATCATCTTCTGATAGTTTCATAGTAAGCAGTTCATACAGAAAACAACTCTACTGAAGTGTTTAAGCTCCCCAAGAGGGGGAACAGTGTTTCTGAATTCAGACAAGATCGTGCTCGAGCGGTGTCACAGTATGTGGCACATCACATTGGCACACAGATCGTCAATAACTCTACGCCCTGACATCTTGGATATAAAGTTTTCTATCTACACACTTGGATATGCTCTAACATGCATAAAGTGTCTTAATCCCACTTAGAACACAGAGCCCCATGAGTTATGTGGACATCTCTGTTGCACGATCGTTTGCTATTACCGGATTTGGACAGGACTGGGACCCTGCCGAGTAATTTCCTTCCTTCCTCGACCTTCGACCTTTCAGACAGTGACCTGCACTGGCTGCCAGTGATTACCACTGCTCGAGACCCCACTCAGACAGTCAACCGTCACTGATTCTACGGTAATACAGCAGTGACATATTGTGCCACACACTACTCTTCAGTGGTTGCCAGCACCAGGAGCGTGTACGCAACAGTGGTAGACACTAACGTCCACTGGATTACGCTGTGAACGCCAGTGGCCGACACTACAAGGCGGTGCATACCACTGTCCAAACCCGTGTCAAAATCTGCCCAGAAACAACAGTGTATTCCAGTAGATAACACTGTACTACGGTGCTTCCTGCCTCTACTGTCCACTGTACGCCACTGTCCTATGTCCATCGGATTCCGTTGTGACAACCAGTGGCAGACAGTACACGGCAGTGGATAACACTGTTCGTACTCGTGCCAAAATCCGGCCCGAAAAAGCAGTGCACTCCAGTGTTTACCACTGTACTGCGGTGCTTCGCGCCGCTGCTGTCCACTGTACGCCAGTGACTGGGACTGTATTGGCTAGTCCGAGCATAAGACTGGACAAAACTTGAGTTTTCCCGGTCGTGACCGGAATGAGTCGAGTTTTAACTCGAACTCAAAAATTCCTTTGCTATGTAGGAAAAGATCAACAATTCATTGCACTACACTAAATGAAACAGAGGACTCGGACTACAAGCTGAACTCAAACTCGGCATGTGCAACAAACCCGACACTCGGGACGCCCCCGACTCAAATTCCGCCCAACTCGAACTCGACTCAAATCCACCCAACTCGAGCTCGACCCGACTCAAATCCACCCGACTCAGATACGATTCAGATATTCGAGTCTGATTCGACTCCCCCTTGACTCGAGTCCATCCAACAATCCCACTTGCGGGTCCTGACCACGCCGCAAGTCTCCGAGGTCAGGTTGGTTGAACAGTATTGAGGAGGAGAGATGGTCGTCATCCAATCCGAGTGTCAAGAACTGCAGAAACATTAAACAGCAGGGGGTCTGTGGTGGATGATATGAGAACAGAAACGACTAACGAAATCACCGTGTGGTCGTCAGCCCATTTCCGTGATCCCTGCTGCAGCCTTCGTTTTGGTCGTCGTGCTTGCCGCTGATGCGCGTGTCAGTGCAGATGACCGTGGTTGATGTCCTCGTCGTCACCCCGCTGCCGTCCGCGTTGTTGCCGTGACTGCAGCCGTCGTCGTCGTGCTTGTCATTGATGGACTTGTGGCTAACACCGGTATACGCGTCCGTGCGTGAGGCGGCGACTACCTGCGGCTACGTCGTACACTGGTCGTGCACCAGGGTGTTGTTGCGGTTGATGGTGATGGTTGGAAAAAAAGACGAAATGCTGAGTCAGCCGTCAGACACGGCAACGTGTCCAGGCTCGATTGATGTGCAAAGTGCATAGGCACTGTCCGACTGTCGCACAGCCGTAGGAAGTTGAACAGAATGCTGATATAACGCCAAGCGATACAATGCAATATGCCACACTCAATACTGTTTATCTCTCTCGATGATTCACCCAAGGACCAACCTCCACCGACTTGCTGCTATCTTCTTTTCTGCTGCTCTGCGTGCCTGATGCACTTTGCACATCAAGCGGGCCTGAACACGTTGCGCTCGTTGCCATATGACTAATCAATTGCCTCTTTTCTCTCGACAACAACAACAGATGGGCAACGACGGTGACAACGTGCGCATCGACAAGGGCAGGTGCTCTTCGCCAATGGGTGCGTTCTCTCACTCAACAGTATAGGTCTTAGACTTGACGAGGACCACCACAGCAGACCTACGCATGCTACCCTAGGTCCCTAGCCGCTGCTGGCATTGGGGTTCCAGATGCATGCGCTTCCAAGTTCCCGCAGTCACAGTGACACGCAACGTACCTTGTCCAACAGACAGACGCATCGACGGCGATGACGACGAATTCACGATGATGATGGGCTCACGACAATGCTGCTGACAACAACGCGGCCGACTACATGCTGACGACACAGGTGGCGCCATGGCAGGTGCATGAACATGCTGCACGGTGTAGGTATGTTCCTGAGCCAGTCGTCTTTCCTGGGACCTTGTAAATTACAGGTTTATGTCGCACTCGAGTCAAATGGTAGTTGTTGACTCAAGCAAGCACTCAAAACTGCAGTGGGGGATTGAGTCAAGTTGTGTTCGAGTTAGCATATGAATTGGAGTCATGCTTGAGTCGGAACTCGAGTCAAGTTCAAGTCAGATTTGAGTTGAGTTCAAGTTCAAGTTCTAGGCAAGTAAGTACAAATTGTGATGAGTAGGCTGTGGGGTGGTCATACAGTGAGGGAGGTTTGAGTTTGAGTCAAAACTCAACTCATTCCGGTCACGACCGGGAAAACTTGAGTTTTCTTGGTCTCCTTTCATGGACAACATAGAATTGCGCTGATGCGCAAGCACACCAAAATGTCCGCGTTATGTATACCACTTTTCTGGACTCAAAAGAGCACTGTCAGATGGTTCGAGGGCTCCTTGGAAACAAATGCGGTGTCAATCCATGCCCGATTTGCGCGGTCTGAGCCGTCCACTCGGTTTGGTGTCCATTTCGCTGGCGCTGTGAGATTCAAAGCATCTGAAATAGAACCCCAGTAAGTCACTCGCAGTATCTGAGATACCGCGTTGGATCCAAGAACCAAAGAACACGAAGTAGTAGAGTGCGCCAGCGGGGACGGAGGAGGACATGGTCAATCCACGTCATACAATGCCCTGCCGACAATCTAATCTCGCGTCATAAGCTGAGAGGATCATGACGCATAGCCCAGCCATCGATAGTCAGGGTCTAGTGAGCCGTTGAGCATTCAGCGCTCGATTTTCACCGGAACTTGAATTACCTAAGATATATCTTAGTTTCCAGATGGATTCAAGCTGTCCAGAGGTGGAGGAGGTGTCTGAAGCAGCACAGAGTCCTCGGCAAGCTGTTTGGGTGTGCGGGCGTCGTGGGATGAAGCCAAGTTGATGGCGATCATGCTTGATGCCCAGAATAGAACTAGCCATCTTACCACGACCATTCCCAGCTATTTCCGCGGCCGGCGGCTGTTTAGAACGTGCAGGCCTTTCTACCTACTCTCCCAATTCAGCCTCTGGATACAACTACGTGAACATCACCCAGCGCCCCGGTTCAACTTGGAACATGGCGGCCAGGGTCCCCATGTTCAATCGTAAACATTTTGAAACGCGTCCTAAAAAAAGATGGGACGATAATTTGGTCTATGTATCTGGAAATGTCGAGTTCGCCGTTAGCGCCAATATGTATGTCGGCGCTTTTCTCCGCGACTTGGGGTCCACTATTTTTCAGTAGGATATCGTACAGCGATTTGGCAAGTTATACCGATGTGTCTGGTGGACTGTACGGCGAGCTCTGGTCTAGGGAGCGGTTTCGAGAACTCACCGACGTTTTATTTCTAGAGGTACGCTGACTCGATTCGAACAGCGCGTGACGATTAATTCAACAAGTCATTTTTGAATTAGCAATCTATCGAGACACAGGGCGACGGTAACTACGTTACTCTGAACTCATTCACTACTTGTTCTCGCTTGCGCGGGGTCTCTCCGTCCGTGCGCATTCCCTCCTCGGATGACCTCATTCCCGCTCTCCCCGACTCCAGTATCTATCGCAGTCCTCGACTCCAACAAAACCAGTCTTCCTGCTCGAGCGCACAGCAAATTGACGCAGGATTTTCTTTGCGAAGACCCTGCGATCCAGTGGAGTTCAAGAAGTTCTGTACCAGAGATGATCAGCTGAAGCAGTATAGCGATAACGCCGCGAACGGGATGATCTCAAATTCAAAGTACTTTCTCCCAACTTCGTAACGACCGACCTGAATTCAATATCCACAGCTTCAGGGAGTCGAATATTACGGCAATGGGGACCCCCACTGTTGTCACGTGGCGCTGTCTTGATGATAGAGTCGAAGGAGGGACGGTTCGCGCTGTGTGGCGCATTGGGCGCTCCCGGGTCTAACTCCCTCATCAGCGCTCTTGTGGGTGGCGCAGCTGGTTGCAGGGCGAGAGGGTAATCTGGACAATTGAACAACTACAAGATCTGGTTACCGTAATAACGGTTAGCGCAATGTTCAGGGATCAAAAGGTAACGTACTTCTGAAATGGCTATTCCACTCAAACTAACGCCGAAAGCGGCCAGATTCAAATCGGTAACATTTGGATCAGTGTCATGGCAGGCTCTGATGCAGTCCTTAACCTCTCCGGAGCTCTGGATCCGCAGTTCGTAAAGTGTGGCGGCAGAGCCGCCAGCGAATTCTGCGCCGCTTATTGACAGCGTGAGCGCAATGAACGACGCTCCCCTGGACGGACATGGTTTTTGAGGCTAAACAAAGGCTATCTGAGGTAGTCAGAATCCGAGTCCCCGCTGAGAAAGGTAACGTACCTTGAATCCTCTTCTTGAGCGTTAAACTGACCCCCCCTTGATCCAGGATCACACTGAAAGGCGATATGGGCGTTGATACGCCCTACCAACATAGAAATCTGATCGTTTAGCTCCCTGCGCGTCGGGCTAATGAGGCAAAAACACCCCATGGGCTGCTGAAACTGTATCTAAGGTGCTGGGGATGTGGTGAGTGTCCCGTTCCCTTCCTTCATCTCGTCGTAATGCTGCCTCGCCACGGCGTCGTTCCATCGGCGTCGTAATTCTGTCACCTATGCCATCGTGATGCTCATCGCATGTCTGTGTTGAGAGCGTTGATGGAGTTGAGGATCGTTTCTGGTAAGTGTTGATTGATCTGGTTACGGCGATTGCCTGATGCGAGTCTTATAGCCACCGGTCTGGACCGTGTTGGACGTCCGTCCATCGCCGGATCAGTCCCCGAGGCCGTCCCTGCCACATATATGCTCTAATTTGTGTTCGGGCACTTGCTGCGACTTCTGGGACTCAAAACAATATTATTTGAACCGATTCTACGCTCGGAAAATTGATGCTCTGGAGGGTGCGAGGTACGAGGATCCGGCAGAGTGATGTCTTCGGACCGAACACGTGGTGCGATCACTCTGCTCTCTGCCTCAGACCACGACGACCTCTTCGTCGTGTTCGCGCCCGTCGTCGTCTCCATCTCCGACTAGTGCACGACGGACGGCGTACAGCTCGCTTATTTATTTTCAGTTCTTTCTCAGCCGTCTTCCGCTTTCTCTGCCGCCTAAACACCAACGAAGCGATTTTAATACTAACCATGCACTCTCGCCTCGATTCTATCACCCAGCCTTCAAAGCTATGCGACGCCTCCCAGACACCGGACCTGCACACAACAAGTGGGCTTTCTTCCAGAAGCTCCCGGAGCAAGAAGGGTTGCCAGGCGCGTACTTTTCCTTTCGGATGTCGACATTGCTAACCTTACAATTCTTTTCTTTCCATTATCCACCCTATCAACGTTCTGCGCTGGTTTCTTCGAGTCACCAACCCATCGGCTCCACCCACGCAAGCAGCTACATTGCTACCTCGACCTCCTCCACTCCCTAACCTGGTTCAGCCTCGACGTCCTCTTCGTTCGCCCTGACAACACCAATCGAATTACCCGTCAACCAGACCACATCAATACGACACACTGCTAGCTTCCGCCACTACCCTCAACGGACGGGAGCTCTCAGCCATCCACCTTCATTCCTCATTACCACCGCCGGATTACCATGCACCTTCTGCCTGCTGCAGGACCTCGCAGCCACAGATCTTCCATCATCCGTGCCTCGCAGCCGCACCTCCACTCGCATCTACTGTGCCTCGCAGCCGCACGCTCACTCGCATAGACCTCCTCCATTGTGCCTCGCAGCCGCACGCTCATTCGCATAGACCCTCCTTCATTGTGTCTCGCAGCCGCACGCTCATTTGCATAGACCCTTATCAATCGTGCCTCGCAGCCGCACGCTCACTCGCATAGACCCGCTCCATCGTGCCTTGCAGCCGCACCTCCGCCCGCTCTCATTGTGCCTTGCAGCCGCACACTTGCCCGCATCACCCGTGCCATGCAGCCGCACCTCTCCCCGCTCTTATTGTGCCTCGCAGCCGCGCACTCAGCCCATCACCCGTGCCTTGCCAGCTGCACCTTCACCCGCTTTCATTGTGCTTCGCAGCCGCACAGCCGCACACACACCCGCATCACGTCTGCTTCGCAGCCGCACACTCACCCGCTCTCATCGTGCTTCGCAGCCGCACACTCACCCGCATCATGTCTGCCTTGCAGCCGCACCCTCACCCGCTCTCATCGTGCCTTGCAGCCGCACACTCAATGACACCTTTTGCATCTTGCAACCACTCACTTGCACCCGGCATTTGCGCCTCGCAGCCACACATTGTTCATGCGTCAGCGACGCGTACCCTGTTATTGCACATGCAAATGCCCTTACATTCCTTTCCCTCTTCATATGCTAGTCTTTCTTTTGACTTCTTCGCACCTGTCTCCCTCGTCACCTCTTATTACCTTCTCTGTTCTCATACTCCCTTTACAGTTTACCTTTTGATTCTCTTCTCGCTTTTTCACTTCAATTCCTGCCTTTCCCGCATGTGGTGTATATCTCTAGTACTCTCTGCATCCCCCTCATGCATAGTCACCCTCCGCTTCCTCAATATATATGCATCGGGCAATGACTTCTTCATCAAAGCATCCTCAGTGGTGTCTCCCTCATTGGCAGTCTAGCTAGGCAACAATGGAGGTATGTTTTTGTGTTTCCGTCGCCCAAAGGTACATACCTGCATCCGCGCTCATCTTCAACCGCGATACACTACTCGAGCACTGACGGCACCGTGACCGTCGTGTTCTCACAACGATGCAAGCCATACTCACCCACATCACAAGCATCTCAACTGTTACAGCTGCCGTCGTCTCCAGCACACCATCAGCCATGAGCTCACCCGCATGTTTGATGAGTACCACTTCAAGGTCAACTGGTCAAACCTCCGCCACCAGGTGTGCTCCGAAATATGCACCGACGACCTCAGCGGCAACTGGCTCCGATTGGCGCCGACCTATAAACCTCTCCCATGATATTGTCAAGTTTGCCAACACATGTTTAGCTGCACCCACGACCATCAACGATTCATTGTGATTCATGCATATCTGGTGTAATACACTGCCAGTGCACCGCAGCATTTGGAAAATTGTACGCAGGGTTGTAACTGAGCACACAATCGGTCGCTACCTAAGTCAATCCGCGCTCGAGTTCTCTGTATCCGCGCTCGAGTTCTCTGTCTGCAAATTTCGTCCTCACATGTCAAACTGTCTACACCCTGACTGTTTGTTTTCACCCTGCCTGCAACCGACTTTGGCGTGTCTCGTCGTAGGCGCCCAAGCTTGCACCTCACATCCAACTGTTCACCGATTTACTGCCATCTGAGCTCCTCATCACTTTCTTGCAACGATATTGATGTGAACGATAGACCAAATACGACCGCCATCCGAGTTTCCCTCCCAAGACTCTTAGCTCCTCTTACTGCGCTCATAGTTGAAAACAGTGCACTCAAGTTCTAATCTGCGCGTCAGTCCAACGTCTTCAAGCACTTACTCGGCCTGCTGTTACATTCCGATGCTACTGAAGCGATCACTTCCTGCACGCACTCTATGATGGACTCGACTTCGAGCATTATTTAACGCCAGAAGTCTGTCATTGCTACTTGCGTCCTCGGACTGTCAACTGAGTATCTCATTGAACTCCAGTCTCCTTGTCTTTGATGCACTGCCCGCCCAGAAAACAATCATCCTTTGACTCACTTCGGACTCTCAATGCACGAGACTCCACAAGGGCAAAAGCAATCGACGTCAATGTACACGCTACACGTATCAGCACCCTATCCTGGACATCCACCCAGAACTCAGGCTTAGAGTTGGCGCTGTCCTCTCAGCGGCATTCTACAACCTTCCGTGTTACGGATCCAGCGAAATACTGCATATGGGGAACAGCAATTGACAGCAGTAGAATGAAGCCCTCGCCCTCTTTGCGCTCGGGTCTTCTAGTATTGACTGCCCCCGATCCCTCATTGACAGACAATAGGTCAGTCTCGACATTATCAACGCCGTGTGATCTGCTGCATGCGTCGCTACTGGCACTAGCTCCTTCTTTTTGGGTATTCAGCAGATGGTTTCAGTTTGGAGTCCTACAGACACATCCTGGCGTACAGATTCCGGCACGAGTCTTTGGGTGCACGGGGAAAACTCAGTAGCTCACTGGGCTGGAAATCCGTATGCCTGTCTCCGAACTTGACACCTCCACAATCTTTTAGACTCATCGCGGATGCATGACTGTCCCGCTCAAGACCAGGATCGACTTCACGAGCAGTCAACCGTATTTTTCACTCGCAGCTTGTCGATTTTAAGCAACCTACCTTTGGTCATCACTCACCGTCTCCGTACCAGTCTCAGGCTCCCAAACCTGCTTGCGCGTCTTGTGGCCTATGCTTCAGGACAATCAACAAGCTACGGCTGCTGTACCCCACCCTGCTCGTGTTACGTGACACCTCCACAATCTTTTAGACTCATCGCGGATGCATGACTGTCCCGCTCAAGACCAGGATCGACTTCACGAGCAGTCAACCGTATTTTTCACTCGCAGCTTGTCGATTTTAAGCAACCTACCTTTGGTCATCACTCACCGTCTCCGTACCAGTCTCAGGCTCCCAAACCTGCTTGCGCGTCTTGTGGCCTATGCTTCAGGACAATCAACAAGCTACGGCTGCTGTACCCCACCCTGCTCGTGTTACGTGACACCTCCACAATCTTTTAGACTCATCGCGGATGCATGACTGTCCCGCTCAAGACCAGGATCGACTTCACGAGCAGTCAACCGTATTTTTCACTCGCAGCTTGTCGATTTTAAGCAACCTACCTTTGGTCATCACTCACCGTCTCCGTACCAGTCTCAGGCTCCCAAACCTGCTTGCGCGTCTTGTGGCCTATGCTTCAGGACAATCAACAAGCTACGGCTGCTGTACCCCACCCTGCTCGTGTTACTCTCAGTGACTCACCGTCCCTCATGCTACCCCATGAACACATCTTGCGTCCGAAGCGCATGTAACAACCCGCGGTCTGCTGCAATGCGTCGCATTACTCCTACTATATGGGTATCACAGCTGACCGCCATAGCTGCTGCCACAGTACATTGTCCTGCTCAAGCGACGAGGTAGGGACTCTGAGTATCTCCGACTCTGTCATACTGCCATAGTAGTTGCTTCTCCAGCATTATGTCAAGGCACAGGGCAGTGAACTGTCCACAACGCCGCACTCTGCTGCAATGCGTCGATTCACTCCTACTATATGGGTATCGCAGCTGACCGCGATGTCGAGGACAGTTTCCATCGGGGCCCAGGGGCGCTTCGCCTCTCCCCACACATCACTGTCAATTCTGTACAACTGAGACTTCTACTAATGAATCTCCACCCATCCGCAACTTTATGAGCAACACAGTCGAGTCCAAAGATAGACTACATCGGCGGTAGGTACGGTAGGAAAATTGTGGTGAAAAATTGTGGTCGGGTTCGAACCCTCGCGCGGCAGTGGCCGGGTCACGTTCCAGCGCCCGTGCTGGGTGTATTGCATTTACTCAAAATGAGTGAGCAAGCTTCGAGTATATTGATCAGATATTGATGACAAGTGTATGCACCGTGTTTGCTCAGGGGACCACAGATCTGACGTCTGTGCAACACCAATCATGCATTCCAGCATCCTTTGAAGTTACAGGTAGCCATTGGGTATGTGGGTTGCAACGTCCGTTTGACATTGCACCTCAAACTGACCATTGTCTGATTGAATTCACGGCGTAGATTCGACATCTCAACTTGGACAATGCTACATCTGCTCTTTTTGATTCGAACAACAAACTCTGGACATCGAGCTGACCTCTGACCCCTTTGGCGGTGTAGTCAGACAACGGACACACCACTCACCCTCACTTCGGTGCTGCATCGTTGTCAAATGGTCGCGTCGTAGCCCGGTGAGAGGGAGCCATCCGCCTGGGCTAGGTGCTGGCTGCACTGACAGTTGTGCGGTCAGCGCCACCCTGGCTGACCATTGGCCTTCTTCGTATTTATTTCTTGCTCAGTCCGTGTCAATTCTCAACGCCGTCGAGGCAACGTTGAACGCTCAAACGGACCACCGGCCGATCGGAGCGAGCATCCGAGCAGACGATCGAGCTCACATACCACGCCGCTGTCTTTGAGTCGATCGCTCTCTCCTTGGGGACAGCAACATGTCGCTGTTACACAAGCTCTCGTGAGCTTGCGCGTCTCATAGCTCATGACATGCCGCGTAGGGCAAACACGGGCTACCTGGGACTTGGGGGAGCATTGGAGAGGTCCTTGGTGGATGTTATCCGGGCGCGGAAGGCGCCGGTGCAGATATGGGTCCTGCAGACAGAGGCGGAACAGAGGATCTTACGAGAGGTCGAGGAGGTCGCCGTGCGTGTCTGGAGAGCAGATGCGCCTATGTTCTCCATCCCCGCGTCATCTCCATGCCAGGCCGCCATTCCTTCTTACGATGCGGGTGCAAGACCCAAGGTGTTCACAAACCTGCCCCCACCAGTGAGGACGGTGCGCTCCCATGATAATGTCCTTCGTCGCACGGTTACTCGCGTGGACATGGCCGATGGTTCTCTGATGGCGAAGAAAACTTCGTCAGTCGCACGCGAAATGATGGAGGAGAACTTAGGGAGCCTCATGTCCACGCGCTCTCCTCGGGAGTACTGGCGTCTCATCATGACATGGACAAAACCACGGAGGAGGCAAAGCCGCGTCGTCAACTCGGCTTTAGCCAAATCTTTCCGTAATCGACTGAATCCCCTTCCAACGTTACCTGCACACTACAACAAGGTGGTGATGAACCTGATGACGACTCTCGCAGGTCTGATTCCTGAGGTCACAGAGGACATCTCGCCAAGAAAGTCTTTCTCCCGTCCTTTTGCGCTGGAAGAGGTGGAGGCCGCGATGAGGAGAATCAAGAATAGAGCTGGCTCATCGCCTGGTGTCGATGGAGTAAGATATCCAATGATTGGCTTGTGCCCAAACTTAGCTGATAGTGCAGCTGTTTCGGGAGTGCATCGCCCAGTGTGCGGTGCCATCAGTTTGGCTGGTGACAGTGCTTGTGGGTCTCTTGAAGGGTGGAACGGATAAGCCCGCGGACGACCCGGAGAGCTATAGGCTGGTCGGTCTGGAATGTTGCCTTGTAAAGGTATTTGAGGAGCTACGATGAGGGAGATGTTCTGACAATATCTAGGTTTTTACGTTGCTGGTCGAGGGACGCGCAATCGAGTGGGAGAGCGACGTGGGCCTCATCCCTGCTACTCAGAATGGGTTTTTGCGGGGGAGGCGAGGGTCAAACAATCCCTTTATTCTGCGATATGCGATTGACAAGGCTAGGCGAGGGAAGAGGAAACTCTACGTTGTCTTCATCGATCTCAAGAACGCGTTTCCGGCAACCGACCTTGCGACTCTTTGGGTCAAGCTTTTCCGACGCGGGATGCGTGGACCGATATTTGACTGGCTGTGGATGCTCTACGCTCGGATGCGCTATGTTGTGAGGCATGATGGGCAGACGAGCGCGGGCAAGTCCCTAATTGGGGTGCTCACGGGAGACACCCTCTCGCCCTTCTTGTGGAACCTCTACTTCGTGGACGTCAGCCGGATGATTCCTGGAACGGACGACGACGTTGTGTTCGGCACGCACAGGGTTGGAAACGTGGAGCATGCTGATGATGTTGCAATGTGGTCTACAAGCATCGACGGATTGCAGAGGAAGGTTGACGCTTTCAACTTCACTTGGTGCAAGACAAACTTTATGATTCTGTCCGTGCCGAAAAGTCAGTGGATGGTCTTTAATGGGTCTTCCGGCCGTGGGGAGGAGTTGAGTGTCGATGGAAAGATGCTCCGGAAGGTCGATCAATACAAGTTCATCGGAGTCCTCTTCGCGTCTGGTCCTGGATCGACTTTCCGGCGTCACTATCGAAAGCAAGCTAAACAGGCTAAGGCCATGACGGCCGTGTCGACGACTCTCCAGCAGTTTGTCGGAATTGTGGCGCCTGTTGATGGTCTCAAGGTGTACAGGAGCGTAGTAGAACCACATTTGCTGTTTGGGGCGGACATCGTGTTGGACATCGTCAAGAGTAACTTCTATATGTTGCAGGTGGCCCAGCACTATCACCTCTGTCGGGCTCTTCGGGTGTCCATCCACACACCGTCCTTTGCATTATACCTCGAGACAGGCATTCTGCCCATTCGCTATGCTCGGGTTATTGCCGCTGTCAAATTTTGTCACAAGACCCTTCTCAAACCGAACATCGCGATTCCTCACGCCTGTATGGTGGACGCCCAGGAGGGGATGGCCTCCCCGTACTCGTGGCTGGCTGATTTGCGAAGCGTTCTGGCCGATCTGCCTATTCCGGTGCTGGTATCGGAGTGGGAGTGCCAGGCATTGGCAACACCTGCGTGGTGCGAAAAGACCGTTACGGCCGTGCGGAAATCTGCTGAATCTACCTTACGGATGGCCGCTCAGGACTCAAAATGTCACCTCTTGACGGCGAGGGTGGCGTTACCAAGGACTCACAGGCTAAATGTCATCCAGTTGCAGTCATACCTTCGTCTGCACTCGCCCGTTCACAGACTCGCATTGACTCGTCTGGCATTCAGTGACCACAGACTGGCGGTGAAAGTTCTGGGACGAGCTTCGAGGGCTCAGCCGATACCCGTCCCTCGGTCGGAGCGTCGGTGTAGGTTTGGAGTAAAGACAACTTTAACCACATCCACAGCGGGCCGGAGCGTGCACACCCACACCCGGGCATGCACACCCATACTCGGGCATGCACAGGTGCAACTGACATGCATAGTTGGACTTCGAATAGACACTGACGATTGTGGACCTGCGTGAGGACTTCTATGCCGATGTCTGGCGATACTACCCAACCGCGAAGCGGAGCATCAAGTCGTGGCCGATGGGCAGTACGGAGACCTTGGCCGCGTTATTCTTTGATGAGGGTGTCGTGGTCAGGTTTGCGAAGTTTGTTGCGGAGGTCTTCGCTCGCTTTGAGTGTTTCCCGTCATATGAGCCAGGTACTTAGGTTTCTCATACATGTACGTAGCATGTCCAGCAATGTATGTTTGTGATTATCGAGACATGATAAGTTGCTGGTGTCAGTGACGTTTCACTGGCTGCCCGGGGCGTTGTCTGGGGATAGGCAATGCCCTGTATTAATCTTGCCCGCTGCGTCGCCCGTGAGAGGTCGGTCTACGGGGGGAGACGATACTGTTCATGGTGAGTGGGCAGCGGGCCGGCGAGCGCGTGATTGGGCCACGCGTGACGCAAACACCTACTTATTGGCCATGGTTATCCATCACCTTAGGTTTATCCTCCTCCTCCTCCTCCTCCACGACGGCAGTGCGACGACGCGCTGCCATCCAGCTCCCAACTTCCTCTCATACCCTCTCTTGAGCTGTCGTCATCGGATTCCGCCCGATCTGGACCGCGCCGCTGTCTCCACGCCTCGCAATTGGCGTGGATGACGTTGGACCCATTCGACGAGGCTGCCCGTCCTCAGCGTGAGGCCCCCACGCTCACCGATGACGACGCCAAGCCCGCAGGCATGCACAAACGTGACGACGAATGGGACGGCGACGGGCTGCGGGGATGGATGGGTCGAGATTCGATATCTCCAGACGGCGCCGGTGCGTATCTTATTCCAATCAATTCATCGCACATCGATGCCGCTATGCTTCCTGAACGGTCGCGTTGCTGCTCGATGGGAGGGTGCCATCAGGCTGGGCCAGGTGCGGGCCGCACAGTTGTGCGGCCTGCGCCACCCCGCCTGAATACGGCTTGGGTCTCTCTCCATGCTTGCCATCCTCATGCTATCAAATACCTACTCCCCTCCCAGCCCGACATCAGTTCGAATGAGAAGTATCCCGCCTGCACAGGGCGCACGGACCTCGGACGATCGGAACGAATAACCGATGGGTTAGGGTCCGCGTCCTTTCTGGACGCGTTTTCAAACTCCGACGTATCGACTCTTCCGTCCTGCCATGACCTCCAAGGACAACGGATACGTCCACACCATCCGCGTCTACGACGGCCGCCACGTCATCGCCGAGATCCAGTCGCCCACAGGTCTGATCCCGCCTGTCGACCTTCTCCACGCCGACGCCGCACTCCAACGCAACTTGGAGTCGCGCTACGCCGCCTATGTCACCACCCGCGTCAAGGCTCTTCATCTCGAAATCCTCCGCCATCTTCAACCGGCGTACAGGCGCGCGATGGAGCGCCATGAGAGGCGATCCTTTGTGTTGATCTTGGACCGCTACGTCAGGGACAATTGGGGGCCGTTGTCGGAACGTTACATCAAGGTGCGTAGCCCTACGTTTATGCATTGACGCCTCTTGACGAAGCACAGATGATCAGCTTTCGTCTAGAAAACAACCGCCTTCTCTCCCGGCGTTGGTGCTCTGCGACGCCGCCAGAAATCGTCAGCATGGGATCCGAGGGCTGGGAGCATGTCAACGAGCCGCCCAAGGACGAAGACGATCTTCGGCTTCAGAACTGCTCGTGGACTGTCTGCGCGAAGGTAAACCTTGTTGATACCCTGGAGATGCTCCTCCCTGAACCGTACGCTCCTTCCACTCCCGCACCGTCGCGCTGCTAACAAACGTTAACATGTTTCAGAGAACAGGTCGGCATATTTACCCCCGAACGCACGCAAGGAGACCTCTTCCTTGAAAAGTGGGCAGTAAGGGCTCGCGCCTACATCGCCAAGGTTCGCAACGCCATTGCAGTCGCCGACGCGTTCTTTGCCCGTTGGTCCGAGTCGTCCGACTCGGATACCCCACCTCCACCTGAAGATCTCCCCATCTTTGACCCGATGCAGGCCCCGCCTCGCACGCTGGAGCTCTGGGAGGGACTCCCAGAGGATGAGGGTATCTTTGTGCCGCCATACGATGAGGATGACGAGGTTGAAGGGGTTGAGGAGTCCTATGTACTATTTGGATGGAACGGCTAGACTTACCACGCCTATACTTTGCTCTCAAATATATTCATGTATATCTTGTGATTTTCTGGTGCATTTGATCACAATTCAAGTAAATTCAAGTAAAGGCAGACTAAATAGATTGAAATAATAAGTGCCCATTGGCAAATTCTTGCACAAACATCCCAGACCGTATCGAAGCCAGAACGTCCTCCACCCAACCCTGAATCCCAGTGAGAAGTCCTTACATCGACAAACATTCATATCATTTGTTTGTTTGTCGCTGTACTTCAATGGCTAAAATTTCCGAATCAATGGAAATTTATCCAGTGAGTTGCGACTGGTGACATCGAGATCCATTCGACACTGTTATCCGCGTAATTGATCTCAATGGATGTATACAATCATAGAAAATCTAGTCGATTTCAATGTACATTGGTATACATTTGTAAGAGGTTGTCAATTGAGCATATATTCCACCACTACCACTATCCCGACTATCCCGCATGCCGCCTGTCGGGTGCCTCGAGCCCAATTTCTCTATTCCGGAGGTGCTGCCGCCTGTGGAATCACGTCAAGTCGGTTCTGTTAAGAATGGTGGACTTACCTGTGATTTGGCAGTGTTCGCCCGTTCTGCGGCTGCGACCCATTTCTGTGATACTGTGAGTCGATTGCTTCATATACGTGAAGTACTTACCTTGTGTTCATCTGGATTCGAGCCCCTGAGCTCTTTCCAATAGATGCCGTATTCCGCGCTTGTACCATTCTTGTTATTCTTCAGCCAAGCTAGCTTGCAGAGCGCTCTGGAAAAATGTGTGCGTTAGCATGAAATACAAGACGAAAGCAGATACGTTACCTGGGCATGACCCCTCCTTTGGATCCGCTACCCCGCAAACGTGTTGCTGGATCTGGTTGTATTGAGGTCAATAGCGGCACTGTGTTACCCACAAGATCGTTGTCAGGGAACGGATTAGTGTGGGACGTGTTCGCATATAACGGATTCTGCCGCTGGTGGGGAACTCTGAGTGTGCCATATAGGTGAGACTTGAAATAACCTACCAAGATTCCAGCAAAATCCAGGCCAGACAAGGCAGGCGTCGAAGGTGTCGATACTGTTGAGCCACGCACTGGAGCCTCAGGCAATGGTGTAGGCGCACTTGGGGTAGAGACTGTCACAGTAGGTGCTGGAGGTGAGTTGCGTGATGAAACAGTAACAGGACCTGACGTTGAAGGCATCGAATTCAGCGTTTGGTCCACAGACAAACTAGAATTGGAAACTATTGCAACTGGTATTGTAGGTGGGCAAAAAGATGACACTCTTTTCTTAAGATTCTCCGGTGATCACCGGGATGAGTATGAGCATCGACTCATGCTCATGTTTGGGCGCCCTCATTCTTATCACTCAGGTTGTGGATATGAAATCATCTATTCATTAACCAATTGTATATTACAAGTGTGTGCTACAATTACACGCTACAGCCACACTCCAGCCAAGTGACCCAAGTTTGACTCAAGTCTGACTTGAGATTGAGCACTTACCTATCATGAGCCACTGACTTGTCAATAGGCATTGCCAAGCTCAAGTCCGAGACTCAAGGGCAAGTTACCTGTCATGAGCTACCGACTTCTCGGCACATGAGTTGGAGCTCAAGTCCGGAGCTCAAGTCAGGAACTCAAGTCTGAAAGTTGGAACTCAAGTCTGAGCTCAAGTCCGAGTCTCGAGTTTTGATCAATACTCGGACGTCTGGTGGGAAGACTCGGGGAAGCGCGTAGGTGAATGGGTGGAGATAGCAAAATGGCTCAAGAGGACAACAGTCGAAAGCACGGGCGACACAAATAGGAGGGAGGAAGAAAAAATTACCACACCGGCGCCTTCCCAGGTTACCCTACAGCTCGTCCGCGTCTGCCAGTCCAAGCCCCAGCCAAGAGCTAGTAACATTACTGTCCTATGAGAACTCGGTGTGAGGGCGTCGTCGAGGGCAGTCCTCATCATTGCGGGCAGTCATCGTCGTCCGAGGCAGTCGGTGTCGTTGTGAGCGCATTGTGGGCAGTTGATGTTGTCGTTGTGGGCAGTGGTCGTTGTCGCCGTGATGGTAAGAGGGAAAGAGAAAATGATTAGTCAGTTGACAACTGGGCAATGTATGCAAGCCGTGTTGATGTGCAAAGTGCATAACACTACGCGGACCCGAATGTTTCACCTAGGGTAAAAGAAAGTCAGGCCTGTATCAGACAGCGTGTCGGCACCGATGTGCTTGTTAATCTGATGCGATGAAGAACCGATACTGTTGTTCTCCCCACCCGTTGCAGCGAGGATGGTCATGAGTAAATTGGTGATGTGTTTGGGATGAACAGCGTTGCCTGGAAGAATTTTGTCCTTGTTGATCTGGGCAATGAACGATGCCATACTGGACTGGAACACAGCGTCATCAAAGACGGCAGTGGGTACAGCGACAGAAGAGGAGGGAAAGGTCCAGAGCAGCTTGCCCTCTGTCTGCAGGACCTTGTCAGACGGAGCACTGACCTCAAAGGCATCAAATAAGACTTTGGTCTTATTGCGACGGAGAATGCGACCGGCATTCTGCTTCCCCACGAAGAGAGCAGTGACATCTGGAAGTCGTCAAGAGTGCGAACAAAATGATTTCTCTTGTGCGCACCTCCGAAGACCGTCATCAGTTAAAACCTGCCTGCCAGTTACTCGGCCGTGTACAGTGTACTCCCGTGAATATCTCTCACAGCGTCCAGCATGTTAATCACCACCGCCTATTCTTTGAAAGGGTCTGCTGTACCCATCGCAAAATAGTCGACAGCGCACTCCACAACAAACCTTGCAAGAATGTGATCCTTGACTTCCGGTGCGTGCTTGCTACGCTGCGGCAGCTTGGGTGGCATATAGGTATGCTGGACAACATACCAGAGACTGTTGTCCATCCCTCTGTCTTCATCCTTGTGGGTAAAAGAGATGAAAGAGATCTTCAATTCAGATTCGATCTACTTACGCATGCATCGAGTACACGCGCCAGTAGGCTCTGAGACGCCTCACACAATGAGAATGAGCAACAATGGAGGGCTCGGACGTCCATTTCCTTGTGGACGCGTCGATGCAGTAGTATAAACAAAAGTCTGGCATGGCCGCGGTTGGAACGGGAAAGGTTATCCGGGTCCCGACGCCTCCGTTATGTGAATCCCGATCTTCAATTCTACCGAGTTTGTCTATCGGATGTCCAGTCCTTGTAGTACACGAAGGGGGATCCATGTGCACAAATACTGTATGGATGCTGCAAGTGGATCGACGTCCTGCAAACGCATCTTCTTGAAGATGGTCCGCTGGAAGTCGCAGGTCGAGATGGGCTTGCAGTCGTGCCAACACATTTCGAGGGTGTGGAAGCGCATGATGAGGCTATACGGCTTCCCTGGATATAGTAGATAAGGGAAGACACTTTACACATCAGCGAGCACATTGAGAAGATGGTGGAAAGAGGTAGGCGGGAAGGTGAGACCAAGTTTGAGTTGGTGGTAGGACACAAGAAGCATGATGACGTCTTTGGGCCTTGCGAAACCTGAAATCCCAAGGTCGAAAGACGTCATCGGACTCCCACTCTCTTCGCTACTCTTCCATTCATCTTGTTGCATAGAATAGCTGCACATGCTAATGAAGCCAACTGATGATCTATTCTGGTATGTCTATACTACTCCTCAGAAATGTCCTCATCATTAATCAAGCCAAGCATACGATATAGCTTCAGTCCCGGCCTCTCCATGAAAATTGAAATACCAACGTCTAGACTCTGTTCCATCCTGGTACTGAACACGGTATCGTTGATCTGGGGCCATCATAACAACAGATTGAATGGCTTTGACGTTGATGGCAACAACACTAGCGTCTCCGTCATGAGACTCCGAATAATACAATCCATTGGACTTTTCAAGCAGGACAGGATGTGGGAACAACGACATCACTGCAACTGGCCGCACTCCGGATTTAAGGAAAAGGGAAGAAACATGCTGCAGATGGAGCACCAGATGGAGAAGGCTCTTCAAAGCCACCAAGAGGCAGAGGTGCAGTTAGGGGTACTAGTTCGACAACAGCCAAAGGTGGAGCCACAACGGGTAGAGGGAATGCAAGAGCTTGGGGAACTGGGCGTGGTAGAAAATAAGTAGTCATAGCACAGAACTCATTATGTTATTGAACTGTACCAAGAACAGATCAGATGCAACTAGATGGAAAGTAATGGGAGCAAGACAACATGAAGGAAAGAGAAAACCAGAGGTGACCAATCACTGAGATTGAATCAGATTGGATTGCTGGATGGTCCCCCCCTCCCTTTGGATAAAGATCATGGTCAGTGTCATCGATCACCAAAGGTCACGCCTCTTGCCTGAACCCGCCGCATCTCCTTAAGTAAATTGTCCCCGCACCCGCTTCGTCCACGCTGGCGGAACATGGGTTCATCAGACCCTGTTTTGCTTCTTCGCCTTCTTGAACCCACTCCAGAATCATATGCAGCTCGGACTTCAAAGCCCCAGACGCCTCCCTATACTGGCGCCCGCGCGATGCAGCAAGTGTGGTGCAACGTTCATACAAAAAGTGCTTGGGGTAGAGTCCCCAACGAGTACAGAGAAAATGGGTATACTCAGATGTGATACTTGTACTCAGGTAGACCCTTACTCAGATATGCTATACCCGGGTATCATGTATTACCCGGGTAAAGGGTAAGGATCGGGCCAAGTGCTCAGCTCACTAGATACCCACTAATACTTGCTCATATATAGGCAAGAGGGATATATGGGTGGGATGAAGGAGTTGGAAATAGACTTGAGAAGAATATCTAAATCTTTTGATAGAACTCAGAATACTCAAATGAGCAAGCTGCATACTTATGACAAGATGAGGATGGTAGGGGTGCAATGGGTACAGGATAATAGAGAAAAAATTGAAGGGATGATGCGAGAATGATGAACAATGAGTGCAGAATGAGAGAGACATGTCATCCATACTATTTTCAAGATGCAAAGATGACAACAGCATCCAAATCATCTAAATTCTAATATCAATGTACACAGCCAGACATTCGAAGTACCGTTGTGACACCGTAAATTGATGTGCAACCACGGTGAAACGTCTTTTCGCCGGAACGGCACCCTCATGGCATGAACTCGGCATATTTCATGATTTCGCCGGAGCGGCACCCACCAACAGTGCCGCACCTTCATCTCTCAAAATCCTGGAATTCCAGTCGTCTGAGTCAGTCTGATCCCTTCCATTATCAGCCATCTGACCATCAATAAGACCCTCAATTCTCCCTGGGCTGGTTCGGGGGGAAGGAATCGGCACGTGCATGTTGAAGTTGAGATTTTTTTTCAAAGTCCGCTCGCCTGCCACTCTTCCTTCTCCCACTGGCAAGCTGCGGCAATTGTTTTCCTGGCTCTGCGGTATCGCATTCTTGGATGAGGCGACGTCTTTTTCTGGTGCCGATGATCTCTGCGACTTGCTGCTCCTTCTTGGCTGGCTTACTGTGACGTGCTGTGGCTTCCTGGCTGGTGGCTGCAACGGACTGGACTGCAAAGCTCGGCAAGCCTTATTCGGCCAAACGGATTGTGTGTGAATGCTCGCCGGCTGTCGAAGCAAGCTGCTGGTGAGTTCCAATGAGGCTGCCACCCTCTGAACTGACGACTCGGAGACAGACTCGGAGGGCATGTATGGCATACGTCAGACCCGAGACGCGAGCAACTCCCTGTATTGTAGAACCACATCTTTACTGTATCTTTCCTGATCTTGTAACTTGTGCAATGTGTTATGTGTGTAGTGGAATGCAATAAATTTGCTTGGCAAGAACTGCGTGGAAACAATTAATGAAGCTCTTTTTCCTGGCTGGTATGGCAGGAAGGCCTGCATCCTCCGGCACATCTGCGGTGCATTCTCAATTTCAAATGGCAAAGGTGACTCTGCGATGGGGGCAGCCAAAATGCCGTTCCGACGAAATTGACATGCAACATCGGTGTAACTCAATCCGGCGCCGTAACAGCACCCCAAGTGTCCGCCTGTGTATGCAGAGAGTGCATGAATGGAATTTAGTGGCTAAATAGCAGCTGGTCATTGAGCTGCCATCATGGTAAGTGACAAGAAGCAACATTGAACCTCATCTAATTACATTCCAGTATTTATCTATTGGTATTTGAAATAATCTCAATGTTAATCACCACTATGTTTACCACTCTACTATTGATTGTGAATACCACCGAGGATACCTGTGCCATACCCATACCCATACCCGCTCCAGCAATACTCAGATAATGGGTATGGATTGGGCCAGCTTCTTGATGCATTAATATCTGGTGGGTAAAGTATCATGATACCCGGGTATATACTTGTTGGAGACTCTACCGGAAGGCGGGTGGCACAAGATGGGCACATCGTGAAGGTACGAGATAAAGCAGTAATTGATGTGACTACGTGATGTTACAGGTACATATTGATTGTCTCGACTCTAACTTCAACAGTGACCGGGAACAGATGCTGGACTGATTTCCTATCCAGTTACAGTTTCAACAGAGCATCACTTACTTTCTTTGAATTCTATCTGCGACTAGAGATAGAAATCATCGCAAAGCACTGCATGAAACATACAATATGGTTAAAAAATGTAAAATTCTTTTAGCATTTTTTCATCTGAAAAATAATAAAAATATCATGAAAAGAGGTGAAAATATGCTAAAAATATCTAAATATAGTAAAGTATAGTATCTATTTAGCATATTTTTACTTAGTTTTATAATACTTTCATCAATTTTGAAGTGAAAAAATGCTAAATAAATTTTACATTTTTTTATCATATTTCCGGCGTAAATATTGTATGTTTCATGCAGTGAAGAGGTCCACACAAATCTGTGAATTATTCGCAACATGTCCTGGGAGGGGAGTCACCGTATGTACCCTGTTCCATGACAAATCCAGACTGACAGTTCTGTGAGCCATCCTTGTTTTCTTTCCTGTTGGGAATGAAGCGAATGTGATGCCGCTTTGTGACCACAATGAACATGACCAAGGGAGGTCTCAGATTTCTGGACTAGTAGAAGGCCTTGACAGCATCTGCAAGGACAACACTGATGATATGAGCACAGAGGAATAAAGTAACAGCTTTTACTGTACAGTTTCTTGTCCACTTCCTCATGCAACACCTGATCGAACTCTCCCTCTGACACGCCATCACGATAAAAAATCAGTTGAGCAGATGCCACCTCTTTGTTTCTCTTGGCAAAGGTTTTCAAGCAGCTCTGCAAGGAATTGAGTACTGATTGTCAAATAGATATGTTCAAAGACTTACAAGAACCATTTCCTCAAGCTTTTGAATAATCTCGACCCGTGACTGCTGGAGCTCTATCTGAGCTGTGTACTGTGGGACAAATGTTGATTATACCCACCAAGATATAAAAAGCAAATGTACTTGCGCTTCCAGAGCATCACACAAGGCCACCACAGAAGCAACGGATGGGAGAGTACTTCCAGGTACAGGATGGCTGACATCAGCGCCTTTTGGCAAACTTGTCAGTTGCTTTTGTGATACAGAATATGCTATACAGCAGCGACTGACCTAGAACCATGGTTGGAACACTTTTGAAGAATTCCATAGACATGTCGCTAGGTACAAACGAGCAACGAAATAGCTTTGCATTGATTCTACATTAGTTTCAGCATTCATAGCAGTGAGATTGACAGTCGGGATACTTGAGAATGAGGTTGTTGTGATACTGATTCACTTTATGCTTGATAACAGACCTTGACAGCTTCATGCTCCAGCACTGGCAAATGTGAGTACAGATAGGAAAAAGCATTGAAGGAACAATACTTATAACACATTATGTTGCGACCCCAACCATCACATTGCCGAAATGCTTCACAGCTGTATATAGCTCCGCTGCATTGACACAACAAGAGAAGGAACCCTATTTGACTTGCCCCTGCGGCACTATTGTATTGTTGAGGGTTCTAATAATAGACCGGAGGATTTTCTGAAATTGCTGGTTTTTTTGAGTCAGTTACAAATAATCCGAGAACTCAGCAAGGACACACTCATCCCTGGGAAATCATGAGTATTTCCTCTCAAGGCGGAATGAAGGTCACGTACCTAAAGCACGCATGGCTATTGCCAACTCAGTGCAGAAAGTTTGCACAAAGTGGCGGTTGTGCTCACGAATCCGAGAGAAATCCACAACACACCAGGACTTGACGACAGCGGGTGAATGTAAGTTGGAATAGCAGCGACAGACCCGATACTCACATGCTGCAACTTTGTGTTGTGACCACCAAATATCATGGTCGGCCGCGGGAGCAGTCGACCTTGTACTGTCTTTGGTCTAGGTTGGATGCGGATACCTGCACTCTCAATAAACTCTGACTTCACATGACCAAGCTGCCTCCAGCCATCTTGAATGGTGCATAGACGTTTAGCTGGGTTTGCCGGTATGAAAGTCAGTATCTCGCACAAAATTTCCGGGAACGCTTGATTCTGATTGGAACATTGTGAGCTTTGACAGTCCAGAGTATTGAGATGTCCACGCACGGGGAATAGCTGTTCGACAGTTCCCAGACACAAAAGTGGAATGACAGCGCCTTGAGCAAAACTAACACTGAGCTCTCCTGGTCGAATTGACTTATTGTGTATCAATTGGAAGTGTTGCTGTTGTAAAGAATAAGAGCAGAAGCAACGAATGTCAGACATGATACCTACGGCAACAGTTTGCCCTTCCTTATTGCCAAAGGACATAGTATCACAGTTGGCAACTAGACCTTGTGGGTTACGGGGTTGACTCTCTTGACCATATGCGGTGCAGACCTTGATCGCCGTAATGACCTGCTTGAAGTGAATGAAGTCTGGGTCATGCTCCCAGAGCCTGTCAAGATTGCGCGGTTGTCTGTAGTGTAGAAGGGCGATGCCTAGGGCTTGGAGAGTCAGTTTAGGAATTCTGCGGTGTCGTCTGTGGAACGATCAACAGCATCTTACAAAAAAGGTACTGACACAATACTGACCGTGGTATTGACGTTCAATATAGGACCTGACCGTGTGAGCCGAACAGTTCTGTTATGAAGGGTCAATGAACAATCGAACTACCGCAGAGAACAGAGCACATACTGTAGATAACCATGCCACAGCTCAAATGGTCCAAGGTTTAGTGATTATTCTAGTTATAGTCAGGATGCTTGCACAAAAGACCAAGAAATGACATTGCTTATTCACCTTTGCCTTCCGGAACATAGAAAGCAGCCCCTTTTGTGAGCTTGTTGTTCCTACAAAACAAGTAAGCATTAGATGTCAGTGCTGGCAGGTAAGTGAATGAACGTACAGCCTAGGATAGGCCTGGACAGACACTGCATGAAACATACAATATTTATGCCTGAAATATGTAAAAAATATAAAAATTTTTAGACATTTTTTCACTTCAAAATTGATAAAAATATTGTAAAATTGAGTAAAAATATACTGAATATATGCCATACTTTAGTATATTCAAGTATCTTTTTTTATGATAGTTCCATTATTTTTCAGGTAAAAAATTGCTAAATAAATTTTATGTTTTTTTATCATATTTCCAGCATAGATATTGTATGTTTCATGTAGTGAGACATATTGAACATAGGGTTTGAAGGTCCGGTCCGGTCCGGTCTTTTGACCTCTGAGGTCATGGACCGGGACCGAACCGGTCCAGCAAATTACCAAATTTGGCTGGACTGAGGACCGGACTGGTTAGGACCGGTTTTTGCGGTCCTAACCAGTCCGGTCCACGGTCCTGAACCGGTTCAGGACCGGTCCAAACTATCACCAGCTCAAAATTATATTTTCGCAAATTTTTTGGTAAGTTTACCATATTACAAGTTTGTCATGTACGTCAGACAGTATAAA
This sequence comes from Strobilurus luchuensis, assembly GCA_019915105.1. Classification (NCBI taxonomy): domain Eukaryota; kingdom Fungi; phylum Basidiomycota; class Agaricomycetes; order Agaricales; family Physalacriaceae; genus Strobilurus; species Strobilurus luchuensis. The sequence goes on along the minus strand of JAHLMJ010000021.1, from coordinate 295,869 downwards.
ACAGTTAAGTTTATGATTACTTAGGACTTCATAATGTATTCTAGTCATTATAAGATGAGATCTTTGATTATGAGAAAAGAAATAGAGCTGAGTTTGATATATAAGTATATAAGCCAAGGTAACTTTACCATGAAACTGCATAAGCGGAGGTAAGTTTGCCATAAAAACTTGAATAATCACTATTTTAGAGAACATTTAACTGGTTCTGATTAGACCCTAAGTAGACCGGTTCAAACCGGTCCTGGACCAGTCTTTACCGGTCCTAAAAGTTTTAGGATCAGCATAGGACCTAGGACTGGGACCGGTCCAAATCATGGACCGGTCCTTTTTGGACTGGTCATGTGACCGGTCCAGTCCGGTCCAGTCCACCGGTCTTTACCGGTCCTAAGGACCGGACCTTCAAACCCTAGTCGCGTCGATAAACGCGAAGAGCGCCTTGAAGTTCTTCGGTCTCGCCAAGAGGGACCGCATGCTCAGAGGTTGACGGTCGAGCGCGATTCTGAGGGTCGAACGCGCTTCCGAGTATCGGCGGCAAGTGAGCAGGTAGTGTTCAACCGTCTCCGGGACTGCGCATCGGGGGCAGTTGGGAACACACTGCGATGAAGACACAGGAGAGGAGAGAACAGGCGGCCGAATGAAAGCGGAAATCACGCCAAAAGATCAAGGCCAATATGATTGCTAATGGAAACCTCGAAGCCAATGGATCTAAGAAGACAAAGGTTAGCAATATTTCGATAACAGCAACCATCTAGATGCTTACAGTTTACATAGCCTACGGCTATCGAACTTTGTGGATCTCCGACACCTCCAGAGCTGGCCTTCACGATGGTTGCAGAGTATACTCGTCCTGCTCGTACTATTGCAGCCAAACAGCGTGAGAAAGCAGCAGCCACACGAGGACCTGGTTGACCACAAACGAAGGTCGTTTGCTCAGCTAAATACCATTACTGGCTAAATTCCCTCACCTGGAACACAATTCGTCTTGCGGCACTTGATGCCGGCTGGGAAATGAAGCCAACGGCAATCTGTAGAGCATTGGTTAGACGCAATGCCTTCATATTCAAGGGAATCGCACCGACCACCGGTCGAGGATGGATTGACTACAGTGGTTCATGACCTCAGTGGAAGAAATCAACACTCCGCCGCTGTTCTGTCGTGACAGGATACGACAAGGGGGGACAGAGAGGTGTCTTTGTGAGTGCCAGTGGTACTTTCTGGGCATGTACCGTTGTATTCATTCTTGTACAGAAGGATCATCCTGAGGTGGCCGAGATCCTTAGAACTCGGCTTGCTAAGCTGAGGAACGCATCAGCACCAATCACCGTTGTGACTGTACGTGGTCCCATGGTGGTGACAGTCCTGGAAGCCAAACCCAAGATCTTTCAGAAGGTTTTCGGTGATGGGTCCCGATTCAAAGCATCAGACACATTTGTCCGTGGATGGCTGAAGGATGCGATGCAGTGGTGCCGTCGAAAGGCAACCCATGCTGCTTACAAGTTGCCAGCAGACTGGGAAGAGCGCTGCACGCAGTCATTCTTTTGGAAAGCATACTCGATAAAGATGGAGGACATACCTGCAGCCTTGTTTGTGAACTCAGACCAGACACAGGTCGTCTACGCATCCGGTGATAAGATGACCTGGGCGGAGATTGGAGCCAAGCAGGTTAGCCTTATAGGTGGTGACGAGAAGCGGGCTTTCACCTTGATGGTTTTGGTAGCGGCAGACGGGTCACTCCTGCCCTTCCAGGCAATCTACATGGGAAAAACATCAGAGCCGTGTCCAAATAGTACATCGCCATACTACGCAGAAGCAACCAAAGCCGGTTTTATGTTTAGTGCATCGAAAACCAAGACCTACTGGTCCAATCAAGCAAAGATGTGCGAGTTTGTCGAGCAAATCCTTGCACCATACTTTTTGGAGAAGAAAAAGTGCCTAGGCTTACCTGAAATCCAGTGTTCCATGTGGACCATCGACGTCTGGTCCGTTCAGTCAAGATACACAAACATATTTACGCCAGAAATATGATAAAAAAATGAAAAATTTATTTTACATTTTTTTACTTCAAAATTAATAAAAAATATTATATAATTGAGTAAAAATATGCTAAACATATACTATACTTGAGTAGATTCAAGTATATTTAGCATATTTTCACATTCTTTTATGATATTTCCATTATTTTTCAGGTGAAAAAATGCTAAATAAATTTTACATTTTTTTATTATATTTCTGATGTGAATATTGTATGTTTCATGCAGTGAAAGTGGCTTTAGGAAATCACAATACTGGAAGCTCTGCAATCAAGCTCTTCTACATAACAGTGCAGCTCGAATACGACTCTTTACTTTCAGCTCATTGAACATGGTCTATCATAGGCATTAGAAGAGGATCAAGACAGGTATAGAATCATTTTACTCAATTTCTATCGCACGAGGAGTATCTAGGAATATCAGTTTCTAAATCTGTGCTTGGGATATGTGTATGGTCAATGGGAGAGTCATGGCGATCAGAATCAAATGTAGGACATACATGATGAATGATCATGATGGACATGCTCGGGAGTTATTGGACAAAGAGGCAGTCTTTATTTTTTTTTGAACCCTGAGATTCAGAGGATTCGTAACTATACTATTGACTTGACCCTCACTCAGTTCACAGTGCCAGATCGAACCTCGGATGATCTGAAATCTGAATGACTCCTTGAGATCTCTAATGAGGGCATCTCCGATAAGCTAATACAAGGGCTGGTTTGAACTAGGACAAAGTTAAATAAGCACAAATCAAATGTAGGAGGTACATGCTTATGTCACAGAACGTAACGTAACACCTTACCCAAATTGAGGATAATAATTTGATGAATTTGGGAATCTATCGAGAGTTGCCAGGTGCTTGGAGTGCTTGGAAATAGAGGATTTCTAGGGTGGACACTGCATGAAACATAAGATATTTACGTCAGAAATATGGTGAAAAAATGTAAAATTTATTTATCATTTTTTTCACTCTAAAATTAATGAAAATATCATAAAATTGAGTAGAAATATGTTAAACATATGCTATACTTTAGTATATTCAAGTATATCTAGCATATTCTCACCTCTTTTTATGATATTTTCATTATTTTTTAGATGAAAAAAATGCTATTTCGTGGCGGAGATCATTCACACCTTCTAAGATCTCAGTAAGAGGAGGAGACTTAGTTTGTGAGGGAAAGGAAAATATAATTTTATTTTAACTACAAATCTAAGTCTCAGAAAGAAGACTAACGGTGACAACTGGTTGCCTTGAGTTGGGTGAAGGGGAAACGGGACACGAAACTTTCGATTCGAGACCATTTCTCCGAGTGACGAGTTGAGTGAGATGGGATCCGATACCCATGAGGGAACCAAGTCGACTGCGCGTCGCGATCCCAACGAGCGAGACTACCCCAAGCCACGCTGTCGCCTAGGCTCCTAGGTCGTCCCCTCCTCCTCCCCCTTCCCCTTGGCTAATCCTTCTGTATGTAGGACTCCCAAAGCTTCCAGTTATCTCCAGTATCTCAGGAAGACGTCCGACGACCATCTCCCCATCGCTTTCACCACGTCCGGATTTACTCCATTCAGCAAGTAGAACGTGGTGCCGCCTATACGAAAACAGTGACCTGTAAGACGCGTGAATCCAGCCGCCTCCCAAATCTCGTTGCATCTCGCTATGAAAGCCCTCGCGGTCAGAACCTTCCTTTTTCCTCCAACCTCCAGGTACGAGGCTAAAGGCGAGCTGTTTTCTAGTTCGTTTGCCAGGATATGATATTCGAGGGCTGCCGACGGGCACGCGTTGCCTAGATCCGGCTGAGCACAGATTACTACCCTCTCCCCTTTCTCCTTCTTCGTCTTGGACCAGGGCAAGTCAAGGTGTCTCGAGCCTTTTGTCGAGAAGGGCTGTCCTAAATTCCCCTTCGTCGGGTGTTTCTTCGGGTCGAAGTCCTCGAGGCGCTCTGAGGTAGGTAACATCTCTCCAGCCCTCATCTGCGCAAAGGTGATAGGTGACGCCGTTCCCAGAACGCAGATATCCTTTGGGTCCTGAAGATCGAGGTCTCTTGCCAATACGAGCAGGTGCTCGACTGTGACCGGCTGTCTCGGATCACGTTTACCGTCCTTCGGCGCCTCGCGTTGGACGCCTTCCATAACGTATTGAAGTTGGATTGATGGCTCCCAGGAGAGGCCGTTCAGGATATGGAACGCTCGGATGCCGTAGAGCTTCGCCCGAACGCCCCCACTCCCTGCTCTCCCCAACCATGAAGCCGCGAAGTTCTCCAAGTGGCCTTGCTGAGCTGGGAAGCATTCCGTCCTCGGGAGACCAGCATCGTCTGCCCATTTGATGTATGCCTTTAGCCCCGCTTCGTGCTGCTTCCTCGTCCCTCTCGCCCACGCGCTCTGGATTGACCTCCTCGTCTGGAGAGGGATATTCGGTATGAGGTCGGTGTGGTTCATCCTGACCGAATCCATATAGTCCGTTCGCTCTCTGCGCAACTGGGAACGGAAACGTCCTTGCCCTGACTTGGTCAAAGCAGGTGTTCCAAGGTCATGTGTACGATTCGCACCTTTCCCCCGTTTGCCCTTTGTATCGCTCGGCATGCTTGAAAACGGGTGGGTCGCCTGCTGATCGTCGTGATGGTTCAGGTTTCGCGGAGGTTAACTCCGGTCAGACCGATCGCGTTTACCCTACCGCAACCCCAAGTTGATCTCCTTGCTCGGACGTTGAGCTTAAAATTTCTCGATAGGCGCCGGCGCTTAGACTCCGCAGGTTACTCTCAAACCACCATGTCTACGCCAGCTCCAGCTGTCCGCGGTCTCAACGCCGTCCGTACTCGCGCCCAAGTCAAAATCCGCAACCTCGTTCGTGATGTCGGTTCTGTCTACAACCTGCTCCTCAGCGAATATCGCCATCAGGAAACGCCCTATTATCTTAAGTTGACTCAAAGATGATAGATTAGTAGCATCTGCTATAAAGCTGTCAAAGTACGTTCAAGCCCCAAAAGTGCCCTAAAGTAACTACAAGATGATAACAGCTATGCAATAGCTTGAAGACACTGCAAGTTGTATACAAATACTTGCAGTTTAATAGCAACAAGACATATATCTTCAGTTGCTATGTGTTATCTTCAAGCTTATGTCTCTCATGCACTGACTTATAAGTTTTTCTAATCAACTTAAGATATCGAATTGAATAAAAACTACTTCAAAGTACTATCAATCAGTTTCTATATAATTCTATCTAAGCTAGATAAATAGTTTGATAAGTATATATACTAAGCCAATTATTGAGTAAAAATTCATCACAGGTATCTAATACTGAGCTCTTTGAGATAGGAATATCCCACTGATCTGGCGAACACTTCACCCAATTTGGTGTCAGGTGGGCACTTTGACGAATATTACTTAAAGGAATAATGGACCATTGCCTTTTGATGTGATCTGGCAAGTAGGCTTTGGCAAGGGAAGGTAAGCGATGACTGCGAGCAGCCTTAGCAGTCAAAGAGAGCTTGGTATACCACTCAATATATGCTAATGGATATCGTGGCCAATGTTCGGGAGTGTTCAAGGCAACACCATGTAATGTCATCTTTGCAGGAAGTTTGAAGATGACATGAACACGGCCAACACGAGTACCTAATCAACAGTGAGTGATTGAACAATGAAGACATGAAAGAGATCAATTACCTTGAAGGCCCACGTTCTCAGCATCATCGCCAGTAAGAACAATGACAGTGTCAAATCGCCCACCGTCCAGTGGAGTTGCTTTGACCACGTCCCGAACTTCAAAGTCATCTGTGATTCCCTCTCGTCCAAACTTGAATGAATAATAAACGTCAACACCCGTAAAGGGTAGAGCAGGATATTCCTGAGCCGCTGCACCCAATTTCTCTCGACCCAGAGCAATAAGATAGGCGAGGAGGTGAGGGGTGAAGTAGGGAATACGATGTTGTTTTGCAATACGGGTCAGGAGTTTGTTGGGGATGCTTGGGTGTTTTGGAAGAGAGACTTTTTGAACACGTCCACTATGCACAACAGGTAACACTGGAGCAGAGGGCACACCTTCAGCAGGACATGGTGGAATATCAGGAGGCTCGGGGGATGCAGTGGAGACATATCTTAATACTGTGAACTTATGTCAGTCGATAACTTACACAGCATCGCCACAATGACTCACCAGCCTGGTTTTGGACCCAAACGGTATATCGAGCAAAGGCATGGATATTCTCCTTGCGAAGAACCCAGGTCGTCATTTGTGGATACTCATCCCGCTTGTTTGAGGCCCGCCAGCCTTTTTTGGAGAAGTCGATGTGAAGACGCTCAAACATCTCGGTGTTGAAGTTGTTGGTAGCTCCAAATAGACGAATGGAGGCAACATAGTGGCGAAGTGAGTGTATTTTGGGAATGTTGAAGTTTTCACGAAGGCCGACCTGATCAATATTAGATCAGATAATACAAAACAAGGAGAGAACTACTCACATCGATGAAATAATCCTTGTTGGCATGCCACTCATCAAGAGCCTTGTCCATGTAGCCAAGTGTATCCTCCTCATGTGTAGAATATTGAGCAAGGTAGATGAAATCAAGGATAGCGCGACAAGCAATGACACCACGTTCAGGAATATCTGAACCAACAAGGCAGGCAAGGAGGATCTTGCCCATATTCTTCCGCTCTGCGCCGCTGACCTGCGAGAGAGCACTGATTCCATTTTTGAAGTGACGGAGACCCAAACCTGGGGGCAGACATCGAATGCGTCGGTCCATCTCCTCCTCCGTCAAGAGAGTTTGACACCAATCAATGAGATGTTTGAGAACTCCCTGATATAGCTGATGGAGAACATCTGGTGTCGTGCTGAGATGGATGTTTGTGTGGGGAAGATCAGCCCAAAAAGGCTTCGGAACATGACCAGACACGTTCTGAGACATGCACGTCTCGAAATAAGTTGTCCTGGAGGTCGTTGTCTCTTCGGCATCAGACATCACCCCGAGCGTCCACATGGGCGTTCGCAGTGCCCATTCTGTATCATCGCCCATCTCTGCTGGGTCACACTGACACTTGGGACAGGAGCCGTACTTTGAACAAGTCACAAGACATTGTTCAGGATAGTCGGCAACATAACTCGCCAAGATAGGGTGCACCATGCGAACAGCCCCGTCGCCACTCGTCATCTCCACGCCAGCTTTTCCCGCCTCAATAAGGGGTGAGAAGATCTCAGTCATTGCAGCGTGGAAGAGGCGCTGATATCGAGAACGCATGGCAGCCTTGGAGATGTTCCCCTTGTTGAGCTTCTCGATGGGGAGGTATCCGATGAGAATACAAGCTAGCTGGGATGGCTTGCGTCGCAGATGGCTGGGAATGTTTCCAAGAGTGAGATAGACAGGGTACGCCTGGCGACTGCCCGAGAATTGAGTGAGCTGGGTCTTGTCGGTCGATACTATCAGAGGTGCAACAGTGTGACCTATTGGAAGCTTATCCTGATAGTTTTGTGAGTTGGCAAAATTAACAAATAAGAGGGAATCAGTTACCTGGATAAAGTGCCACCATTTGGCAGTCCACATTTCGTTGTACAGACGTCGGTCGCGCTCCTTGTTGCTGAAAAGGGTACTTGGCTTGTAAACAAGATGGCTTGCTAGTTCGGGATCACCCCAGAGAGAGCGAATGGACTCGAGAATGTCCCGATGACGGAGAGTGAATTGTTCGTCGGGAAAATCGGGGAAAGAGAGATGTTTGACCTTCCAGTTGCCGGCGCGACGAGGTAAAGAATCCACAATCTTGTGAAGGCCGCGTGTAGTGCTGTACGACAGACCAAGCTTTTCTCGCACCTGAAAAGGGTAAAATGAGCGAAAAGTACTGACAATGAGATATGAAACTTACACCTGGAATACTCAAGAGTTCGTTGAAGGCATTGTGGCCTATGCCTTGATTGACCATCCACTGTGCAATTTGCCAGTCTAACGCGGAGGCAAACGGCTTGTACCACTCCAGATCTGTGAGGTCCGGGGCACCGCTACCATCCATGACTACATCGGGAGTGAAATCGGTGCCGAATAACGCTGCCCACTGCTCATGCACGTTGGTCGACATACGAAGTATCTTCCCCGCTGTTGCATGCTCATCAGAAACACGCTCCGATAACTCGTCGTCCTCATCGTCGTCGAGATAACGGGCACGGCCACCAAGCAGGGTCTGCATGCGAATACGCTGTGTGGACGGTCCCGGGCCCGCCTGACCCAGCGCAGGGAGGTCGTCAAGAGATTCGAACACCTCCAACGCCTCAGCATTCTCAAGCCATGCCCGGAAAGCAGCACCGGCATTTTCATCTTCATCAATGTCGAGATCATCGTTCTCGGCGTTAGGTTGGGTTTCCTCCTCCTCTCCACCACCAGTCTCGTCATCCTCAGGTAGGTGCCCTGCATCAACGGAGACGGGCTCATCAAGGTCGTCGTCGTCGTCGCCATCATCGGTATTCTCACGAGCAGCATGGAAATCCAGTGTGGACTCATACGCATCAAAGACGGCAGCGGATTGAGAGGCTACCTCGACGAAAGGAGCGGCAACAAGAGTGGAGTTCGCAAGGTGCTCCGGGGACTTCCCGCGCGTAAGCCAGCCTTTGCAGGTCTTGGCCTGTCGGAGGTGACTTCGCATGCCGCCCACTGTCGCAAAGCGACGGCTGCATTCCGGGTTCTCGCAAGAGACTAGTTGAGGTGGCATAGCAGATATAGTAGGCGCGTAGGGACAAGGCTTGTACAGCATCAGTGACGCATGCGAAAGGAATAAAAAAGTGCAACTTACATGCGGAATCAATGAGAATTGGGGTCGAGTGCGCGTAAGAGCTGCGGGACTATACGTGAATTGAGAAGCGCTGCAAAAAAACTAATCAGCACTTGACATGAAAATTGGGGAGTCTAGCGTGAGCCTGCCCTGCCATCTCGGCGCTGCAGCTGGCGTTGGAAGTAGGCTCAAGGTCGGCCCTTTGGTCGACAAAGCCAGCCGCAGCGTCAAGAGGGCAGGAGAAGATACGCAAAGGTGGAGATTAACACGTACGATTTTGATTCTGAGCAGCGCGGGAGGACGAGATGACAATCGGTGGAATATCCTGTCAAAGATGCAATAAATATGTGATCGAACCGGTGTGACAAGAATACTTACCGCAGGAGGAGGGGAACGACGGACCCACAGAGACGAAGGAGATCTAGAGAAAGGTCGATTTGTCAGTAAGTAGATACTACAGGGAGGCGGGCCAAAGGAGCGCAAACGGCGGGCATGGGCACTGGCGAGCAAGCGGGCAAAAGAAGGAGGAAATGATGCTTACCGGAGTGACGGAGTCTGCGTTGAGAGAGTGCCAGTGTACTTGTGCAAGACAGAGTACGGCGAAAAATGCGAAAAGGTACTTGTGCAAGACAGAGTACATGCGAATCGTATTTGTGCAAGACAGAATACGATATACGGCGGTCCGGGGGCGGAGCAGTATGCTCGACGGGCGGCGCAGATTTCTTGAGGCCAGGTCTAGCGGCGTGGGCGGATGGTGGGAGACTTGACTCAGACGGGAACCGGACTTGATCGTGCGCACGGACCATGTTTGGTCCTGTCGTGCATCAGCCCTAGTGACGAATAGGACGATCGATAATCTCACCATTGATCCCATCGCTCAACCATCACCACCTCAGCAAACTCGAACTCGCCCGCCCACCACTTCGCTCCGGCGCACTACGATCTTGCATCTAGTGCTACAGCACGATCTTGCATCTGCTGTTCGGTCTCGGTCTTGTGCCAGATCTGACATGGAGTCCGACGCAGAGTCCAACATCGAGTCCGACGCTGGGTCCGACGCTGAGTCCGACGCTGAGTCCGATGCTGAGTCCACCATAGAATCGTATAACGGGCGGCTCGGGCGCATCTTTGCCTCCCATGGCGTCTTTGTGACCACACCCAACGCCGACTACATCCCCGCCGACCTCCTGATTGGTGAACGGCATGTTCGCTTGCGCCGCAACTACCGATTTGGGCAGGACGACCCTCTGTTGCACCCCCAGTATTTCGATGAACGCGTACCTCACCTGTCCTGCGTGCCGCACCCCGACAAGCGGGTCGCCGCCGATAACGACGCTCTGTGGTATACCCCCGATGAGGCCAAGGACTTCGTCTGCGAACAGGACGCTTGTATGTCACGGAACGTCGGGCGGTTGAGCCAACACCTACGCCTGGAGATCTCAAAGGCAACTACCACCACCCTGTGGCGTGTCAAGACCATGCTGGAAGATGAGCGCAATGCTCCCGCGCGCACCGACCGAGTCTTATGCACGCTCCAGCCCCGCCTCAAGTATTTCACTCAGCGTTTGAATCTTGTCTCTTCCTTCCCCGAGGCGTTGGCGCTGTATTGTCATACGGCTCGCGTTGCTCTCGAACTCTTGGGCCGACTCGTCTGGTTCACCATTGTCCGCTATCGATATTATAATCTGCCTGAACCGCGTTACGGTTCCACACCCGGCGAGGGGACGGTCTCTGTTGCGAGAGCGGTGGGAGCCCTCACCTTTGATTTGACAGTGGCAGAGAATCTTCACAAGGTGCGCATGATTGTTTTTTGTTTCGTGAGTTGCAGCTAACCATTTGAATAGTGCGGGATCCCAGTTTGGCTTGTTCGCCCTCTAGACCTCAAAGTTGGCATCACTTGCACCGAATGGCTTGACGAAACTGTCCTTCCCGCTGCCGCTCCTTGGGCAGAGGAAGATTTCTGGTGTGAGGCCGATCCTCCCTTCTCACCCATTTTCGCCGGCGAGTCGCTCGACATCATGCGGCGTTACGCCGCCATGCACAAACACGTCTCCGAAATCATGAGCTCTTACTCGTCCATGTCCGCGTCTGTCGCCATTTCCTCATCATCCACACCATCGTCGACTACGCCTCCCATCCCATCGTCATCTACACCTTCATCGTCTATGTCTCGCCTCTCCTCCAGCTCCGCAAAGGTGACGACCACGGTCTCTAAGAATCTACGCACATCGCCTTGTAAGCATTTTTTTAATTACCTATCTAGTTATCGGCTGACAGATTCTTGCAGATCCAACCTCTAGTTCACGCGGCACAAAAGAGCCATCTCGTCGCCCTAACAGACCTCCTCCGCAACCCAACCGCGACAAGTTCGTAGACGTCTCCACCCCCTTGATGCCCGACTCCATACCCGCTTGGGCCGATGCAGCAGCTGCTGTCAGTAAAGCGGGGCTCGTCTCGCAAACTCGCAAGCCCTGGCCCGGTACAAGACAAGGTTACGCACTACCGGACCCGAACCTTCTTGTCAGTTCGAAGGATGATAAGACCATCAGTGGGCAGCTCCGGATTCTCGTGAAGCTTTGGCGCGTGCTGATCTATCGCATCACTGCTCTGTCGTTGGACGTCTTCAGCTCACAGCAATGGCGTTCAATCATGACGATAGAGACGCATGATGCACTACAGCCGGGTTCGAAGGCATACAACCGGCGGCAGGAGATGCAAGACCTTCTGAACAAGTGTCTCCAGGACTCCAAGAAACAGGTATTCTCTTTTGCTTTGCTTTGCGTCTTTTCTCGGGCTGACCTTTTGCAGGGTGTCTGTAATTTTGGGGATATGGCCTCTGCTCCGCTCCGTTGGTATGGACAAGCGGTCTCACTCCAGACCCCACTGTCACCAGCGGAGACTCGACCGATTTTGTGGGAGCTTTGCGAGGTGAACTTCCGCTGGGAGATACTCTCCTTGGACTCCGTCCTCTACACATTGAAGGACCCCAGCTCCGATACCAATGAGTGGACACCACTCGATGCAGACACGCGGGCCGATCGCGAAGCCGCAATCCTCGACGCTATTCCCTATTTTGATGTAGCGCTCGTGCCGCGCAGTGTCAGTGGTGGGTGGGGGACCGAGGGATTCGCTTCGCAGGATGCGCGGCAGCGCCGTGAGTCGATGTTGGGTCTCTTTCGGGTGATGCAAGGGTGGAGGTACTCCCGGGAACATATTCCACGTACTGTCTGGGACTCCGGTGAGGCTTTACGCAGCGTGGCCATCGAACGCTCGAGCAGTGCTCTCCGGGATGCCGAGTACAACGTTGCATACTGGTATATAACCCTCTTTTGCGAGGTGTTCAATCGGCCGCCTGTCCTCCCTCACTGCTGCTCTCCCTCTGCTCATTAGCCCGCCAGTCTTGGCCTTTGTTCTTGTGACGTGCTATGAGTGCCGCCGATTTTTTGTATCTTGTCCAATTATCTACGATGTCTTGTGTATCCGCTACTGCGCCGTGCCCTCTGTGGCAATGATTATTCAATTTCTTGCCATTATCGTCCCACTCTGTGAGTTGTGTGATCTGGCATGGTCCGTGCGCGCGTTTGATTGCAGGGTAAGTAGCGAACCCTGAGATCAAAGGATATATAAGGCTGTTCGTGTGGTGCGTCGTTCTTTACCTCTTCCCCCCACATTCCTTTTTATCTTTTCTTTCTCGTCGTCGTCCCGCCTCTCTGCTCACCGTACTATGCCGTCTCCTGCACCTGCTGTCTTGCACACAGGTCGTACTCGCGCCCCCGCTGTCATGCACACGGGTGGTAAATCATCGTCTCCCGCCGTTGCTTCCGCTGCCCAGAAGGCGAAGAGCGCGCGCGCCGCTGCCGCTCTGAAGAAGGCGGAGAGGGCCGCGCAAGCAGAAGGCATGTAGTTTTCTTGTCATTTCTTTTATGGCTAACAGTCTTTAACAGCCATTCGGAAACGCAATGCTGCGCTGCTTGCGGCGGAAGAGGAAAGTGACGATGAGCTCGCTGCCCTCGCAGGCGGACATCAAGGTATATCACCCTCTGTGACTTTGCTATATCCCGCTGATGTGATGCAGCGCCTCCTCCTGTTGTCACTGATGCAGGCGGCGAGGACGATGAGGACGCCGAGGCTGACAGACTGCCCGCTTCCTCCGACGTTGAGGACGACATTCCAGTTGCCTCTAGTGACCCAGTTGAATATGATCAGTCGTCCGACACAATCGTATGTTATATTTGCTTTGCTTGCTTACAACATTCTTCTGACTATACTGCAGACCGTTGCTTCTGACGATCCATTCGTCACCCCTCGTAAGACTGCCAAACGGGGCCGCGGTCGTCGCAACCATGACAGTGACGATGAAGAGGAGCAGGTGCCCAACAAGAGCGCCAAGGTCACCGCTAGCCAAATCTCTCCCGCCTCTCAACGTCTCGGTGTGCAGAGCAAGAAGCACATGGTCGTCGTTACTGCCACCCGTACTCCGTATCCGGGTCCCCTTAATCGTCTCAGTCATGCCGCGGACGTTATCAAGGAGGCTGCCACTGCTCCTGGTGCCGACGCTGAACTCCTCGCAACATGGGAGCGCCTCCAGAAGTCCCCGAACAAATGGCAAAAGCTTCTTATTTGGGTAAGTCTTCTGCTTTTCTTATGCGAGCTTGCCTGATGACTTGTTAGGTCACGTATGCCCGCGGCCAGCTCATGAATGCGATCATTCGGGTTGCGCGTGAGCAACTGTCCGCTTTGGGCATTCCGGGGTCCATGCGCCCGACTGAGATTGTTGAGGTCATTTCCTGGTTCATCAAGACTGAGGCTTATAAGTTTGGTGGCTTGGACATCCTGGTAAGGTTTAGTTATTTGTATTACCTTAAAGCTGACATCCTTTCCAGAAAAGGACCTTTGATAATGACATGCCCTTTCAGGCTGGGTTTTTCGAGGCTGTGCCCCGCGCTCTGTTCATGGAGGGCCGGGGTAAGGCAAACTCTGAAATGTTCCGAACTCTCATTGAACTTCAGAAGTTGCCCACTGTCTTCATGGCGTTGACTATGACTGCTGTAAGTTTCTTTGACCACTTTACTGTCAGTCATCTAATGATGACTCTAGATTGAACATGCTCTTGAAGAATGGCGTGATGGTACTATGCGTCGCACCGACTTCAAAGAGGATTCTTCAGTTCGCTACTTTTATCATCTAGCTGGTTTGGAGCATGTGGAGTCTCAGGCTCCTAAGTTCATTGCTTCCATCCAGTCTGCCTTATTCAAGGATATGCTGTGAGTTGTCTTCTTCAGCTCTATTGTCTTTCTGATATCATTTGCTAGCATCCATACGAACAAGACCTTTCTTCTGGAATCCACTGTCTCTCATGCTATGGGCTCTCTGAACTTTGCTGCCTTGGAGGCGTCTGTTGCTTCTGCCTAATTCATCATCATGATTGTTATTCTTTTCTCTATCATTAGCACTCATCATAATATTGCATTGCTCTTAATTACCAGTAGTTAGTAAGTAGGCACTCATTGGGAATATCATCAGTTTTTTTTGCATTATTATTATTGTGTGATTTCAAGATTTGCCTGTATCTATTATGATTATTGTGAGATTGTAAGTGATTTCCTAGTATTTAGTATTGGCATGTATAGTGTCCTAAAGTTGGTTCTTCGGTGCACTGCGAGTGTTTGTAAGATGTATTGCAAGTGCAATGGAGGTAGCTGCCAACTCCAATACAAGTAGATGACAAGCATTTGGAAGGTACAGTACACATGCATTGAAAGCACAAGACAAGCATAACAAAAGTGTACTGAAAGTGTTGTAGAAGCATGATGCAAGTATTTCGGGGGTAAGATACAAGCACTGCAAAGATACTGTGCAAGTATTATAGAGTTACGATGCAAGCATAGTAAAAGCAGAGTGAAGTTGCATGAAGACAAGGTTTTTCTATACACATGCTTGAGTACACATTGGTAGCGCTACACAGTCATCATGAAAGAGCTGTATAGGTACAATGAAGTCAAATGAAGACAAGGTCCTCCGGTACATATATCCCAAGATATATAGAAGATATTTATGGAGTACATTGAATGGTCTTCAAGTTGCCTGTGTACAACTTTGAAAGCACTCCGAAGCAGACTTGGCAGTGTTGTCAAGATGACTTAAGACAAGGTTATCTGATACATATACTTTTATGTGCTTGTGCACTGTCAGTAGATGCTTATATTACGCTTTTGAGTACTTTCAAGTTCATGTTTCAGATAACCTTGTCTTAAATCGCTTTTATGGCTTTTTAGCTTTCAGTGCTTGAAGATACTTTCAATTGCCTGAAGTTGACTTAAGATATATAGGTGTTTCCAGATGGCGACTGTGCGTATCTTTCCTTCTTTTCTTTCGTTGGCTCACTCTCTGAAACTTGTAGGCGTCCAAGATCGCGTTGCCACCGCTCTTGTCGATGAATTCCAATGGAAGCAACCCGAGGCTGACGGTGTGCTATCTTCCTGCCCTCCCTCCTTCTGTTCCTTTCCTGAACCTCCACAGGGCTCGCTGCCGCGCTGACTGATATCCCTGTTCTCGAAAGTCCGTCGCCTCACACTCGACAGGGAGAGGTTGGCCACGCTCTCAACGCTCGCGACAAAATGGAGTGGGCTAGCACTTTTGAAACCATGGGTATACGCAGTCTGGTCGACATGCGCGTACTCTCGATGTTGTGTACGTATTCGCCTCTCCTCCCCTTGTGCGCCTTCTCAACCATCTCAGACAAGTCCAACTCTACCCAAGTTCACGCCCTCATGAGCGAAGCCCTTGTCATCGACGAATTGTCTCCCGAGATGCAGATTCTCGACGACATGCTTGACCCGTACCCGTAGAAGCGTTCCTTCATTCTCTTGCTGAAGTTTATTGTATTTGTATTTGTGAAAAATGTTATTCCCATTTTAACTAGTTCAAACCACTTAAACGACCACGTGTGCTTCAAAATAATTTATTCACAAAGCCTTGTATCCTACAGAATGTTTCACGAAAGGCCGCAGGTGATGAGGGATTCTAGGTAGGTATTGGAGGAGGTCCTCCTTACGACCGAATTCGCCGCGCGAGGGAGCATCCGCCGTGTTCACTTTGGTGTTCACGTACTCGATCGTGAGCCATATCCCGTAGTCTTGCATCAAGCTGACTATGCATTGGAGTATAGCGTTCTGCTGGCGACCCCTCGAATAGCCCGCTTTCAAACCTCCGATCACCCCTTGGTTATCCGACCGGAGCCGGATGTGGGTATTCCTGTACCCCGCCGCATGAAGGGTTCGCAGCGCCATCTCGATGATGACCATCTCGCCCCAACCTATGTCTCGTCCTTCTGATTTCCAGCCCTCCTTGAACTCCCAGGCCAACCAGCGTCCATTTAACACCAGACCCATTCCCCAAGAGGTGGAGGCATCGACCATCAGCTCGACGTCCTCTCGTACTGGTCCCGGCGTTACACATTTCATTCCTAAGAAATCCATGCCCAACTGGTCGAACCACCACGAAAGGTCTTCCGCTAGCGCTGCTGACACCTTGTGCGCCACGTATCCTGGGGTGTTTTCCTTGAAGCTTGCCCTTAGGCGGTATAGCAGCGGCATCCTAGAGTGACCCTCTGGACAGATGAGGCATACATGATTCGGAGTCCCCGCGATCGAGTCCACCTCCTTCCTCGTCATTGACGCTCCCTTCATCCTGAAAAGTTCTAACTTCACCCGGTATTTCGTCTTCTTCTTCTCGGGGAGTTGAACGAGCTTTGAGACCAAGTCCCAGTGGAAGCCGATGTAGGTGAAAGCTGAGCTGAACGGCACGAATTTGTCCGGCGCCCAAGGCCAGCCCAAGCGTTCCGCCACACTCCAGATTAGGCTCTCGTCGTAAGCGTACAGGAATGTACCGTCTTTCATACGGCCTTTTGGGTACCTGAAAAATATGAAATCGTCCACCCATTTCAGCACCGCCTCTGAGACGGCTTTGTTGGAACATTCCTGAAGGCGGATTCCACGTCGAAGGTAGATGCTTGCGTCCCTTCTGGCGCCTCTGCCACTTTCAGCAAGCACTCCGAAAAGGTACCCCATTCGCACTGGAAGCGATCGGTGTCGATAATAGCGTTTATTGAGGTAGTCTCGGGGTCTATAGCTAACGGGACTTCGTTTTGTAATTCTTCTAGCGAGAGTGATTTCCGTCTTTGCAATTCTTGTTCTAGTTCGGGCGGCAGCGTCGACCTCGGGAACGAGTGATCAGTCATTATGCAAAGTTTCCCGGGTCGCTGCTCCACCACGTTCATAGGCACCAATCTGAAGTATCCTGTAACGCCGTCAGGTTGCTCCCAAGTATGCACAAGTTAGCCCAACGAACCGATTTTCGATTCAAGCTCTTCCCTCGTATACCCCTTCGAAAGTCGTCCCAACACCATCTCCGCGCCGTACTGCTTCTCGATAAACTCCAAGTGTTCTGGGATCTTCGCATGGTTCGGCGGCGTGAAAGTTTTTGTCAAGGTGATACCATCCAGCCCCAGCGAGAATCCCTCTCGCATACCTTTCGGTACGTCCGCAAACTCGTCCAAAATCCCGGCCTCTCTCATGGCTACTTCCCACTCGTCTGCCTTGAAGGGCGTCCGAATCGGGAACAGGTCTTCCTGCTCCTCCGAGCTCTCCGGCACCCCGCCGGCCCCCTCCCCCCCCACCAGAAACTCCTCCCCTCTCTCCCCCCTTTCCTCTCCCCCCGCTGTCCCCTCACAAGTCGGGGCACTTCTGTGCTCCGTGGCCACGCTTGCCGCAGAGAGAACAGCAGTGGGCGAACTTTGAGTCGCACGCTTCTTCGCCTTGCTGGCAGTCGGTGCCGGTGTTGTAGCCTGTGCAGTACATAACTTTTCCGTCCCTCCAAGTCCCCCTCGCGTTGGGCTTGCACCGCTTAGACTTCTCGGCAGAGCACTGAGGGTGGATGTGGTCCGACGCCCCGCAGTAGCAGCAGATTGTGCCGGCGGGATAGGTTCTCCCCTGCTTCTTGGACGAATCCTTGGCCGGCTTGCTTCCCGGCTTCGAGGTTGAGGCGCCACTGTTCGAGTTCGATGAGGAGGCGGTCGCGGGCTTCTTGAACTTCGTACCGCTTGATGCTGCCGCCGCTGAACTGCTCGCGGATACCATCTCTTTCAAGTCTCTCATCGTCTTCTCGCGAACCTCCTCCCAACAGGTGTCCCAAAGGTCCTTAGCCCACGAGCCGACGTTGATTCGTCCGTCCATCGTGACGTACGTCTCCATCATGTCGCGCATGTAGAGCTTCGAAGCCATGAACTCCTTCGATTTTCCGTCGCCCATCTTCCGCAAGGGAGCGTCGCAGAGTCGTTCGAATTGCTTCGCCAAGTCCTCCGCGTCGGCCACGGACTCGTCCCGCGGGATGAAATGCTTGCGAATACCGTCGATGAGTCGACCCACCCGGGCCAACCAAGCTGTGGACGAAAGGGAGAGGTCGGAGGTCAGCGCCGTCGTGGATGGGATGTTCTTGAGGACGACCTTGCTGCCGTCCTCCGTCAGCACCATCGCTTCCGGCACTCCCGCCACTTCCTTCTGCTTCTCCTTCCTACTGTTCTCCTCCGACAGGGAGGAGAGGGAGACCAGAGTCCTCCAACCGCCAGCCAGGATCTTAGCGACCGGCCGGGGGAACGAATACTCGTCCTTCCCAGCTAGCTCATCGCGGTTGTAGAGCCTCTTCCCTGAGACGGACCTCTTCGAAGCTGGGGGTGTACCCGGCGAGGGAGGGGTGCGAGCGAGCTTCAGAACGTATTTCACCGGCGTGAGCTGGTGCCGTTTCTTCCTCCTCGACTACTCAGGGCTCATCCCCGAGTAGCCCCCCGCCTTCGGAGAGGGCTTCCTCTTCCTCTGGGTGCCTGACGCGAGGTCTATGCCCAGAGCGGCAGCCAAGCGAAGACCTGCGCAACAGCGTCACTGAATGTTGACCCAAACAAGTTTGAAGAACAGCGTACCTGCAGCCCCTTCCTGGCGGAAGGCCTCCCTGACGCTGTCGTCGGGCGAGTGAAACCCCCCTGATCGCCCGCGGCCTTCCTCCCGTGGGCGCCGCCGGCAGAGTCGGAGTCAGACTCGTCGGAGTCGCTCTCCGCGTCTTCACCCTGAGGGGGTCGCGGCATGCGAGGAGTCGGAGCCCGAGGAACGGCCTGCGCCTCATGGCGAAGGCGGTCCTTCTTCATCTGGGCTTCCTTCTCGTTGAGGGCCGCTATCCTGGCCCTCGCAGCGTTCACCTCGGCCATCCGAGCTGCGTCGCGCTGCGCCTTGGCTTTCCGGCGCGCCTTCTCTTCCTCTCTGGCCTTCGCCGCAGCGAGAAGCTCTTCCTGCTCCAAATGCAGGCGCTCCTCGTCCCGGAGGCGGGCGGCTTCCAATGCTTCGCGCGCCTTCTGCTCCTCCGCTGCCTTCGACTGGGCGGCCTCGAGAGCCTGACGCTCCTTCTCAGCGTTGGCTGCGGCCAGTACCTCCTGCGCCAACCGCTCCTTCTCGAGAGCCTGGGCGGTACGGCGCTGCTTCTTCTCCTGAGCCACCGACCCCTCCCTGGCCTCCTCCTCTGCCCTCGCCGCGCTTAGAGCTTCCTCGATCGCAAACCTACGGCTGGCTTTTGCAGCCTCCTTGGCCTGCGCCGCGACCAGAGCCTCCTCTGCCGCGACGCGACGCTTTGCCTCCCTTTCCTCCGCGCGAACCAGCTCAAGAGCGTCACGCGTAGCGTCGGAGGAGTCCCCCTCGTCCTGAGCTGAAGGAAGAGCCTCCGCGGCCGGAGGGACCTTCACCTTGGGCTTCAGGAGAATGCCTGCGAGAAAAAGGGATGTCAGCGTTCGCCCACGCCGAACCAGAGCACCCTAAAGGGACTGGGGGAGAACCCCCAGAGCAAAAAATGGCTCCCCCCTGTAGGAGAGATCTCGGCGTGAGCGCGAGACACCAGACCCCCGCGTGAGCGCAAGGTCCAGACCACACCCCCCACCCCCCACGCCTCGCAAGTCGAGGGGGGGGCGAAGAAAAACGTACGGCCCTCCCCTACGGGAGGGATCTCCACGTGAGCGCGAGACACCAGACCCCCGCGTGAGCGCTGGGTCCAGACCGCGGCCCCGCACGCTAGCAGGGCCCAATGGAGGGGAGACGTCCCCCCCACAGGAGGGAGTCTCCCCCCCAAACCAAGGAAACCGTCCCTCCCACCGGGGAGGGCCTCGCTGCCACACTGGAGCGAGGGCACGACGAACCCTCTCGAACAGAGGGACGCGTGCACGGCGGGCGGAGGGCGCCCCCGGGCGGCGCAGTGCCGCCCCGACCCCGAACGAGCCGCCTCCAGAACAGGCAGAACGAAAAACTCACCCGGCGCGGAAGCAGACTGGCGTCTCGCCTTGAGAGCGGCCAAATCCAACCTGCGAGCAGGTGTGAAACGTCCGGACGTCTTCACCGCGGGTGCGGCGCTCCCCGACGCGATGCCTTCCCCAATGGGGCCCCCACCAGTTCGCCCCGAACGGTCCGCAGACCCCCGGAGAGTCCTGGCAAAGTCACTATCAGCTTGAGCCCGAGTATCGGGCGAGAAGACCGGCGGCGGCAACAGAGCGGGCGCCGGGTCGACGTCGAACCGAACCTTTGACAGGACGGGACCTCCGCCTGTCACGGAGGCTTCTGTGCCCTTAGCAAAGGGCGATTTGTGATTGGACGCCCAGCGGGCGTTGGACTGGAAGGGAGCGGGGCTGGACGACTCGATGTCGTCCGCATCCCCGCCCGCTGCGAAATCCTCGATGGGAGAGGAGGAGCGCGCGTTGTCGGCCTCCGCCGCACGGACGATGTCGGCCGTGGAGTACGGTGCATCCTCCTCATCGTCGCCCGTATCGTCGTCGTTGTCGGAAGCCGCGACGTCCGCAGCTGGCACGGGCGGCGGCACGTCCTTCTTCTTCAGCGTCCGGCTGACGGCCTGGTACCTGGCGTCGTCCAAACTCTTCAACGGGGCCGTCTTCGCAGACGACGCCCGCGTCACACGCGCTGGCGGTCGGTAGTCGTCGTCGTCCCTCTTCGCGGCCTTGTCCCTCAGGGTCATCGCGTGAACCAACTCTGCAAGTCGTTCGGCGCGGTTCAGTCTCGGCATTATCGAATGGAGGCGAGGGATCCAGGGATCCAAAGAATGAGAACCCAGACTGGCGATGCGTAGCGTTCGACAGTCGCTGGGACCCGAAGACTGAGATGATGACGGTGAGCAAGAGTAGACATGATCACGAGTGTGTATTCGGATGTATCCGACATCCGAACCACGAATATGTGCACCCTAAACCCAGATATTTGTATTCGGATGGACATCCGACATTCTATCCGAGTTAAATGTCCAATATCCGAATATTTTCGAATATTCATCCGAATATATTTGAATATATTTGAATATTCATGAATATTAGGGTATAATCACATTATTAACAGGTTAAAACTGTGTATACTATGAAGTTATGATAGTAAATTCTGTGTGAATATCAATTAGACTCACATAAGTGATATAAAACACTCTCAAAGTATAGTTTATAGTATTATGGTTCGGATGTTTGCTTAGATAGTGGACATCCGACATTCGAGTGACATCCGACATCCGAGGTATATCCGACATCCGACATCCGAATATCTTCGGATGTCGGATACGAATATAATTGAAATATCCGAAAACATCCGACATTCGTGCTCATGTCTAAGCAAGAGAGAAGCGCGTCCACGATCACGTGTGGTGTTCTCTGATCTTGCACGAAACAGCGCCTCGATTCCTCCTTCCCGCGCCAGCCCTCTCGAGGCTTCAAAATAAATTTTATATTTTTTTATCATATTTTCCACGTAAGTATTGTATGTTTCATGCAGTGGGAGATGCATTGGTAAGTGTTTGCCTCCGAGGGCGGGTTTGAACCAGGACAAATCCAATGTATGACATACATGCTCATGTCACAGGACGTAACTTATTGTCTTACCCAAATTGAGGATAAGAATTCAGTGAATTTGGGAATCTGTTGAGAGTCGCTAAGCACTTGGAAACAGGGGACTTCTGAGACGGTAATGTATCTGGGGAAAGTAGGGTAAGTATTTGTGATCAAGGATGGGTTTGAACCAGGAAAAACCAAATGTAGGACATACATGCTCATGTCACAGGATGTAATATAGTGCCTTACTCAAATTAAGGATAATAATTCAGTGAATTTGGGAATCTATCGAGAGTCACCAGATGCTTGGAGTTTGGAAACAGGGGACTTCTAGGATGAAGATGTAACCAGGGAAAGTAGGGTAAGTGTTTGCGATCAAGGGGTGTTGGGGAAATCTGAACTTTGAAGTTTCAGAGTCCATTTTTCAAGAACCTTCATTGAATATCAAACTTTTTTTTTTTTGTGGTGCTCTAAATAGCCTGTTAACAAAGTTAATCTACTAGATAGGGAAAGCGTTGGAGCAGGGAGTTTCACCCCACATTGAAATAAGAAATTACTCTGAGGAAATGCTTTATGCACACTTCTCAGTAGTGTGGGACTCAGGCTGCTACCCATTTGGCCTGTTACCCACTAAAATCCCGGCTGTCGTAATCCAATTCTTAGGAATTAATGCTCCAGTCTTAGAGTAGATTAGTGAATAGCCCGGGTCAGCCGGGTTTGGCTGGGTCTCGGGTCCGGGTGTGACTCGGGCCGGGTACGGGTCATGATCTCAGGACCCGAGGTCAATCCGGGAACCCGGATAGACCCGGATTTGATTGATTTTAGGTGCATGCACTGAAATTCTGAGGCATACAAGACCTGTAACCCCATCAACCCATATACCATTCAAATTGTCTCATTGAGTAGTACAGTTTTGGTTTTTTGATCATGAGAAATGGTGCTAATTTGAGCAAGATATGAATATAGTTTGTATTTTTACTGGTCTGTTTTGCTGTAATATATTCATATCTCAATCAGATCAGCACTATATTACATGATCAGGAAACCGAAACTGTAGTGTTTAATGAGACAAACATTTTGGTATATGGGTCTGATGCCTCCAGAGTTCAGGGTACCACGTTATATTCCAAATAATGCTAATAAAATCTCCGAAAATGCGTAATTTATTGATATATCGGGCATATGTGCACCGTTTTACATGGTCAAAGAGACAATATTGTAGTCCTCATCAAGACAAACAGATTGATCTCTGAGGAAATGCTTTATGCACACTTCTCAGTAGTGTGGGACTCAGACTGCTACCCATTTGGCCTGTTACCCACTAAAATCCCGGCTGTCGTAATCCAATTCTTAGGAATTAATGCTCCAGTCTTAGAGTAGATTAAGTCTTTCGAGATGTCTAGTACTATCTTTGCCTTCAAAGCTCTCTTACCATAACGCTTTGTATTTGTGAGAATTAGTGTACAGTCCGGGTCGGGTCCGGGTGCCAAAGAAGTGACCCGACCCGGACCCGGCAAAACCCGGCACCCGAGGTCCCGGGTCCGGGTCTGAACCGGGTTAGTGGCCGGGTTTTGACCATTTGTGCTCTAGCACGGTCCCACATGCTGAGATCAACTTGAACCCAGGTATCAATCTGTTTGTCTTGATGAGGACTACAATATTGCCTCTTAGACCATGTAAAACGGTCCACATATGCCCGATATATCAATAAATTACGCATTTTCGGAGATTTTATTAGCATTGTTTGGGATATAACGTGGTACCCTGAACTCTGGAGGCATCGGACCAATATACCGAAATGTTCGTCTCATTAAACACTACAGTTTCGGTTTCTTGATCATGTAATATAGTGCTGATCTGATTGAGATATGAATATATTACAGCAAAACAGACCAGTAAAAATACAAACTATATTCATATCTTGCTCAAATTAGCACCATTTCTCATGATCAAAAAACCAAAACTGTACTACTCAATGAGACATCTTGAATGGTATATGGGTTGATGGGGTCACGGGTTTTGTATGCCTCAGAATTTCAGTGCGTGCACCTAAAATCAATTAAATCCGGGTCTATCCGGGTTCCCGGGTTGACCTCGGGTCCTGGGATCATGACCCGTACCCGGCCCGAGTCACACCCGGACCCGAGACCCGGCCAGACCCGGCTGACCCGGGCTATTCACTAGTGAGAATACAGTCAGTGCGGAAGCTACTCTCAATCATTGTGTTCCATCAGTTTGTCACCTTCACTTCAGTAAAAGATTGGCATGGGTTATTTCCTTTTTCAATAACTCTATCGCAGTGAAGAACCTAAATCAGATATAGAGCTTCAGTTATAATTATGCGATATGTACAGTTATGTCCTTTGGATAATTTGTGCTTGTTTTCAATATCAACGGAAGCTGCTGTCAGGGCTGTTTTATAATTATCATAGATGGGTACTTTGCATTTGCGTTCTCAAAGATTCTGTGCTAGTTTCCAAATTATTTTGTGTTCTGGAGCTATGCATTCATTTAAGATATGTTCCATATCAAGAGGTGAGAGATCTCTGGATCTCGGAAGACTTCCCACGACCCACCCACCCCCCAAATAAGGCAGGTTGGCAACGACGGCCATCAGGGTACCACACCTTCGTTCCATACCGTCATCACCGCACATATCGCCGCCGCAAAGCAGCATCGACAGTCCCTTCTCCAAAACATCTTGACAAGCGGCATCCAAACTGGAAGATGGGCATGTCGAAGAAGGATGCCGATGCATTCTCGGCTGTGATAGATGTCTCGCAGGAGGAGGAATTAGCCCTCGGTATTCCGGAGTCAATTTTTGGATCAGGTCCTGTTACCTCAGGGGGAAAAGAGACAGAGATGCGGCAGGATCAGCCTACAGTAGGTGAAAAGCGTCACAGAGACGCAAATCTGAGCCAGTCTCCTACAAGTACACCGAGACGCTCCCGAGTCTATAGGACATCGCACTCCACAGCAATAGAGACACGCCGGACAGGAAGAAGATTAAACATAGTAGATTAGGATGTCTTTACATGAATGGAATTTTACATGTACTACTCTAATTATTTGTCCGGTGCTCTTAAAGTCGAGCGAGACCCAGCAAACAGGCAAATCGATTGCGAAGCTTTGAGATCGCTTTGCCGCATTGCCGCTACTGCCGTATGTGATCCGATGTGCAGTCGGAAATCACCGGACTGCGCTCGCGTGGCTCGATCAGATATCCAAGATCCAGAGATCTCTCACCTCTTGTTCCATACTGTCTAATGCATTATATAGTGGGCATGTTCCACATATTTCATAATTAGGAATGTTATTCCAGAAGGAACCGACACGATGAGCTCTGTGCATTAATTTCCAAAGAAAGACTTATATTGGTTTACATATTTCTTTTTTATCTAAGGCCAGCCATACATCAGCAATTGGAATCAAATATAGGACATACATGAAATCACTCCCTCCAGACGGAACCGATTGGCCATCCATGTTATCGAGATCCACAAACAAGCTGAAAAGGTGTGTAATGAGTATGCAGCTTGGACTTTGAGAGCGGTGTCATACATCTGCATCTATACATACACTCAAGTCAGCATTCAAATTTGAGTGGCATTACAGACAAGTAGAACACGCACAATACACAGTAGTCGGGGTTTTGACCAAGCGCATCACGCGTGAGTAGCTGTGACACTACATGTATCTGGCATTTGTGATCAGTAGAATACCCTGGTAGTGCAAGAGAATTGACGAACGTGAACTGTTCGATCACCTATTTTATGAGATTGCTAGAAGGAACTACATCAGACCAGTGCAAGCTTTGGTGAGGTACAAACACAAACCTGTTGCCATTGAAAGCCGATTCATATATGTTGGCACGGAGTATGGTGTAGTGACCGGGAACAGATGCTGGACTGATTTCCTATCCAGTTACAGTTTCAACAGAGCATCACTTACTTTCTTTGAATTCTATCTGCGACTGGAGATAGAAATCATCGCAAAGCACTGCATGAAACATACAATATGGTTAAAAAATATAAAATTCTTTTAGCATTTTTTCATCTGAAAAATAATAAAAATATCATGAAAAGAGGTGAAAATATGCTAAAAATATCTAAATATAGTAAAGTATAGTATCTATTTAGCATATTTTTACTTAGTTTTATAATACTTTCATCAATTTTGAAGTGAAAAAATGCTAAATAAATTTTACATTTTTTATCATATTTCCGGCGTAAATATTGTATGTTTCATGCAGTGAAGAGGTCCACACAAATCTGTGAATTATTCGCAACATGTCCTGGGAGGGGAGTCACCGTATGTACCCTGTTCCACGACAAATCCGGACTGACAGTTCCGTGAGCCATCCTTGTTTTGTTTCCTGTTGGGAATGAAGCGAATATGATGCCGCTTTGTGACCACAATGAACATGACCAAGGGAGGTCTCAGATTTCTGGACTGGTAGAAGGCCTTGACAGCATCTGCAAGGACAACACTGATGATATGAGCACAAAGGAATAAAGTAACAGCTTTTACTGTACAGTTTCTTGTCCACTTCCTCATGCAACACCTGATCGAACTCTCCCTCTGACACGCCATCACGATAAAAAATCAGTCGAGCAGGTGCCACCTCTTTGTTTCTCTTGGCAAAGGTTTTCAAGCAGCTCTGCAAGGAATTGAGTACTGATTGTCAAATAGACATGTTCAAAGACTTACAAGAACCATTTCCTCAAGCTTTTGAATAATCTCGACCCGTGACTGCTGGAGCTCTATCTGAGCTGTGTACTGTGGGACAAATGTTGATTATACCCACCAAGATATAAAAAGCAAATGTACTTGCACTTCCAGAGCATCACACAAGGCCACCACAGAAGCAACGGATGGGAGAGTACTTCCAGGTACAGGATGGCTGACATCAGCGCCTTTTGGCAAACTTGTCAGTTGCTTTTATGACACAGAATATGCTATACAGCAGCGACTGACCTAGAACCATGGTTGGAACACTTTGAAGAATTCCATAGACATGTTGCTAGGTACAAACGAGCAATGAAATAGCTTTGCATTGATTCTACATTAGTTTCAGCATTCATAACAGTGAGATTGACAGTCGGGATACTTGACAATGAGGTTGTTGTGATACTGATTCACTTTATGCTTGATAACAGACCTTGACAGCTTCATGCTCCAGCACTGGCAAATGTGAGTACAGATAGGAAAAAGCATTGAAGGAACAATACTTATAACACATTATGTTGCGACCCCAACCATCACATTGCCGAAATGCTTCACAGCTGTATATAGCTCCGCTGCATTGACACAACAAGAGAAGGAACCCTATTTGACTTGCCCCTGCGGCACTATTATATTGTTGAGGGTTCTAATAATAGACCGGAGGATTTTCTGAAATTGCTGGTTTTTTTGAGTCAGTTACAAATAATCCGAGAACTCAGCAAGGACACACTCATCCCTGGGAAATCATGAGTATTTCCTCTCAAGGCGGAATGAAGGTCACATACCTAGAGCACGCATGGCTATTGCCAACTCAGTGCAGAAAGTTTGCACAAAGTGGCGGTTGTGCTCGCGAATCCGAGAGAAATCCACAACACACCAGGACTTGACGACAGCGGGTGAATGTAAGTTGGAATAGCAGCGACAGACCCGATACTCACATGCTGCAACTTTGTGTTGTTACCACCAAATATCATGGTCAGCCGCGGGAGCAGTCGACCTTGTACTGTCTTTGGTCTAGGTTGGATGCGGATACCTGCACTCTCAATAAACTCTGACTTCACATGACCAAGCTGCCTCCAGCCATCTTGAATGGTGCATAGACGTTTAGCTGGGTTTGCCGGTATGAAAGTCAGTATCTCGCACAAAATTTCCGGGAACGCTTGATTCTGATTGGAACATTGTGAGCTTTGACAGTCCAGAGTATTGAGATGTCCACGCACGGGGAATAGCTGTTCGACAGTTCCCAGACACAAAAGTGGAATGACAGCGCCTTGAGCAAAACTAACACTGAGCTCTCCTGGTCGAATTGACTTATTGTGTATCAATTGGAAGTGTTGCTGTTGTAAAGAATAAGAGCAGAAGCAACGAATGTCAGACATGATACCTACGGCAACAGTTTGCCCTTCCTTATTGCCAAAGGACATAGTATCACAGTTGGCAACTAGACCTTGTGGGTTACGGGGTTGACTCTCTTGACCATATGCGGTGCAGACCTTGATCGCCGTAATGACCTGCTTGAAGTGAATGAAGTCTGGGTCATGCTCCCAGAGCCTGTCAAGATTGCGCGGTTGTCTGTAGTGTAGAAGGGCGATGCCTAGGGCTTGGAGAGTCAGTTTAGGAATTCTGCGGTGTCGTCTGTGGAATGATCAACAGCATCTTACAAAAAAGGTACTGACACAATACTGACCGTGGTGTTGACATTCAATATAGGACCTGACCGTGTGAGCCGAACAGTTCTGTTATGAAGGGTCAATGAACAATCGAACTACCGCAGAGAACAGAGCACATACTGTAGATAACCATGCCACAGCTCAAATGGTCCAAGGTTTAGTGATTATTCTAGTTATAGTCAGGATGCTTGCACAAAAGACCAAGAAATGACATTGCTTATTCACCTTTGCCTTCCGGAACATAGAAAGCAGCCTCTTTTGTGAGCTTGTTGTTCCTACAAAACAAGTGAGCATTAGACGTCAGTGCTGGCAGGTAAGTGAATAAACGTACAGCCTAGGATAGGCCTGGACAGACACTGCATGAAACATACAATATTTATGCCTGAAATATGTAAAAAATATAAAAATTTTTAGACATTTTTTCACTTCAAAATTGATAAAAATATTGTAAAATTGAGTAAAAATATACTGAATATATGCTATACTTTAGTATATTCAAGTATCTTTTTTTTATGATAGTTCCATTATTTTTCAGGTAAAAAATTGCTAAATAAATTTTATGTTTTTTTATCATATTTCCAGCATAGATATTGTATGTTTCATGTAGTGAGACATATTGAACATAGGGTTTGAAGGTCCGGTCCGGTCCGGTCT
This sequence comes from Strobilurus luchuensis, assembly GCA_019915105.1. Taxonomy (NCBI): domain Eukaryota; kingdom Fungi; phylum Basidiomycota; class Agaricomycetes; order Agaricales; family Physalacriaceae; genus Strobilurus; species Strobilurus luchuensis. The sequence continues at coordinate 267,129 of JAHLMJ010000021.1, read as the reverse complement.
TTTGACCTCTGAGGTCATGGACCGGGACCGAACCGGTCCAGCAAATTACCAAATTTGGCTGGACTGAGGACCCACTGCATGAAACATACAATATTTACGCCTGAAATATGATAAAAAAAGGTAAAATTTATTTAGCATTTTTTTACCAGAAAAATAATGAATATATCATGAAAAGAGGTGAAAATGTGCTAAATATACTTAAATATACTAACCTATAGCATATGTATAGCATATTTTTACCTAATTTTATGATATTTTCATCAATTCTAAAGTGAAAAAATGCTAAATAAATTTTACCTTTTTTTTATCATATTTTCGGCGTAAATATTGTATGTTTCATGCAGTGACCGGACTGGTTAGGACCGCAAAAACCGGTCCTAACCAGTCCGGTCCACGGTCCTGAACCAGTTCAGGACCGGTCCAAACTATCACCAGCTCAAAATTATATTTTCGCAAATTTTTTGGTAAGTTTACCATATTACAAGTTTGCCATGTATGTCAGACAGTATATAACAGTTAACTTTACCATGAAACTGCATAAGCGGAGGTAAGTTTGCCATAAAAACTTGAATAATCACTATTTTAGAGAACATTTAACTGGTTCTGATTAGACCCTAAGTAGACCGGTTCAAACCGGTCCTGGACCAGTCTTTACCGGTCCTAAAAGTTTTAGGATCAGCATAGGACCTAGGACCGGGACCGGTCCAAATCATGGACCGGTCCTTTTTGGACTGGTCATGTGACCGGTCCAGTCCGGTCCAGTCCACCGGTCTTTACCGGTCCTAAGGACCGGACCTTCAAACCCTAATTGAACATGTTCAGAGACTCGAGAGCTGGTTCTGCAGCCCGTACATCCCTGGCAATGAGTGCTCGTATCACACTAAGCAGATGGTGAGGCATCTCAATCAAAGGATCGCAATAGTCTGTACCTCATTTCAACCCTCTTAACAAAAGTCACCCAAATTCGGACAATCTTGGGTGGCCGATTACTATCGCCAGACTTTGCATCCAAAGGAACGTCCTTCTGAGATGAAAGTCAGTGTCAGTCAAGATGGAGCTTGTCTGAAGGGTAGTGATCTGATACTGACATCATGAAAACAAATTCTTGCGTCCATTGAATACTGGCAGCGGATGAAAAGAAAAGATTTGATACTAGTTGAAAGAGTCCTACCTTTGACGTGGTGAAATGCTCTGGGAGCAATTTCAGTTTGCAGGCACATGACAAGCTTGATAGCCTTTGTGACACTCATTCTGATAGGCTTGCCGGGTGGCGGAGATCATGTTGCCTTTGCGTATGTGTAGCAGAGAGCGAAAGATAAGTCTTGAATTCTAAAAGCCCATGGTCACTTGTTGTCCAGCAAGAAAACAGGACTAAACCTACTTTTCCTGACTTCGGGCGAACACATCATCTCGGATGATGATATAGTGTGCAGAACAGGCAGCTGCGACAGGTTGGCCGACGAATTGAGCTCAAAACTCAAGATACTCACTTCCTTTGATGGCCGCATGACTTTGCAGGTAAAAATCGTCAAACAAAGGACTGGTCACACCGCGTGTGGTAACAAAGCCTGCTTTGAGGTTGCCAGTCCGATCCATAACCCTGTGAATGAATGCAAGTCTCAGCATTTGTGCCAATCATCACAATACTGGAAACTGATGTGTTGTCCTTAGCGAAGAAGGTTATGTAGTGGTGTTTGCCCACTACTAGGAATGTAACCTTCGGTTTCCGGACATTAACAAGATTTCGCTCAGCCCAAACCTTGTCAATCGCTGCTTGTAGCTGTTGTACTTCGCCTTGCCCAATGACATCGAGCTCTCCTTCAGAGAGACCATCACGGTAGAAAATTATCGAGTCGGGTGCTGCCTTGTTCTTGTCACCGAACGCACTGATGGCCAGCTTGGCCAAACTCTTGAGATCTGCGATATCTTCTGTTCTGGAGGCTTAGATTGACGAGTAGGCCACGTATTGGGTGGTGTGGGGTTTGTGAGACCAAACAAATAAGGAGATCAAAGGTCGTATGGACCCTGGCAAGTTGTGGGAGACATCGGCACCTAGCAAGTCGTAACATTTTCAGAGCCGACTCTTGCATGAATCGAGCAGGACCGTACCCATGATCATGAAAGGCTTTTGCAATACTGCAAAGAAGGCAGGCGACTGGACAACGTGAATCGTACCCCCATAGTGAGCATTGATTCTGCCATGCACAAGTCAGCTGTGGCACAAAACGTCTCTGAGGTACTCACTTGAGTGCAACATTAGCAAAGTACTGAGGCTTCGCAATCTTGAGCTTGTCTTCCCGCATGTGCTGTGTCATCATACCTGCAGTAGTATGTTAGTTTGCTGTGGTGTATCGTGAGGAACTGGCACTACCATGTGTCACATTGCCCCATCTTTTCATGGCATTCCTGATCTCGTCACCCCTGTTTGGGAACAAGACAAAGATTAGTCTTGCCCGACTGTTGCGAGACTTTGCTGCAATGTCACCTATGAAGTTGTTCAGAGACTAGAGATGTGCATCAGCCGGGAACATGCAAAGCATAATGGAAACAAACATGTATGACATCATTGCCATTGCCATTGAAGATGCTGGTATATTTCTGAGCCTCTGAACATCCATCAGCACATAGAGATTGGTCACAAGGGATGAGATTTCACATACTCATTCCTTGGGAGCACAGTCAATGGAAATGCATGTTTGGAGGACTGGAAAGACCTACCGATATTGATCATCTCTGTGAACAGTCCATCTGCGTACTGCTGCGCATTCTCAGGCTGGAGGTTAGGTATGAAATTGATGACACCCCATATGCCCAACTCAGCACCATACTTCACACGTTGGCCTCTCATGTTCCATGCACCATCATTTGGTTGCTTTAATGCTCATCAAATTAGACATACTTTGAGTTGTCAGAAAGCCAAGCTTACGACATTTGAGGTCATCACCATTGCCGGCGTGTTGATGATCTTGCCTAGGCTTTGAAGGTCCGGTCCGGTCCGGTCTTTGACTCTCTGAGTTCCCGGACTGGACCTAGACCGGTCTGCTAAATTCATGAATTTTGTGAGACTTAGGACCGAGACCGGTCCCAATTATGGACCGGCTAGTGTACCGGTCTTTAACCGGTCTTGGCCGGTTTGGACCGGTCCTCTGAGAGACCGGTCCTGACCGGTCTCTAACCGGTCAGGATTGCAATCTACTTAAGCAAAATGAGATACCTGAGCAAGATTCAAACTCACAGCATGACATGCTCACATAGTGCACGAGTCCACTTAGCCACAGAGCTTCTCTCTATCTCATGAGAGACACTCGACATCCTGTGCCTCCAGCCAAGCATCACAAAAAAAAGTAAGTTTACAATAAAAGTAAGTTTGCCATTTAAAATACAAAATATAAGAATCTAAGGTACAACCGGAAAAAGACAAGGTCCACATTCCCAGCGTGTCTCCCGGTCCTTCCACCACTGCTCCTTTTCCTCCTTGCTCGCATGGAGAAAGAATTTCTCTTCAGTCTTGAATTTATTAGCAACCCATCGGAATAACCCGCCCGCGGTGTACTGAGTAATCGAATAGTGTTTCTCACCTGGCTGGATAGGGCAGTTGGAGTACACAACAAGAGCAGAGGGGATGTATAGAGGGCAGCCGGATGCAAACTCAACAATGAGTTTCCAGATCCCAACAGACCAGCTGTCCCCCGCGTCGATGGTCAAATGGCCCAAAGCACGTAATGTTGCACCAGCCGTCAGGCTTGTTGGCACTATCGGCGTGGGGCAGACTGACCGTCTGGGGGCCCACATTTACCGTCGTACAGGAATATACACTATTGTCGAAGTTCCGGCACAGGCGAGGGTTGGACTCATGAAGGAGCTCTTGATTCTTCCGGTATTCTTCATATATTGCAGGGTTATATGTTGCAAAGAGGGCTGTGTAAATATTTAATACATTAAATGAATGGTAGTGGTAAACCTAACTCACAGTTGACATACCCAGACAATCGCCGCATGGCGGAGCTCTGGATGAGGCTCTCCATGAAGCGGTGGGCGTGTTAGGACCGTGCCCCAAGCCAAGCCTAGTAACAAAAGACCGGGTGTAATACTCAGTATGTACTGCACAAGCGGTGCTCCGAGCCTGTGAGAAGATAAGCGTAGAAGTGTTCAAAAACAAGAAAAGAATTAAGGGTTTTACCTGAAGTGTATTGGCACGTACTTCCACACCTGTACCCCTATGAATCCCCGTCAAGCGGTGATCTGGCTATCACTCGGTTGTGGTGAGAGATACAGGGGGCCCAGTCTTAAGGAGCGTCGGATATCCGGAGCAGGCTTCCAAAGGGGTAGACGAGTTCATGTGGAGGTCCGAGTCATGCTGAGTAACAGATTGGTGAGCAGTCACATGACTTGATGAGTAATGCAGAGGTCCGGTCCAAGAGGAATGTGATGTATGGAGGTCGGTATGCGGTCCGGTCATGTGTGTCATGACGCATGGATATGACAGGGCGGAGGCACCGAGTCGATGATTACCCGGTTTCTGAACAAAGAATGTTTTCAGAAAAAGTAAACAATAATTAGATATGGTAAACTTATCTTTTTGCCTTCCCCATACAAAACACCAATGGCCAGTGCGAGAAAGGGCCCGTACTTGTGCTTCTTCTCCTTCTTGAAGAAGTGGACGAGAGGGGCCCCCTCCTCAATGGTCTGAACGAGAGGGGCCTCCACTCCACGCTCCCACTCAGCGGCATCCACTGGTTTTGTCCCCACCGGGATTATTATCCGCCGGTGACAATTGACGACAGGAGTGGCCACTTTGCCGTTATGGGAGGACCGGCTAGTGTACCGGTCTTTTTTTTTTTTTTTTTTTTAGTGGTGCTCTAAATAGCCTGTTAATAAAGTTAATCTACTAGATAGGGAAAGCATTGGAGCAGGGAGTTTCACCCCACATTGAAAGAAGAAGCCACTCCGAGGAAATGCTTTATGCATACTTCTCAGTAGTGTGGGACTCAGGCCACTACCCATTTGGCCCGTTACCCACTAAAACCCCGGCTGTTGTAGTCCAATTCTTAGGAATTAGTGCTCCAGTCTTAGAGTAGATCAGGTCTTTCCAAGTGTCTAGCACTACCTTTGCCTTCAAAGCTCTTTTACCATAACGCTTTGTATTCGTGAGGATGCGGTCAGTGCGGAATCTACTCTCAATCATTGTATTCCATCGGTTTGTCACCTCCGCTTCAGTGAAAGGTTGGCGTGGGTCATTTCCTTTTTCAATAACTCTATCGCAGCAAAGAACCCAAATCAGATATAGAGCTTCGGTTATAATTATGCGATATGCGCGGTTATGCCCTTTGGATAGCTTGTGCTTGCTTTCAAGATCAACGGAAGCTGCTGTCAGGGCTGTTTTATAATTATCATAGAAGGGAACTTTGCATTTGCGTTCCCAAAGATTCTGTGCTAGTTTCCAAATTATTTCGCGTTCTGGAGCTATACATTCATTTAAGATATGTTCCATGCTGTCCAACGCATTACATAGTGAGCATGTTCCACGTATTTCATAATTAGGAATGTTATTCCAGAAGGAACCGATACGATGAGCTCCGTGCATTAATTTCCAAAGGAAGGCCTGTATTAATTTACGTATTTCTTTTTGTTTAAGGCCAGCCATACATCCTTTTCATTGGGGAATATTCCGGAGTTCTCTAAGATAGCCCACGAGGTCATTGCAATACTTGTGTTGGTTCTTTTTCTTTTTGGTGGAGCTTTGATTGCTCGGATTAAATTATATGCGTCTGCTTGGGAGAGTGTACATAAACGTGCGCCTGTTAAGATGTATGAACGTCCCTCCAAGATTGACTCGTCAAATTGAACAATGTTATCTGCTTCCATTGCATTTTCTATGAGTTGTGTTATTTCTTCAGAGTGCGGAAGATTCTTTGTTGTATGATATTGTACTAAGCCATTATGTTCGCTTACAGTTGATAGAAGTGGCTGGATCCACTCCTTATCTTTATAGTGTAGCCAGGCCTTGTCTTCAAGATCCTTTCTATATTTAGTAAGTGTTCTGGGGAGAGCTTTATTGTTTAAGCTTAAAGTTATATTAGCATTTTGAGGAGTGACGTCTATAGCGTATAATGAGGCAAAAATCTCCGCAGTTGTTTGTGTTCCTTCTATGCGAAAACTATAGTTGTTGGGGTGTTCTGATCCAAAGTATACACAACCTGCTGCTGTCGGCTCGTCGTCTGATCGTCTTAAGATATTTTTTATCATAATAAAGGCTTCTACATCTTCTTCCTCGTTATTAGAAGTATTAGTTTTGATATCATCAGCATGGTTAATCGGATGATCGAATATACGTAATGCTTCATGTAGATTTTTATCTGATGTGACTTTTGGCACTCTAGTGATAGAGCTTTCCTCTTCTGTTTCTGAAGAAGGATTATCGTCAATATGTTCAGTGTTATATCGTGTTGTGATCTCGTTCAGCTTTTTAAGAGTATATGATAAACACAGACTTGGATTGGCACAGTTATTTTCTTTGCATGTTTTACATGCGACACATTTACAAGTCTTAATCTGTTTGTGACGAGGACTGCCTAAGTGTCTATGGGCAAAGGTTCTAGCTTCACCCGTTGTAATAATTGAGTGATTGTGTCTGAGACAGTTCTCAGTGTTGAAGTTTCTCCGAGTCTTTTTATCTTTGGTATGAGGATGTCCCCAGAAGGGTATTTCCGCACTCAAGTCGTAGGACGGATGTGTAGATTCAAGGCGTACATTATATTTTTTTGCTGTTTGAACAAGATCTTTATTTGCTTGAGAGAGTTTTGGATGTCTTGAATTGACTTTCCAAGTCTGATGTGAAAGGTTGACCCGGTTCTCCGGAGCTACCAGACCATCACTTGTTGTGGCACAATGCCTCAAAGTAGCATCAAGAGCATATGCCCATTTGGCTCGCTCTTTATTAGGTTTTGTATATGCAACTAAGTCCGACACCCGTATTGCTTCATTTCGTGCTTCTAAGTCAAGTAATTTAATGCCACCTTTCTCGAAAGGTTGATATAGAATCTCCATGCTAATCGGAGGTGATCTTGGACTGTTCCAAATAAATTTCCGAATTACTTTAATCAAGTGTTTTTCAATATGTTTGGGCATTCCTTGTGCTTTTGTTAAGAATTGTGTACGTCCCGCCACTTCCATTTGAATGATGAGTCTCTTTCCTTTAATGGTAGGATGCGATTTGGACCATATTTCTAGTTGCGTCTCAATTTTCTCAATGATAGGAGTCCATGGTTCAGCATTGTTAATGTTGTTTCCTATGAAGGTTCCAATGATTCTGATAGTATCGCCTTCAGTCGCAATATGTATATTATCTGGAATTTGAATGTCCTCATCATTCAATTGGCGTGTCTCCAAGAATTTAAGTCGGAAATCTTTCTGGCCAATTGGTATGATTTCTGTTTTTGGAATATTAAATTTTGCTTTGGATGCTTTACACCAAGTATTGAGGATGGTTTCTAAGTCGGAGAATTTATCCTTCTCACTCAAATATACCCTAGTATCGTCGGCAAATAATGATGTTATAAGTCTTTCCGTTAAGTTAGGAATTTGAATTCCTTTAAGCTGCAAGTTACGAAGCATAGCTGCAAGCGGCTCAATAGCTAAGTTGAACAGTAGGCATGACAATGGGTCTCCTTGTCGTACACCTCTTGTTACTTGATAAGGTGAACTCATTTCACCATTTACTATTACAATAGTCGAAGCGTCTTCATACAGTGCTTTCATATTTTGTATAAACGCTTCTGGAAACTGGAATGCAGCCAAGACTTTCCATAAGTAATCATGTGATAGACGGTCGTATGCTTTTTCCTGGTCAAGTGCGATTATAAGTCCATTGTCTTCAGTGATTTCTGCTAGTTGAATGATTTGGTTTAAGAGTTGAGTCTGATCGTGGATTAGACATGATCACGAGTGTGTATTCGGATGTATCCGACATCCGAACCACGAATATGTGCACCCTAAACCCAGATATTCGTATTCGGATGGACATCCGACATTCTATCCGAGTTAAATGTCCAATATCCGAATATTTTCGAATATTCATCCGAATATATTTGAATATATTTGAATATTCATGAATATTAGGGTATAATCACATTATTAACAGGTTAAAACTGTGTATACTATGAAGTTATGATAGTAAATTCTGTGTGAATATCAATTAGACTCACATAAGTGATATAAAACACTCTCAAAGTATAGTTTATAGTATTATGGTTTGGATGTTTGCTTAGATAGTGGACATCCGACATCCGAGTGACATCTGACATCCGAGGGATATCCGACATCCGACATCCGAATATCTTCGGATGTCGGATACGAATATAATTGAAATATCCGAAAACATCCGACATTCGTGCTCATGTCTATCGTGGATAGACCTTCCTCTCATAAAGCCCGCTTGATCTGTGTGTATTATGTTCCCGATAAAAGTGGCGAGTCTTTCTGTTATGTTCTTTTTATATAGTTCATAGTCTGTGTTGAGACACATTATAGGACGATAATTTTCAATCAAGTCTCTTTCTTTTTTCTTATAGATTGGACACATCCAGCCATCAGTGAATCCTGTTCCTTTTGCTACTCTGGACTCTTGAATATCTTGGAATACTTTAGTCATTGTTCCTATAGCGTTAAAGGTGGCCTTATCTGTTTCCTTAGAGTGTATGTACTTATCGTATAGTAGTTTCCATAGTTCATAAGGTATTCCGTCTAAGCCTGGAGCCTGTCCGTTCTTTGTTTTCTTCAGGGTTTCGATTATCTCATCTTCAATTATCTTAGCTAGCATTGTGGCCTGGTTTTCAGCTGTTAAATGAGCTTTGATGTTATTTAGGACCTCCTTGTATGCATTCTCTTCCTCCGCTTCATCCATTGGGTCAATTGTTTGTGTTCCAGCATGGTAGTCTCGACTATATTCTGCCATTTCATTTGATTTCATTATATAAGTCGTAGCTCCATCCTTTGTTGACCTCAGTGGAGGTATGAGGTCTCTAGTTTTCTTAGATTTTCCCAGTCTTGTCCATTCCTTAGTCATTGTTTCTCGTGTGAGTTGTTGTGTGGCAATTCGTACTGACCGTTGTCGTTGTTGTCTTATTCTTTTCTTTTCAGACAGTTGTTCATCTAGGTTCTTCGTTGCGGAAATTTTTTCCGCATCTGGTAGCAGTTGGTCATTAAGTATGATCGTTCTTTTTTCCAATAATTCTCGCTCTTCCTTTTGAAGAAGTGAGCCCAGCATCTTACATCTTTCACGTGCTAGCTCAATAATGTCCTTTTTGAAGGCAGTCCAGAGAAGTTGAATATTTGTTTCATCTGAGCGATTTTCCAGTAGTGCAATATCATTTATAAGTCTTTTACCTCGTTCATCAACGGCTATTAAGAACATCTCATCTTGGAGAATATATAGAGGCATTGACCATCGCCCACGTCCAATATATGGTGCATTATGTATACGATACTCTACAGTTACCAAAGTATGGTCAGATTCGATGTCACAATCTTGAATTTTCCAATGGTATGTTTGGTCTGCAGCTTCGGGACCGACATATATGCGATCTATTCGGGATCGGTGCCCAGAGCCTTTCTGCAAGAAAGTATACTCTTTATTGCTGGGATATGTTTTACGCCAGCCGTCGCTTAATTGTAATAAGGATTTAAGGTCGAGAAAACTATTGATAGCATTGTCAGGTTTGTCTGGAATTGGTAGTCTATCAATGGGCTCTTCGGTAATATTCATATCGCCCAGCATAAAGTCGGGAATGAGCAAGTTGTTGTCAATCCATAGTTTTCGTAATTTTTTCCAAAAAGCTTTTTTATCCGTTGAATCTCCAGCAGGTGCATATATACCAAGAATTGTTATAACATACTTATTGTGCCAGGGAATTTGTAGGAGAATTGCCCTTCCGGGAATGAGGTAGTTCACTTTAATATTTTCTGTGTTCATAGTTTTCTTATTAATCACAAAAGCAACACCTGCTGTTGAGTTAGCATTCTGAGCTACTGGATGTGGAGAGTTGATTATCTTGATGTTGTCTCTATATCTTTCATTCAAGTCGTCGGTATCAGTTTGGGTGAGATGTGCTTCCCCGACTAGCAGGATACCTAGTTTCTTTGAGGTCATCAACCATGGAATTTGGTTCCAACGATTATTGGGGTGTCTTAGTGAGGCGTGGCCTTGGCCATTGATGTTCAAAGCACCTAGAGTCATATTTGCTCTTGTGGTTTTCTTGATTGGTGTTTGTAAGTTCTTGTTGAAGCGCTCTCGACGTTTAGTTCTCCATGACTGGATGTTATCAGGTTCTATACCTAAGAGAGTATTTGTTCCATTGTTCTGGACACGTGTGTGTGAGCGTGATGGCTGTGTAGAAGAGCGCGAGGACTGTGTAGAGGAGCGTGAGGGCTGCATAGGTGAGCGCGAGGGCTGTGTAGAGGAGCGCGAGGGCTGTGTAGAGGAGCGCGAGGGCTGCATAGGTGAGCGCGAGGGCTGCATAGATGAGCGCGAGGGCTCATTGAATGATGAAACGGAGGGTCCAGCCGTATTGCTACGTTCCAGACCCTCTGCGTCATCGGTGGACATCTGACTCGACACTCCCAATATCTCGCCCAAACCTGAAGGCTCAGACTGGATCTCGGTAGTGTGATTCCGATGCGATGGAGAGGGCCTGCCGCTCCAATCTCTAGCTCTGTCTTCGGAACTGGTGGTGGCAGGCGAAGCACCAGCTCCTCCTGAGCTAGAGATCCACGAACGGTTACCAGTATAATGCACTGAAGGGGAGGAAGAAGAGGAAGAGAAAGAAGCAGGGGTTGTAGTTACAGACGACCAGATGCTCAACCGCACATCTGGGAAGGGCTAGTCCTTTGGGCTAGCACAAGGGAATATGTCAAAGACTTTGCTGGGCTGCAGCACGGCACTTCCCGTAACCTAAATAGGTCGCCGTTTTTTGAATTTGTGTCTCTGGCTTTCCTGTCCTCTTGCGAGTCAGTATATTTGGGCCATTGACTAAAGTATACTCGAATAAACACAAATCCAAAAGTTTATTGAGCATTGATATAAGCGGGGTTGGTTTAATTACAAGAAGTGGTTCTAAAGTAGATGACATGTGTTATGATGAAGAAAAGAAATTTTAGGTGGACTTTTGGTAGGGCGCCACCCGGCCACGACCGCGCATACCGCAAGTACCACAACCACCGCGACCACGACCCCTAGTTGATGGCTCATTGCGGGCGGGTAGGGACCAATAGATGTCAAGTACGGTTGAATCGTCAATGGTGGCAGACGGGCCAGTACGTTTGCCCGGGCCCTTCCAACCAGGGATGTCGGGAAGAGGGCAGAGAGCGGGAACATGATCGATACCTAAACAGAGGTTGCACTCGAGAGGCATGCCAAAAGCGGTACCAATGCCGATGAGAATATTGGTGTCGAGGGAGAGTTTGCTCACGGTGTTGCGCCAAAGGTCCCAGTCTGGGCGCGCGGTGGAAGGGCAGGGGAGGTAGAGTCCCACTGTGAAGGTCTTCTTGCCTCGACTGCCCGGTTGAAAGAAATTAGCGAATTCGACCATGGATCCTGCTCTGAGAGCCTCCCACTTCTCATCGGTCGTGGCTCCAGAGTTAACGTTCGTGGAGCGGTTGATAACAATGTCAGCGGTTGTGTCGTTATCCCGAAGTGCGGCCATGACCATATCGAGGACGGTGGATTTTCCGTGATCGTCTTGGGTGACGAGGAGCCCCTGGAAGTGGCATATGTAGGAGAAAAGTGGTGGTTGGAATGCGACTGGGATGAAGGAAAGATCAGAGTGGTCCCAGGCCGGGCGCGCAAGAAGGGCTTGAACCTGAGCCTTGGTAATGTTGTAAATAAGGAAGATGGATGGGAAGGGCCCAGGCAGGGTCTCGTCGTTATCAATTGGGGGAGCGATTTTGACGTTGGGGTTGTCAGTGATGGCGGCCACTAGGGGATGGAGATCCTGAGCGATGGCAACGGTGTTCAGAGGGCATACAGGTTTGATTGGATATGCAAGTGCCTTAGCGCCCGCTATAGCCGACCAGCTAGTAATCGAACGCGGTGACAAGTTTTTGAACAGGCGTTCCTGGAGTAGGCCCGTAACGTGAGGGACGTTGTCGGGAATGGGAGTGAAAGATTGTAGCGTGACGGTGGCGGGAGGTGGGGGAGTGGTCGCCATATTGTTGGGAGAAGTCAGGTGAATGTCCACCTCGTCTATAAGGTTGTCGGGGTCGGGATCGGTGCTGGTGTGGTATGCAGCGGGGGCCTCTACCAGCTCCGGAGAGAAGTTGGTCGGCAGGGATGGTGGGCGCGAGGGAATGTTGGGTGGGATGCGTTGGCAATTATGCTGGGAGTTCACTGGCAGATCACTGACTACCGGGTAGAGGTGGGCAGGAGAGGGTGACCGGGACCAGGGGGGAACGAGGATGTGCCTGGTTTGGAATGGTACGTCTAGAGCAAGTTTCATTAACGGCGTAACTCAAAATTTTCTGTTGAGCTCACCAAAGTCGTCCCAGAAGTTTGGGTGGTTGTGGTTGGCGGGCCCGGGGAAGTGGAGGCCTCGGAGAGTGGTAGATGGGGCGGACGGGTAGCCGTGGAGGGCAATCCAGTCGGGCGAGGCGATGTCTAATGGGCGACGGTTGCAGGCGTCGTAGATGGGTGGGCCAGGAGGGCCGAAGAGAGGAGTTTCCGGGACTGGCTGGTGCGAAGGCCGAGAGCTGCCGCGTCTACTGACAGCTCTGTTGCACAGTCTGGATGGTTGTGGGTGGCAGTCTGGGGGCGTGGTAGTGGTGAGAGAAGGTCGATGGGCTTCGACGGCGTTCTATTTGATTGAAGGAGCGCTCAGGGATCGCCTCATGTTGATAGGGTCGTTACCGGGTCGGCCAGTTTGAGAGGGGCGCGTATTATTGTTGATGTTGTAGAAATGTATGGGGGCGGTATTTGGCTATGCTATAGAGGGAGTATTTAATGGTATGGGGGGGTGATTCCGGAACAAGCCATGCACCTAGTATATATACCGCTTGTAAGACTAGTTCACCGTAGTTTGGGTCCCCTCGGTCGGCCGCAACAAGAGCGCGAAGTGCGTCCCAAAGGTCATCCTCGGGGATTAGGATCAGATTCTGGTCTGTATAGATGGGCGGCAGGAGCTCGTTTGTGTGCTCTGGTGGTGTGGTGTGGCCTTGGAGTCTGTACAATAGTTGGGTTCTGGTGTGGAGCAGCGTGATTCGTAGCACACCTTTGGAATGCCTCTTCTGGGTCCTCTTCGACTATCATCTCATCCCAGGAGTCATGGGGTGTGTTGTGGCCATTAGTTTTGAGGAGAGGTTCCCATTCCTCGGGGTCGGGTGTGCTTGGTCGGTCCGCGGCTAGACCTGCTCATTCTCGCCGGATATCTAGCGGTACATAGTCGGGCGGCACATAGTCGTCCCAAGTGGGAGGGTTGACACAGTCGTCCTCCCAGTTGTAGGGCTCCGGCGAGGGGCTTGGAGACAGTTCCCAGGTGTGGACGCTCATGGACGTAAGAGCGCAGCCGTATAGCGTTGTGCGGTCACAACGTGTCTGTACACGTGTCCGTTCTGTAACCTGCTGCCGGCTACGGGTTTGCTGTTGGTACTCTCGTTGTTCACAGTTGCTTCGTGACGGCAGTACATCTGTACTGTGTGGTAGTTTGAGATGGGTGTGGTACCCGGGAGCGTGGGCGCTCTATGGTGCGCGAGGGCACTATCCACGCAAGGGTGGCTGCAGCGAGGTGCTAAGAATTCACTCGAGGGTGAGGCGTCCTCAAGGGGACGTGGTTTATAGTCCTTAGACTGCTAGGATTACTTTTTACTGGCGTAGATTAATCGCTATAATGAACTACGGGGCTCGCCAGTGCTGGGACTGCGAGCCCGCCTCTTGTCTCGAAAGAGCCACATGGCTGTTCTTGATCAAGGGCCCCCCGCTAGTGTACCGGTCTTTAACCGGTCTTGGCCGGTTTGGACCGGTCCTCTGAGAGACCGGTCCTGACCGGTCTCTAACCGGTCAGGATTGCAATCTACTTAAGCAAAATGAGATACCTGAGCAAGATTCAAACTCACAGCATGACATGCTCACATAGTGCACGAGTCCACTTAGCCACAGAGCTTCTCTCTATCTCATGAGAGACACTCGACATCCTGTGCCTCCAGCCAAGCATCACAAAAAAAAGTAAGTTTACAATAAAAGTAAGTTTGCCATTTAAAATACAAAATATAAGAATCTAAGGTACAACCGGAAAAAGACAAGGTCCACATTCCCAGCGTGTCTCCCGGTCCTTCCACCACTGCTCCTTTTCCTCCTTGCTCGCATGGAGAAAGAATTTCTCTTCAGTCTTGAATTTATTAGCAACCCATCGGAATAACCCGCCCGCGGTGTACTGAGTAATCGAATAGTGTTTCTCACCCGGCTGGATAGGGCAGTTGGAGTACACAACAAGAGCAGAGGGGATGTATAGAGGGCAGCCGGATGCAAACTCAACAATGAGTTTCCAGATCCCAACAGACCAGCTGTCCCCCGCGTCGATGGTCAAATGGCCCAAAGCACGTAATGTTGCACCAGCCGTCAGGCTTGTTGGCACTATCGGCGTGGGGCAGACTGACCGTCTGGGGGCCCACATTTACCGTCGTACAGGAATATACACTATTGTCGAAGTTCCGGCACAGGCGAGGGTTGGACTCATGAAGGAGCTCTTGATTCTTCCGGTATTCTTCATATATTGCAGGGTTATATGTTGCAAAGAGGGCTGTGTAAATATTTAATACATTAAATGAATGGTAGTGGTAAACCTAACTCACAGTTGACATACCCAGACAATCGCCGCATGGCGGAGCTCTGGATGAGGCTCTCCATGAAGCGGTGGGCGTGTTAGGACCGTGCCCCAAGCCAAGCCTAGTAACAAAAGACCGGGTGTAATACTCAGTATGCACTGCACAAGCGGTGCTCCGAGCCTGTGAGAAGATAAGCGTAGAAGTGTTCAAAAACAAGAAAAGAATTAAGGGTTTTACCTGAAGTGTATTGGCACGTACTTCCACACCTGTACCCCTATGAATCCCCGTCAAGCGGTGATCTGGCTATCACTCGGTTGTGGTGAGAGATACAGGGGGCCCAGTCTTAAGGAGCGTCGGATATCCGGAGCAGGCTTCCTGCGTTTAGCAGGCTGGTTCCTTAAGTCGAGCCTTGAATCCGGGGGTCCGCTTAAGGGCATACCCAAGTAGATAAGAGGAGCTCGGACGTCCACTTAGGACAGTTCGAGTTTGAGAAAAGACAAGTCCGCTGGATATAGCGGAGGTCCGACTTGCGAGGCGAACCAAAAGAAAGATGAAGAGAGGCTAGGTTGGGTATCCTAGTTGATATTTGAACTGAAGAACTAAGAGTCAAGTACAACGGCTTAAATACTGAAGGTAGGTAAGAGTCCAGATAAGGAGTAACACATGGTATGGGTAATGGGCATAATCCTAAAGACAATAAGAACAATAAAGACAATAAGCAACACCATGTGGAATGGGCAAAGGGGTAGAC
Source organism: Strobilurus luchuensis (assembly GCA_019915105.1). Classification (NCBI taxonomy): domain Eukaryota; kingdom Fungi; phylum Basidiomycota; class Agaricomycetes; order Agaricales; family Physalacriaceae; genus Strobilurus; species Strobilurus luchuensis. The sequence goes on along the minus strand of JAHLMJ010000021.1, from coordinate 251,570 downwards.
GAGCTCATGTGGAGGTCCGAGTCATGCTGAGTAACAGATTGGTGAGCAGTCACATGACTTGATGAGTAATGCAGAGGTCCGGTCCAAGAGGAATGTGACGTATGGAGGTCGGTATGCGGTCCGGTCATGTGTGTCATGACGCATGGATATGACAGGGTGGAGGCACCGAGTCGATGATTACTCGGTTTCTGAACAAAGAATGTTTTCAGAAAAAGTAAACAATAATTAGATATGGTAAACTTATCTTTTTGCCTTCCCCATACAAAACACCAATGGCCAGTGTGGGAAAGGGCCCGTACTTGTGCTTCTTCTCCTTCTTGAAGAAGTGGACGAGAGGGGCCCCCTCCTCAATGGTCTGAACGAGAGGGGCCTCCACTCCACGCTCCCACTCAGCAGCATCCACTGGTTTTGTCCCCACCGGGATTATTATCTGCCGGTGACAATTGACGACAGGAGTGGCCACTTTCACTGCATGAAACATACAATATTTACGCCGGAAATATGATAAAAAAATGTAAAATTTTTTCAGCATTTTTTCACTTCAAAATTGATAAAAATATGATAAAATTGAGTAAAAATATGCTAAATATATACTATACTTTGATATGTTCAAATATATTTAGTATATTCTCACCTCTCTTTATGATATTTTTATTATTTTTCAGGTGAAAAAATGCTAAATAAATTTTACATTTTTTTATCATATTTCTGGCGTAAATATTGTATGTTTCATGCAGTGTTTGCCGTTATGGGGCAGATAATGAAACCCGCGCGTGTGCTGCAGGGTTTCCGCATTGTCATTGCAGAAGGCTGGATCAAGAAGCGTTCTTCCCGCTGAGAATGACCCCAAAGGTATTGGGGTACTTTGTCGGAAGACCATATGCAGCGCGGGTGTGATCCTGATTGGTAGATTATGAGCAATAGTCTGGACTGCAACATGAGAGCCAACAACTCACAACTACAGTGACAGGCCTGCCATCCTTTTCAAACTTGTACTGACCGCCCCGCGGTACAATTCCCCTTATCGTCTTCATCCGGTTTCCAAAGTACTCCTCTATATGAATCAGCAGGCCACAAAGGAATTCCTCGAGGTTCTTAAATTTCTGGTCTCCTTCATGAGAAGGAAGGTGCCAAATATCACAAATGTGCAAGAACTCGAGGGCGAGATCCAGTACAAGACCGCTTCAATACATGGCGGTTGTAGAAGTATTGATGTTCACAAGCATAGCGCCCACGGTGGGCCGGACAGATCTGCGAGTTGCGTCAGTATGCATCATTCCAAAAAAGTTGAAGAGCAGTCTCACTGAAAGAATCCACCCCAAAGTTCCAAGCCACCTCCGATAGGTTTGCTTCCGGCTTCACTGAAAAAAGAGCAAGCATTGTTTGGGTAATTTCTGGACAGAGGAGGCAATGAGTAAACGTTAATGGAAGCGGTGGCATAATGTGACTTACTAATTTGTAGCTTGCTTGATCAGGAGTTGCAAAAAGTTAGTTGCTGTAGCGCTTTTGGGTGTTATCCGCTTTGTGGTCATTAAGGCCTGTGTATCACTATCGTTATATCAAGATTTTTTTGAAATGCAGCAGAGCGGTTGAAAGACCTACCTGGGGCGGATCTTCTTTCCACCTGTTTGCGAGAGTGTCGCTTTCATGACACCGCACATTGTCTCATCTACTGTAGAATATCATTCAATTCGTTGCATACTGTGACCTGTGACCGGACCGACGAACTTTTTAATTTGTCGGGTCCTGACAGAGGTTGTGACCGACCTGAAATTTCGTCGTCCGGCCCGAAGTATGTACCTAGATGTACTCCAGATGTACTGATCACGTCTAATATACATGCGTGATCCACGAGGCTGATACTCCCCTCTCTCCAATCATGAGCAAGCTTGATTTACCAGCCGAAATAGAGGGTAGTCTACTACCTTTGTTAATGACACCCATTGCAAAACTTTCTGCATTGTCCTTCCCACCCAGCCAAAATCCCAACCTCTCGTCATTCATCCCACCATCATTATCCGATTGTCCTCCGACCGCTACCATCGAACAGCTCCTCCACCATCCTATGCCTCCTGTAGCAATGGTCAAAGACCTTCGTACTCTTTTCACCAATCTTGGATGCATCGCAAGCTCCATCGTTGTTCCACGTCCAGGGAGAAAGGAGGATCCTTTGCGCTTTGCGCCATGGGCACTCACGTACTGGCTTTGTCTCGATGTGGTTCGTCAAGCCAAGAAGGAATGGGGCAAGGCAGAACAGCATCTAGAAAAGCTGAGCCATCAGCTAAGCTCGAGGCAGACTGAGGAGTCAAAGACGCTTTTAGACCGTATCTATGATGTGCTGCAGATGCTACCATGGAACGGTACTATTGCGGGCTTCACAGTCCATCTCCAGATCGTGTACATGGCGACATACCTATCAACCAAGTGGTTATCTAGCGAGCACCAGGAGCAAATGCTTTCCCTTCTTTCCCATGATCTCGTCGCCGCTGGACAACGTCAATTCATCCTTATCGAGTGTACCATGTTTGTCGAGAAGCTGAAGAATGCATGCGAGCATCAAGCCGACTATACCCAGTCTACTGGCCTAGGGTTTGAAGGTCCGGTCCGGTCCGGTCTTTTAACCTCTGAGATCATGGACCGGGACCGGACCGGTCCAACAAATTGCCAAATTTGGCAGGACTGAGGACCGGACTGGCTAGGACCGGTTTTTGCGGTCCTAACCAGTCCGGTCTGCGGTCCTGAACCGGTCCAGGACCGGTCCAAACCGTTGTCAGCTCAAATTTGTATTTTCGCAATATTTTTGGTAAGTTTACCATGATATAAGTTTACCATCTATATCAGACAGTATATAGTAATTGATATTATAACTATTTGGGACTTTGGAATGTATTATAGTCACAATGAGATAAGATTTTCAATTATAAGACAATGCATACAACTAAATATAATATATAAGTATATAAGTTAAGGTAAGTTTACCATGAGACCATGTAAGCGGAGGTAAATTTACCATAAAAACTTGAAAAATAACAATTTTAATGAACATTTGACTGCTCCTGACTGGACCCTTGAGTAGACCGGTCCAAACCGGTCCTAGACCAGTCTTTACCGGTCCTCAAAGTTTCAGGATGAGCATAGGACCTAGGACCAGGATTGGTCCAAATCATGAACCGGTCCTTTTTGGACTGGTCATGTGACCGGTCCAGTCCGGTCCAGTCCACCGGTCTTTACCGGTCCTAAGGACCGGACCTTCAAACCCTATACTGGCCACAAGTGGGTCCGCAAACGTGGAGAAGAGTTTGCGAGCCACGCCCGGAAGCAGCTCGGCACTGTACAGCGTGGCGGTATCTCAACCGCCCCAGCTGTAACTCGGGTCCCGCGGACCTCTCGCAACAACCGCGAGGAGCCACTCAGTTCGCGGCACACTTTCCAAGACTTGCGGATCTCAGCAACCTGGAAGCGTACTCTCGCGGACTTGTCTCGAAACACAAGGACCTCGCGATGCTGAACTGAAAGCCGTACATTCGCGGACATGCAACATGGATCTCTCTAGCTGGCGGGTTAGCCAGACGGGCCGAGGACAGGAGTGACAGGAGGTTCACTGGCCGCGGCGAAGGCGGTATGGCTATGTTCCGTGGAGCACATGTGCAGTGGCGCGTGGATTTCATATTAGTACATATTGGACACGTAGGTACAGTAGAGTAGGGAGGCCGGGACCGGCCGCCGAGCCGCGACTGGATATAGCGCGAGCGGAGGGAAATGGACTTCACTTTTGACCACCATATCGACAGGTGTGAATTGGCGATTCGCGGTTTTCAAGTCACTCTTCTAAGCAGCGAGTGGTGCTCGCTGTGGTTCTATTCACACTCTTTCTACTCGCGACTGTTCTATTCACGTTCGCGGTGCCCGCGTTCTCTTCCTCTACCTTTGCCACCGCCGACTCGCTGTTTGCGAAGCCTCCCGCGAAACCGCTGCTTTCGCAGCTATTTCTTGTCGAACTCGCGGGTTAGCGTACAGCACCATTGCGCACACGAACAAGGACCATTGGGTCGCAATTGTCATCGACTTTGTGGAGTGTACTGTGTACTTTGGGGACTCGTTAGGGCATGATATGGCCACAAGTATCCAAAGAAGCATTGAATGGTGGACTTACTTTCATATTGGAATTCACTTCCACTTCCAAAGTCTTCCGATCTCGCGCCAGGCAGATGGATTCTCATGTGGACTTCTTGCGTGGAATGCGCTGTGTGCCTTCTTCCTTGCAGACCATATGCTGATCCCAATCACAACACGTCGCATTCTTGATGAGCGATTGAAGGTGTTCCTTCGGATCATTGATCGCCATAATGAACAGGTGTGTCAGAACTGAGTTCGACTTACAATGGGAATCGTGGCTGATATGTATTGTTAGTCCTACGATACCTCTTTGCCTGTCAGTCAAGCACATGAAGATGAGTGCAAAGATGAGCCTACTGTGCCTATGTCACCACAAACATCATCATCACCAGAGACCATGTTCATGGATGCGATGTCCTTGCCTCCTGTGACGCCGAGTCCGTCAGTCCGAGTACTCGAAGAAAACCCACCACTCACTCGTTCGGGGACCCCATCTGTACCGGTCTTACCTCTCATACCAAAGACGCCTCCACAAACTTCCAAGCGCAAGGTTGGTACATATAAAAGTCCACCTAAAAGTCCAGAGGAAAAGAAGCGGTCCAAGCAAAGCAGGAGCTCGACGACGCGTCAGGCTCTTGCCGGTGGTGCAAGACTGGATAGTGTCCTTCAATTTTTCAAGCCCACAATACATGATCGTCATCTTGAAGACCTAGCACGGGAGGCAGAGCGGGATAGGCGTGCAAAAGAGATAGTATGAGAAAGAGAGGAGAAACACACTGCGATTTGATTTGATTTCATCCTATTTAAAGTGGCTTGCAGGCCATATACCGGCCTATGTGTCCACTAGTATGTACTTGTATGTATGTATGGGGTTCTATATAAGAGTGACTGTCAACGAGAAGTTATGTATACGGAACTTGGTGGGGAAGTTTGGGTGGCATGCCCTCTAGGTAGGCGATGGGGTCGTGAAACGAGCCCAGGAAGCTACAGGAATAAAGAGACTGAAAGAGACTGAAGAAAAGATAAAGAAAAGAGGAGAGGGAAGGGAAAGATGGTCCGAGAGAAACTGTGAGTGGCGAGATCGTGAGGGGTGGGATACGCGAGCGCTACAGCCCCGGGCATGGGCGGCTCAGCACGATGTCATGTCCGATCGCGTATCAGTCGCCGTGTCGTGTCGATAAACGTGAAGAGCGCCTTGAAGTTCTTCGGTCTTGCCAAGAGGGACCGCATGCTCAGAGGTTGACGGTCAAGCACGATTCTGAGGGTCGAACACGCTTCCCAGTATCGGCAGCAAGTGAGCAGGTAGTGTTCAACCGTCTCCGGGACTGCGCATCAGGGGCAGTTGGGAACACACTGCGATGAAGACACAGGAGAGGAGAGAACAGACGGCCGAATGAAAGCGGAAATTACGCCAAAAGATCAAGGCCAATATGATTGCTAATGGAAACCTCGAAGCCAATGGATCTAAGTAGACATGGACACGAATGTCTATTCGGATGTATCCTACATCCTAACCACAAATATGTGCACTCTAAAGCCAGATATTTGTATTCGAATAGACATTCGACATTCTATCCTTTGAAAATATGATACATTCGAATATTTCCGAATATATTTGAATATATTCGAGTATATTCATATATATCTATATATATTCTTATTGATCATAGTATAGAATCATAAATCTTAGCAAGTTATGATGATAGAGTGACTATAAATGTGAAACAAACCTTCATATGTACCATAAGACATGTAATACTATTACTATTATCAACAGTTTTCGAATGTTTATTTCAAAAGTGAACATTTGACATTCATATGATATTCTACATTCTATCCTATCCTAAGATATGTATTCGAATATTTTCAAATGTCGGATACAATTATATTCGATATATTCTAACATATCCGATATTCGTGTCCATGTCTAGATCTAAGAAGACAAAGGTTAGCGATATTTCGATAACAGCAACCATCTAGATGCTTACAGTTTACATAGCCTACAGCTATCGAACTTTGTGGATCTCCGACACCTCCAGAGCTGGCCTTCACGACAGTTGCAGAGCATACTCGTCCTGCTCGTACTATTGCAGCCAAACAGCGCAAGAAAGCAGTAGCCACACGAGGACCTGGTTGACCACAAACGAAGGTCGTTTGCTCAGCTAAATACCATTACTGGCTAAATTCCCTCACCTGGAACACAATTCGTCTTGCGGCACTTGATGCCGGCTGGGAAATGAAGCCAACGGCAATCTGTAGAGCATTGGTTAGACGCAATGCCTTCATATTCAAGGGAATCGCACCGACCACCGGTCGAGGATGGATTGACTACAGTGGTTCATGACCTCAGTGGAAGAAATCGACACTCCGCCGCTGTTCTGTTGTGACAGGACACGATAAGGGGGGACAGAGAGGTGTCTTTGTGAGTGCCAGTGGTACTTTCTGGGCGTGTACCGTTGTATTCATTCTTGTACAGAAGGATCATCCTGAGGTGGCCGAGATCCTTAGAACTCGGCTTGCTAAGCTGAGGAACGCATCAGCACCAATCACCGTTGTGACTGTACGTGGTCCCATGGTGGCGACAGTCCTGGAAGCCAAACCCAAGATCTTTCAGAAGGTTTTCGGTGATGGGTCCCGATTCAAAGCATCAGACACATTTGTCCGTGGATGGCTGAAGGATGCGATGCAGTGGTCCCGTCGAAAGGCAACCCGTGCTGCTCACAAGTTGCCAGCAGACTGGGAAGAGCGCTGCACGCAGTCATTCTTTTGGAAAGCATACTCGATAAAGATGGAGGACATACCTGCAGCCCTGTTTGTGAACTCAGACCAGACACAGGTTGTCTATGCACCCGGTGATAAAATGACCTGGGCGGAGATTGGAGCCAAGCAGGTTAGCCTTATAGGTGGTGACGAGAAGCGGGCTTTCACCTTGATGGTTTTGGTAGCGGCAGATGGGTCACTCCTGCCCTTCCAGGCAATCTACATGGGAAAAACATCAGAGTCGTGTCCAAATAGTACATCGCCATACTACGCAGAAGCAACCAAAGCCGGTTTTATCTTTAGTGCATCAAAAACCAAGACCTACTGGTCCAATCAAGCAAAGATGTGCGAGTTTGTCGAGCAAATCCTTGCACCATACTTTTTGGAGAAGAAAAAGTGCCTAGGCTTACCTGAAATCCAGTGTTCCATGTGGACCATCGACGTCTGGTCCGTTCAGTCAAGATACACAAACATATTTACGCCAGAAATATGATAAAAAAATGAAAAATTTATTTTACATTTTTTTACTTCAAAATTAATAAAAAATATTATATAATTGAGTAAAAATATGCTAAACATATACTATACTTGAGTAGATTCAAGTATATTTAGCATATTTTCACATTCTTTTATGATATTTCCATTATTTTTCAGGTGAAAAAATGCTAAATAAATTTTACATTTTTTTATTATATTTCTGATGTGAATATTGTATGTTTCATGCAGTGCAAGTGGCTTTAGGAAATCACAACACTGAAAGCTCTGCAATCAAGCTCTTCTACATAACAGTGCAGCTCGAATACGACTCTTTACTTTCAGCTCATTGAACATGGTCTATCATAGGCATTAGAAGAGGATCGAGACAGGTATAGAATCATTTTACTCAATTTCTATCGCACAAGGAGTATCTAGGAATATCAGTTTCTAAATCTGTGCTTGGGATATGTGTATGGTCAATGGGAGAGTCATGGCGATCAGAATCAAATGTAGGACATACATGATGAATGATCATGATGGACATGCTCGGGAGTTATTGGACAAAGAGGCAGTCTTTATTTTTTTTTGAACTCTGAGATTCAGAGGATTCGTAACTATACTATTGACTTGACCCTCACTCAGTTCACAGTGCCAGATCGAACCTCGGATGATCTGAAATCTGAATGACTCCTTGAGATCTCTAATGAGGGCATCTCCGATAAGCTAATACAAGGGCTGGTTTGAACTAGGACAAAGTTAAATAAGCACAAATCAAATGTAGGAGGTACATGCTTATGTCACAGAACGTAACGTAACACCTTACCCAAATTGAGGATAATAATTTGGTGAATTTGGGAATCTATCGAGAGTTGCCAGGTGCTTGGAGTGCTTGGAAATAGAGGATTTCTGGGGTGGACACTGCATGAAACATAAGATATTTACATCAAAAATATGGTGAAAAAATGTAAAATTTATTTATCATTTTTTTCACTCTAAAATTAATGAAAATATCATAAAATTGAGTAGAAATATGTTAAACATATGCTATACTTTAGTATATTCAAGTATATCTAGCATATTCTCACCTCTTTTTATGATATTTTCATTATTTTTCAGATGAAAAAAATGCTAAATAAATTTTATATTTTTTTATCATATTTTCCACGTAAGTATTGTATGTTTCATGCAGTAGGAGATGCATTGGTAAGTGTTTGCCTCTGAGGGCGGGTTTGAACCAGAACAAATCCAATGTATGACATACATGCTCATGTCACAGGACATAACTTATTGTCTTACCCAAATTGAGGATAAGAATTCAGTGAATTCGGGAATCTGTTGAGAGTCGCTAAGCACTTGGAAACAGGGGACTTCTGAGACGGTAATGTATCCGGGGAAAGTAGGGTAAGTGTTTGTGATCAAGGATAGGTTTGAACCAGGAAAAACCAAATGTAGGACATACATGCACATGTCACAGGATGTAATATAGTGCCTTACTCAAATTAAGGATAATAATTCAGTGAATTTGGGAATCTATCGAGAGTCACCAGATGCTTGGAGTTTGGAAACAGGGGACTTCTAGGATGAAGATGTAACCAGGGAAAGTAGGGTAAGTGTTTGCGATCAAGGGGTGTTGGGGAAATCTGAACTTTGAAGTTTCAGAGTCCATTTTTCAAGAACCTTCATTGAATATTAAACTTTTTTTTTTTGTGGTGCTCTAAATAGCCTGTTAACAAAGTTAATCTACTAGATAGGGAAAGCGTTGGAGCAGGGAGTTTCACTCCACGTTGAAATAAGAAATCACTCTGAGGAAATGCTTTATGCACACTTCTCAGTAGTGTGGGACTCAGGCTGCTACCCATTTGGCCTGTTACCCACTAAAATCCCGGCTGTCGTAATCCAATTCTTAGGAATTAATGCTCCAGTCTTAGAGTAGATTAGTGAATAGCCCGGGTCAGCCGGGTTTGGCCGGGTCTCGGGTCCGGGTGTGACTCGGGCCGGGTACTACCCTGAACTTTGGAGGCATCGGACCAATATACCGAAATGTTCGTCTCATTAAACACTACAGTTTCGGTTTCTTGATCATGTAATATAGTGCTGATCTGATTGAGATATGAATATATTACAGCAAAACAGACCAGTAAAAATACAAACTATATTCATATCTTGCTCAAATTAGCACCATTTCTCATGATCAAAAAACCAAAACTGTACTACTCAATGAGACATCTTGAATGGTATATGGGTTGATGGGGTCACGGGTTTTGTATGCCTCAGAATTTCAGTGCGTGCACCTAAAATCAATTAAATCCGGGTCTATCCGGGTTCCCGGGTTGACCTCGGGTCCTGAGATCATGACCCGTACCCGGCCCGAGTCACACCCGGACCCGAGACCCGGCCAGACCCGGCTGACCCGGGCTATTCACTAGTGAGAATACGGTCAGTGCGGAAGCTACTCTCAATCATTGTGTTCCATCAGTTTGTCACCTTCACTTCAGTAAAAGATTGGCGTGGGTTATTTCCTTTTTCAATAACTCTATCGCAGCGAAGAACCTAAATCAGATATAGGACTTCAGTTATAATTATGCGATATGCACAGTTATGTCCTTTGGATAATTTGTGCTTGTTTTCAATATCAACGGAAGCTGCTGTCAGGGCTGTTTTATAATTATCATAGATGGGTACTTTGCATTTGCGTTCTCAAAGATTCTGTGCTAGTTTCCAAATTATTTTGTGTTCTGGAGCTATGCATTCATTTAAGATATGTTCCATATCAAGAGGTGAGAGATCTCTGGATCTCGGAAGACTTCCCACGACCCACCCACCCCCCAAATAAGGCAGGTCGGCAACGACGGCCATCAGGGTACCACACCTTCGTTCCATACCCTCATCACCGCACATATCGCCGCCGCAAAGCAGCATCGACAGTCCCTTCTCCAAAACATCTTGACAAGCGGCATCCAAACTGGAAGATGGGCATGTCGAAGAAGGATGCCGATGCATTCTCGGCTGTGATAGATGTCTCGCAGGAGGAGGAATTAGCCCTCGGTATTCCGGAGTCAATTTTTGGATCAGGTCCCGTTACCTCAGGCGGAAAAGAGACAGAGATGCGGCAGGATCAGCCTACAGTAGGTGAAAAGCGTCACAGAGACACAAATCTGAGCCAGTCTCCTACAAGTACACCGAGACGCTCCCGAGTCTATAGGACATCGCACTCCACAGCAATAGAGACACGGACAGGAAGAAGATTAAACATAGTAGATGAGGATGTCTTTACATGAATGGAATTTTACATGTACTACTCTAATTATTTGTCCGGTGCTCTTAAAGTCGAGCGAGACCCAGCAAACAGGCGAATCGATTGCGAAGCTTTGAGATCGCTTTGCCGCATTGCCGCTACTGCCGTATGTGATCCGATGTGCGGTCGGAAATCACCGGACTGCGCTCACGTGGCTCGATCAGATATCCAAGATCCAGAGATCTCTCACCTCTTGTTCCATACTGTCTAATGCATTATATAGTGGGCATGTTCCACATATTTCATAATTAGGAATGTTATTCCAGAAGGAACCGACACGATGAGCTCTGTGCATTAATTTCCAAAGAAAGACTTATATTAGTTTACATATTTCTTTTTTATCTAAGGCCAGCCATACATCAGCGATTAGAATCAAATATAGAACATACATGAAATCACTCCCTCCAGACGGAACCGATTGGCCATCCATGTTATCGAGATTCACAAACAAGCTGAAAAGGTGTGTAATGAGTATACAGCTTGGACTTTGAGAGCGGTGACATACATCTGCATCTATACATACACTCAAGTCAGCATTCAAATTTGAGTGGCATTACAGACAAGTAGAACACGCACAATACACAGTAGTTGGGGTTTTGACCAAGCGCATCGCGCGTGAGTAGCTGTGACACTACATGTATCTGGCATTTGTGATCAGTAGAATACCCTGGTAGTGCAAGAGAATTAACGAACGTGAACTGTTCGATCACCTGTTTTATGAGATTGCTAGAAGGAACTACATCAGACCAGTGCAAGCTTTGGTGAGGTACAAACACAAACCTGTTGCCATTGAAAGCCGATTCATATATGTTGGCACGGAGTATGGTGTAGTGACCGGGAACAGATGCTGGACTGATTTCCTATCCAGTTACAGTTTCAACAGAGCATCACTTACTTTCTTTGAATTCTATTTGCGACGGGAGATAGAAATCATCGCAAAGCACTGCATGAAACATACAATATGATTAAAAAATATAAAATTCTTTTAGCATTTTTTCATCTGAAAAATAATAAAAATATCATGAAAAGAGGTGAAAATATGCTAAAAATATCTAAATATAGTAAAGTATAGTATCTATTTAGCATATTTTTACTTAGTTTTATAATACTTTCATCAATTTTGAAGTGAAAAAATGCTAAATAAATTTTACATTTTTTATCATATTTCTGGCGTAAATATTGTATGTTTCATGCACTGCAGAGGTCCACACAAATCTGTGAATTATTCGCAACATGTCCTGGGAGGGGAGTCACCGTATGTACCCTGTTCCACGACAAATCCGGACTGACAGTTCCGTGAGCCATCCTTGTTTTGTTTCCTGTTGGGAATGAAGCGAATGTGATGCCGCTTTGTGACCACAATGAACATGACCAAGGGAGGTCTCAGATTTCTGGACTGGTAGAAGGCCTTGACAGCATCTGCAAGGACAACACTGATGATATGAGCACAGAGGAATAAAGTAACAGCTTTTACTGTACAGTTTCTTGTCCACTTCCTCATGCAACACCTGATCGAACTCTCCCTCTGACACGCCATCACGATAAAAAATCAGTCGAGCAGGTGCCACCTCTTTGTTTCTCTTGGCAAAGGTTTTCAAGCAGCTCTGCAAGGAATTGAGTACTGATTGTCAAATAGACATGTTCAAAGACTTACAAGAACCATTTCCTCAAGCTTTTGAATAATCTCGACCCGTGACTGCTGGAGCTCTATCTGAGCTGTGTACTGTGGGACAAATGTTGATTATACCCACCAAGATATAAAAAGCAAATGTACTTGCGCTTCCAGAGCATCACACAAGGCCACCACAGAAGCAACGGATGGGAGAGTACTTCCAGGTACAGGATGACTGACATCAGCGCCTTTTGGCAAACTTGTCAGTTGCTTTTGTGACACAGAATATGCTATACAGCAGTGACTGACCTAGAACCATGGTTGGAACACTTTTGAAGAATTCCATAGACATGTCGCTAGGTACAAACGAGCAACGAAATAGCTTTGCATTGATTCTACATTAGTTTCAGCATTCATAGCAGTGAGATTGACAGTCAGGATACTTGAGAATGAGGTTGTTGTGATACTGATTCACTTTATGCTTGATAACAGACCTTGACAGCTTCATGCTCCAGCACTGGCAAATGTGAGTACAGATAGGAAAAAGCATTGAAGGAACAATACTTATAACACATTATGTTGCGACCCCAACCATCACATTGCCAAAATGCTTCACAGCTGTATATAGCTCCGCTGCATTGACACAACAAGAGAAGGAACCCTATTTGATTTGCCCCTGCGGCACTATTGTATTGTTGAGGGTTCTAATAATAGACCGGAGGATTTTCTGAAATTGCTGGTTTTTTTGAGTCAGTTACAAATAATCCGAGAACTCAGCAAGGACACACTCATCCCTGGGAAATCATGAGTATTTCCTCTCAAGGCGGAATGAAGGTCACATACCTAGAGCACGCATGGCTATTGCCAACTCAGTGCAGAAAGTTTACACAAAGTGGCGGTTGTGCTCACGAATCCGAGAGAAATCCACAACACACCAGGACTTGACGACAGGGGGTGAATGTAAGTTGGAATAGCAGCGACAGACCCGATACTCACATGCTGCAACTTAGACATGAGCACGAATGTCGGATGTTTTCGGATATTTCAATTATATTCGTATCCGACATCCGAAGATATTCGGATGTCGGATGTCGGATATACCTCGGATGTCGGATGTCACTCGAATGTCGGATGTCCACTATCTAAGCAAACATCCGAACCATAATACTATAAACTATACTTTGAGAGTGTTTTATATCACTTATGTGAGTCTAATTGATATTCACACAGAATTTACTATCATAACTTCATAGTATACACAGTTTTAACCTGTTAATAATGTGATTATACCCTAATATTCATGAATATTCAAATATATTCAAATATATTCGGATGAATATTCGAAAATATTCGGATATTGGACATTTAACTCGGATAGAATGTCGGATGTCCATCCGAATACAAATATCTGGGTTTAGGGTGCACATATTCGTGGTTCGGATGTCGGATACATCCGAATACACACTCGTGATCATGTCTACTGCAACTTTGTGTTGTTACCACCAAATATCATGGTCGGCCGCGGGAGCAGTCGACCTTGTACTGTCTTTGGTCTAGGTTGGATGCGGATACCTGCACTCTCAATAAACTCTGACTTCACATGACCAAGCTGCCTCCAGCCATCTTGAATGGTGCATAGATGTTTAGCTGGGTTTGCCGGTATGAAAGTCAGTATCTCGCACAAAATTTCCGGGAACGCTTGATTCTGATTGGAACATTGTGAGCTTTGACAGTCCAGAGTATTGAGATGTCCACGCACGGGGAATAGCTGTTCAACAGTTCCCAGACACAAAAGTGGAATGACAACGCCTTGAGCAAAACTAACACTGAGCTCTCCTGGTCGAATTGACTTATTGTGTATCGATTGGAAGTGTTGCTGTTGTAAAGAATAAGAGCAGAAGCAACGAATGTCAGACATGATACCTACGGCAACAGTTTGCCCTTCCTTGTTGTCAAAGGACATAGTACCACAGTTGGCAACTAGACCTCGTGGGTTACGGGGTTGACTCTCTTGACCATATGCGGTGCAGACCTTGATCGCCGTAATGACCTGCTTGAGGTGAATGAAGTCTGGGTCATGCTCCCAGAGCCTGTCAAGATTGCGCAGTTGTCTGTAGTATAGAAGGGCTATGCCTAGGGCTTGGAGAGTCAGTTTAGGAATTCTGTGGTGTCGTCTGTGGAACGATCAACAGCATCTTACAAAAAAGGTACTGACACAATACTGACCGTGGTGTTGACATTCAATATAGGACCTGACCGTGTGAGCCGAACAGTTCTGTTATGAAGGGTCAATGAACAATCGAACTACAGCAGAGAACAGAGCACATACTGTAGATAACCATGCCACAGCTCAAATGGTCTAAGGTTTAGTGATTATTCTAGTTATAGTCAGGATGCTTGCACAAAAGACCAAGAAATGACATTGCTTATTCACCTTTGCCTTCCGGAACATAGAAAGCAGCCCCTTTTGTGAGCTTGTTGTTCCTACAAAACAAGTAAGCATTAGACGTCAGTACTGGCAGGTAAGTGAATGAACGTACGGCCTAGGATAGGCCTGGACAGACACTGCATGAAACATACAATATTTATGCCTGAAATATGTAAAAAATATAAAAATTTTTAGACATTTTTTCACTTCAAAATTGATAAAAATATTGTAAAATTGAGTAAAAATATACTGAATATATGTCATACTTTAGTATATTCAAGTATCTTTTTTTATGATAGTTCCATTATTTTTCAGGTAAAAAATTGCTAAATAAATTTTATGTTTTTTTATCATATTTCCAGCATAGATATTGTATGTTTCATGTAGTGAGACATATTGAACATAGGGTTTGAAGGTCCGGTCCGGTCCGGTCTTTTGACCTCTGAGGTCATGGACCGGGACCGAACCGGTCCAGCAAATTACCAAATTTGGCTGGACTGAGGACCGGACTGGTTAGGACCGCAAAAACCGGTCCTAACCAGTCCGGTCCACGGTCCTGAACCGGTTCAGGACCGGTCCAAACTATCACCAGCTCAAAATTATATTTTCGCAAATTTTTTGGTAAGTTTACTATATTACAAGTTTGCCATGTATGTCAGACAGTATATAACAGTTAAGTTTATGATTATTTAGGACTTCATAATGTATTCTAGTCATTATAAGATGAGATCTTTGATTATGAGAAAAGAAATAGAGCTGAGTTTGATATATAAGTATATAAGCCAAGGTAACTTTACCATGAAACTGCATAAGCGGAGGTAAGTTTGCCATAAAAACTTGAATAATCACTATTTTAGAGAACATTTAACTGGTTCTGATTAGACCCTAAGTAGACCGGTTCAAACCGGTCCTGGACCAGTCTTTACCGGTCCTAAAAGTTTTAGGATCAGCATAGGACCTAGGACCGGGACCAGTCCAAATCATGGACCGGTCCTTTTTGGACTGGTCATGTGACCGGTCCAGTCCGGTCCAGTCCACCGGTCTTTACCAGTCCTAAGGACCGGACCTTCCAACCCTAATTGAACATGTTCAGAGACTCAAGAGCTGGTTCTGCAGCCCGTACATCCCTGGCAATGAGTGCTCGTATCACACTAAGCAGATAGTGAGGCATCTCAATCAAAGGATTGCAATAGTCTGTACCTCATTTCAACCCTCTCGACAAAAGTCACCCAAATTTGGACAATCTTGGGTGGCCGATTACTATCGCCAGACTTTGCATTCAAAAGAACGTCCTTCTGAGATGAAAGTCAGTGTCAGTCAAGATGGAGCTTGTCTGAAGGGTAGTGATCTGATACTGACACCATGAAAACAAATTCTTGCGTCCATTGAATACTGGCAGCGGATGAAAAGAAAAGATTTGATACTAGTTGAAAGAGTCCTACCTTTGATGTGGTGAAATGCTCTGGGAGCAATTTCAGTTTGCCACCCGTGGATGTACCTATTATATATTATGAGTTGACTATCCCTCACCCCCCTCATTGTATTATATCACGACATGTATCGAGGAGGTCTATAATATATTATGGACTCCTCTGGAAAGGGCTCCGGCTCCTCGGCAGTGCATCAAGCTAGTTGGTGCCGTGTATGCCGTTCTACTGAAAAACGGCACATACGGCAAGCTGCTTCAAACTCGGAAATGGCCGAAATCAGCCTTTACCCCCCCCCCCCCCCCCCCCTCCCCCCTCCTCACCATCCCCCGGCCCTCGATTGTCCCATCCCCCGAATTTGTCTGCTCAAAAAAATCAATTACAGATGTATACTATGTACATCTCTCCTAGCTCTCTGTGCCCCTTTCTGTTCTACAGGGCACCCCCTCCCACCCTCCATATGATAGGCAGCCGCAGGGGTACTTCCGTCACCTCCCCGTACCTGCTCCACCTCTTGTATGCCCCTCTCCTCATGTGCTTGCATCCCCTCCCCTTTCCGTGCTCCCCTCCCCTTTCCGTGCTCCCCTCTCATCCCATCCCTGCATTTACCTCCTTTCACTCACCGCACTTTCCCCCTTCATTGCGCTCACTTCTCCCTTCATTTCCTTCCCCGCGCCTCCCCTTTTCATGCCTCCCCTTCTCCGCGCCTCCCCCTTCTCCGCGCCCCCTTCTCCGCGCCTCCCCCTTCTCACTCCCATCCCCCCCTACCTATACACCCTGCCGGAAGGCTCATACCCGGCAATTGCCACCCGAGCAACAGCGCAGGGGCATTGACCGTGTATGATGCCTCTCTTGATTGAAAGAGAGCTAGTGCGATGCAGGAGTATGGGGCATAGGTGAGGGAGTGGTCTGGGGAGGTGCAGCTCATGGCTACGGCGTGAGCGGGACAAAGCACAGGGGCAGGTGATGCGACTCCGAGGGCTGTGATGCCGTGAGACAGGTGTGGGCATGGGAGAAATGTGCGGATGCCTCGTTGGAGGGGCTGACCCAGCTTGTAGATCCAGATCTACTAGAAGCATAGGTATATGTGACACACGGATATGTCAGTTTTGACGGCGTCTTCAGAGAAATAGAAAACATACCTTGGCTGGGCGCCTGTCTACAGACGGCGCGCCCAGCTCATGCCAAAAGTCCATCTGGTGTGGGGATTCAACCCATTGTTGTTGCTGTTGCTGTCGTCCATGGTGTGGTAGTCGTCCGCATCGTGGTTGTTGTCATAGTGGCATACCCCCATCCCACCCGTTGCCCGCCGTCTTTTTGCCCTCCAAAGACGTTAGCGTACTCGTCGGGGGTGCGGGGTGGAATGGGGAGTATGATGGCCGGCGGTGGTCCGTGTTGTTGTTGTTGTCCACGTCATTGTTGGTGTGCATGGTGCACTGCAGTTGCCCTGTACACCTAGCCCGTTGCCCACCGTCTTTTTGCCCCCAAGTTCGAGGGGTACTCGTCGAGGGCTCGGGGCGCGATGGTAAGTGCGTTGGCATGTGCGGTGGCGGACATTGTCCGTTCTGAGCAGCGAGCGCGGGTTGCCTGTTGCTTGGGGTTTACGTGACGAGGGCTCTTGCAGTCCTTGGTTACATCTAAAAACATTCAGTAAAACAATAGAATGATTATGTCACTCACTGGGGAAAAAATTGGGGCAAACAGCTGATGTTGAACGGTCGTCGTCGTGGTCGATCGTTGAGAGCAACAGTGACGACGACCGTTTGATCGCTGCGCGGCGATCCGGTCCGTGTCCCGAAATGGCAACCAAACGTCGACGGTGAAGGCGTTGTATGTTATCGGAGACTGAAATAAGCTCATAGAATGACTTGGAGTATGTATATATTTGAGATCCAGTGAGATTTGGAAGTGAGCAAACATGGCAAAATGTTCCTGTTAAATGACTGACCAAAAAGTCAGTCAATGTAATGGCCTTGCCAGACAAAGAACTCACCGAAACTATTCATTTCAAGTGTCTTACACTACCTAAGTACATTCAGCTTGTCTATGAGCCATTTTCTGATCACAGATGTTCAGCGGTGGCGAGGAACCAGCTTGAAAGGATTCTCATCAAGTTGTAGAGGCTGGTTGAACTCACTAGTGGGTTCCGTTCAACACTCACATTTAATGATAAAATCCAAACTAAACTGACTGAACTATAAGCGTATTAAAAGTATATTCCGACAGCTGTTGGTGCCATCCATCGCCGACGTCGCCCAGAAAGTCGCGAAAGTTAGCGATCCGAGCGAGGTTATGGACACAGGTCCATTACAGAACCTTTCTTGATCTGGCACAGGTAGCAGCACCCGGATATTTTATATATGATATTTTGTATCATATCCCGACATCTGCCATGCAAATCCAACGCCGCCATCGCCGTGCAAAACCTCGACGAGTGCGACGACGGAAGCGGGATCACGATCCGGTGTTCCCGGATCGTGATCAAGCGCATTTCCTGGTCGTCTTTTCCGTCCTCCCACCACAGCAGCGCACCGGCGCGCTGCCATCCAGCCCCAGAACCGATTCTGGGGCCTCTCTCAGATCTTCCCTCTCGACTCCCGGCCATTTTGGCCTTCGACACCGTCTCCACAGGCCTCAAGAGCCGCGGATGACGTCCGGATCCGCATACGCGCGTAAGCCGTCAACGACGACGCAGCCATCCGTGTAGGCCCCCGGAACAAGGCCTCCGAAGTCATGGACAACGACAACGGCGATTACGGGGCCTAACAAAAGGGTCAGGCCACTGGCGCGGATGCGACTTCCCGCGCGCAAGGGGGATCCGGGGCTTGGCAGACTGCCTGCGGGGCTCTGCCAAGTAGGTAAGTTGTCATTCTGGTTTGTCGTCTCTCTCCTCGCCTGGACGATGGCGACGCTTGGCTCATACAACGCCGATGACGATCAAACAAGCAAGCGCAGACGGTGGACGAGCGGGATATCGCGGCGACGATGCCAACGGAACGACGGCGATGAGGGGTACGATGATGACAAGGGAGCGACGGCGGCGGTGGACATGGACGGCGGCGGCGGCGGCAGTGGACGTGGACAACGACGACAACCGGCTCACGCTGGTATATCGTCGCCTCCCCTCCACTCTCCACCATCCATTCCCCACCCTGCGCGGCAGCTCATCCGAGATCTTGAAGATCCGGATCGGGCTGTCGCCTCAGCCCACCACTCACGCTCCCCATCCACCACCACCACCCACCCTACTCCCCTCCGCGCCCCACTCTCACTCCCCTCCGCGCCCCCCACCTCCACCGGCCCTTTCTGTGACGCCGCCTCTCTTTCTCATTTCCATGAGACTGATGAGGCCTTGTCCAGCGGCTTGGTATGTGGCGCTGCACTCTTGTGCGGTACCGCGCCAGCCGCTGGATTGCAGTCCGGCCCCCCATCTCGAGATGGGGCACCACGTTCTTACTCACTAGGGCACTATCCCCAACCCACCCCATTGTAAAGTAGATAAGACACTCAATTAATGTAATCTTTTATTTTCTTCTTGAAAGTATGATTGTTGCTGAGGAGGAGCAGCCCCCTCCCCCTGATATGGCTAATTACTGTCGTCCCGGCTCTCCCATCAATTTGTGGTGAGATGCCGTGAGCTGCCGCTCTACTGATACATCACAGAAGCGGCATCCACGGCATCAAGAGCACAAGGGGCTGCCGAGCGTTCCGAGCAGCTCCCGGAGGTGCCCCATAATATATTACGGAGTCCCCTCGATACAAGTCGGGATATAATACAATGAGGGGGGTGACGGATTATCCTCCTAATATACATTATTAGTACAGCTATGGCTGAGTTTGCAGGCACATGACAAGCTTGGTAGCCTTTGTGACACTCATTCTGATAGGCTTGCCGGGTGGCGGAGATCATGTTGCCTTTGCGTATGTGTAGCAGAGAGCGAAAGATAAGTCTTGAATTCTAAAAGCCCATGGTCACTTGTTGTCCAGCAAGAAAATAGGACTAAACCTACTTTTCCTGACTTCGGGCGAACACATCATCTCGGATGATGATATAGTGTGCAGAACAGGCAGCTGCGACAGGTTGGCCGACGAATTGAGCTCAAAACTCAAGATACTCACTTCCTTTGATGGCCGCATGACTTTGCAGGTAAAAATCGTCAAACAAAGGACTGGTCACACCGCGTGTGGTAACAAAGCCTGCTTTGAGGTTGCCAGTCCGATCCATAACCCTGTGAATGAATGCAAGTCTCAGCATTTGTGCCAATCATCACAATACTGGAAACTGATGTGTTGTCCTTAGCGAAGAAGGTTATGTAGTGGTGTTTGCCCACTACTAGGAATGTAACCTTCGGTTTCCGGACATTGACAAGATTTCGCTCAGCCCAAACCTTGTCAATCGCTGCTTGTAGCTGTTGTACTTCGCCTTGCCCAATGACATCGAGCTCTCCTTCAGAGAGACCATCACGGTAGAAAATTATCGAGTCGGGTGCTGCCTTGTTCTTGTCACCGAACACACTGATGGCCAGCTTGGCCAAACTCTTGAGATCTGCGATATCTTCCGTTCTGGAGGCTTAGATTGACGAGTAGGCCACGTATTGGGTGGTGTGGGGTTTGTGAGACCAAACAAATAAGGAGATCAAAGGTCGTATGGACCCTGGCAAGTTGTGGGAGACATCGGCACCTAGCAAGTCGTAACATTTTCAGAGCCGACTCTTGCATGAATCGAGCAGGACCGTACCCATGATCATGAAAGGCTTTTGAAATACTGCAAAGAAGGCAGGCGACTGGACAACGTGAATCGTACCCCCATAGTGAGCATTGATTCTGCCATGCACAAGTCAGCTGTGGCACAAAACGTCTCTGAGGTACTCACTTGAGTGCAACATTAGCAAAGTACTGAGGCTTCGCAATCTTGAGCTTGTCTTCCCGCATGTGCTGTGTCATCATACCTGCAGTAGTATGTTAGTTTGCTGTGGTGTATCGTGAGGAACTGGCACTACCATGTGTCACATCGCCCCATCTTTTCATGGCATTCCTGATCTCGTCACCCCTGTTTGGGAACAAGACAAAGATTAGTCTTGCCCGACTGTTGCGAGACTTTGCTGCAATGTCACCTATGAAGTTGTTCAGAGACTAGAGATGTGCATCAGCCGGGAACATGCAAAGCATAATGGAAACAAACATGTATGACATCATTGCCATTGCCATTGAAGATGCTGGTATATTTCTGAGCCTCTGAACATCCATCAGCACATAGAGATTGGTTGCAAGGGATGAGATTTCACATACTCATTCCTTGGGAGCACAGTCAATGGAAATGCATGTTTGGAGGACTGGAAAGACCTACCGATATTGATCATCTCTGTGAACAGTCCATCTGCGTACTGCTGCGCATTCTCAGGCTGGAGGTTAGGTATGAAATTGATGACACCCCATATGCCCAACTCAGCACCATACTTCACACGTTGGCCTCTCATGTTCCATGCACCATCATTTGGTTGCTTTAATGCTCATCAAATTAGACATACTTTGAGTTGTCAGAAAGCCAAGCTTACGACATTTGAGGTCATCACCATTGCCGGCGTGTTGATGATCTTGCCTAGGCTTTGAAGGTCCGGTCCGGTCCGGTCTTTGACTCTCTGAGTTCCCGGACTGGACCTAGACCGGTCTGCTAAATTCATGAATTTTGTGAGACTTAGGACCGAGACCGGTCCCAATTATGGACCGGCTAGTGTACCGGTCTTTAACCGGTCTTGGCCGGTTTGGACCGGTCCTCTGAGAGACCGGTCCTGACCGGTCTCTAACCGGTCAGGATTGCAATCTACTTAAGCAAAATGAGATACCTGAGCAAGATTCAAACTCACAGCATGACATGCTCACATAGTGCACGAGTCCACTTAGCCACAGAGCTTCTCTCTATCTCATGAGAGACACTCGACATCCTGTGCCTCCAGCCAAGCATCATAAAAAAAAGTAAGTTTACAATAAAAGTAAGTTTGCCATTTAAAATACAAAATATAAGAATCTAAGGTACAACCGGAAAAAGACAAGGTCCACATTCCCAGCGTGTCTCCCGGTCCTTCCACCACTGCTCCTTTTCCTCCTCGCTCGCATGGAGAAAGAATTTCTCTTCAGTCTTGAATTTATTAGCAACCCATCGGAACAACCCGCCTGCGGTGTACTGAGTAATCGAATAGTGTTTCTCACCCGGCTGGATAGGGCAGTTGGAGTACACAACAAGAGCAGAGGGGATGTATAGAGGGCAGCCGGATGCAAACTCAACAATGAGTTTCCAGATCCCAACAGACCAGCTGTCCCCTGTGTCGATGGTCAAATGGCCCAAAGCACGTAATGTTGCACCAGCCGTCAGGCTTGTTGGCACTATCGGCGTGGGGCAGACTGACCGTCTGGGGGCCCACATTTACCGTTGTACAGGAATATACACTATTGTCGAAGTTCCGGCACAGGCGAGGGTTGGACTCATGAAGGAGCTCTTGATTCTTCCGGTATTCTTCATATATTGCAGGGTTATATGTTGCAAAGAGGGCTGTGTAAATATTTAATACATTAAATGAATGGTAGTGGTAAACCTAACTCACAGTTGACATACCCAGACAATCGCCGCATGGCGGAGCTCTGGATGAGGCTCTCCATGAAGCGGTGGGCGTGTTAGGACCGTGCCCCAAGCCAAGCTTAGTAACAAAAGACCGGGTGTAATACTCAGTATGCACTGCACAAGCGGTGCTCCGAGCCTGTGAGAAGATAAGCGTAGAAGTGTTCAAAAACAAGAAAAGAATTAAGGGTTTTACCTGAAGTGTATTGGCACGTACTTCCACACCTGTACCCCTATGAATCCCCGTCAAGCGGTGATCTGGCTATCACTCGGTTGTGGTGAGAGATACAGGGGGCCCAGTCTTAAGGAGCGTCGGATATCCGGAGCAGGCTTCCTGCGTTTAGCAGGCTGGTTCCTTAAGTCGAGCCTTGAATCCGGGGGTCCACTTAAGGGCATACCCAAGTAGATAAGAGGAGCTCGGACGTCCACTTAGGACAGTTCGAGTTTGAGAAAAGACAAGTCCGCTGGATATAGCGGAGGTCCGACTTGCGAGGCGAACCAAAAGAAAGATGAAGAGAGGCTAGGTTGGGTATCCTAGTTGATATTTGAACTGAAGAACTAAGAGTCAAGTACAACGGCTTAAATACTGAAGGTAGGTAAGAGTCCAGATAAGGAGTAACGCATGGTATGGGTAATGGGCATAATCCTAAAGACAATAAGAACAATAAAGACAATAAGCAACACCATGTGGAATGGGCAAAGGGGTAGACGAGCTCATGTGGAGGTCCGAGTCATGCTGAGTAACAGATTGGTGAGCAGTCACATGACTTGATGAGTAATGCAGAGGTCCGGTCCAAGAGGAATGTGACGTATGGAGGTCGGTATGCGGTCCGGTCATGTGTGTCATGACGCATGGATATGACAGGGCGGAGGCACCGAGTCGATGATTACCCGGTTTCTGAACAAAGAATGTTTTCAGAAAAAGTAAACAATAATTAGATATGGTAAACTTATCTTTTTGCCTTCCCCATACAAAACACCAATGGCCAGTGCGGGAAAGGGCCCGTACTTGTGCTTCTTCTCCTTCTTGAAGAAGTGGACGAGAGGGGCCCCCTCCTCAATGGTCTGAACGAGAGGGGCCTCCACTCCACGCTCCCACTCAGCGGCATCCACTGGTTTTGTCCCCACCAGGATTATTATCCGCTGGTGACAATTGACGACAGGAGTGGCCACTTTGCCGTTATGGGGCAGATAATGAAACCCGCGCGTGTGCTGCAGGGTTTCCGCATTGTCATTGCAGAAGGCTGGATCGAGAAGCGTTCTTCCCGCTGAGAATGACCCCAAAGGCATTGGGGTACTTTGTCGGAAGACCATATGCAGCGCGGGTGTGATCCTGATTGGTAGATTATGAGCAATAGTCTGGACTGCAACATGAGAGCCAACAACTCACAACTACAGTGACAGGCCTGCCATCCTTTTCAAACTTGTACTGACCGCCCCGCGGTACAATTCCCCTTATCGTCTTCATCCGGTTTCCAAAGTACTCCTCTATATGAATCAGCAGGCCACAAAGGAATTCCTCGAGGTTCTTAAATTTCTGGTCTCCTTCATGAGAAGGAAGGTGCCAAATATCACAAATGTGCAAGAACTCGAGGGCGAGATCCAGTACAAGACCGCTTCAATACATGGCGGTTGTAGAAGTATTGATGTTCACAAGCATAGCGCCCACGGTGGGCCGGACAGATCTGCGAGTTGCGTCAGTATGCATCATTCCAAAAAAGTTGAAGAGCAGTCTCACTGAAAGAATCCACCCCAAAGTTCCAAGCCACCTCCGATAGGTTTGCTTCCGGCTTCACTGAAAAAAGAGCAAGCATTGTTTGGGTAATTTCTGGACAGAGGAGGCAATGAGTAAACGTTAATGGAAGCGGTGGTATAATGTGACTTACTAATTTGTAGCTTGCTTGATCAGGAGTTGCAAAAAGTTAGTTGCTGTAGCGCTTTTGGGTGTTATCCGCTTTGTGGTCATTAAGGCCTGTGTATCACTATCGTTATATCAAGATTTTTTTGAAATGCAGCAGAGCGGTTGAAAGACCTACCTGGGGCGGATCTTCTTTCCACCTGTTTGCGAGAGTGTCGCTTTCATGACACCGCACATTGTCTCATCTACTGTAGAATATCATTCAATTCGTTGCATACTGTGACCTGTGACCGGACCGACGAACTTTTTAATTTGTCGGGTCCTGACAGAGGTTGTGACCGACCTGAAATTTCGTCGTCCGGCCCGAAGTATGTACCTAGATGTACTCCAGATGTACTGATCACGTCTAATATACATGCGTGATCCACGAGGCTGATACTCCCCTCTCTCCAATCATGAGCAAGCTTGATTTACCAGCCGAAATAGAGGGTAGTCTACTACCTTTGTTAATGACACCCATTGCAAAACTTTCTGCATTGTCCTTCCCACCCAGCCAAAATCCCAACCTCTCGTCATTCATCCCACCATCATTATCCGATTGTCCTCCGACCGCTACCATCGAACAGCTCCTCCACCATCCTATGCCTCCTGTAGCAATGGTCAAAGACCTTCGTACTCTTTTCACCAATCTTGGATGCATCGCAAGCTCCATCGTTGTTCCACGTCCAGGGAGAAAGGAGGATCCTTTGCGCTTTGCGCCATGGGCACTCACGTACTGGCTTTGTCTCGATGTGGTTCGTCAAGCCAAGAAGGAATGGGGCAAGGCAGAACAGCATCTAGAAAAGCTGAGCCATCAGCTAAGCTTGAGGCAGACTGAGGAGTCAAAGACGCTTTTAGACCGTATCTATGATGTGCTGCAGATGCTACCATGGAACGGTACTATTGCGGGCTTCACAGTCCATCTCCAGATCGTGTACATGGCGACATACCTATCAACCAAGTGGTTATCTAGCGAGCACCAGGAGCAAATGCTTTCCCTTCTTTCCCATGATCTCGTCGCCGCTGGACAACGTCAATTCATCCTTATCGAGTGTACCATGTTTGTCGAGAAGCTGAAGAATGCATGCGAGCATCAAGCCGACTATACCCAGTCTACTGGGCAACAACCGCGAGGAGCCACTCAGTTCGCGGCACACTTTCCAAGACTTGCGGATCTCAGCAACCTGGAAGCGTACTCTCGCGGACTTGTCTCGAAACACAAGGACCTCGCGATGCTGAACTGAAAGCCGTACATTCGCGGACATGCAACATGGATCTCTCTAGCTGGCGGGTTAGCCAGACGGGCCGAGGACAGGAGTGACAGGAGGTTCACTGGCCGCGGCGAAGGCGGTATGGCTATGTTCCGTGGAGCACATGTGCAGTGGCGCGTGGATTTCATATTAGTACATATTGGACACGTAGGTACAGTAGAGTAGGGAGGCCGGGACCGGCCGCCGAGCCACGACTGGATATAGCGCGAGCGGAGGGAAATGGACTTCACTTTTGACCACCATATCGACAGGTGTGAATTGGCGATTCGCGGTTTTCAAGTCACTCTTCTAAGCAGCGAGTGGTGCTCGCTGTGGTTCTATTCACACTCTTTCTACTCGCGACTGTTCTATTCACGTTCGCGGTGCCCGCGTTCTCTTCCTCTACCTTTGCCACCGCCGACTCGCTGTTTGCGAAGCCTCCCGCGAAACCGCTGCTTTCGCAGCTATTTCTTGTCGAACTCGCGGGTTAGCGTACAGCACCATTGCGCACACGAACAAGGACCATTGGGTCGCAATTGTCATCGACTTTGTGGAGTGTACTGTGTACTTTGGGGACTCGTTAGGGCATGATATGGCCACAAGTATCCAAAGAAGCATTGAATGGTGGACTTACTTTCATATTGGAATTCACTTCCACTTCCAAAGTCTTCCGATCTCGCGCCAGGCAGATGGATTCTCATGTGGACTTCTTGCGTGGAATGCGCTGTGTGCCTTCTTCCTTGCAGACCATATGCTGATCCCAATCACAACACGTCGCATTCTTGATGAGCGATTGAAGGTGTTCCTTCGGATCATTGATCGCCATAATGAACAGGTGTGTCAGAACTGAGTTCGACTTACAATGGGAATCGTGGCTGATATGTATTGTTAGTCCTACGATACCTCTTTGCCTGTCAGTCAAGCACATGAAGATGAGTGCAAAGATGAGCCTACTGTGCCTATGTCACCACAAACATCATCATCACCAGAGACCATGTTCATGGATGCGATGTCCTTGCCTCCTGTGACGCCGAGTCCGTCAGTCCGAGTACTCGAAGAAAACCCACCACTCACTCGTTCGGGGACCCCATCTGTACCGGTCTTACCTCTCATACCAAAGACGCCTCCACAAACTTCCAAGCGCAAGGTTGGTACATATAAAAGTCCACCTAAAAGTCCAGAGGAAAAGAAGCGGTCCAAGCAAAGCAGGAGCTCGACGACGCGTCAGGCTCTTGCCGGTGGTGCAAGACTGGATAGTGTCCTTCAATTTTTCAAGCCCACAATACATGATCGTCATCTTGAAGACCTAGCACGGGAGGCAGAGCGGGATAGGCGTGCAAAAGAGATAGTATGAGAAAGAGAGGAGAAACACACTGCGATTTGATTTGATTTCATCCTATTTAAAGTGGCTTGCAGGCCATATACCGGCCTATGTGTCCACTAGTATGTACTTGTATGTATGTATGGGGTTCTATATAAGAGTGACTGTCAACGAGAAGTTATGTATACGGAACTTGGTGGGGAAGTTTGGGTGGCATGCCCTCTAGGTAGGCGATGGGGTCGTGAAACGAGCCCAGGAAGCTACAGGAATAAAGAGACTGAAAGAGACTGAAGAAAAGATAAAGAAAAGAGGAGAGGGAAGGGAAAGATGGTCCGAGAGAAACTGTGAGTGGCGAGATCGTGAGGGGTGGGATACGCGAGCGCTACAGCCCCGGGCATGGGCGGCTCAGCACGATGTCATGTCCGATCGCGTATCAGTCGCCGTGTCGTGTCGATAAACGTGAAGAGCGCCTTGAAGTTCTTCGGTCTTGCCAAGAGGGACCGCATGCTCAGAGGTTGACGGTCAAGCACGATTCTGAGGGTCGAACACGCTTCCGAGTATCGGCAGCAAGTGAGCAGGTAGTGTTCAACCGTCTCCGGGACTGCGCATCAGGGGCAGTTGGGAACACACTGCGATGAAGACACAGGAGAGGAGAGAACAGACGGCCGAATGAAAGCGGAAATTACGCCAAAAGATCAAGGCCAATATGATTGCTAATGGAAACCTCGAAGCCAATGGATCTAAGAAGACAAAGGTTAGCGATATTTCGATAACAGCAACCATCTAGATGCTTACAGTTTACATAGCCTACAGCTATCGAACTTTGTGGATCTCCGACACCTCCAGAGCTGGCCTTCACGACAGTTGCAGAGCATACTCGTCCTGCTCGTACTATTGCAGCCAAACAGCGCAAGAAAGCAGTAGCCACACGAGGACCTGGTTGACCACAAACGAAGGTCGTTTGCTCAGCTAAATACCATTACTGGCTAAATTCCCTCACCTGGAACACAATTCGTCTTGCGGCACTTGATGCCGGCTGGGAAATGAAGCCAACGGCAATCTGTAGAGCATTGGTTAGACGCAATGCCTTCATATTCAAGGGAATCGCACCGACCACCGGTCGAGGATGGATTGACTACAGTGGTTCATGACCTCAGTGGAAGAAATCGACACTCCGCCGCTGTTCTGTTGTGACAGGACACGATAAGGGGGGACAGAGAGGTGTCTTTGTGAGTGCCAGTGGTACTTTCTGGGCGTGTACCGTTGTATTCATTCTTGTACAGAAGGATCATCCTGAGGTGGCCGAGATCCTTAGAACTCGGCTTGCTAAGCTGAGGAACGCATCAGCACCAATCACCGTTGTGACTGTACGTGGTCCCATGGTGGCGACAGTCCTGGAAGCCAAACCCAAGATCTTTCAGAAGGTTTTCGGTGATGGGTCCCGATTCAAAGCATCAGACACATTTGTCCGTGGATGGCTGAAGGATGCGATGCAGTGGTCCCGTCGAAAGGCAACCCGTGCTGCTCACAAGTTGCCAGCAGACTGGGAAGAGCGCTGCACGCAGTCATTCTTTTGGAAAGCATACTCGATAAAGATGGAGGACATACCTGCAGCCCTGTTTGTGAACTCAGACCAGACACAGGTCGTCTATGCACCCGGTGATAAAATGACCTGGGCGGAGATTGGAGCCAAGCAGGTTAGCCTTATAGGTGGTGACGAGAAGCGGGCTTTCACCTTGATGGTTTTGGTAGCGGCAGACGGGTCACTCCTGCCCTTCCAGGCAATCTACATGGGAAAAACATCAGAGTCGTGTCCAAATAGTACATCGCCATACTACGCAGAAGCAACCAAAGCCGGTTTTATCTTTAGTGCATCAAAAACCAAGACCTACTGGTCCAATCAAGCAAAGATGTGCGAGTTTGTCGAGCAAATCCTTGCACCATACTTTTTGGAGAAGAAAAAGTGCCTAGGCTTACCTGAAATCCAGTGTTCCATGTGGACCATCGACGTCTGGTCCGTTCAGTCAAGATACACAAACATATTTACGCCAGAAATATGATAAAAAAATGAAAAATTTATTTTACATTTTTTACTTCAAAATTAATAAAAAATATTATATAATTGAGTAAAAATATGCTAAACATATACTATACTTGAGTAGATTCAAGTATATTTAGCATATTTTCACATTCTTTTATGATATTTCCATTATTTTTCAGGTGAAAAAATGCTAAATAAATTTTACATTTTTTTATTATATTTCTGATGTGAATATTGTATGTTTCATGCAGTGCAAGTGGCTTTAGGAAATCACAACACTGAAAGCTCTGCAATCAAGCTCTTCTACATAACAGTGCAGCTCGAATACGACTCTTTACTTTCAGCTCATTGAACATGGTCTATCATAGGCATTAGAAGAGGATCGAGACAGGTATAGAATCATTTTACTCAATTTCTATCGCACAAGGAGTATCTAGGAATATCAGTTTCTAAATCTATGCTTGGGATATGTGTATGGTCAATGGGAGAGTCATGGCGATCAGAATCAAATGTAGGACATACATGATGAATGATCATGATGGACATGCTCGGGAGTTATTGGACAAAGAGGCAGTCTTTATTTTTTTTGAACCCTGAGATTCAGAGGATTCGTAACTATACTATTGACTTGACCCTCACTCAGTTCACAGTGCCAGATCGAACCTCGGATGATCTGAAATCTGAATGACTCCTTGAGATCTCTAATGAGGGCATCTCCGATAAGCTAATACAAGGGCTGGTTTGAACTAGGACAAAGTTAAATAAGCACAAATCAAATGTAGGAGGTACATGCTTATGTCACAGAACGTAACGTAACACCTTACCCAAATTGAGGATAATAATTTGGTGAATTTGGGAATCTATCGAGAGTTGCCAGGTGCTTGGAGTGCTTGGAAATAGAGGATTTCTGGGGTGGACACTGCATGAAACATAAGATATTTACATCAAAAATATGGTGAAAAAATGTAAAATTTATTTATCATTTTTTTCACTCTAAAATTAATGAAAATATCATAAAATTGAGTAGAAATATGTTAAACATACTGTAGTATTTCGACCGTATCTTTTAGTCACAGGTCACAGACCTCTTTGAAATGAAGATCTGAGCACTTTGTCCCAGGTCACAGACAAAAAATTGAGGTACACAAGGCTTAAAAAGGAAATTTTTCTCTGCCCGCCTGATGGCGGGCATCCAAATAAGGCAATTACCGCTTGATTTGTAAGAAATGAAGATGTGTCCCAGTGAAGATGAGAGGTCACAAGTCACACCCCATGAAGATACGGTCGAAATACTACAGTATGCTATACTTTAGTATATTCAAGTATATCTAGCATATTCTCACCTCTTTTTATGATATTTTCATTATTTTTCAGATGAAAAAAATGCTAAATAAATTTTATATTTTTTTATCATATTTTCCACGTAAGTATTGTATGTTTCATGCAGTGGGAGATGCATTGGTAAGTGTTTGCCTCCGAGGGCGGGTTTGAACCAGAACAAATCCAATGTATGACATACATGCTCATGTCACAGGACGTAACTTATTGTCTTACCCAAATTGAGGATAAGAATTCAGTGAATTCGGGAATCTGTTGAGAGTCGCTAAGCACTTGGAAACAGGGGACTTCTGAGACGGTAATGTATCCGGGGAAAGTAGGGTAAGTGTTTGTGATCAAGGATAGGTTTGAACCAGGAAAAACCAAATGTAGGACATACATGCTCATGTCACAGGATGTAATATAGTGCCTTACTCAAATTAAGGATAATAATTCAGTGAATTTGGGAATCTATCGAGAGTCACCAGATGCTTGGAGTTTGGAAACAGGGGACTTCTAGGATGAAGATGTAACCAGGGAAAGTAGGGTAAGTGTTTGCGATCAAGGGGTGTTGGGGAAATCTGAACTTTGAAGTTTCAGAGTCCATTTTTCAAGAACCTTCATTGAATATTAAACTTTTTTTTTTTGTGGTGCTCTAAATAGCCTGTTAACAAAGTTAATCTACTAGATAGGGAAAGCGTTGGAGCAGGGAGTTTCACCCCACGTTGAAATAAGAAATCACTCTGAGGAAATGCTTTATGCACACTTCTCAGTAGTGTGGGACTCAGGCTGCTACCCATTTGGCCTGTTACCCACTAAAATCCCGGCTGTCGTAATCCAATTCTTAGGAATTAATGCTCCAGTCTTAGAGTAGATTAGTGAATAGCCCGGGTCAGCCGGGTTTGGCCGGGTCTCGGGTCCGGGTGTGACTCGGGCCGGGTACTACCCTGAACTTTGGAGGCATCGGACCAATATACCGAAATGTTCGTCTCATTAAACACTACAGTTTCGGTTTCTTGATCATGTAATATAGTGCTGATCTGATTGAGATATGAATATATTACAGCAAAACAGACCAGTAAAAATACAAACTATATTCATATCTTGCTCGAATTAGTACCATTTCTCATGATCAAAAAACCAAAACTGTACTACTCAATGAGACAATTTGAATGGTATATGGGTTGATGGGGTCACGGGTTTTGTATGCCTCAGAATTTCAGTGCGTGCACCTAAAATCAATTAAATCCGGGTCTATCCGGGTTCCCGGGTTGACCTCGGGTCCTGAGATCATGACCCGTACCCGGCCCGAGTCACACCCGGACCCGAGACCCGGCCAGACCCGGCTGACCCGGGCTATTCACTAGTGAGAATACGGTCAGTGCGGAAGCTACTCTCAATCATTGTGTTCCATCAGTTTGTCACCTTCACTTCAGTAAAAGATTGGCGTGGGTTATTTCCTTTTTCAATAACTCTATCGCAGCGAAGAACCTAAATCAGATATAGGACTTCAGTTATAATTATGCGATATGCACAGTTATGTCCTTTGGATAATTTGTACTTGTTTTCAATATCAACGGAAGCTGCTGTCAGGGCTGTTTTATAATTATCATAGATGGGTACTTTGCATTTGCGTTCTCAAAGATTCTGTGCTAGTTTCCAAATTATTTTGTGTTCTGGAGCTATGCATTCATTTAAGATATGTTCCATATCAAGAGGTGAGAGATCTCTGGATCTCGGAAGACTTCCCACGACCCACCCACCCCCCAAATAAGGCAGGTCGGCAACGACGGCCATCAGGGTACCACACCTTCGTTCCATACCCTCATCACCGCACATATCGCCGCCGCAAAGCAGCATCGACAGTCCCTTCTCCAAAACATCTTGACAAGCGGCATCCAAACTGGAAGATGGGCATGTCGAAGAAGGATGCCGATGCATTCTCGGCTGTGATAGATGTCTCGCAGGAGGAGGAATTAGCCCTCGGTATTCCGGAGTCAATTTTTGGATCAGGTCCCGTTACCTCAGGCGGAAAAGAGACAGAGATGCGGCAGGATCAGCCTACAGTAGGTGAAAAGCGTCACAGAGACACAAATCTGAGCCAGTCTCCTACAAGTACACCGAGACGCTCCCGAGTCTATAGGACATCGCACTCCACAGCAATAGAGACACGGACAGGAAGAAGATTAAACATAGTAGATGAGGATGTCTTTACATGAATGGAATTTTACATGTACTACTCTAATTATTTGTCCGGTGCTCTTAAAGTCGAGCGAGACCCAGCAAACAGGCGAATCGATTGCGAAGCTTTGAGATCGCTTTGCCGCATTGCCGCTACTGCCGTATGTGATCCGATGTGCGGTCGGAAATCACCGGACTGCGCTCGCGTGGCTCGATCAGATGTCCAAGATCCAGAGATCTCTCACCTCTTGTTCCATACTGTCTAATGCATTATATAGTGGGCATGTTCCACGTATTTCATAATTAGGAATGTTATTCCAGAAGGAACCGACATGATGAGCTCTGTACATTAATTTCCAAAGAAAGACTTATATTGGTTTACATATTTCTTTTTTATCTAAGGCCAGCCATACATCAGCGATTAGAATCAAATATAGGACATACATGAAATCACTCCCTCCAGACCGAACCGATTGGCCATCCATGTTATCGAGATCCACAAACAAGCTGAAAAGGTGTGTAATGAGTATGCAGCTTGGACTTTGAGAGCGGTGACATACATCTGCATCTATACATACACTCAAGTCAGCATTCAAATTTGAGTGGCATTACAGACAAGTAGAACACGCACAATACACAGTAGTTGGGGTTTTGACCAAGCGCATTGCGCGTGAGTAGCTGTGACACTACAAGTATCTGGCATTTGTGATCAGTAGAATACCCTGGTAGTGCAAGAGAATTGACGAACGTGAACTGTTCGATCACCTGTTTTATGAGATTGCTAGAAGGAACTACATCAGACCAGTGCAAGCTTTGG
This sequence comes from Strobilurus luchuensis, assembly GCA_019915105.1. Classification (NCBI taxonomy): domain Eukaryota; kingdom Fungi; phylum Basidiomycota; class Agaricomycetes; order Agaricales; family Physalacriaceae; genus Strobilurus; species Strobilurus luchuensis. Next base: position 218,018 of record JAHLMJ010000021.1, on the reverse strand, counting down.
TGAGGTACAAACACAAACCTGTTGCCATTGAAAGCCGATTCATATATGTTGGCACGGAGTATGGTGTAGTGACCGGGAACAGATGCTGGACTGATTTCCTATCCAGTTACAGTTTCAACAGAGCATCACTTACTTTCTTTGAATTCTATCTGCGACTGGAGATAGAAATCATCGCAAAGCACTGCATGAAACATACAATATGGTTAAAAAATATAAAATTCTTTTAGCATTTTTTCATCTGAAAAATAATAAAAATATCATGAAAAGAGGTGAAAATATGCTAAAAATATCTAAATATAGTAAAGTATAGTATCTATTTAGCATATTTTTACTTAGTTTTATAATACTTTCATCAATTTTGAAGTGAAAAAATGCTAAATAAATTTTACATTTTTTATCATATTTCTGGCGTAAATATTGTATGTTTCATGCAGTGCAGAGGTCCACACAAATCTGTGAATTATTCGCAACATGTCCTGGGAGGGGAGTCACCGTATGTACCCTGTTCCACGACAAATCCGGACTGACAGTTCCGTGAGCCATCCTTGTTTTGTTTCCTGTTGGGAATGAAGCGAATGTGATGCCACTTTGTGACCACAATGAACATGACCAAGGGAGGTCTCAGATTTCTGGACTGGTAGAAGGCCTTGACAGCATCTGCAAGGACAACACTGATGATATGAGCACAAAGGAATAAAGTAACAGCTTTTACTGTACAGTTTCTTGTCCACTTCCTCATGCAACACCTGATCGAACTCTCCCTCTGACACGCCATCACGATAAAAAATCAGTCGAGCAGGTGCCACCTCTTTGTTTCTCTTGGCAAAGGTTTTCAAGCAGCTCTGCAAGGAATTGAGTACTGATTGTCAAATAGACATGTTCAAAGACTTACAAGAACCATTTCCTCAAGCTTTTGAATAATCTCGACCCGTGACTGCTGGAGCTCTATCTGAGCTGTGTACTGTGGGACAAATGTTGATTATACCCACCAAGATATAAAAAGCAAATGTACTTGCGCTTCCAGAGCATCACACAAGGCCACCACAGAAGCAACGGATGGGAGAGTACTTCCAGGTACAGGATGACTGACATCAGCGCCTTTTGGCAAACTTGTCAGTTGCTTTTGTGACACAGAATATGCTATACAGCAGTGACTGACCTAGAACCATGGTTGGAACACTTTTGAAGAATTCCATAGACATGTCGCTAGGTACAAACGAGCAACGAAATAGCTTTGCATTGATTCTACATTAGTTTCAGCATTCATAGCAGTGAGATTGACAGTCAGGATACTTGAGAATGAGGTTGTTGTGATACTGATTCACTTTATGCTTGATAACAGACCTTGACAGCTTCATGCTCCAGCACTGGCAAATGTGAGTACAGATAGGAAAAAGCATTGAAGGAACAATACTTATAACACATTATGTTGCGACCCCAACCATCACATTGCCGAAACGCTTCACAGCTGTATATAGCTCCGCTGCATTGACACAACAAGAGAAGGAACCCTATTTGACTTGCCCCTGCGGCACTATTGTATTGTTGAGGGTTCTAATAATAGACCGGAGGATTTTCTGAAATTGCTGGTTTTTTTGAGTCAGTTACAAATAATCCGAGAACTCAGCAAGGACACACTCATCCCTGGGAAATCATGAGTATTTCCTCTCAAGGCGGAATGAAGGTCACATACCTAGAGCACGCATGGCTATTGCCAACTCAGTGCAGAAAGTTTGCACAAAGTGGCGGTTGTGCTCGCAAATCCGAGAGAAATCCACAACACACCAGGACTTGACGACAGCGGGTGAATGTAAGTTGGAATAGCAGCGACAGACCCGATACTCACATGCTGCAACTTTGTGTTGTTACCACCAAATATCATGGTCAGCCGCGGGAGCAGTCGACCTTGTACTGTCTTTGGTCTAGGTTGGATGCGGATACCTGCACTCTCAATAAACTCTGACTTCACATGACCAAGCTGCCTCCAGCCATCTTGAATGGTGCATAGACGTTTAGCTGGGTTTGCCGGTATGAAAGTCAGTATCTCGCACAAAATTTCCGGGAACGCTTGATTCTGATTGGAACATTGTGAGCTTTGACAGTCCAGAGTATTGAGATGTCCACGCACGGGGAATAGCTGTTCGACAGTTCCCAGACACAAAAGTGGAATGACAGCGCCTTGAGCAAAACTAACACTGAGCTCTCCTGGTCGAATTGACTTATTGTGTATCAATTGGAAGTGTTGCTGTTGTAAAGAATAAGAGCAGAAGCAACGAATGTCAGACATGATACCTACGGCAACAGTTTGCCCTTCCTTATTGCCAAAGGACATAGTATCACAGTTGGCAACTAGACCTTGTGGGTTACGGGGTTGACTCTCTTGACCATATGCGGTGCAGACCTTGATCGCCGTAATGACCTGCTTGAAGTGAATGAAGTCTGGGTCATGCTCCCAGAGCCTGTCAAGATTGCGCGGTTGTCTGTAGTGTAGAAGGGCGATGCCTAGGGCTTGGAGAGTCAGTTTAGGAATTCTGCGGTGTCGTCTGTGGAACGATCAACAGCATCTTACAAAAAAGGTACTGACACAATACTGACCGTGGTATTGACGTTCAATATAGGACCTGACCGTGTGAGCCGAACAGTTCTGTTATGAAGGGTCAATGAACAATCGAACTACCGCAGAGAACAGAGCACATACTGTAGATAACCATGCCACAGCTCAAATGGTCCAAGGTTTAGTGATTATTCTAGTTATAGTCAGGATGCTTGCACAAAAGACCAAGAAATGACATTGCTTATTCACCTTTGCCTTCCGGAACATAGAAAGCAGCCCCTTTTGTGAGCTTGTTGTTCCTACAAAACAAGTAAGCATTAGATGTCAGTGCTGGCAGGTAAGTGAATGAACGTACAGCCTAGGATAGGCCTGGACAGACACTGCATGAAACATACAATATTTATGCCTGAAATATGTAAAAAATATAAAAATTTTTAGACATTTTTTCACTTCAAAATTGATAAAAATATTGTAAAATTGAGTAAAAATATACTGAATATATGCCATACTTTAGTATATTCAAGTATCTTTTTTTATGATAGTTCCATTATTTTTCAGGTAAAAAATTGCTAAATAAATTTTATGTTTTTTTATCATATTTCCAGCATAGATATTGTATGTTTCATGTAGTGAGACATATTGAACATAGGGTTTGAAGGTCCGGTCCGGTCCGGTCTTTTGACCTCTGAGGTCATGGACCGGGACCGAACCGGTCCAGCAAATTACCAAATTTGGCTGGACTGAGGACCGGACTGGTTAGGACCGCAAAAACCGGTCCTAACCAGTCCGGTCCACGGTCCTGAACCGGTTCAGGACCGGTCCAAACTATCACCAGCTCAAAATTATATTTTCACAAATTTTTTGGTAAGTTTACTATATTACAAGTTTGCCATGTATGTCAGACAGTATATAACAGTTAAGTTTATGATTATTTAGGACTTCATAATGTATTCTAGTCATTATAAGATGAGATCTTTGATTATGAGAAAAGAAATAGAGCTGAGTTTGATATATAAGTATATAAGCCAAGGTACACTTCCTCCTCACATGCCGTCGATACACCGACGCTCGAGCAGCTCTTCGCCAAGCGCTGGGCCGTCAAACGCTCAACCTTCGCTCTCTCCTCGCCAACCCAAAGAACTTCAAAGCCCTATTTGAGTTCACGGCGACCACGAGGCGTCTGGAGCGCGATCGGACATGAGGTCAATCTCTTTCACTAACTCTTGAAAGAGATGAGATTCATACATAAGCGCACGGATGGGACAACGACTCCTTCATCACTCCCCTCTCTGCCCCGAGCCACTTGCCACCAGAACCACACCCTTTCCACACACGCACCAATGCCTCGCCAGACTACGTACCGCGACTACCTACTCGAGGTGGCCAAGCTTCGGCAGGCGCAGTCAGCTGTCCGACGACGCGAGCGAGCACTAGCCCGCGTCGCGTCCCGCATGGGACTTCCCCACGGCTCCGACCTCCCCCTCGTCATCCCGCGTCTGGGCTCTCACTACGTGCAGCCGCAAATCGGCATCGTTACACTCGGATCACACATACTCACCGACCAGCCCATCTCCATACACGACGAGACGACCTCAGAGGACGTAGACGCCTACGACCACTTCGCGCCGCCTCCACAGTATGAAGGAGTGCCTCTGTCCATCCCGAAGGAGGTCTTGGTGAGGGCGCTACAGGCCATGTTCGAGGCGAAGGAGTTCATCATTGATGTCTCCCTCCCGGAGGCGGACACGGCGTACAGGGCGAGTTTGATCAAGCAACGTCTGGAGGAAGCTTTCGAGGAGTTGGGTCAATACCTCCTCCCCTCCCCAGATCCTGAACCCACCCAGTCGGACGCGGAACCGCCGGTTTATGAGCTGTCCGCGTAACGAACGCGCTCGCCCACCCTCGACCCGGGAGACCACTCACTGGGTGACACCCATACACGACGATGCACCAACACCCGCTACATATGCAACCATTCCTGTTTTCTTTTATCTCTCTATCTCTTACATCTCTCTCTCTCCCCTATCCAGTAGCTTCCTGGGTGTGTACCACACTCCCACCGCCTACTTAGAGGGCATGCCGCCCATTTCTTTTCCCCACTAAGATTAGTCATTCATACCCATAGACTCTACATACATAGCACTGTACATACGTAGTTACATGTCCCCGTGGACACATAGGCCGGTAGACGGCCTGCACGCCACGTAAAAGAGGAATAAATCAATCAATCATAAGCCAAGGTAACTTTACCATGAAACTGCATAAGCGGAGGTAAGTTTGCCATAAAAACTTGAATAATCACTATTTTAGAGAACATTTAACTGGTTCTGATTAGACCCTAAGTAGACCGGTTCAAACCGGTCCTGGACCAGTCTTTACCGGTCCTAAAAGTTTTAGGATCAGCATAGGACCTAGGACCGGGACCGGTCCAAATCATGGACCGGTCCTTTTTGGACTGGTCATGTGACCGGTCCAGTCCGGTCCAGTCCACCGGTCTTTACCGGTCCTAAGGACCGGACCTTCAAACCCTAGTGGACGAGAGGGGCCCCCGGCACCGAGTCGATGATTACCCGGTTTCTGAACAAAGAATGTTTTCAGAAAAAGTAAACAATAATTAGATATGGTAAACTTATCTTTTTGCCTTCCCCATACAAAACACCAATGGCCAGTGCGGGAAAGGGCCCGTACTTGTGCTTCTTCTCCTTCTTGAAGAAGGGGCCCCCTCCTCAATGGTCTGAACAAGAGGGGCCTCCACTCCACGCTCCCACTCAGCGGCATCCACTGGTTTTGTCCCCACCGGGATTATTATCCGCTGGTGACAATTGACGACAGGAGTGGCCACTTTGCCGTTATGGGGCAGATAATGAAACCCGCGCGTGTGCTGCAGGGTTTCCGCATTGTCATTGCAGAAGGCTGGATCGAGAAGCGTTCTTCCCGCTGAGAATGACCCCAAAGGCATTGGGGTACTTTGTCGGAAGACCATATGCAGCGCGGGTGTGATCCTGATTGGTAGATTATGAGCAATAGTCTGGACTGCAACATGAGAGCCAACAACTCACAACTACAGTGACAGGCCTGCCATCCTTTTCAAACTTGTACTGACCGCCCCGCGGTACAATTCCCCTTATCGTCTTCATCCGGTTTCCAAAGTACTCCTCTATATGAATCAGCAGGCCACAAAGGAATTCCTCGAGGTTCTTAAATTTCTGGTCTCCTTCATGAGAAGGAAGGTGCCAAATATCACAAATGTGCAAGAACTCGAGGGCGAGATCCAGTACAAGACTGCTTCAATACATGGCGGTTGTAGAAGTATTGATGTTCACAAGCATAGCGCCCACGGTGGGCCGGACAGATCTGCGAGTTGCGTCAGTATGCATCATTCCAAAAAAGTTGAAGAGCAGTCTCACTGAAAGAATCCACCCCAAAGTTCCAAGCCACCTCCGATAGGTTTGCTTCCGGCTTCACTGAAAAAAGAGCAAGCATTGTTTGGGTAATTTCTGGACAGAGGAGGCAATGAGTAAACGTTAATGGAAGCGGTGGCATAATGTGACTTACTAATTTGTAGCTTGCTTGATCAGGAGTTGCAAAAGGTTAGTTGCTGTAGCGCTTTTGGGTGTTATCCGCTTTGTGGTCATTAAGGCCTGTGTATCACTATCGTTATATCAAGATTTTTTTGAAATGCAGCAGAGCGGTTGAAAGACCTACCTGGGGCGGATCTTCTTTCCACCTGTTTGCGAGAGTGTCGCTTTCATGACACCGCACATTGTCTCATCTACTGTAGAATATCATTCAATTCGTTGCATACTGTGACCTGTGACCGGACCGACAAACTTTTTAATTTGTCGGGTCCTGACAGAGGTTGTGACCGACCTGAAATTTTGTCGTCCGGCCCGAAGTATGTACCTAGATGTACTCCAGATGTACTGATCACGTCTAATATACATGCGTGATCCACGAGGCTGATACTCCCCTCTCTCCAATCATGAGCAAGCTTGATTTACCAGCCGAAATAGAGGGTAGTCTACTACCTTTGTCAATGACACCCGTTGCAAAACTTTCTGCATTGTCCTTCCCACCCAGCCAAAATCCCAACCTCTCGTCATTCATCCCACCATCATTATCCGATTGTCCTCCGACCGCTACCATCGAACAGCTCCTCCACCATCCTATGCCTCCTGTAGCAATGGTCAAAGACCTTCGTACTCTTTTCACCAATCTTGGATGCATCGCAAGCTCCATCGTTGTTCCACGTCCAGGGAGAAAGGAGGATCCTTTGCGCTTTGCGCTATGGGCACTCACGTACTGGCTTTGTCTCGATGTGGTTCGTCAAGCCAAGAAGGAATGGGGCAAGGCAGAACAGCATCTAGAAAAGCTGAGCCATCAGCTAAGCTCGAGGCAGACTGAGGAGTCAAAGACGCTTTTAGACCGTATCTATGATGTGCTGCAGATGCTACCATGGAACGGTACTATTGCGGGCTTCACAGTCCATCTCCAGATCGTGTACATGGCGACATACCTATCAACCAAGTGGTTATCTAGCGAGCACCAGGAGCAAATGCTTTCCCTTCTTTCCCATGATCTCGTCGCCGCTGGACAACGTCAATTCATCCTTATCGAGTGTACCATGTTTGTCGAGAAGCTGAAGAATGCATGTGAGCATCAAGCCGACTATACCCAGTCTACTGGCCTAGGGTTTGAAGGTCCGGTCCGGTCCGGTCTTTTAACCTCCACTGCATGAAACATACAATATTTACACCGGAAATATGATAAAAAAATGTAAAATTTATTCAGCATTTTTTTACCTGAAAAATAAAAAAAATATCATAAAGAGAGATGAAAATATGCTAAATATATTTGAATATACCAAAGTATAGTATATATTTAGCATATTTTTACTCAATTTTATCATGTTTTTATCAATTTTAAAGTGAAAAAATGCTGAAAAATTTTTACATTTTTTTATCATATTTCCGGCGTAAATATTGTATGTTTCATGCAGTGCTCTGAGATCATGGACCGGGACCGGACCGGTCCAACAAATTGCCAAATTTGGCAGGACTGAGGACCGGACTGGCTAGGACCGGTTTTTGCGGTCCTAACCAGTCCGGTCTGCGGTCCTGAACCGGTCCAAACCGTTGTTAGCTCAAATTTGTATTTTCGCAATATTTTTGGTAAGTTTACCATGATATAAGTTTACCATCTATATCAGACAGTATATAGTAATTGATATTATAACTATTTGGGACTTTGGAATGTATTATAGTCACAATGAGATAAGATTTTCAATTATAAGACAATGCATATAACTAAATATAATATATAAGTATATAAGTTAAGGTAAGTTTACCATGAGACCATGTAAGCGGAGGTAAATTTACCATAAAAACTTGAAAAATAACAATTTTAATGAACATTTGACTGCTCCTGACTGGACCCTGAGTAGACTGGTCCAAACCGGTCCTAGACCAGTCTTTACCGGTCCTCAAAGTTTCAGGATGAGCATAGGACCTAGGACCAGGACCGGTCCAAATCATGAACCGGTCCTTTTTGGACTGGTCATGTGACCGGTCCAGTCCGGTCCAGTCCACCGGTCTTTACCCGTCCTAAGGACCGGACCTTCAAACCCTATACTGGCCACAAGTGGGTCCGCAAACGTGGAGAAGAGTTTGCGAGCCACGCCTGGAAGCAGCTCGGCACTGTACAGCGTGGCGGTATCTCAACCGCCCCAGCTGTAACTCGGGTCCCGCGGACCTCTCGCAACAACCGCGAGGAGCCACTCAGTTCGCGGCACACTTTCCAAGACTTGCGGATCTCAGCAACCTGGAAGCGTACTCTCGCGGACTTGTCTCGAAACACAAGGACCTTGCAATGCTGAACCAAAAGCCGTACATTCGCGGACATGCAACATGGATCTCTCTAGCTGGCGGGTTAGCCAGACGGGCCGAGGACAGGAGTGACAGGAGGTTCACTGGCCGCGGCGAAGGCGGTATGGCTATGTTCCGTGGAGCACATGTGCAGTGGTGCGTGGATTTCATATTAGTACATATTGGACACGTAGGTACAGTAGAGTAGGGAGGCCGGGACCGGCCACCGAGCCGCGACTGGATATAGCGCGAGCGGAGGGAAATGGACTTCACTTTTGACCACCATATCGACAGGTGTGAATTGGCGATTCGCGGTTTTCAAGTCACTCTTCTAAGCAGCGAGTGGTGCTCGCTGTGGTTCTATTCACACTCTTTCTACTCGCTGTGGTTCTATTCACACTCTTTCTACTTGCGACTGTTCTATTCACGTTCGCGGTGCCCACGTTCTCTTCCTCTACCTTTGCCACCGCTGACTCGCTGTTTGCGAAGCCTCCCGCGAAACCGCTGCTTTCGCAGCTATTTCTTGTCAAACTCGCGGGTTAGCGTACAGCACCATTGCGCACACGAACAAGGACCATTGGGTCGCAATTGTCATCGACTTTGTGGAGTGTACTGTGTACTTTGGGGACTCGTTAGGGCATGATATGGCCACAAGTATCCAAAGAAGCATTGAATGGTGGACTTACTTTCATATTGGAATTCACTTCCACTTCCAAAGTCTTCCAATCTCGCGCCAGGCAGATGGATTCTCATGTGGACTTCTTGCGTGGAATGCGCTGTGTGCCTTCTTCCTTGCAGACCATATGCTGATCCCAATCACAACACGTCGCATTCTTGATGAGCGATTGAAGGTGTTCCTTCGGATCATTGATCGCCATAATGAACAGGTGTGTCAGAACTGAGTTCGACTTACAATGGGAATCGTGGCTGATATGTATTGTTAGTCCTACGATACCTCTTTGCCTGTCAGTCAAGCACATGAAGATGAGTGCAAAGATGAGCCTACTGTGCCTATGTCACCACAAACATCATCATCACCAGAGACCATGTTCATGGATGCGATGTCCTTGCCTCCTGTGACGCCGAGTCCGTCAGTCCGAGTACTCGAAGAAAACCCACCACTCACTCGTTCGGGGACCCCATCTGTACCGGTCTTACCTCTCATACCAAAGACGCCTCCACAAACTTCCAAGCGCAAGGTTGGTACATATAAAAGTCCACCTAAAAGTCCAGAGGAAAAGAAGCGGTCCAAGCAAAGCAGGAGCTCGACGACGCGTCAGGCTCTTGCCGGTGGTGCAAGACTGGATAGTGTCCTTCAATTTTTCAAGCCCACAATACATGATCGTCATCTTGAAGACCTAGCACGGGAGGCAGAGCGGGATAGGCGTGCAAAAGAGATAGTACGAGAAAGAGAGGAGAAACACACTGCGATTTGATTTGATTTGATTTGATTTCATCCTATTTAAAGTGGCTTGCAGGCCGTATACCGGCCTATGTGTCCACTAGTATGTACTTGTATGTATGTATGGGGTTCTATATAAGAGTGACTGTCAACGAGAAGTTATGTATACGGAACTTGATGGGGAAGTTTGGGTGGCATGCCCTCTAGGTAGGCGATGGGGTCGTGAAACGAGCCCAGGAAGCTACAGGAATAAAGAGACTGAAAGAGACTGAAGAAAAGATAAAGAAAAGAGGAGAGGGAAGGGAAAGATGGTCCGAGAGAAACTGTGAGTGGCGAGATTGTGAGGGGTGGGGTACGCGAGCGCTACAGCCCCGGGCATGGGCGGCTCAGCACGATGTCATGTCCGATCGCGTATCAGTTGCCGTGTCGTGTCGATAAACGTGAAGAGCGCCTTGAAGTTCTTCGGTCTTGCCAAGAGGGACCGCATGCTCAGAGGTTGACGGTCAAGTGCGATTCTGAGGGTCGAACGCGCTTCCGAGTATCGGCGGCAAGTGAGCAGGTAGTGTTCAACCGTCTCCGGGACTGCGCATCGGGGGCAGTTGGGAACACACTGCGATGAAGACACAGGAGAGGAGAGAACAGACGGCCGAATGAAAGCGGAAATTACGCCAAAAGATCAAGGCCAATATGATTGCTAATGGAAACCTCGAAGCCAATGGATCTAAGAAGACAAAGGTTAGCGATATTTCGATAACAGCAACCATCTAGATGCTTACAGTTTACATAGCCTACAGCTATCGAACTTTGTGGATCTCCGACACCTCCAGAGCTGGCCTTCACGATGGTTGCAGAGTATACTCGTCCTGCTCGTACTATTGCAGCCAAACAGCGTGAGAAAGCAGCAGCCACACGAGGACCTGGTTGACCACAAACGAAGGTCGTTTGCTCAGCTAAATACCATTACTGGCTAAATTCCCTCACCTGGAACACAATTCGTCTTGCGGCACTTGATGCCGGCTGGGAAATGAAGCCAACGGCAATCTATAGAGCATTGGTTAGACGCAATGCCTTCATATTCAAGGGAATCGCACCGACCACCGGTCGAGGATGGATTGACTACAGTGGTTCATGACCTCAGTGGAAGAAATCGACACTCCGCCGCTGTTCTGTTGTGACAGGACACGATAAGGGGGGACAGAGAGGTGTCTTTGTGAGTGCCAGTGGTACTTTCTGAGCGTGTACCGTTGTATTCATTCTTGTACAGAAGGATCATCCTGAGGTGGCCGAGATCCTTAGAACTCGGCTTGCTAAGCTGAGGAACGCATCAGCACCAATCACCGTTGTGACTGTACGTGGTCCCATGGTGGCGACAGTCCTGGAAGCCAAACCCAAGATCTTTCAGAAGGTTTTCGGTGATGGGTCCCGATTCAAAGCATCAGACACATTTGTCCGTGGATGGCTGAAGGATGCGATGCAGTGGTCCCGTCGAAAGGCAACCCGTGCTGCTCACAAGTTGCCAGCAGACTGGGAAGAGCGCTGCACGCAGTCATTCTTTTGGAAAGCATACTCGATAAAGATGGAGGACATACCTGCAGCCCTGTTTGTGAACTCAGACCAGACACAGGTTGTCTATGCACCCGGTGATAAAATGACCTGGGCGGAGATTGGAGCCAAGCAGGTTAGCCTTATAGGTGGTGACGAGAAGCGGGCTTTCACCTTGATGGTTTTGGTAGCGGCAGACGGGTCACTCCTGCCCTTCCAGGCAATCTACATGGGAAAAACATCAGAGTCGTGTCCAAATAGTACATCGCCATACTACGCAGAAGCAACCAAAGCCGGTTTTATCTTTAGTGCATCAAAAACCAAGACCTACTGGTCCAATCAAGCAAAGATGTGCGAGTTTGTCGAGCAAATCCTTGCACCATACTTTTTGGAGAAGAAAAAGTGCCTAGGCTTACCTGAAATCCAGTGTTCCATGTGGACCATCGACGTCTGGTCCGTTCAGTCAAGATACACAAACATATTTACGCCAGAAATATGATAAAAAAATGAAAAATTTATTTTACATTTTTTTACTTCAAAATTAATAAAAAATATTATATAATTGAGTAAAAATATGCTAAACATATACTATACTTGAGTAGATTCAAGTATATTTAGCATATTTTCACATTCTTTTATGATATTTCCATTATTTTTCAGGTGAAAAAATGCTAAATAAATTTTACATTTTTTTATTATATTTCTGATGTGAATATTGTATGTTTCATGCAGTGCAAGTGGCTTTAGGAAATCACAACACTGAAAGCTCTGCAATCAAGCTCTTCTACATGACAGTGCAGCTCGAATACGACTCTTTACTTTCAGCTCATTGAACATGGTCTATCATAGGCATTAGAAGAGGATCGAGACAGGTATAGAATCATTTTACTCAATTTCTATCGCACGAGGAGTATCTAGGAATATCAGTTTCCAAATCTGTGCTTGGAATATGTGTATGGTCAATGGGAGAGTCATGGCGATCAGAATCAAATGTAGGACATACATGATGAATGATCATGATGAACATGCTCGGGAGTTGTTGGACAAAGAGGCAGTCTTTATTTTTTTTTTGAACCCTGAGATTCAGAGGATTCGTAACTATACTATTGACTTGACCCTCACTCAGTTCACAGTGCCAGATCGAACCTCGGATGATCTGAAATCTGAATGACTCCTTGAGATCTCTAATGAGGGCATCTCCGATAAGCTAATACAAGGGCTGGTTTGAACTAGGACAAAGTTAAATAAGCACAAATCAAATGTAGGAGGTACATGCTTATGTCACAGAACGTAACGTAACACCTTACCCAAATTGAGGATAATAATTTGGTGAATTTGGGAATCTATCGAGAGTTGTCAGGTACTTGGAGTGCTTGGAAATAGAGGATTTCTGGGGTGGACACTGCATGAAACATAAGATATTTACATCAAAAATATGGTGAAAAAATGTAAAATTTATTTATCATTTTTTTCACTCTAAAATTAATGAAAATATCATAAAATTGAGTAGAAATATGTTAAACATATGCTATACTTTAGTATATTCAAGTATATCTAGCATATTCTCACCTCTTTTTATGATATTTTCATTATTTTTCAGATGAAAAAAATGCTAAATAAATTTTATATTTTTTTATCATATTTTCCACGTAAGTATTGTATGTTTCATGCAGTGGGAGATGCATTGGTAAGTGTTTGCCTCCGAGGGCGGGTTTGAACCAGAACAAATCCAATGTATGACATACATGCTCATGTCACAGGACGTAACTTATTGTCTTACCCAAATTGAGGATAAGAATTCAGTGAATTCGGGAATCTGTTGAGAGTCGCTAAGCACTTGGAAACAGGGGACTTCTGAGACGGTAATGTATCCGGGGAAAGTAGGGTAAGTGTTTGTGATCAAGGATAGGTTTGAACCAGGAAAAACCAAATGTAGGACATACATGCTCATGTCACAGGATGTAATATAGTGCCTTACTCAAATTAAGGATAATAATTCAGTGAATTTGGGAATCTATCGAGAGTCACCAGATGCTTGGAGTTTGGAAACAGGGGACTTCTAGGATGAAGATGTAACCAGGGAAAGTAGGGTAAGTGTTTGCGATCAAGGGGTGTTGGGGAAATCTGAACTTTGAAGTTTCAGAGTCCATTTTTCAAGAACCTTCATTGAATATTAAACTTTTTTTTTTTTGTGGTGCTCTAAATAGCCTGTTAACAAAGTTAATCTACTAGATAGGGAAAGCGTTGGAGCAGGGAGTTTCACTCCACGTTGAAATAAGAAATCACTCTGAGGAAATACTTTATGCACACTTCTCAGTAGTGTGGGACTCAGGCTGCTACCCATTTGGCCTGTTACCCACTAAAATCCCGGCTGTCGTAATCCAATTCTTAGGAATTAATGCTCCAGTCTTAGAGTAGATTAGTGAATAGCCCGGGTCAGCCGGGTTTGGCTGGGTCTCGGGTCCGGGTGTGACTCGGGCCGGGTACTACCCTGAACTTTGGAGGCATCGGACCAATATACCGAAATGTTCGTCTCATTAAACACTACAGTTTCGGTTTCTTGATCATGTAATATAGTGCTGATCTGATTGAGATATGAATATATTACAGCAAAACAGACCAGTAGAAATACAAACTATATTCATATCTTGCTCAAATTAGCACCATTTCTCATGATCAAAAAACCAAAACTGTACTACTCAATGAGACATCTTGAATGGTATATGGGTTGATGGGGTCACGGGTTTTGTATGCCTCAGAATTTCAGTGCGTGCACCTAAAATCAATTAAATCCGGGTCTATCCGGGTTCCCGGGTTGACCTCGGGTCCTGAGATCATGACCCGTACCCGGCCCGAGTCACACCCGGACCCGAGACCCGGCCAGACCCGGCTGACCCGGGCTATTCACTAGTGAGAATACGGTCAGTGCGGAAGCTACTCTCAATCATTGTGTTCCATCAGTTTGTCACCTTCACTTCAGTAAAAGATTGGCGTGGGTTATTTCCTTTTTCAATAACTCTATCGCAGCGAAGAACCTAAATCAGATATAGGGCTTCAGTTATAATTATGCGATATGCACAGTTATGTCCTTTGGATAATTTGTGCTTGTTTTCAATATCAACGGAAGCTGCTGTCAGGGCTGTTTTATAATTATCATAGATGGGTACTTTGCATTTGCGTTCTCAAAGATTCTGTGCTAGTTTCCAAATTATTTTGTGTTCTGGAGCTATGCATTCATTTAAGATATGTTCCATATCAAGAGGTGAGAGATCTCTGGATCTCGGAAGACTTCCCACGACCCACCCACCCCCCAAATAAGGCAGGTCGGCAACGACGGCCATCAGGGTACCACACCTTCGTTCCATACCATCATCACCGCACATATCGCCGCCGCAAAGCAGCATCGACAGTCCCTTCTCCAAAACATCTTGACAAGCGGCATCCAAACTGGAAGATGGGCATGTCGAAGAAGGATGCCGATGCATTCTCGGCTGTGATAGATGTCTCGCAGGAGGAGGAATTAGCCCTCGGTATTCCGGAGTCAATTTTTGGATCAGGTCCCGTTACCTCAGGCGGAAAAGAGACAGAGATGCGGCAGGATCAGCCTACAGTAGGTGAAAAGCGTCACAGAGACACAAATCTGAGCCAGTCTCCTACAAGTACACCGAGACGCTCCCGAGTCTATAGGACATCGCACTCCACAGCAATAGAGACACGGACAGGAAGAAGATTAAACATAGTAGATGAGGATGTCTTTACATGAATGGAATTTTACATGTACTACTCTAATTATTTGTCCGGTGCTCTTAAAGTCGAGCGAGACCCAGCAAACAGGCGAATCGATTGCGAAGCTTTGAGATCGCTTTGCCGCATTGCCGCTACTGCCGTATGTGATCCGATGTGCGGTCGGAAATCACCGGACTGCGCTCGCGTGGCTCGATCAGATGTCCAAGATCCAGAGATCTCTCACCTCTTGTTCCATACTGTCTAATGCATTATATAGTGGGCATGTTCCACGTATTTCATAATTAGGAATGTTATTCCAGAAGGAACCGACACGATGAGCTCTGTGCATTAATTTCCAAAGAAAGACTTATATTGGTTTACATATTTCTTTTTTATCTAAGGCCAGCCATACATCAGCGATTAGAATCAAATATAGGACATACATGAAATCACTCCCTCCAGACGGAACCGATTGGCCATCCATGTTATCGAGATCCACAAACAAGCTGAAAAGGTGTGTAATGAGTATGCAGCTTGGACTTTGAGAGCGGTGACATACATCTGCATCTATACATACACTCAAGTCAGCATTCAAATTTGAGTGGCATTACAGACAAGTAGAACACGCACAATACACAGTAGTTGGGGTTTTGACCAAGCGCATTGCGCGTGAGTAGCTGTGACACTACAAGTATCTGGCATTTGTGATCAGTAGAATACCCTGGTAGTGCAAGAGAATTGACGAACGTGAACTGTTCGATCACCTGTTTTATGAGATTGCTAGAAGGAACTACATCAGACCAGTGCAAGCTTTGGTGAGGTACAAACACAAACCTGTTGCCATTGAAAGCCGATTCATATATGTTGGCACGGAGTATGGTGTAGTGACCGGGAACAGATGCTGGACTGATTTCCTATCCAGTTACAGTTTCAACAGAGCATCACTTACTTTCTTTGAATTCTATCTGCGACTGGAGATAGAAATCATCGCAAAGCACTGCATGAAACATACAATATGGTTAAAAAATATAAAATTCTTTTAGCATTTTTTCATCTGAAAAATAATAAAAATATCATGAAAAGAGGTGAAAATATGCTAAAAATATCTAAATATAGTAAAGTATAGTATCTATTTAGCATATTTTTACTTAGTTTTATAATACTTTCATCAATTTTGAAGTGAAAAAATGCTAAATAAATTTTACATTTTTTATCATATTTCTGGCGTAAATATTGTATGTTTCATGCAGTGCAGAGGTCCACACAAATCTGTGAATTATTCGCAACATGTCCTGGGAGGGGAGTCACCGTATGTACCCTGTTCCACGACAAATCCGGACTGACAGTTCCGTGAGCCATCCTTGTTTTGTTTCCTGTTGGGAATGAAGCGAATGTGATGCCACTTTGTGACCACAATGAACATGACCAAGGGAGGTCTCAGATTTCTGGACTGGTAGAAGGCCTTGACAGCATCTGCAAGGACAACACTGATGATATGAGCACAGAGGAATAAAGTAACAGCTTTTACTGTACAGTTTCTTGTCCACTTCCTCATGCAACACCTGATCGAACTCTCCCTCTGACACACCATCACGATAAAAAATCAGTCGAGCAGGTGCCACCTCTTTGTTTCTCTTGGCAAAGGTTTTCAAGCAGCTCTGCAAGGAATTGAGTACTGATTGTCAAATAGACATGTTCAAAGACTTACAAGAACCATTTCCTCAAGCTTTTGAATAATCTCGACCCGTGACTGCTGGAGCTCTATCTGAGCTGTGTACTGTGGGACAAATGTTGATTATACCCACCAAGATATAAAAAGCAAATGTACTTGCGCTTCCAGAGCATCACACAAGGCCACCACAGAAGCAACGGATGGGAGAGTACTTCCAGGTACAGGATGACTGACATCAGCGCCTTTTGGCAAACTTGTCAGTTGCTTTTGTGACACAGAATATGCTATACAGCAGTGACTGACCTAGAACCATGGTTGGAACACTTTTGAAGAATTCCATAGACATGTCGCTAGGTACAAACGAGCAACGAAATAGCTTTGCATTGATTCTACATTAGTTTCAGCATTCATAGCAGTGAGATTGACAGTCAGGATACTTGAGAATGAGGTTGTTGTGATACTGATTCACTTTATGCTTGATAACAGACCTTGACAGCTTCATGCTCCAGCACTGGCAAATGTGAGTACAGATAGGAAAAAGCATTGAAGGAACAATACTTATAACACATTATGTTGCGACCTAGACATGATCACGAGTGTGTATTCGGATGTATCCGACATCCGAACCACGAATATGTGCACTCTAAACCTAGATATTCGTATTCGGATGGACATCCGACATTCTATCCGAGTTAAATGTCCAATATCCGAATATTTTCGAATATTCATCCGAATATATTTGAATATTCATGAATATTAGGGTATAATCACATTATTAACAGGTTAAAACTGTGTATACTATGAAGTTATGATAGTAAATTCTGTGTGAATATCAATTAGACTCACATAAGTGATATAAAACACTCTCAAAGTATAGTTTATAGTATTATGGTTCGGATGTTTGCTCAGATAGTGGATATCCGACATCCGTGTGACATCCGACATCCGAGGTATATCCGACATCCGACATCCGAATATCTTCGGATGTCGGATACGAATATAATTGAAATATCCGAAAACATCCGACATTCGTGCTCATGTCTATTGCGACCCCAACCATCACATTGCCGAAACGCTTCACAGCTGTATATAGCTTCGCTGCATTGACACAACAAGAGAAGGAACCCTATTTGACTTGCCCCTGCGGCACTATTGTATTGTTGAGGGTTCTAATAATAGACCGGAGGATTTTCTGAAATTGCTGGTTTTTTTGAGTCAGTCACAAATAATCCGAGAACTCAGCAAGGACACACTCATCACTGGGAAATCATGAGTATTTCCTCTCAAGGCGGAATGAAGGTCACATACCTAGAGCACGCATGGCTATTGCCAACTCAGTGCAGAAAGTTTGCACAAAGTGGCGGTTGTGCTCGCAAATCCGAGAGAAATCCACAACACACCAGGACTTGACGACAGCGGGTGAATGTAAGTTGGAATAGCAGCGACAGACCCGATACTCACATGCTGCAACTTTGTGTTGTTACCACCAAATATCATGGTCGGCCGCGGGAGCAGTCGACCTTGTACTGTCTTTGGTCTAGGTTGGATGCGGATACCTGCACTCTCAATAAACTCTGACTTCACATGACCAAGCTGCCTCCAGCCATCTTGAATGGTGCATAGACGTTTAGCTGGGTTTGCCGGTATGAAAGTCAGTATCTCGCACAAAATTTCCGGGAACGCTTGATTCTGATTGGAACATTGTGAGCTTTGACAGTCCAGAGTATTGAGATGGCCACACACGGGGAATAGCTGTTCAACGGTTCCCAGACACAAAAGTGGAATGACAACGCCTTGAGCAAAACTAACACTGAGCTCTCCTGGTCGAATTGACTTATTGTGTATCGATTGGAAGTGTTGCTGTTGTAAAGAATAAGAGCAGAAGCAACGAATGTCAGACATGATACCTACGGCAACAGTTTGCCCTTCCTTGTTGTCAAAGGACATAGTACCACAGTTGGCAACTAGACCTCGTGGGTTACGGGGTTGACTCTCTTGACCATATGCGGTGCAGACCTTGATCGCCGTAATGACCTGCTTGAGGTGAATGAAGTCTGGGTCATGCTCCCAGAGCCTGTCAAGATTGCGCAGTTGTCTGTAGTATAGAAGGGCGATGCCTAGGGCTTGGAGAGTCAGTTTAGGAATTCTGTGGTGTCGTCTGTGGAACGATCAACAGCATCTTACAAAAAAGGTACTGACACAATACTGACCGTGGTGTTGACATTCAATATAGGACCTGACCGTGTGAGCCGAACAGTTCTGTTATGAAGGGTCAATGAACAATCGAACTACAGCAGAGAACAGAGCACATACTGTAGATAACCATGCCACAGCTCAAATGGTCTAAGGTTTAGTGATTATTCTAGTTATAGTCAGGATGCTTGCACAAAAGACCAAGAAATGACATTGCTTATTCACCTTTGCCTTCCGGAACATAGAAAGCAGCCCCTTTTGTGAGCTTGTTGTTCCTACAAAACAAGTAAGCATTAGACGTCAGTACTGGCAGGTAAGTGAATGAACGTACGGCCTAGGATAGGCCTGGACAGACACTGCATGAAACATACAATATTTATGCCTGAAATATATAAAAAATATAAAAATTTTTAGACATTTTTTCACTTCAAAATTGATAAAAATATTGTAAAATTGAGTAAAAATATACTGAATATATGCCATACTTTAGTATATTCAAGTATCTTTTTTTATGATAGTTCCATTATTTTTCAGGTAAAAAATTGCTAAATAAATTTTATATTTTTTTATCATATTTCCAGCATAGATATTGTATGTTTCATGTAGTGAGACATATTGAACATAGGGTTTGAAGGTCCGGTCCGGTCCGGTCTTTTGACCTCTGAGGTCATGGACCGGGACCGAACCGGTCCAGCAAATTACCAAATTTGGCTGGACTGAGGACCGGACTGGTTAGGACCGCAAAAACCGGTCCTAACCAGTCCGGTCCACGGTCCTGAACCGGTTCAGGACCGGTCCAAACTATCACCAGCTCAAAATTATATTTTCGCAAATTTTTTGGTAAGTTTACTATATTACAAGTTTGCCATGTATGTCAGACAGTATATAACAGTTAAGTTTATGATTATTTAGGACTTCATAATGTATTCTAGTCATTATAAGATGAGATCTTTGATTATGAGAAAAGAAATAGAGCTGAGTTTGATATATAAGTATATAAGCCAAGGTAACTTTACCATGAAACTGCATAAGCGGAGGTAAGTTTGCCATAAAAACTTGAATAATCACTATTTTAGAGAACATTTAACTGGTTCTGATTAGACCCTAAGTAGACCGGTTCAAACCGGTCCTGGACCAGTCTTTACCGGTCCTAAAAGTTTTAGGATCAGCATAGGACCTAGGACCGGGACCAGTCCAAATCATGGACCGGTCCTTTTTGGACTGGTCATGTGACCGGTCCAGTCCGGTCCAGTCCACCGGTCTTTACCAGTCCTAAGGACCGGACCTTCCAACCCTAATTGAACATGTTCAGAGACTCGAGAGCTGGTTCTGCAGCCCGTACATCCCTGGCAATGAGTGCTCGTATCACACTAAGCAGATAGTGAGGCATCTCAATCAAAGGATTGCAATAGTCTGTACCTCATTTCAACCCTCTCGACAAAAGTCACCCAAATTTGGACAATCTTGGGTGGCCGATTACTATCGCCAGACTTTGCATTCAAAGGAACGTCCTTCTGAGATGAAAGTCAGTGTCAGTCAAGATGGAGCTTGTCTGAAGGGTAGTGATCTGATACTGACACCATGAAAACAAATTCTTGCGTCCATTGAATACTGGCAGCGGATGAAAAGAAAAGATTTGATACTAGTTGAAAGAGTCCTACCTTTGACGTGGTGAAATGCTCTGGGAGCAATTTCAGTTTGCAGGCACATGACAAGCTTGGTAGCCTTTGTGACACTCATTCTGATAGGCTTGCCGGGTGGCGGAGATCATGTTGCCTTTGCGTATGTGTAGCAGAGAGCGAAAGATAAGTCTTGAATTCTAAAAGCCCATGGTCACTTGTTGTCCAGCAAGAAAACAGGACTAAACCTACTTTTCCTGACTTCGGGCGAACACATCATCTCGGATGATGATATAGTGTGCAGAACAGGCAGCTGCGACAGGTTGGCCGACGAATTGAGCTCAAAACTCAAGATACTCACTTCCTTTGATGGCCGCATGACTTTGCAGGTAAAAATCGTCAAACAAAGGACTGGTCACACCGCGTGTGGTAACAAAGCCTGCTTTGAGGTTGCCAGTCCGATCCATAACCCTGTGAATGAATGCAAGTCTCAGCATTTGTGCCAATCATCACAATACTGGAAACTGATGTGTTGTCCTTAGCGAAGAAGGTTATGTAGTGGTGTTTGCCCACTACTAGGAATGTAACCTTCGGTTTCCGGACATTGACAAGATTTCGCTCAGCCCAAACCTTGTCGATCGCTGCTTGTAGCTGTTGTACCACCCGTGGTTGTAGATCTTTGGCTAATGAACCGTTATAACGGTTCGAATTTCTTTCAAATTAACCGTTATAACGGTTTCCCGTTATAACGGGGGACAATTGTCAGTCGCGTCCCGTCCCCTAGCGCCCTAATGGCGGGGGATCATATTACCAAGCTGCACAGCTCCGCTGTCCGCGCCTTCCTCTGAACAGCGCCGGCGCTGCGTGCGCCCAAACCAGGCACTAACGCGAATGCCGTCAATGCCGACGTGGGTTGTCTCAATGCCGTTCTTGCCAGGTCCCATTAGTCCGTATTGTACCAATACATGCGCCACGGTATTTACTCTATATACGATATCTACTCTACACCTAAAAGCTGCTGGACATCTGCTAGCACTACATTGTCCATGGGTCCGGCTTGCTGCCCGCGTGACGGTCCCTCTTGCAACCATATTTCTCTGAATGTTTCTGCCATGCGACAGCACGCCTTTGCCTGTCGTCGTGCATACGCTGCGCGGCCAGCCACCTCTGCGAGCCCCAGATCGGGCTTCGTGATTCCCGCACGATGCCTCCATTCTGACTCATCGTGCGCCAGACTCCGCAACACCCGGCGCATTTCCGCCCTCAATATTTCCACCTCTTCGCACCAACGCCACTTTCGCGCCAATGCCTTCGCCCACTCGATCCGGACACCTAGAAGACGATCAGCAGCTGTAACACTCAACACAGTAGAATTGCTTACATTCATGGAGGTATTCCTCCGACGACGCATCCGGGCCTCCACCAAAAGACCAGATCCACGAAATTGTCCGCCGTGACTCCCCCGATACAGCACCCTGCTTTCCCTTGCTGCCTGTTGCGGTCACCCTGGGATCCTTCCTTCCCAGCCGTCCGAGTTTCTTCACCGCCGCCGCATCATTCTCCTCCATCCCAACCAGCTCTATATCCCCTGGCAGCAGCTCCCGATATTGCCCCATGTTCTCCTCCCCAGTCAAACCCAACAGCGCCTTGTGGCTATCCCGATACTTCTTTGCCGCCTCCTCTACTCGGTTTCCCAGCGATTCGATTAACCGAGCTGCCCGGGTAGACATGTTCTGACCCGTGACATGAGCGTTTCGATAGTTGATGAAGTGTCGCCGGGTCATGAGACGGGCGCGCAAGCGCATGATTGCATCACTGCACCGTCCCCTTCGCAATGCCGCTTCGACGTCATACAGTTTGTCTGCACACATTCCATGCACTCGCTCTCCGGCGATGAGACACTCGGACGGTAGGAAGATAGTCGTCTCCTCCGGAAGTCGAGGACCAATCTGGGCTTCCCGCTCGGCCTGGATCAACGCGGCTGCACCTGGCATGTGGATATCCTGCTGTCGGCGGAATGCCTTCAGTTTGGTAGTGAGCGCCTTGCTACGCTCGTGGATCTTACTCTCTCGCGCCAATGTGAGATTGATGCTGGCCTTGCGATCAGCTTGCAAGCGTGCCCTGATAAGATATGACATATCAGTGTCAATTGTCGTAGGTAGGTATGGATTCAAGAAAGCTTACTTGGTGTCTTCCAACTGCAGGCCCAGAATAACAAAACCCGCCGCTGTCAGCCTCTTCGATTGACTAGAATTGGTCGTGGCCTTGCGTTTCGGCCGTCGTTGTCGTCGGCGCGCGTCGTGGTCATGAGCGCTTGAATTGCTGGGTTTGTCTTCTTCGTCTTCTCCTAATGCATCCCTCTCAACCGCCTCCTCATCCACCAACTCCTGGCTGCAAAGTTCCGCCCTGATCTTCTGCTCGGATACCGAAACCGTCCCCGATGGCGCATATGGGTTTGGTTTGGTCGGATCGGCCACCCAAGCCTTCACCAAACTCATCCATTCACCCCGTACACTTGACTTCAGAGACGCATCCATTACCTGAAACGCATTGACCTGAACATTCCGCTCCTCTGTGGCGATTCGTAGCCGACGAAGCAGACTCTTGCCTACCCAAAAGGAATCAGTATTTGTTTGCCCACAAACGACGCAAAGAACGTACCCAAATCGATATTCTTGCCAAAATTGATATGATTCATCTTGTTCTCGTGATCGTCGTGGCGTGCTCCAGGTTGCTCCTCCCGGGTCATGTACGATATCGGATTCAGTTGTGACCAGTATCGTTCGATCCCCTCGCCGTCCGTCTTGCCAACCCCAAATTGGTAGCGCAGACTGTTCTGCGTCTCGCACGTAACCTCGTGGACGTTTCCGTGCCAAACCGGCAAGCCCCAAGTCAGCGCTGGGAGATCCAACCCTTTCAGGCATTCCGGCAGCGCCTTGATCCGTTCGTAGAAATACTTCTTGTACTGACAAGCGATGTCGTAGGTTAGGATGACCTCTTTGAGGCCGAGCCGGCGGAGCAGCCAATACAGGATGAAGTCGGTATTTTTGTAGCTGTATTAAAGTTAGTGTTGATCATGAGCTCCGCGAAGGGCCGTCGACATACCGTTCACCTTTCTCAAGATCGCCTAGCGACAGCATAATTTCGTGTCGTGCGCAGATGACGCCCAGTACGCCAGTCCATCGAAGCCCCGTTGAGAATTTGGTCTCCTTATGCATTAGTGCCGCAAAAGCAATGCAGCTCGAAACCTTCCGGCACGGTGAGTCTCGGCTCATGATTGGTCAAAACTGGACTAACCTCCTCCTCCGTGATGTAAGATCGCAGCCATTCGTGGTACTGTTCGACGGGAACCTGAATCCCCAAGCCCGAGTACAGCGGTAAGTCCTCCCGTGGGGATGGACGCAACTTATTCTTCATCTTGAAGTTAGCGTCTGCCGATAAGATATGACGGTACTTGTATCTGAAATGACATTGGTCAAACCTCACTCAAGATCGAAGTCCCAGGACTTACTGTTCGCTTGCCGGAATGGAGTCGATGTTCTTCGGCAAGTTGACGCCCTTGCGCGGACAGGCCCAACACTCCACAGCAACCGATCCCCACTCTGCCGATTTCAGCCCCCCTTCTTCGTGCAAGACGCCAGATCGCCTCACTCGCTGCATGTAAGCCCATTGACGGGACATCCGACCAAAAGCCTTATAGCGGTCCGGCGTCAATTCCGTCCCAAATGCGTCCGTTGTCGCTTCCAGAGATGTCACAAAGTCCCGCACAGACATGTTGGCGGTGACCTTCAAACGACGGAAGAAGTTCAACGTCTCAATTGTCGCGCAGGTTTGCGGCGTGTGAGTGGTAGCTGGATACCATCCGTTGCGGAATATTTGTTGCCAATCGTGGATATTTTGATTGCGCGAACAGCGACAGTAGCGAACACGTAGCGTGTGGACAGCGGGAAAGTGGATGATAGTCATGAAGCGTTCCGTGGTGTCAGGGAATCCGCAAAGGCCGCCCTGATGTCCAATCTGGTAAACGAGGCCCAATTCTGTGACGGTTGTGCGTTCCCAAGCCTCGTCGTCCCAAACCTAAGAAATGCCACACAATTAGACTGTCTTTCATGTGTCCAGTGAGAGCCGCATACCTCGATGAGATGAAGTGGGGACCGCTGGTGTCTTGATACACAGCATGCGCTACACTCCACGAAGTCGCCACACGATCGGCAACGATAGAGCGGTGAGGTGTCAGAGGCCGGCATGCCACAGCTGCTGCAGGATGGAAAATAAAACGCGTCGCCGAGTCCATGGCGGCGCAGTGCCTCCTCGTTCATCAGATCCTCCCAGGGGAGCCACTCTTTCATAGGATGATCCTAACCGTGGAAAGATATTAGCGCGGACCACAGCTGCGTGCTGGCGACATACCGAGCTCTGATATCGTTTTCGCTTCAGCAAATTATCTTCAACCTCCTGGTTGATATCGCCAGATTCATCCAGGAAGTCAGTGGCTGGACCGTCTAGAGCGTCGGCGTCTTGCGCGCTCATCTCTCCTCCCACGGCGGGCTCAAAGTCGGCAAAGTCTCCCGATTCTGGAAGGGGCTCGGGTGAGCTACGCTCAGGTATGGCGCCACGGCGCCGTTTCTTCGGCCGGTAAGCAACTGTCTCCACGTCTCCTGTGGGTGCAACAAAGTGCGCGTGGTCTACGCTGCGGACATTGGTGGAGGGACCGACGAAGGCTGCAGCGTTGATGCTTTGGTTGGAAGGACGCCCTCTCCGGCGCAGGGGAGCGACAGAGGAGATACTGCTAGAACCAAAGCTCGCAAGCTCAAACTCCCTACGCGCTGTATACTCCTCAAGCGTGTGTCGGCGCAGGTCCCAGGTTGTTCGTAACCTTCCAGAGGAGGAGGGCTGCTGGTCGGGAGTGTCGGACATGATGGGATGTATGCACAGGCGGCGTAAGGGTTTGTCCAACTCCTGATGCATGCACGCGGTGCCAGGCGCAGGCGTAAGGGTTTGTCCATCTCGTATGATAGAGTGTTCGGCGAAGAGAAGGAAAATGATGTAATTGGACAGCAACAACTACTCGGGCCGGTCTACCGGGCACGCATAAGCCCGGAGAGCATTCTTCATCGCCATCCATGGTATTCCCTCTAATTCTAATGCCGCTTTGAGCTGCGCCAGCTTGACCGTGTCGTGAGCCTCTATGGCCACCGTCAACAAATCCTCCACAGTATAGACTCCCATCTGCAAAAATCCGCCCTCATAGTTGCTAAGCCCTTGCTCGGCCAAGAACCCCTTAACCTCGTTGGACAACTTCCTTGGATCAGCGGGGACGTGGTAATCTCCCTCCTCTGCGGCGGCGGCGGCAGCAGGAAACGCAAAAGCTTACGCCTTTGTCAGAATATGAGTTATCGGTAAGGACGTACTTCACATACCGTGGTGTTTGACGTGCACGCCGAGCATGTAACCTGTTCGAAGGGGCCTCACATCTCGGATACGCTGCTCTATTGCCCTGGTTTTGATAAGTTGGCGTACACCATAACGACAATCAAGACTAACTTTTTGCATGACATAGCACTGCATGAAACATACAATATTTATGCCGGAAATATGATAAAGAAATGTAAAATTTATTTAGCATTTTTTCACCTAAAAAATGATGAAAATATGATAAAAAAAGGTGAGAGTATGCTAGATATACTTGAATATACTAAAGTATAGCATATGTTTAGCATATTTCTACTCAATTTTATGATATTTTCATCAATTTTGGAGTGAAAAAATGCTAAATAAATTTTACATTTTTTCACCATATTTCCGGCGTAAATATCATATGTTTCATGCAGTGTAGGACTAGGCGGGGCGTGCGCCGGAACTTTGGCTGAGATGTATCTGACCTTATGAGCAGTTACGATCTTGTGTTTCTCGCCGGGTTTTTCGCTCGACGTCTTCTTCGACGTACTCTGGCGGCCCTTTGCCGACTCGGAGGTTTTTTTGCGGAGCGCTGCAAGCAAAGATGGCACCTCGACATAGGGTACACGCCTGTTCGTGCTTCCTGGCGCAGATGCGGACCCGGTCGAGTCAGAGAGAGACATGGGAGCGTACTGGGAAGCACTTGGCAGAAATTCCAATCCATTCTCGAGCTATTTTCAAATAGGTGAATATCCAATTGTGACCGTAGCGCGCGCTCCCTCGCTCCCTCAACAACAGATAACGGGTTCTTAGGCTATCGGGCCGCCACCGTTGCTTCTTCCCGTATGACGACCATCAACACAAACCCCTCAGAGGAGGCGACAACGACGCCTCCTTCGCTAATTGCTGGCGAGCGTGCTCGTGGGACAACCTGCAATGAACAAGCACACATATCCGACTGCGAGTGTTCATGCTGGATGGTGAAGATGCAGAGATGGATCGCGTCTGGCGCAATCTCCAACAATGATGGAGAGGGCGCAGAGCGCTTTTGGGGCGGTACATGTCCTGAATACTCCACTCATTTTCGACAACTGACTTCTATTCAGGAAATCTGGCGGTTGCAATGTCGTATGACTATGGCGCCCCTAGACGGACGGTTCTGGAGGGAGACACTTCGGGAGCGAGTGCCTAACGGCGACGGTTCTGGGCCTATCGCGTACATACGAACAATATTCATTCGCCCGTTTTGCCCATACTCGTGTGCTATAAATGTCAAACGTCCATCCATTTGAAATATTATAGAGCCGTACATGTGTGTCATATTATGGAGTCTAGCTCATCATGAGCGCCGCTGAGCAGCCGCCTGAGGGCGCTGTCCTCATCAATGCCCTCCGTCAAGTGATCCTTGACTTCTCTAGAGATATTTATAAGTAGACTAACAGTTGCGCTGACAACCTCTCGCCGCTGTCTAACACTACTGAAAGAAGCGAGATACTGTTGGTGTGCAAAGCACACCTCGTAGAACACATTCTCCTGGCGCCACACGACACTCTCAAAGAGCAATATAGTTTGCAGAGTTCCAAGGAAGGATTTATACGGTTCAAGGACGGTGTTCGCCAGTGACCGCATTGTGGCCGTCACGAAATCATACGGAGGTTGGAAGTTGGTGTATTCATCGTAACGTCGTAGCTCGGAGTTGATCTGTGCAAGCATACTGTCGTGAACAATTTGGACACGCCGCCTGACAAAGTCATTCATGAGCATGTCGATTCACATAAGTACAGACTGCTGGCTTACGCAGAGGCGGAGGGAAGCAATCGCAAACTCCGTGTTACGACTATAGGCTGAGAATGTCTATATGCGCTAACAAACATCAGTACTGAAATGGCCTAAGGCTGCGTCGTACCTTGCTCGTGCACGAGCGTGAGCACGTTGAAGACGTCGGTCACGCCAGCTAGCGGGAGCGGGACGCACTACGGCGGCGGGAGCAGCCGTTTCACGGAGACGCCAGGCAAGGACATGAAGGTCGGGGTGGAGCTGGCTTGGACCCAACAACAGCGGACGTCGCTGAGCCATGATGGCAGTGACAAGGTTGGCAAGCTGGCTGGACCAATTTGAATAGGAACATCGTATTGCCAATAGAATGCATGGGACCATGCGAGTTGCGCCCGACGCCATATGATAAGGCCTGACTGATAAATGTCTAGGGAATCGTGAACTTGACGTAGATATACCTGGCGAATAGATGTCTAGTGAATGTCATACTTTGTATATAGTCAATCTCATACACGACGGTGCCGGCTGTGGATGACACGCTTAATGAGGAGATAGTCAGAAAGTAGCGGCTCGCATTGAATTGAAATTTACCTGTGGAGAGGAGACAGGCTGAAAAGTGTCTAGGGTGGGTAACTTGATACCGTCACCCGACAAAGTATTTGGCAGTGATCAAGTCATTCATCACCAACGTTGTACGACTCCGGCTGTACGTCGCTCGTCAGCTTTAGAGTCATGGGTCGTAGGCCTTTGTACAAGACCGACGAAGATCGTGACTTTGCACGGAAAGAGACCAAGCGAAAGCATTGGCACAAGTAGGCGTTTCAACCGTCCGATGAAGTGCGATTGCGATCCTCACAATAGTTCTCTCCCAGAAACCGAGAGCATTACAACGACGTCGCCAAGCAAAGATACAACACGAAGACCAAGGCCGAGAAGCGACGAAGAACGGTCCAACCAGTTATGCCGCTTCCCACGGAAACTAGGTGCGTAGCGTACGAACCTACCTGTCTGGTGTTCCATTGATTACAATTCGCAGCGCCCCCGAGAGTATGCTGGCTCGTCAATATAAGCGACAGATGGCTCACCTGCTCGCGGCTGTCAGAGTGATGACAGACAACAACGACGTTCGTGGTTGGGCAAAGAGATGGTCGCGGTATGGCATTGAACATCCGGGTGAAGATACCGTCCAGAAGCTCATCCAGGTCGTTAACGAGGTCAGTTCGCTCTGGCAGCAGGGACTTAAGCTTGCCAGGGACCCCAAGATGGACCCAGAACTCGAAGACAGAGGTGCATTGGCGGCGAATCTGGAAGAGGGTGTCGATCGGATAGAGAGAGTCGTTGATTGCATCAAAGACGTTTTCTTGCATTTCTCGATGAATGATCTGCAGCAGCGCGAGGAGGCAGGAGAGCTTGCGTATCAATCACACCAGGCATGAGATCATAGACGAGTAGTATGCTCGAAGATAATATACGAGTCGAATACACCAGCACTAAAACATCCCCCGATCGACATATAGGCGGACAATCTGACGTCGAACAGCATCGCCCCACGCCCGACGGGCTGTCTCGATGGTATGAAACGATTCGTAGAGGCATCCTGGGACGCCAATACAGTGCCATGCTGCCTCAACACTGGATACAAGATTTAGTGTCAGGACAAAACGGTCAATGGAGAGAGACTACTTACTAGGTCACGTAGATGCCAGGTTGTACGCCCACATAAACGACCCAATAGCATGCCGACGTTGCTCCCTGGGATATAGGATTTGAGCGGAGAAATTCAGGCGCAGCACAGGGAGTGAAGACGGCAGCAGCGCAATCGTAAACATGCTTGGCTCGGTCTTGTGAGCGCTCGATCAGGTGTTGACTGGACGCGTATGCAAATGCACTGATTGCCGCCAGTCGTGACTTGAATCCCTGAGAGATATTGAAGCGTACACCTTGGGTGTAAGGCAAGCAGTCATTCCTGCTAGCTCGTCAGTCTCACCACAGTTTGAGACGGAAAACTATACTTGCCAGGTAGCCTGGACTCCCGTCTCTGTCCCGATGAAAACAACATACGCATGCGCTTTGACGCGCTGACGTGTTTCCCGCTTTCGCAAAGCCTCCACATGCGAACCATTGGTGGCTTGAGTCGCGCCTGCGTAAGACCTGGTATAGGTATAGATATCAGCTGGAGAGAAATAGATACGAAAGCAACATTCCACTCCGTCGTGAATTGAACACCCCCCGGAGTGTCCATCCGATAAAGTGTTCGATCGACTCGTTCTCGGACGGACAAAGCACACAGAGCCTTGACAATGTCCTCGACATCGTCTGATGGTGAAGGCTGTATGACAATCGGGTCTGCCTCATCGTCAGAGTTGATCCAGATGATTGGGTCGGGCTGAGCCATGTGGGCGGAAGTAGTAGAGACGCAGGCAGACGAGGCAACATATATTTAGCGGAACAAATGGACAAGTGTAGCCACGAGGACAGGGACGACTACAATAAGGCCTCCGATGATGATAACCGTCCCACTACGGGCCGTGATAACCATGTCACTAGAGGGATGGAACGTCAGGAGGACGCGAAGTTTCATGCGGGCGAAAAAGAGCTTACGGGTGTGATACACGCGGTTGGCGAACAACAACACGTCCGGTGGCGAGATGGCTGTTAAACATCTGAAGGGCAGCCATTTGGGACCCCTTCTTGAGACTGTTCCCGTCGCTCACACTCGTAGCAAGCGCACGACCTTCCTCCCTAAGTCGAACATTTTGTCAGCATGGTGTTGAACTAGTGTTGCCAAATGGAAGAAACTCACGAGTCGAGTACAATGCCAACCCGGCGACCAATAGTTGTTACATAGAAATGACAGCCATAGCTGTACTAATAATGTATATTAGGAGGATAATCCGTCACCCCCCTCATTGTATTATATCCCGACTTGTATCGAGGGGACTCCGTAATATATTATGGGGCACCTCCGGGAGCTGCTCGGAACGCTCGGCAGCCCCTTGTGCTCTTGATGCCGTGGATGCCGCTTCTGTGATGTATCAGTAGAGCGGCAGCTCACGGCATCTCACCACAAATTGATGGGAGAGCCGGGACGACAGTAATTAGCCATATCAGGGGGAGGGGGCTGCTCCTCCTCAGCAACAATCATACTTTCAAGAAGAAAATAAAAGATTACATTAATTGAGTGTCTTATCTACTTTACAATGGGGTGGGTTGGGGATAGTGCCCTAGTGAGTAAGAACGTGGTGCCCCATCTCGAGATGGGGGGCCGGACTGCAATCCAGCGGCTGGCGCGGTACCGCACAAGAGTGCAGCGCCACATACCAAGCCGCTGGACAAGGCCTCATCAGTCTCATGGAAATGAGAAAGAGAGGCGGCGTCACAGAAAGGGCCGGTGGAGGTGGGGGGCGCGGAGGGGAGTGAGAGTGGGGCGCGGAGGGGAGTAGGGTGGGTGGTGGTGGTGGATGGGGAGCGTGAGTGGTGGGCTGAGGCGACAGCCCGATCCGGATCTTCAAGATCTCGGATGAGCTGCCGCGCAGGGTGGGGAATGGATGGTGGAGAGTGGAGGGGAGGCGACGATATACCAGCGTGAGCCGGTTGTCGTCGTTGTCCACGTCCACTGCCGCCGCCGCCGCCGTCCATGTCCACCGCCGCCGTCGCTCCCTTGTCATCATCGTACCCCTCATCGCCGTCGTTCCGTTGGCATCGTCACCGCGATATCCCGCTCGTCCACCGTCTGCGCTTGCTTGTTTGATCGTCATCGGCGTTGTATGAGCCAAGCGTCGCCATCGTCCAGGCGAGGAGAGAGACGACAAACCAGAATGACAACTTACCTACTTGGCAGAGCCCCGCAGGCAGTCTGCCAAGCCCCGGATCCCCCTTGCGCGCGGAAAGTCGCATCCGCGCCACTGGCCTGACCCTTTTGTTAGGCCCCGTAATCGCCGTTGTCGTTGTCCATGACTTCGGAGGCCTTGTTCCGGGGGCCTACACGGATGGCTGCGTCGTCGTTGACGGCTTACGCGCGTATGCGGATCCGGACGTCATCCGCGGCTCTTGAGGCCTGTGGAGATGGTGTCGAAGGCCAAAATGGCCGGGAGTCGAGAGGGAAGATCTGAGAGAGGCCCCAGAATCGGTTCTGGGCTGGATGGCAGCGCGCCGGTGCGCTGCTGTGGTGGGAGGACGGAAAAGATGACCAGGAGATGCGCTCGATCACGATCCGGGAACGCCGGATCGTGATCCCGCTTCCGTCGTCGCACTCGTCAAGGTTCCGCACGGCGATGGCGGCGTTGGATTTGCATGGCAGATGTCGGGATATGATACAAAATATCATATATAAAATATCCGGGTGCTGCTACCTGTGCCAGATCAAGAAAGGTTCTGTAATGGACCTGTGTCCATAACCTCGCTCGGATCGCTAACTTTCGCGACTTTCTGGGCGACGTCGGCGATGGATGGCACCAACAGCTGTCGGAATATACTTTTAATACGCTTATAGTTCAGTCAGTTTAGTTTGGATTTTATCATTAAATGTGAGTGTTGAACGGAACCCACTAGTGAGTTCAACCAGCCTCTACAACTTGATGAGAATCCTTTCAAGCTGGTTCCTCGCCACCGCTGAACATCTGTGATCAGAAAATGGCTCATAGACAAGCTGAATGTACTTAGGTAGTGTAAGACACTTGAAATGAATAGTTTCGGTGAGTTCTTTGTCTGGCAAGGCCATTACATTGACTGACTTTTTGGTCAGTCATTTAACAGGAACATTTTGCCATGTTTGCTCACTTCCAAATCTCACTGGATCTCAAATATATACATACTCCAAGTCATTCTATGAGCTTATTTCAGTCTCCGATAACATACAACGCCTTCACCGTCGACGTTTGGTTGCCATTTCGGGACATGGACCGGATCGCCGCGCAGCGATCAAACGGTCGTCGTCACTGTTGCTCTCAACGATCGACCACGACGACGACCGTTCAACATCAGCTGTTTGCCCCAATTTTTTCCCCAGTGAGTGACATAATCATTCTATTGTTTTACTGAATGTTTTTAGATGTAACCAAGGACTGCAAGAGCCCTCGTCACGTAAACCCCAAGCAACAGGCAACCCGCGCTCGCTGCTCAGAACGGACAATGTCCGCCACCGCACATGCCAACGCACTTACCATCGCGCCCCGAGCCCTCGACGAGTACCCCTCGAACTTGGGGGCAAAAAGACGGTGGGCAACGGGCTAGGTGTACAGGGCAACTGCAGTGCACCATGCACACCAACAATGACGTGGACAACAACAACAACACGGACCACCGCCGGCCATCATACTCCCCATTCCACCCCGCACCCCCGACGAGTACGCTAACGTCTTTGGAGGGCAAAAAGACGGCGGGCAACGGGTGGGATGGGGGTATGCCACTATGACAACAACCACGATGCGGACGACTACCACACCATGGACGACAGCAACAGCAACAACAATGGGTTGAATCCCCACACCAGATGGACTTTTGGCATGAGCTGGGCGCGCCGTCTGTAGACAGGCGCCCAGCCAAGGTATGTTTTCTATTTCTCTGAAGACGCCGTCAAAACTGACATATCCGTGTGTCACATATACCTATGCTTCTAGTAGATCTGGATCTACAAGCTGGGTCAGCCCCTCCAACGAGGCATCCGCACATTTCTCCCATGCCCACACCTGTCTCACGGCATCACAGCCCTCGGAGTCGCATCACCTGCCCCTGTGCTTTGTCCCGCTCACGCCGTAGCCATGAGCTGCACCTCCCCAGACCACTCCCTCACCTATGCCCCATACTCCTGCATCGCACTAGCTCTCTTTCAATCAAGAGAGGCATCATACACGGTCAATGCCCCTGCGCTGTTGCTCGGGTGGCAATTGCCGGGTATGAGCCTTCCGGCAGGGTGTATAGGTAGGGGGGGATGGGAGTGAGAAGGGGGAGGCGCGGAGAAGGGGGCGCGGAGAAGGGGGAGGCGCGGAGAAGGGGAGGCATGAAAAGGGGAGGCGCGGGGAAGGAAATGAAGGGAGAAGTGAGCGCAATGAAGGGGGAAAGTGCGGTGAGTGAAAGGAGGTAAATGCAGGGATGGGATGAGAGGGGAGCACGGAAAGGGGAGGGGAGCACGGAAAGGGGAGGGGATGCAAGCACATGAGGAGAGGGGCATACAAGAGGTGGAGCAGGTACGGGGAGGTGACGGAAGTACCCCTGCGGCTGCCTATCATATGGAGGGTGGGAGGGGGTGCCCTGTAGAACAGAAAGGGGCACAGAGAGCTAGGAGAGATGTACATAGTATACATCTGTAATTGATTTTTTTGAGCAGACAAATTCGGGGGATGGGACAATCGAGGGCCGGGGGATGGTGAGGAGGGGGGAGGGGGGAGGGGGGGGGGGTAAAGGCTGATTTCGGCCATTTCCGAGTTTGAAGCAGCTTGCCGTATGTGCCGTTTTTCAGTAGAACGGCATACACGGCACCAACTAGCTTGATGCACTGCCGAGGAGCCGGAGCCCTTTCCAGAGGAGTCCATAATATATTATAGACCTCCTCGATACATGTCGTGATATAATACAATGAGGGGGGTGAGGGATAGTCAACTCATAATATATAATAGGTACATCCACGGGTGGAAATGAACCTTTTTCCCATCCCGTCGAAGAGGAATCAACGTCGGCTGCAGAGGTTCGGTGGGGACTGTATCGTAGGTGAGACCAACCCGGAAGGGGTGGTCGCTCGGCACGTAGTCGTTGTGGGGGATCTCGGCATCGTAAACGAATCCGGGCGGGAAGAAGACAGGCTGAAGAGACACATTGGCTATAGAGACAGCCGAATCTTTGAGGGATATTAGCATCGTGTGCACTTCGGTAGTCGGGGCTTACAGTCTTGGGCGAGCGTTTTTCCTTGGTCATGTCGTTCGTCCTCGTCTGACTCACTATCGTCCAGGTCAATGACCATCCGCTGGCTGGGTGGCGGAACGAATGGGGCGGCATCGGGCGACAGACGGCTCGAGGGAGGCGACGCAACGTCTGCTGCGACGGCTCCTTGTGGTTCCTGACTGTCGTCCATGAAGGTGCTAAGAAGAGGGGAAATAAGAAGTAAGAATATGAAATCCTGGGCTCGGTGAATGCCGCACAGTTACCGTACCGTCATTTCACCCGACCACACCTTCCGAGTAACCGGTCACTGCTCATGGCTCGCAATACTACGGCTGGCAAGAAAAAGGTGAAGAAACAGCGCGCAAAGGTCTCGAAGAAGGATAAACGGAACGATAAAGGATGGATGGACGGAGCGCGGGAGGCGCTCGTGTCTCCGCTATTACCGTCGTATTTCGACGCTGTCGAGCGGAGCTGGCAAGACGCAGCAATTTCCATGAAGGATATCCAGAACCGTTTCCACCATGCTTTTCCCTGGCCCCTCCCAGACTGGGAAGAACCAACCGCGATAACTCCGTACGACCCCAAGGCGCCTCCACCCGACGACTCCAAATTGACGCCGGATGAGATAGTCGCAAAAGGGCAGCATATCTTGCGCATGAATAAGGTATGTCAGTGGCATATTCGTTAGCCTCGAAGTTTGGTTGACTTACCATACAGCGCATCTCTGCATGGTGCGCCTACCGATTCAAGAAGGAACGGCGGCGCCGCAAGAAGATGAATAGCATCACGACGGCCGACACCTTCGAAGAGTTGATGTGCACACTCGTCGGCGTCAAGCGCCCTGTCCGGGCTCGGTCTGCTGTCCAACAGTTCATGTGCGAAAGGGGTACCGAAATTGACGGCTACATAGCGACACGGTCTGGCATGCTGGCGCCTGCGATAGGATTTGTTGCGCCTGCGCCTGCTTTCTCTGCCGCCGACCTAGCTTCTCTCATTCTCTTGCCGGATGAGTCGGAAGTCAGCCATCCGCCCCTCGAGGTGCCTGCACCCTCCATTCATCCGCCTATTCCACCGCCTGGAGAGCCGTTGCCGCCCAATGAAGGTGCTGTACCCGTATCCGTTCCACCAGAGCCGTCGCCATCCAACGGAGGTGCTGCACCCGGCGCCGTTCCAGTGATAATCAATCCAGTTACGGCTGAGACGTCGACCCAGGTTGCGATTCTGAGTGCAATCGTACAACCACCCATCGGCAAGCAGCGGAGTAAGAAGAAAGGTGGCGGCTGTATCAATGAACGGGAGAGTGTCGCCCGTGAGATGTTCGGTCGCATGGATAAGACGGAGCAAGTGGCGTTCGGGCGACGGGCCAAGGAGAAGGCCGCCCTTGACAGGAAGTCGTATGAAGAGCGCTTGAAGATGGGGCCTTCGAAAGATCCTGAAGACATAGCAAGGTAAGTTTCCAATGATACACTGTCGGTATGGTGTACTGACCAGTCAATAGCGCCGTTGACAATACATTGTCCTTTCTGAGCCGCATTAATCGAGGCGTGGAGGATCGTACCCAGACCATCTGCTTGACAATCGTTGCTGGACCAATGACGAGGTTCCAGGGTAATGCTGGGTCAATAATGTGAGTCACAGCCTCGGTACTTCGAGTAAAAAATAACTGACCGTCAGATAGCGTGTCTACAAGGAAGAGTTTGGAGAGCAGTCCACGAACTTTCCCGGAGTGGTGGGGTGAAAAAAAAATGACGGAACTCATAGAAGATATCAAGGCGTTTTCACTCCTGTGCATGACAGAGGCGCAGAAAGAAGCCGTCAAGCCGCGAGGGGATGGGAGTCAGCTTGGCACGCAAGAGACGGCGCAAGGACAAGGGGAACTCCGCGCAGAGATGTTGGATCCACTGCAGTCGGCTGAAGACGACGATTCTTTGTCTTCATCCGACGACGGAGACGACAAGGACTCGGACGACGACGATGACGATGACGATGAGGATGTCGAGGGCTTAGTCGAGGGGGTGAATAAGAATAGTGGTAAAGAGAAACAGGGCCATGTGAAACGGAAGCGACCGAGGGCCAGCGATGAGAACACGGAAGGAGCCCGTCAGGCGAAGGCTCCGAAGGTTGGCAGTGGCGGTGAGAGGGGAGGTTCAACGGGTGTACAGAATGATGTGGTGCGAGGCCCAGCGGCGCCGTCTCGTCCTCAACCGAAGAGGCGGGGAAAAGGCGCAGAGAAAGATGGTGGGGTACCTGCACCGGCTGCGAATTCGAACATGACTGTCGCTGCCGCAGACAAAACACCGATAACACCGATCTTCCCGCCAGTCGTGTGGGATATGCCTCCCGTTGCTGGCGAAGGTGCTGGTAGTGTCGACGACAGCTTTTTGTGGAGCGGGATTGGGGATGAAATGATAACGGACAACCCACTGCTACCCAGGACGGACAACGCGATCGGGTTTGGAGATGTGATGTCTATGGAGTTAGGCGGCGACGATTTCTTCCGCCGAGTCGAAGATGCTGTCGGAGGCCTGGGTCAATACGGGGACGACGGCGTGCCTATGGAGATCCACCACGATTTGCCAGGTGTACCATCCGCCAACGTAGAGCCATTGTCACCTTACACTCTCCCTTCCTCGCCTCCTCCAAGTGACCCTCGAGGCAACTTGTCACCTCCTGCATCTCCCTCGCTTCCCTCATCTGCCATACCGTCTCCAAGCAACACTGCAACCGCCGTGGATCCACCATCCGTGCAGGCAAGCGATGATTTGGCGAGCCTGAGCAACGCGGCCTGGCTCAAGGATGCGATCGTAGAGTTCCGCGAAGCACCTGGTGCTGATGGTTTGACGGAGATCGTCCGGCTACTGGTCGCTATCGAATGTAAGCACGGTCTAACAATTGGAGGACGGAAGGGCCTACCAACGAAGTATCGCCCGGCAGAGCTGTCAAAGTGGCTGGGCCAAGGACGAACGCGTGGCGCCCGAGTACGTATTCGCAATGGCGGCGAGGCAGCGTTCCAGAAAGCTTGGTGGCTGTGGTGGGACAGCATGCAACCAGCTTGGCGAAGCAAGGGAGGGGAGGGCATGTGGAACAGAGGAGAGCATGGCGAAGAGTGGGGATGGTTCGAGTTGTCGGGTCAAAATGGCCTGTTGTCCGTGGTCGCAACTCTGTCGTGGTGGTTGGAAGCATCGCCTGAGAGGAGCGAGGGACTGGCAAACGCGCTGAGAGACGTAGAGTGGGTCATGAGGGGCGTCCTGATGAGGGTAGAAGACCAAGGTGATAAGTAACGGCATCGCGTAACGTACCGTCTGATTGATATTTCTCGCGACGTGTCTTGCATGTACTCAGTATTTACATGCAATTCATTCGATCGTGAAGTAATGTACTTGTCAATATGAGATAAGATCAAGTGGCGTCGTTTTTTGAAATTCGTTCATGTCGAACCGGTACGTGATGCAACACGGATGCAGCGGACCAATTCCGGGCGGTCAGATTTTCTTCAAGTGCAAATCCGCTGTGACTGTGAGCGAGTGCAATGACAAATGGGGCGTATCATGGATTGTGAGCGTATACGCGGGGGGCGAGTTTTCCTGGCTCTGATTTAGTGCTGCACGCTGTATTTGTAGGATGGCAGCCGGTATGGGTGCGGTAAATGTAGCCAGCCCATATTGTGGCGCAATATGGTATTTCATTGCAAATATATTTCTATATTTCAATGCCAACAAACAGATGCGAGTATGAGTAACGACTAGTATATAACCCTGGCTCGAGGCGCGGTAAAGGAGCGCTGGAGGGGGCGGGCGGGCGCATAGCGGGTGCCGAACTGCCGATTGCAGCCATCAATTGGCCAGGCCGCATTATTTCGGCAAGCAGCCTGCTAGGGACGCTGGCAGCCATTTCGGGTGAAGCTGGCGGGCGGGCGGAAGGAGTGCGCACCCAGGGGGAATTGCCTGGACCGCCCGCGTGGGGCAGCACGGAGCTAGGTGGGTCACCTTAAGTAAGCAACCGTTGTAACGGTTCACTTGACTCATTTTCCACCCGTTATAACGGTTTTCTTTTTTCTAGGTTCTACAGCTATGGCTCGTTGTACTTCGCCTTGCCCAATGACATCGAGCTCTCCTTCAGAGAGACCATCACGGTAGAAAATTATCGAGTCGGGTGCTGCCTTGTTCTTGTCACCGAACGCACTGATGGCCAGCTTGGCCAAACTCTTGAGATCTGCGATATCTTCCGTTCTGGAGGCTTAGATTGACGAGTAGGCCACGTATTGGGTGGTGTGGGGTTTGTGAGACCAAACAAATAAGGAGATCAAAGGTCGTATGGACCCTGGCAAGTTGTGGGAGACATCGGCACCTAGCAAGTCGTAACATTTTCAGAGCCGACTCTTGCATGAATCGAGCAGGACCGTACCCATGATCATGAAAGGCTTTTGCAATACTGCAAAGAAGGCAGGCGACTGGACAACGTGAATCGTACCCCCATAGTGAGCATTGATTCTGCCATGCACAAGTCAGCTGTGGCACAAAACGTCTCTGAGGTACTCACTTGAGTGCAACATTAGCAAAGTACTGAGGCTTCGCAATCTTGAGCTTGTCTTCCCGCATGTGCTGTGTCATCATACCTGCAGTAGTATGTTAGTTTGCTGTGGTGTATCGTGAGGAACTGGCACTACCATGTGTCACATTGCCCCATCTTTTCATGGCATTCCTGATCTCGTCACCCCTGTTTGGGAACAAGACAAAGATTAGTCTTGCCCGACTGTTGCGAGACTTTGCTGCAATGTCACCTATGAAGTTGTTCAGAGACTAGAGATGTGCATCAGCCGGGAACATGCAAAGCATAATGGAAACAAACATGTATGACATCATTGCCATTGCCATTGAAGATGCTGGTATATTTCTGAGCCTCTGAACATCCATCAGCACATAGAGATTGGTCGCAAGGGATGAGATTTCACATACTCATTCCTTGGGAGCACAGTCAATGGAAATGCATGTTTGGAGGACTGGAAAGACCTACCGATATTGATCATCTCTGTGAACAGTCCATCTGCGTACTGCTGCGCATTCTCAGGCTGGAGGTTAGGTATGAAATTGATGACACCCCATATGCCCAACTCAGCACCATACTTCACACGTTGGCCTCTCATGTTCCATGCACCATCATTTGGTTGCTTTAATGCTCATCAAATTAGACATACTTTGAGTTGTCAGAAAGCCAAGCTTACGACATTTGAGGTCATCACCATTGCCGGCGTGTTGATGATCTTGCCTAGGCTTTGAAGGTCCGGTCCGGTCCGGTCTTTGACTCTCTGAGTTCCCGGACTGGACCTAGACCGGTCTGCTAAATTCATGAATTTTGTGAGACTTAGGACCGAGACCGGTCCCAATTATGGACCGGCTAGTGTACCGGTCTTTAACCGGTCTTGGCCGGTTTGGACCGGTCCTCTGAGAGACCGGTCCTGACCGGTCTCTAACCGGTCAGGATTGCAATCTACTTAAGCAAAATGAGATACCTGAGCAAGATTCAAACTCACAGCATGACATGCTCACATAGTGCACGAGTCCACTTAGCCACAGAGCTTCTCTCTATCTCATGAGAGACACTCGACATCCTGTGCCTCCAGCCAAGTATCACAAAAAAAAGTAAGTTTACAATAAAAGTAAGTTTGCCATTTAAAATACAAAATATAAGAATCTAAGGTACAACCGGAAAAAGACAAGGTCCACATTCCCAGCGTGTCTCCCGGTCCTTCCACCACTGCTCCTTTTCCTCCTCGCTCGCATGGAGAAAGAATTTCTCTTCAGTCTTGAATTTATTAGCAACCCATCGGAACAACCCGCCCGCGGTGTACTGAGTAATCGAATAGTGTTTCTCACCCGGCTGGATAGGGCAGTTGGAGTACACAACAAGAGCAGAGGGGATGTATAGAGGGCAGCCGGATGCAAACTCAACAATGAGTTTCCAGATCCCAACAGACCAGCTGTCCCCTGCGTCGATGGTCAAATGGCCCAAAGCACGTAATGTTGCACCAGCCGTCAGGCTTGTTGGCACTATCGGCGTGGGGCAGACTGACCGTCTGGGGGCCCACATTTACCGTCGTACAGGAATATACACTATTGTCGAAGTTCCGGCACAGGCGAGGGTTGGACTCATGAAGGAGCTCTTGATTCTTCCGGTATTCTTCATATATTGCAGGGTTATATGTTGCAAAGAGGGCTGTGTAAATATTTAATACATTAAATGAATGGTAGTGGTAAACCTAACTCACAGTTGACATACCCAGACAATCGCCGCATGGCGGAGCTCTGGATGAGGCTCTCCATGAAGCGGTGGGCATGTTAGGACCGTGCCCCAAGCCAAGCCTAGTAACAAAAGATCGGGTGTAATACTCAGTATGCACTGCACAAGCGGTGCTCCGAGCCTGTGAGAAGATAAGCGTAGAAGTGTTCAAAAACAAGAAAAGAATTAAGGGTTTTACCTGAAGTGTATTGGCACGTACTTCCACACCTGTACCCCTATGAATCCCCGTCAAGCGGTGATCTGGCTATTACTCGGTTGTGGTGAGAGATACAGGGGGCCCAGTCTTAAGGAGCGTCGGATATCCAGAGCAGGCTTCCTGCGTTCAGCAGGCTGGTTCCTTAAGTGGAGCCTTGAATCCGGAGGTCCGCTTAAGGGCGTACCCAAGTAGATAAGAGGAGCTCGGACGTCCACTTAGGACAGTTCGAGTTTGAGAAAAGACAAGTCCGCTGGATATAGCGGAGGTCCGACTTGCGAGGCGAACCAAAAGAAAGATGAAGAGAGGCTAGGTTGGGTATCCTAGTTGATATTTGAACTGAAGAACTAAGAGTCAAGTACAACGGCTTAAATACTGAAGGTAGGTAAGAGTCCAGATAAGGAGTAACGCATGGTATGGGTAATGGGCATAATCCTAAAGACAATAAGAACAATAAAGACAATAAGCAACACCATGTGGAATGGGCAAAGGGGTAGACTAGTTCATGTGGAGGTCCGAGTCATGCTGAGTAACAGATTGGTGAGCAGTCACATGACTTGATGAGTAATGTAGAGGTCCGGTCCAAGGGGAATGTGACGTATGGAGGTCGGTATGCGGTCCGGTCATGTGTGTCATGACGCATGGATATGACAGGGCGGAGGCACCGAGTCAATGATTACCCGGTTTCTGAACAAAGAATGTTTTCAGAAAAAGTAAACAATAATTAGATATGGTAAACTTATCTTTTTGCCTTCCCCATACAAAACACCAATGGCCAGTGCGGGAAAGGGCCCGTACTTGTGCTTCTTCTCCTTCTTGAAGAAGGGGCCCCCTCCTCAATGGTCTGAACGAGAGGGGCCTCCACTCCACGCTCCCACTCAGCGGCATCCACTGGTTTTGTCCCCACCGGGATTATTATCCGCTGGTGACAATTGACGACAGGAGTGGCCACTTTGCCGTTATGGGGCAGATAATGAAACCCGCGCGTGTGCTGCAGGGTTTCCGCATTGTCATTGCAGAAGGCTGGATCGAGAAGCGTTCTTCCCGCTGAGAATGACCCCAAAGGCATTGGGGTACTTTGTCGGAAGACCATATGCAGCGCGGGTGTGATCCTGATTGGTAGATTATGAGCAATAGTCTGGACTGCAACATGAGAGCCAACAACTCACAACTACAGTGACAGGCCTGCCATCCTTTTCAAACTTGTACTGACCGCCCCGCGGTACAATTCCCCTTATCGTCTTCATCCGGTTTCAAAGTACTCCTCTATATGAATCAGCAGGCCACAAAGGAA
This sequence comes from Strobilurus luchuensis, assembly GCA_019915105.1. Classification (NCBI taxonomy): domain Eukaryota; kingdom Fungi; phylum Basidiomycota; class Agaricomycetes; order Agaricales; family Physalacriaceae; genus Strobilurus; species Strobilurus luchuensis. The sequence continues at coordinate 175,613 of JAHLMJ010000021.1, read as the reverse complement.
TTCCTCGAGGTTCTTAAATTTCTGGTCTCCTTCATGAGAAGGAAGGTGCCAAATATCACAAATGTGCAAGAACTCGAGGGCGAGATCCAGTACAAGACCGCTTCAATACATGGCGGTTGTAGAAGTATTGATGTTCACAAGCATAGCGCCCACGGTGGGCCGGACAGATCTGCGAGTTGCGTCAGTATGCATCATTCAAAAAAAGTTGAAGAGCAGTCTCACTGAAAGAATCCACCCCAAAGTTCCAAGCCACCTCCGATAGGTTTGCTTCCGGCTTCACTGAAAAAAGAGCAAGCATTGTTTGGGTAATTTCTGGACAGAGGAGGCAATGAGTAAACGTTAATGGAAGCGGTGGCATAATGTGACTTACTAATTTGTAGCTTGCTTGATCAGGAGTTGCAAAAGGTCAGTTGCTGTAGCGCTTTTGGGTGTTATCCGCTTTGTGGTCATTAAGGCCTGTGTATCACTATCGTTATATCAAGATTTTTTTGAAATGCAGCAGAGCGGTTGAAAGACCTACCTGGGGCGGATCTTCTTTCCACCTGTTTGCGAGAGTGTCGCTTTCATGACACCGCACATTGTCTCATCTACTGTAGAATATCATTCAACTCGTTGCATACTGTGACCTGTGACCGGACCGACAAACTTTTTAATTTGTCGGGTCCTGACAGAGGTTGTGACCGACCTGAAATTTTGTCGTCCGGCCCGAAGTATGTACCTAGATGTACTCCAGATGTACTGATCACGTCTAATATACATGCGTGATCCACGAGGCTGATACTCCCCTCTCTCCAATCATGAGCAAGCTTGATTTACCAGCCGAAATAGAGGGTAGTCTACTACCTTTGTCAATGACACCCGTTGCAAAACTTTCTGCATTGTCCTTCCCACCCAGCCAAAATCCCAACCTCTCGTCATTCATCCCACCATCATTATCCGATTGTCCTCCGACCGCTACCATCGAACAGCTCCTCCACCATCCTATGCCTCCTGTAGCAATGGTCAAAGACCTTCGTACTCTTTTCACCAATCTTGGATGCATCGCAAGCTCCATCGTTGTTCCACGTCCAGGGAGAAAGGAGGATCCTTTGCGCTTTGCGCCATGGGCACTCACGTACTGGCTTTGTCTCGATGTAGTTCGTCAAGCCAAGAAGGAATGGGGCAAGGCAGAACAGCATCTAGAAAAGCTGAGCCATCAGCTAAGCTTGAGGCAGACTGAGGAGTCAAAGACGCTTTTAGACCGTATCTATGATGTGCTGCAGATGCTACCATGGAACGGTACTATTGCGGGCTTCACAGTCCATCTCCAGATCGTGTACATGGCGACATACCTATCAACCAAGTGGTTATCTAGCGAGCACCAGGAGCAAATGCTTTCCCTTCTTTCCCATGATCTCGTCGCCGCTGGACAACGTCAATTCATCCTTATCGAGTGTACCATGTTTGTCGAGAAGCTGAAGAATGCATGCGAGCATCAAGCCGACTATACCCAGTCTACTGGCCTAGGGTTTGAAGGTCCGGTCCGGTCCGGTCTTTTAACCTCTGAGATCATGGACCGGGACCGGACCGGTCCAACAAATTGCCAAATTTGGCAGGACTGAGGACCGGACTGGCTAGGACCGGTTTTTGCGGTCCTAACCAGTCTGGTCTGCGGTCCTGAACCGGTCCAGGACCGGTCCAAACCGTTGTCAGCTCAAATTTGTATTTTCGCAATATTTTTGGTAAGTTTACCATGATATAAGTTTACCATCTATATCAGACAGTATATAGTAATTGATATTATAACTATTTGGGACTTTGGAATGTATTATAGTCACAATGAGATAAGATTTTCAATTATAAGACAATGCATATAACTAAATATAATATATAAGTATATAAGTTAAGGTAAGTTTACCATGAGACCATGTAAGCGGAGGTAAATTTACCATAAAAACTTGAAAAATAATAATTTTAATGAACATTTGACTGCTCCTGACTGGACCCTGAGTAGACCGGTCCAAACCGGTCCTAGACCAGTCTTTACCGGTCCTCAAAGTTTCAGGATGAGCATAGGACCTAGGACCAGGACCGGTCCAAATCATGAACCGGTCCTTTTTGGACTGGTCATGTGACCGGTCCAGTCCGGTCCAGTCCACCGGTCTTTACCGGTCCTAAGGACCGGACCTTCAAACCCTATACTGGCCACAAGTGGGTCCGCAAACGTGGAGAAGAGTTTGCGAGCCACGCCTGGAAGCAGCTCGGCACTGTACAGCGTGGCGGTATCTCAACCGCCCCAGCTGTAACTCGGGTCCCGCGGACCTCTCGCAACAACCGCGAGGAGCCACTCAGTTCGCGGCACACTTTCCAAGACTTGCGGATCTCAGCAACCTGGAAGCGTACTCTCGCGGACTTGTCTCGAAACACAAGGACCTTGCAATGCTGAACCGAAAGCCGTACATTCGCGGACATGCAACATGGATCTCTCTAGCTGGCGGGTTAGCCAGACGGGCCGAGGACAGGAGTGACAGGAGGTTCACTGGCCGCGGCGAAGGCGGTATGGCTATGTTCCGTGGAGCACATGTGCAGTGGTGCGTGGATTTCATATTAGTACATATTGGACACGTAGGTACAGTAGAGTAGGGAGGCCGGGACCGGCCACCGAGCCGCGACTGGATATAGCGCGAGCGGAGGGAAATGGACTTCACTTTTGACCACCATATCGACAGGTGTGAATTGGCGATTCGCGGTTTTCAAGTCACTCTTCTAAGCAGCGAGTGGTGCTCGCTGTGGTTCTATTCACACTCTTTCTACTCGCGACTGTTCTATTCACGTTCGCGGTGCCCATGTTCTCTTCCTCTACCTTTGCCACCGCCGACTCGCTGTTTGCGAAGCCTCCCGCGAAACCGCTGCTTTCGCAGCTATTTCTTGTCGAACTCGCGGGTTAGCGTACAGCACCATTGCGCACACGAACAAGGACCATTGGGTCGCAATTGTCATCGACTTTGTGGAGTGTACTGTGTACTTTGGGGACTCGTTAGGGCATGATATGGCCACAAGTATCCAAAGAAGCATTGAATGGTGGACTTACTTTCATATTGGAATTCACTTCCACTTCCAAAGTCTTCCGATCTCGCGCCAGGCAGATGGATTCTCATGTGGACTTCTTGCGTGGAATGCGCTGTGTGCCTTCTTCCTTGCAGACCATATGCTGATCCCAATCACAACACGTCGCATTCTTGATGAGCGATTGAAGGTGTTCCTTCGGATCATTGATCGCCATAATGAACAGGTGTGTCAGAACTGAGTTCGACTTACAATGGGAATTGTGGCTGATATGTATTGTTAGTCCTACGATACCTCTTTGCCTGTCAGTCAAGCACATGAAGATGAGTGCAAAGATGAGCCTACTGTGCCTATGTCACCACAAACATCATCATCACCAGAGACCATGTTCATGGATGCGATGTCCTTGCCTCCTGTGACGCCGAGTCCGTCAGTCCGAGTACTTGAAGAAAACCCACCACTCACTCGTTCGGGGACCCCATCTGTACCGGTCTTACCTCTCATACCAAAGACGCCTCCACAAACTTCCAAGCGCAAGGTTGGTACATATAAAAGTCCACCTAAAAGTCCAGAGGAAAAGAAGCGGTCCAAGCAAAGCAGGAGCTCGACGACGCATCAGGCTCTTGCCGGTGGTGCAAGACTGGATAGTGTCCTTCAATTTTTCAAGCCCACAACACATGATCGTCATCTTGCAGACCTAGCACGAGAGGCAGAGCGGGATAGGCGTGTAAAAGAGATAGTGCGAGAAAGAGAGGAGAAACACACTGCAATGAAGACACAGGAGAGGAGAGAACAGGCGGCCGAATGAAAGCGAAAATCACGCCAAAAGATCAAGGCCAATATGATTGCTAATGGAAACCTCGAAGCTGATGGATCTAAGAAGACAAAGGTTAGCAATATTTCGATAACAGCAACCATCTAGATGCTTACAGTTTACATAGCCTACGGCTATCGAACTTTGTGGATCTCCGACACCTCCAGAGCTGGCCTTCACGACGGTTGCAGAGCATACTCGTCCTGCTCGTACTATTGCAGCCAAACAGCGCAAGAAAGCAGTAGCCACACGAGGACCTGGTTGACCACAAACGAAGGTCGTTTGCTCAGCTAAATACCATTACTGGCTAAATTCCCTCACCTGGAACACAATTCGTCTTGCGGCACTTGATGCCGGCTGGGAAATGAAGCCAACGGCAATCTGTAGAGCATTGGTTAGACGCAATGCCTTCATATTCAAGGGAATCGCACCGACCACCGGTCGAGGATGGATTGACTACAGTGGTTCATGACCTCAGTGGAAGAAATCGACACTCCGCCGCTGTTCTGTCGTGACAGGACACGACAAGGGGGGACAGAGAGGTGTCTTTGTGAGTGCCAGTGGTACTTTCTGGGCGTGTACCGTTGTATTCATTCTTGTACAGAAGGATCATCCTGAGGTGGCCGAGATCCTTAGAACTCGGCTTGCTAAGCTGAGGAACGCATCAGCACCAATCACCGTTGTGACTGTACGTGGTCCCATGGTGGCGACAGTCCTGGAAGCCAAACCCAAGATCTTTCAGAAGGTTTTCGGTGATGGGTCCCGATTCAAAGCATCAGACACATTTGTCCGTGGATGGCTGAAGGATGCGATGCAGTGGTCCCGTCGAAAGGCAACCCGTGCTGCTCACAAGTTGCCAGCAGACTGGGAAGAGCGCTGCACGCAGTCATTCTTTTGGAAAGCATACTCGATAAAGATGGAGGACATACCTGCAGCCCTGTTTGTGAACTCAGACCAGACACAGGTTGTCTATGCACCCGGTGATAAAATGACCTGGGCGGAGATTGGAGCCAAGCAGGTTAGCCTTATAGGTGGTGACGAGAAGCGGGCTTTCACCTTGATGGTTTTGGTAGCGGCAGACGGGTCACTCCTGCCCTTCCAGGCAATCTACATGGGAAAAACATCAGAGTCGTGTCCAAATAGTACATCACCATACTACGCAGAAGCAACCAAAGCCGGTTTTATCTTTAGTGCATCAAAAACCAAGACCTACTGGTCCAATCAAGCAAAGATGTGCGAGTTTGTCGAGCAAATCCTTGCACCATACTTTTTGGAGAAGAAAAAGTGCCTAGGCTTACCTGAAATCCAGTGTTCCATGTGGACCATCGACGTCTGGTCCGTTCAGTCAAGATACACAAACATATTTACGCCAGAAATATGATAAAAAAATGAAAAATTTATTTTACATTTTTTTACTTCAAAATTAATAAAAAATATTATATAATTGAGTAAAAATATGCTAAACATATACTATACTTGAGTAGATTCAAGTATATTTAGCATATTTTCACATTCTTTTATGATATTTCCATTATTTTTCAGGTGAAAAAATGCTAAATAAATTTTACATTTTTTTATTATATTTCTGATGTGAATATTGTATGTTTCATGCAGTGCAAGTGGCTTTAGGAAATCACAACACTGGAAGCTCTGCAATCAAGCTCTTCTACATAACAGTGCAGCTCGAATACGACTCTTTACTTTCAGCTCATTGTACATGGTCTATCATAGGTATTAGAAGAGGATCGAGACAGGTATAGAATCATTTTACTCAATTTCTATCGCACGAGGAGTATTTAGGAATATCAGTTTCTAAATCTGTGCTTGGGATATGTGTATGGTCAATGGGAGAGTCATGGCGATCAGAATCAAATGTAGGACATACATGATGAATGATCATGATGGACATGCTCGGGAGTTATTGGACAAAGAGGCAGTCTTTATTTTTTTTTGAACCCTGAGATTCAGAGGATTCGTAACTATACTATTGACTTGACCCTCACTCAGTTCACAGTGCCAGATCGAACCTCGGATGATCTGAAATCTGAATGACTCCTTGAGATCTCTAATGAGGGCATCTCCGATAAGCTAATACAAGGGCTGGTTTGAACTAGGACAAAGTTAAATAAGCACAAATCAAATGTAGGAGGTACATGCTTATGTCACAGAATGTAACGTAACACCTTACCCAAATTGAGGATAATAATTTGGTGAATTTGGGAATCTATCAAGAGTTGCCAGGTGCTTGGAGTGCTCGGAAATAGAGGATTTCTGGGGTGGACACTGCATGAAATATAAGATATTTACGTTAGAAATATGGTGAAAAAATGTAAAATTTATTTATCATTTTTTTCACTCTAAAATTAATGAAAATATCATAAAATTGAGTAGAAATATGTTAAACATATGCTATACTTTAGTATATTCAAGTATATCTAGCATATTCTCACCTCTTTTTATGATATTTTCATTATTTTTCAGAGGAAAAAATGCTAAATAAATTTTATATTTTTTTATCATATTTTCCACGTAAGTATTGTATGTTTCATGCAGTGGGAGATGCATTGGTAAGTGTTTGCCTCCGAGGGCGGGTTTGAACCAGGACAAATCCAATGTATGACATACATGCTCATGTCACAGTACGTAACTTATTGTCTTACCCAAATTGAGGATAAGAATTTAGTGAATTCGGGATTCTGTTGAGAGTCGCTAAGCACTTGGAAACAGGGAACTTCTGAGACGGTAATGTATCCGGGGAAAGTAGGGTAAGTGTTTGTGATCAAGGATGTATTTGAACCAGGAAAAACCAAATGTAGGACATACATGCTCATGTCACAGGATGTAATATAGTGCCTTACTCAAATTAAGAATAATAATTCAGTGAATTTGGGAATCTATCGAGAGTCACCAGATGCTTGGAGTTTGGAAACAGGGGACTTCTAGGATGAAGATGTAACCAGGGAAAGTAGGGTAAGTATTTGAGCGATTAGAATCAAATATAGGACATGCATGAAATCACTCCCTCCAGATGGAACCGATTGGCCATCCATGTTATCGAGATCCACAAACAAGCTGAAAAGGTGTGTAATGAGTATGCAGCTTGGACTTTGAGAGCGGTGACATACATCTGCATCTATACATACGCTCAAGTCAGCATTCAAATTTGAGTGGCATTACAGACAAGTAGAACATGCACAATACATAGGAGTTGGGATTTTGACCAAGCGCATCGCACGTGAGTAGCTGTGACACTACATGTATCTGGCATTTGTGATCAGTAGAATACTCTGGTAGTGCAAGAGAATTGACGAACGTGAACTGTTCGATCACCTGTTTCATGAGATTGCTAGAAAGAACTACATCAGACCAGTGCAAGCTTTGGTGAGGTACAAACACAAACCTGTTGCCATTGAAAGCTGATTTATATATGTTGGCACAGAGTATGGTGTAGTGACCGGGAACAGATGCTGGACTGATTTCCTATCCAGTTACAGTTTCAACAGAGCATCTCTTACTTTCTTTGAATTCTATCTGCGACTGGAGATAGAAATCATCGCAAAGCATTGCATGAAACATACTGTAGTATTTCAACCGTATCTTTTAGTCACAGGTCACAGACCTCTTTGAAATGAAGATCTGAGCACTTTGTCCCAGGTCACAGACAAAAAATTGAGGTACACAAGGCTTAAAAAGGAAATTTTTCTCCGCCCATCTCACTGCATGAAACATATAATATTTATGCCGAAAATATGATAAAAAAATGTAAAATTTATTTAGCATTTTTTCACTTCAAAATTGATAAAAATATCATAAAATTCAGTTAAAATATGCTAAACATATGCTATACTTTAGTATATTCAAGTATATTTAGCATATTTTCATCTTTTTTTAGGATATTTTCATCGTTTTTCAGGTAAAAAAATACTAAAAAAATTTTACATTTTTTTATCATATTTTCGGCGTAAATATTGTATGTTTCATGCAGTGTCTGATGGCGGGCATCCAAATAAGGCAATTGCCGCTTGATTTGTAAGAAATGAAGATATGTCCCGGTGAAGATGAGAGGTCACAAGTCACACCCCATGAAGATACAGTCGAAATACTACAGTACAATATGGTTAAAAAATGTAAAATTCTTTTAGCATTTTTTCATCTGAAAAATAATAAAAATATCATGAAAAAAGGTGAAAATATGCTAAAAATATCTAAATATAGTAAAGTATAGTATCTATTTAGCATATTTTTACTTAGTTTTATAATACTTTCATCAATTTTGAAGTGAAAAAATGCTAAATAAATTTTACATTTTTTATCATATTTCTGGCGTAAATATTGTATGTTTCATGCAGTGAAGAGGTCCACACAAATCTGTGAATTATTTGCAACATGTCCTGGGAGGGGAGTCACTGTATGTACCCTGTTCCACGACAAATCTGGACTGACAGTTCCGTGAGCCATTCTTGTTTTCTTTTCTGTTGGGAATGAAGCGAATGTGATGCCGCTTTGTGACCACAATGAACATGACCAAGGGAGGTCTCAGATTTCTGGACTGGTAGAAGGCCTTGACAGCATCTGTAAGGACAACACTGATGATATGAGCACAGAGGAATAAAGTAACAGCTTTTACTGTACAGTTTCTTGTCCACTTCCTCATGCAACACCTGATCGAACTCTCCCTCTGACACGCCATCACGATAAAAAATCAGTCGAGCAGGTGCCACCTCTTTGTTTCTCTTGGCAAAGGTTTTCAAGCAGCTCTGCAAGGAATTGAGTACTGATTGTCAAATAGACATGTTCAAAGACTTACAAGAACCATTTCCTCAAGCTTTTGAATAATCTCGACCCGTGACTGCTGGAGCTCTATCTGAGCTGTGTACTGTGGGACAAACATTGATTATACCCACCAAGATATAAAAAGCAAATGTACTTGTGCTTCCAGAGCATCACACAAGGCCACCACAGAAGCAACGGATGGGAGAGTACTTCCAGGTACAGGATGGCTGACATCAGCGCCTTTGGGCAAACTTGTCAGTTGCTTTTGTGACACAGAATATGCTATACAGCAGTGACTGACCTAGAACCATGGTTGGAACACTTTTGAAGAATTCCATAGACATGTCGCTAGGTACAAACGAGCAACGAAATAGCTTTGCATTGATTCTACATTAGTTTCAGCATTCATAGCAGTGAGATTGACAGTCGGGATACTTGAGAATGAGGTTGTTGTGATACTGATTCACTTTATGCTTGATAACAGACCTTGACAGCTTCCTGCTCCAGCACTGGCAAAGGTGAGTACAGATAGGAAAAAGCATTGAAGGAACAATACTTATAACACATTATGTTGCGACCCCAACCATCACATTGCCGAAATGCTTCACAGCTGTATATAGCTCCGCTGCATTGACACAACGAGAGAAGGAACCCTATTTGACTTGCCCCTGCGGCACTATTGTATTGTTGAGGGTTCTAATAATAGACCGGAGGATTTTCTGAAATTGCTGGTTTTTTTGAGTCAGTCACAAATAATCCGAGAACTCAGCAAGGACACACTCATCACTGGGAAATCATGAGTATTTCCTCTCAAGGCGGAATGAAGGTCACATACCTAGAGCACGTATGGCTATTGCCAACTCAGTGCAGAAAGTTTGCACAAAGTGGCGGTTGTGCTCGCAAATCCGAGAGAAATCCACAACACACCAGGACTTGACGACAGCGGGTGAATGTAAGTTGGAATAGCAGCGACAGACCCGATACTCACATGCTGCAACTTTGTGTTATTACCACCAAATATCATGGTCGGCCGCGGGAGCAGTCGACCTTGTACTGTCTTTGGTCTAGGTTGGATGCGGATACCTGCACTCTCAATAAACTCTGACTTCACATGACCAAGCTGCCTCCAGCCATCTTGAATGGTGCATAGACGTTTAGCTGGGTTTGCCGGTATGAAAGTCAGTATCTCGCACAAAATTTCCGGGAACGCTTGATTCTGATTGGAACATTGTGAGCTTTGACAGTCCAGAGTATTGAGATGTCCACGCACGGGGAATAGCTGTTCAACGGTTCCCAGACACAAAAGTGGAATGACAACGCCTTGAGCAAAACTAACACTGAGCTCTCCTGGTCGAATTGACTTATTGTGTATCGATTGGAAGTGTTGCTGTTGTAAAGAATAAGAGCAGAAGCAACGAATGTCAGACATGATACCTACGGCAACAGTTTGCCCTTCCTTGTTGTCAAAGGACATAGTACCACAGTTGGCAACTAGACCTCGTGGGTTACGGGGTTGACTCTAGTTTCATTATTTTTCAGGTAAAAAATTGCTAAATAAATTTTATGTTTTTTTATCATATTTCCAGCATAAATATTGTATGTTTCATGTAGTGAGACATATTGAACATGTTCAGAGACTCGAGAGCTGGTTCTGCAGCCCGTACATCCCTGGTAATAAGTGCTCGTATCACACTAAGCAGATGGTGAGGCATCTCAATCAAAGGATCGCAATAGTCTGTACCTCATTTCAACTCTCTTGACAAAAGTCACTCAAATTCGGACAATCTTGGGTGGCCGATTGCTATCGCCAGACTTTGCGTCCAAAGGAACGTCCTTCTGAGATGAAAGTCAGTGTCAGTCAAGATGGAGCTTGTCTGAAGGGTAGTGATCTGATACTGACACCATGAAAACAAATTCTTGCGTCCATTGAATACTGGCAGCGGATGAAAAGAAAAGATTTGATACTAGTTGAAAGAGTCCTACCTTTGACGTGGTGAAATGCTCTGGGAGCAATTTCAGTTTGCAGGCACATGACAAGCTTGGTAGCCTTCATGACACTCATTCTGATAGGCTTGCCGGGTGGCGTAGACCATGTTGCCTTCGCGTATGTGTAGCAGAGAGCGAAAGATAAGTCTTGAATTCTAAAAGCCCATGGTCACTTGTTGTCCAGCAAGAAAACAGGACTAAACCTACTTTTTCTGACTTCGGGCGAACACATCATCTCGGATGATGATATAGTGTGCAGAACAGGTAGCTGCGACAGGTTGGCCGACGAATTGAGCTCAAAACTCAAGATACTCACTTCCTTTGATGGCCGCATGACTTTGCAGGTAAAAATCGTCAAACAAAGGACTGGTCACACCGCGTGTGGTAACAAAGCCTGCTTTGAGGTTGCCAGTCCGATCCATAACTCTGTAAATGAATGCAAGTCTCAGCATTTGTGCCAATCATCACAATACTGGAAACTGATGTGTTGTCCTTAGCGAAGAAGATTATGTAGTGGTGTTTGCCCACTACTAGGAATGTAACCTTCGGTTTCCGGACATTGACAAGATTTCGCTCAGTCCAAACCTTGTCGATCGCTGCTTGTAGCTGTTGTACTTCGTCTTGCCCAATGATCTTGCCTAGGGTTTGAAGGTCCGGTCTGGTCCGGTCTTTGACTCTCTGAGTTCCCGGACTGGACCTAGACCGGTCTGCTAAATTCATGAATTTTGTGAGACTTAGGACCGAGACCGGTCCCAATTATGGACTGGCTAGTGTACCGGTCTTTAACCGGTCTCTAACCGGTTAGGATTGCAATCTACCTAAGCAAAATGAGATACCTGAGCAAGATTCAAACTCACAGCATGACATGCTCACATAGCGCACGAGTCCACTTAGCCACAGAGCTTCTCTCTATCTCATGAGAGACACTCAACATCCTGTGCCTCCAGCCAAGCATCACAAAAAAAAGTAAGTTTACAATAAAAGTAAGTTTGCCATTTAAAATACAAAATATAAGAATCTAAGGTACAACCGGAAAAAGACAAGGTCCACATTCCCAGTGTGTCTCCCGGTCCTTCCACCACTGCTCCTTTTCCTCCTCGCTTGCATGGAGAAAGAATTTCTCTTCAGTCTTGAATTTATTAGCAACCCATCGGAACAACCCGCCCGCAGTGTACTGAGTAATCGAATAGTGTTTCTCACCCGGCTGGATAGGGCAGTTGGAGTGCACAACAAGAGCAGAGGGGATGTATAGAGGGCAGCCGGATGCAAACTCAACAATGAGTTTCAGATCCCAACAGACCAGCTGTCCCCCGCGTCGATGGTCAAATGGCCCAAAGCACGTAATGTTGCACCAGCCGTCAGGCTTGTTGGCACTATCGGCGTGGGGCAGGCTGACCGTCTGAGGGCCCACATTTACCGTCGTACAGGAATATACACTGTTGTCGAAGTTCCGGCACAGGCGAGGGTTTGACTCATGAAGGAGCTCTTGATTCTTCCGGTATTCTTCATACATTGCAGGGTTGTATGTTGCAAAGAGGGCTGTGTAAATATTTAATACATTAAATGAATGGTAGTGGTAAACCTAACTCACAGTTGACATACCCAGACAATTGCCGCATGGCGGAGCTCTGGATGAGGCTCTCCATGAAGCGGCGGGCGTGTTAGGACCGTGCCCCAAGCCAAGCCTAGTAATGAAAGACCGGGTGTAATACTCAGTATGCACTGCACAAGCGGTGCTCCGAGCCTGTGAGAAGATAAGCATAGAAGTCTTCAAAAACAAGAAAAGAATTAAGAGTTTTACCTGAAGTGTATTGGCACGTACTTCCACACCTGTACCCCTATGAATCCCCGTCAAGCGGTGATCTGGCTATCATTCGGTTGTGGTGAGAGATACAGGGGGCCCAGTCTTAAGGAGCATTGGATATCCGGAGCAGGCTTCCTGCGTTCAGCAGGCTGGTTTCTTGAGTCGAGCCTTGAATCCGGGGGTCCGCTTAAGGGCGTACCCAAGTAGATAAGAGGAGCTCGGATGTCCACTTAGCACTGCATGAAATATACAACTTTTACGCCAGAAATATGATAAAAAAATGTAAAATTTATGTAGCATTTTTTCACCTGAAAAATAATAAAAATATCATAAAGAAAGGTGAAAATATGCTAATTATATTTGAATATACGAAAGTATAGTATATATTTAGCATATTTTTACTCAATTTTATTATATTTTTATCAATTTTGAAGTGAAAAAATGCTGAAAAAATTTTACATTTTTTTATCATATTTTTGGTGTAAAAATTGTATGTTTCATGCAGTGTAGGACAGTTCGAGTTTGAGAAAAGACAAGTCCGCTGGATATAGCGGAGGTCCGACTTGCGAGGCAAACCAAAGGAAAGATGAAGAGAGGCTAGGTTGGGTATCCTAGTTGATATTTGAACTGAAGAACTAAGAGTTAAGTACAACGGCTTGAATACTGAAGGTAGGTAAGAGTCCAGATAAGGAGTAACGCATGGTATGGGTAATGGGCATAATCCTAAAGACAATAAGAACAATAAAGACAATAAGCAACACCATGTGGAATGGGCAAAGGGGTAGACGAGCTCATGTGGAGGTCCGAGTCATGCTGAGTAACAGATTGGTGAGCAGTCACATGACTTGATGAGTAATGCAGAGGTCCGGTCTAAGAGAAATGTGACGTATGGAGGTCAGTATGCGGTCCGGTCATGTGTGTCATGACGCATGGATATGACAGGGCGGAGGCACTGAGTCGATGATTACCCGGTTTCTAAACAAAGAATGTTTTCAGAAAAAGTAAACAATAATTAGATATGGTAAACTTATCTTTTTGCCTTCCCCATACGAAACACCAATGGCCAGTGCGGGAAAGGGCCCGCACTTGTGCTTCTTCTCCTTCTTGGAGAAGTGGACGAGAGGGGCCCCCTCCTCAATGGTCTGAACGAGAGGGGCCTCCACTCCACGCTCCCACTCAGCGGCATCCACTGGTTTTGTCCCCACCGGGATTATTATCCGCTGGTGACAATTGACGACAGGAGTGGCCACTTTGCCGTTATGGGGCAGATAATGAAACCCGCGCGTGTGCTGCAGGGTTTCCGCATTGTCATTGCAGAAGGCTGGATCGAGAAGCGTTCTTCCCGCTGAGAATGACCCCAAAGGCATTGGGGTACTTTGTCGGAAGACCATATGCAGCGCGGGTGTGATCCTGATTGGTAGATTATGAGCAATAGTCTGGACTGCAACATGAGAGCCAACAACTCACAACTACAGTGACAGGCCTGCCATCCTTTTCAAACTTGTACTGACCGCCCCGCGGTACAATTCCCCTTATCGTCTTCATCCGGTTTCCAAAGTACTCCTCTATATGAATCAGCAGGCCACAAAGGAATTCCTCGAGGTTCTTAAATTTCTGGTCTCCTTCATGAGAAGGAAGGTGCCAAATATCACAAATGTGCAAGAACTCGAGGGCGAGATCCAGTACAAGACTGCTTCAATACATGGCGGTTGTAGAAGTATTGATGTTCACAAGCATAGCGCCCACGGTAGGCCGGACAGATCTGCGAGTTGCGTCAGTATGCATCATTCAAAAAAAGTTGAAGAGCAGTCTCACTGAAAGAATCCACCCCAAAGTTCCAAGTCACCTCCAATAGGTTTGCTTCCGGCTTCACTGAAAAAAGAGCAAGCATTGTTTGGGTAATTTCTGGACAGAGGAGGCAATGAGTGAACGTTAATGGAAGCGGTGGCATAATGTGACTTACTAATTTGTAGCTTGCTTGATCAGGAGTTACAAAAGGTTAGTTGCTGTAGCGCTTTTGGGTGTTATCCGCTTTGTGGTCATTAAGGCCTGTGTATCACTATCGTTATATCAAGATTTTTTTGAAATGCAGCAGAGCGGTTGAAAGACCTACCTGGGGCGGATCTTCTTTCCACCTGTTTGCGAGAGTGTCACTTTCATGACACCGCACATTGTCTCATCTACTGTAGAATATCATTCAATTCATTGCATACTGTGACCTGTGACCGGACCGACGAACTTTTCGATTTGTCGGGTCCTGACAGAGGTTGTGACCGACCTGAAATTTCGTCGTCCGGCCCGAAGTATGTACCTAGATGTACTCCAGATGTACTGATCACGTCTAATATACATGCGTGATCCACGAGGCTGATACTCCCCTCTCTCCAATCATGAGCAAGCTTGATTTACCAGCCGAAATAGAGGGTAGTCTACTACCTTTGTCAATGACACCCGTTGCAAAACTTTCTGCATTGTCCTTCCCACCCAGCCAAAATCCCAACCTCTCGTCATTCATCCCACCATCATTATCCGATTGTCCTCCGACCGCTACCATCGAACAGCTCCTCCACCATCCTATGCCTCCTGTAGCAATGGTCAAAGACCTTCGTACTCTTTTCACCAATCTTGGATGCATCGCAAGCTCCATCGTTGTTCCACGTCCAGGGAGAAAGGAGGATCCTTTGCGCTTTGCGCCATGGGCACTCACGTACTGGCTTTGTCTCAATGTGGTTCGTCAAGCCAAGAAGGAATGGGACAAGGCAGAACAGCATCTAGAAAAGCTGAGCCATCAGCTAAGCTCGAGGCAGACTGAGGAGTCAAAGACGCTTTTAGACCGTATCTATGATGTGCTGCAGATGCTACCATGGAACGGTACTATTGCGGGCTTCACAGTCCATCTCCAGATCGTGTACATGGCGACATACCTATCAACCAAGTGGTTATCTAGCGAGCACCAGGAGCAAATGCTTTCCCTTCCTTCCCATGATCTCGTCGCTGCTGGACACCGTCAATTCATCCTTATCGAGGGTACCATGTTTGTTTAGAAGCTGAAGAATGCATGCAAGCATCAAGCCGACTATACCCAGTCTACTGGCCACAAGTGGGTCCGCAAACGTGGAGAAGAGTTTGCGAGCCACGCCCGGAAGCAGCTCGGCACCATTGCGCACACGAACAAGGACCATTGGGTCGCAATTGTCATCGACTTTGTGGAGTGTACTGTGTACTTTGGGGACTCGTTAGGGTGTGATATCGCCACAAGTATCCAAAGAAGCATTGAATGGTGGACTTACTTTCATATTGGAATTCACTTCCACTTCCAAAGTCTTCCGATCTCGCACCAGGCAGATGGATTCTCGTGCGGACTTCTTGCATGGAATGCGCTGTGTGCCTTCTTCCTTGCAGACCATATGCTGATCCCAATCACAACACGTCGCATTCTTGATGAGCGATTGAAGGTGTTCCTTCGGATCATTGATCGCCATAATGAACAGGTGTGTCAGAACTGAGTTCGACTCACAACGGGAATCATGGCTGATATGTATTGTTAGTCCTACAATACCTCTTTGCCTGTCAGTCAAGTGCATGAAGACGAGTGCAAAGATGAGCCTACTGTGCCTATGTCACCACAAACATCATCATCACCAGAGACCATGTTCATGGATGCGATGTCCTTGCCTCCTGTGACGCCGAGTCCATCAGTCCGAGTACTCGAAGAAAACCCATCACTCACTTGTTCGGGGACCCCATCTGTACCGGTCTTACCTCTCATACCAAAGACGCCTCCACAAACTTCCAAGCGCAAGGTTGGTACATATAAAAGTCCACCTAAAAGTCCAGAGGAAAAGAAGCGGTCCAAGCAAAGCAGGAGCTCGACGACGCATCAGGCTCTTGCCGGTGGTGCAAGACTGGATAGTGTCCTTCAATTTTTCAAGCCCACAACACATGATCGTCATCTTGCAGACCTAGCATGAGAGGCAGAGCGGGATAGGCGTGTAAAAGAGATAGTGCGAGAAAGAGAGGAGAAACACACTGCAATGAAGACACAGGAGAGGAGAGAACAGGCGGCCGAATGAAAGCGAAAATCACGCCAAAAGATCAAGGCCAATATGATTGCTAATGGAAACCTCGAAGCTGATGGATCTAAGAAGACAAAGGTTAGCAATATTTCGATAACAGCAACCATCTAGATGCTTACAGTTTACATAGCCTACGGCTATCGAACTTTGTGGATCTCCGACACCTCCAGAGCTGGCCTTCACGACGGTTGCAGAGCATACTCGTCCTGCTCGTACTATTGCAGCCAAACAGCGCAAGAAAGCAGTAGCCACACGAGGACCTGGTTGACCACAAACGAAGGTCGTTTGCTCAGCTAAATACCATTACTGGCTAAATTCCCTCACCTGGAACACAATTCGTCTTGCGGCACTTGATGCCGGCTGGGAAATGAAGCCAACGGCAATCTGTAGAGCATTGGTTAGAGGTAATGCCTTCATATTCAAGGGAATCGCACCGACCACTGTTCGAGGATGGATTGACTACAGTGGTTCACGACCTCAGTGGAAGAAATCGACACTCCGCCGCTGTTCTATCGTGACGGGACACGACAAGGGGGGACAGAGAAGTGTCTTTGTGAGTGCCAGTGGTACTTTCTGGGCGTGTACCATTGTATTCATTCTTGTACAGAAGGATCATCCTGAGGTGGCCGAGATCCTTAGAACTCGGCTTGCTAAGCTGAGGAACGCATCAGCACCAATCACCGTTGTGACTGTACGTGGTCCCATGGTGGCGACAGTCCTGGAAGCCAAACCCAAGATCTTTCAGAAGGTTTTCGGTGATGGGTCCCGATTCAAAGCATCAGACACATTTGTCCGTGGATGGCTGAAGGATGCGATGCAGTGGTCCCGTCGAAAGGCAACCCGTGCTGCTCACAAGTTGCCAGCAGACTGGGAAGAGCGCTGCACGCAGTCATTCTTTTGGAAAGCATACTAGATAAAGATGGAGGACATACCTGCAGCCCTGTTTGTGAACTCAGACCAGACACAGGTTGTTTATGCACCCGGTGATAAGATGACCTGGGCGGAGATTGGAGCCAAGCAGGTTAGCCTTATAGGTGGTGACGAGAAGCGGGCTTTCACCTTGATGGTTTTGGTAGCGGCAGACGGGTCACTCCTGCCCTTCCAGGCAATCTACATGGGAAAAACATCAGAGTCGTGTCCAAATAGTACATCGCCATACTACGCAGAAGCAACCAAAGCCGGTTTTATCTTTAGTGCATCGAAAACCAAGACCTACTGGTCCAATCAAGCAAAGATGCGTGAGTTTGTCGAGCAAATTCTTGCACCATACTTTTTGGAGAAGAAAAAGTGCCTAGGCTTACCTGAAATTCAGTGTTCCATGTAGACCATTGACGTCTGGTCCGTTCATTGTTCCAAGGAGTTTCGTCTGTATATGAGGAATCAGCATCCCACAATCATTCTGGACTTCGTCTCCGGTGGTTGTACAGGTGTAGATCAGCCCTGCGATGTTGGGATCCAGTGACCATTGAAGCTATCATTGAAAAGATCGTACCAAGAAGACATTGTCCAGATCTGTTTGCAACAGATCCGAGACGGAGATGAAATCGTTCAGATTCCTAGTAATATCGGAGCACTTCGAGACCGAAGTGTGCAATGAAAATGGCGATGCACCGATGCAAGGAATCTGGAGATCTGGGTGCGTTCGACGGCCATATAACCTGAACTTCTGGAAGTATAATGAAAACAAGTCAGACAATGAAGAAGTGTAGTTTTTACCATATTGGAGCCTCTTGGTAAATTCAAATATATTTAGCATATTTTCATCTTTTTTTATAATTTTATTATTATTTTTGAAATGAAAAAATGCTAAATAAATTTTACATTTTTTAATCATCTTTCCAGTGTAAATATTGTATATTTCATGCAGTGTTTCAAGTTTGAGCAGTATTAGTATTCCCAAAAATGATGCATAGCTCGTACCATCTACATTGTTTCTATATGATATTTGGCAGCGTCGCAAACACCTACCTTGATGAAAGAGATATGATATGTATTATGGTTACTGGTACGATCTTCTACTACTGTCGGTGTATAATTTCTGATAGTTGGCCAACACTAGGTAGTGGCAAGTCATTTGTGTTCTATCTCTCTATACTTTGCTCTTCTGCAACCATGGTGATGATGTCACCACTGCTTGTCTTGATTAAGGACCAACTTGCACAGCTTGCAAGCCTAGGACTTGGTGGTACATAGTTTTCTCATCTCTCATAGACTTTTTTCTTAATGCAAAGCACTATTCGTGACAGTACAACTAACCAGCTTGACTTCTATGAAAAATTGGAACCATATTATGCATGATCTCAGTCAAGATACACAAACATATTTACGCCAGAAATATGATAAAAAAATGAAAAATTTATTTTACATTTTTTTACTTCAAAATTAATAAAAAATATTATATAATTGAGTAAAAATATGCTAAACATATACTATACTTGAGTAGATTCAAGTATATTTAGCATATTTTCACATTCTTTTATGATATTTCCATTATTTTTCAGGTGAAAAAATGCTAAATAAATTTTACATTTTTTTATTATATTTCTGGTGTGAATATTGTATGTTTCATGCAGTGCAAGTGGCTTTAGGAAATTACAACACTGGAAGCTCTGCAATCAAGCTCTTCTACATAACAGTACAGCTCGAATACGACTCTTTACTTTCAGCTCATTGAACATGGTCTATCATAGGCATTAGAAGAGGATCGAGACAGGTATAGAATCATTTTACTCAATTTCTATCGCACGAGGAGTATCTAGGAATATCAGTTTCCAAATCTGTGCTTGGAATATGTGTATGGTCAATGGGAGAGTCATGGCGATCAGAATCAAATGTAGGACATACATGATGAATGATCATGATGAACATGCTCGGGAGTTGTTGGACAAAGAGGCAGTCTTTATTTTTTTTTTGAACCCTGAGATTCAGAGGATTCGTAACTATACTATTGACTTGACCCTCACTCAGTTCACAGTGCCAGATCGAACCTCGGATGATCTGAAATCTGAATGACTCCTTGAGATCTCTAATGAGGGCATCTCCGATAAGCTAATACAAGGGCTGGTTTGAACTAGGACAAAGTTAAATAAGCACAAATCAAATGTAGGAGGTACATGCTTATGTCACAGAATGTAACGTAACACCTTACCCAAATTGAGGATAATAATTTGGTGAATTTGGGAATCTATCAAGAGTTGCCAGGTGCTTGGAGTGCTCGGAAATAGAGGATTTCTGGGGTGGACACTGCATGAAACATAAGATATTTACGTTAGAAATATGGTGAAAAAATGTAAAATTTATTTATCATTTTTTTCACTCTAAAATTAATGAAAATATCATAAAATTGAGTAGAAATATGTTAAACATATGCTATACTTTAGTATATTCAAGTATATCTAGCATATTCTCACCTCTTTTTATGATATTTTCATTATTTTTCAGAGGAAAAAATGCTAAATAAATTTTATATTTTTTTATCATATTTTCCACGTAAGTATTGTATGTTTCATGCAGTGGGAGATGCATTGGTAAGTGTTTGCCTCCGAGGGCGGGTTTGAACCAGGACAAATCCAATGTATGACATACATGCTCATGTCACAGTACGTAACTTATTGTCTTACCCAAATTGAGGATAAGAATTTAGTGAATTCGGGATTCTGTTGAGAGTCGCTAAGCACTTGGAAACAGGGAACTTCTGAGACGGTAATGTATCCGGGGAAAGTAGGGTAAGTGTTTGTGATCAAGGATGTATTTGAACCAGGAAAAACCAAATGTAGGACATACATGCTCATGTCACAGGATGTAATATAGTGCCTTACTCAAATTAAGAATAATAATTCAGTGAATTTGGGAATCTATCGAGAGTCACCAGATGCTTGGAGTTTGGAAACAGGGGACTTCTAGGATGAAGATGTAACCAGGGAAAGTAGGGTAAGTATTTGAGCGATTAGAATCAAATATAGGACATGCATGAAATCACTCCCTCCAGATGGAACCGATTGGCCATCCATGTTATCGAGATCCACAAACAAGCTGAAAAGGTGTGTAATGAGTATGCAGCTTGGACTTTGAGAGCGGTGACATACATCTGCATCTATACATACGCTCAAGTCAGCATTCAAATTTGAGTGGCATTACAGACAAGTAGAACATGCACAATACATAGGAGTTGGGATTTTGACCAAGCGCATCGCACGTGAGTAGCTGTGACACTACATGTATCTGGCATTTGTGATCAGTAGAATACTCTGGTAGTGCAAGAGAATTGACGAACGTGAACTGTTCGATCACCTGTTTCATGAGATTGCTAGAAAGAACTACATCAGACCAGTGCAAGCTTTGGTGAGGTACAAACACAAACCTGTTGCCATTGAAAGCTGATTTATATATGTTGGCACAGAGTATGGTGTAGTGACCGGGAACAGATGCTGGACTGATTTCCTATCCAGTTACAGTTTCAACAGAGCATCTCTTACTTTCTTTGAATTCTATCTGCGACTGGAGATAGAAATCATCGCAAAGCATTGCATGAAACATACTGTAGTATTT
This sequence comes from Strobilurus luchuensis, assembly GCA_019915105.1. Lineage (NCBI taxonomy): Eukaryota > Fungi > Basidiomycota > Agaricomycetes > Agaricales > Physalacriaceae > Strobilurus > Strobilurus luchuensis. The sequence continues at coordinate 154,567 of JAHLMJ010000021.1, read as the reverse complement.
CAACCGTATCTTTTAGTCACAGGTCACAGACCTCTTTGAAATGAAGATCTGAGCACTTTGTCCCAGGTCACAGACAAAAAATTGAGGTACACAAGGCTTAAAAAGGAAATTTTTCTCCGCCCATCTGATGGCGGGCATCCAAATAAGGCAATTGCCGCTTGATTTGTAAGAAATGAAGATATGTCCCGGTGAAGATGAGAGGTCACAAGTCACACCCCATGAAGATACAGTCGAAATACTACAGTACAATATGGTTAAAAAATGTAAAATTCTTTTAGCATTTTTTCATCTGAAAAATAATAAAAATATCATGAAAAAAGGTGAAAATATGCTAAAAATATCTAAATATAGTAAAGTATAGTATCTATTTAGCATATTTTTACTTAGTTTTATAATACTTTCATCAATTTTGAAGTGAAAAAATGCTAAATAAATTTTACATTTTTTATCATATTTCTGGCGTAAATATTGTATGTTTCATGCAGTGAAGAGGTCCACACAAATCTGTGAATTATTTGCAACATGTCCTGGGAGGGGAGTCACTGTATGTACCCTGTTCCACGACAAATCTGGACTGACAGTTCCGTGAGCCATTCTTGTTTTCTTTTCTGTTGGGAATGAAGCGAATGTGATGCCGCTTTGTGACCACAATGAACATGACCAAGGGAGGTCTCAGATTTCTGGACTGGTAGAAGGCCTTGACAGCATCTGTAAGGACAACACTGATGATATGAGCACAGAGGAATAAAGTAACAGCTTTTACTGTACAGTTTCTTGTCCACTTCCTCATGCAACACCTGATCGAACTCTCCCTCTGACACGCCATCACGATAAAAAATCAGTCGAGCAGGTGCCACCTCTTTGTTTCTCTTGGCAAAGGTTTTCAAGCAGCTCTGCAAGGAATTGAGTACTGATTGTCAAATAGACATGTTCAAAGACTTACAAGAACCATTTCCTCAAGCTTTTGAATAATCTCGACCCGTGACTGCTGGAGCTCTATCTGAGCTGTGTACTGTGGGACAAACATTGATTATACCCACCAAGATATAAAAAGCAAATGTACTTGTGCTTCCAGAGCATCACACAAGGCCACCACAGAAGCAACGGATGGGAGAGTACTTCCAGGTACAGGATGGCTGACATCAGCGCCTTTTGGCAAACTTGTCAGTTGCTTTTGTGACACAGAATATGCTATACAGCAGTGACTGACCTAGAACCATGGTTGGAACACTTTTGAAGAATTCCATAGACATGTCGCTAGGTACAAACGAGCAACGAAATAGCTTTGCATTGATTCTACATTAGTTTCAGCATTCATAGCAGTGAGATTGACAGTCGGGATACTTGAGAATGAGGTTGTTGTGATACTGATTCACTTTATGCTTGATAACAGACCTTGACAGCTTCCTGCTCCAGCACTGGCAAAGGTGAGTACAGATAGGAAAAAGCATTGAAGGAACAATACTTATAACACATTATGTTGCGACCCCAACCATCACATTGCCGAAATGCTTCACAGCTGTATATAGCTCCGCTGCATTGACACAACGAGAGAAGGAACCCTATTTGACTTGCCCCTGCGGCACTATTGTATTGTTGAGGGTTCTAATAATAGACCGGAGGATTTTCTGAAATTGCTGGTTTTTTTGAGTCAGTCACAAATAATCCGAGAACTCAGCAAGGACACACTCATCACTGGGAAATCATGAGTATTTCCTCTCAAGGCGGAATGAAGGTCACATACCTAGAGCACGTATGGCTATTGCCAACTCAGTGCAGAAAGTTTGCACAAAGTGGCGGTTGTGCTCGCAAATCCGAGAGAAATCCACAACACACCAGGACTTGACGACAGCGGGTGAATGTAAGTTGGAATAGCAGCGACAGACCCGATACTCACATGCTGCAACTTTGTGTTATTACCACCAAATATCATGGTCGGCCGCGGGAGCAGTCGACCTTGTACTGTCTTTGGTCTAGGTTGGATGCGGATACCTGCACTCTCAATAAACTCTGACTTCACATGACCAAGCTGCCTCCAGCCATCTTGAATGGTGCATAGACGTTTAGCTGGGTTTGCCGGTATGAAAGTCAGTATCTCGCACAAAATTTCCGGGAACGCTTGATTCTGATTGGAACATTGTGAGCTTTGACAGTCCAGAGTATTGAGATGTCCACGCACGGGGAATAGCTGTTCAACGGTTCCCAGACACAAAAGTGGAATGACAACGCCTTGAGCAAAACTAACACTGAGCTCTCCTGGTCGAATTGACTTATTGTGTATCGATTGGAAGTGTTGCTGTTGTAAAGAATAAGAGCAGAAGCAACGAATGTCAGACATGATACCTACGGCAACAGTTTGCCCTTCCTTGTTGTCAAAGGACATAGTACCACAGTTGGCAACTAGACCTCGTGGGTTACGGGGTTGACTCTAGTTTCATTATTTTTCAGGTAAAAAATTGCTAAATAAATTTTATGTTTTTTTATCATATTTCCAGCATAAATATTGTATGTTTCATGTAGTGAGACATATTGAACATGTTCAGAGACTCGAGAGCTGGTTCTGCAGCCCGTACATCCCTGGTAATAAGTGCTCGTATCACACTAAGCAGATGGTGAGGCATCTCAATCAAAGGATCGCAATAGTCTGTACCTCATTTCAACTCTCTTGACAAAAGTCACTCAAATTCGGACAATCTTGGGTGGCCGATTGCTATCGCCAGACTTTGCGTCCAAAGGAACGTCCTTCTGAGATGAAAGTCAGTGTCAGTCAAGATGGAGCTTGTCTGAAGGGTAGTGATCTGATACTGACACCATGAAAACAAATTCTTGCGTCCATTGAATACTGGCAGCGGATGAAAAGAAAAGATTTGATACTAGTTGAAAGAGTCCTACCTTTGACGTGGTGAAATGCTCTGGGAGCAATTTCAGTTTGCAGGCACATGACAAGCTTGGTAGCCTTCATGACACTCATTCTGATAGGCTTGCCGGGTGGCGTAGACCATGTTGCCTTCGCGTATGTGTAGCAGAGAGCGAAAGATAAGTCTTGAATTCTAAAAGCCCATGGTCACTTGTTGTCCAGCAAGAAAACAGGACTAAACCTACTTTTTCTGACTTCGGGCGAACACATCATCTCGGATGATGATATAGTGTGCAGAACAGGTAGCTGCGACAGGTTGGCCGACGAATTGAGCTCAAAACTCAAGATACTCACTTCCTTTGATGGCCGCATGACTTTGCAGGTAAAAATCGTCAAACAAAGGACTGGTCACACCGCGTGTGGTAACAAAGCCTGCTTTGAGGTTGCCAGTCCGATCCATAACTCTGTGAATGAATGCAAGTCTCAGCATTTGTGCCAATCATCACAATACTGGAAACTGATGTGTTGTCCTTAGCGAAGAAGATTATGTAGTGGTGTTTGCCCACTACTAGGAATGTAACCTTCGGTTTCCGGACATTGACAAGATTTCGCTCAGTCCAAACCTTGTCGATCGCTGCTTGTAGCTGTTGTACTTCGTCTTGCCCAATGATCTTGCCTAGGGTTTGAAGGTCCGGTCTGGTCCGGTCTTTGACTCTCTGAGTTCCCGGACTGGACCTAGACCGGTCTGCTAAATTCATGAATTTTGTGAGACTTAGGACCGAGACCGGTCCCAATTATGGACTGGCTAGTGTACCGGTCTTTAACCGGTCTCTAACCGGTTAGGATTGCAATCTACCTAAGCAAAATGAGATACCTGAGCAAGATTCAAACTCACAGCATGACATGCTCACATAGCGCACGAGTCCACTTAGCCACAGAGCTTCTCTCTATCTCATGAGAGACACTCAACATCCTGTGCCTCCAGCCAAGCATCACAAAAAAAAGTAAGTTTACAATAAAAGTAAGTTTGCCATTTAAAATACAAAATATAAGAATCTAAGGTACAACCGGAAAAAGACAAGGTCCACATTCCCAGTGTGTCTCCCGGTCCTTCCACCACTGCTCCTTTTCCTCCTCGCTTGCATGGAGAAAGAATTTCTCTTCAGTCTTGAATTTATTAGCAACCCATCGGAACAACCCGCCCGCAGTGTACTGAGTAATCGAATAGTGTTTCTCACCCGGCTGGATAGGGCAGTTGGAGTGCACAACAAGAGCAGAGGGGATGTATAGAGGGCAGCCGGATGCAAACTCAACAATGAGTTTCAGATCCCAACAGACCAGCTGTCCCCCGCGTCGATGGTCAAATGGCCCAAAGCACGTAATGTTGCACCAGCCGTCAGGCTTGTTGGCACTATCGGCGTGGGGCAGGCTGACCGTCTGAGGGCCCACATTTACCGTCGTACAGGAATATACACTGTTGTCGAAGTTCCGGCACAGGCGAGGGTTTGACTCATGAAGGAGCTCTTGATTCTTCCGGTATTCTTCATACATTGCAGGGTTGTATGTTGCAAAGAGGGCTGTGTAAATATTTAATACATTAAATGAATGGTAGTGGTAAACCTAACTCACAGTTGACATACCCAGACAATTGCCGCATGGCGGAGCTCTGGATGAGGCTCTCCATGAAGCGGCGGGCGTGTTAGGACCGTGCCCCAAGCCAAGCCTAGTAATGAAAGACCGGGTGTAATACTCAGTATGCACTGCACAAGCGGTGCTCCGAGCCTGTGAGAAGATAAGCATAGAAGTCTTCAAAAACAAGAAAAGAATTAAGAGTTTTACCTGAAGTGTATTGGCACGTACTTCCACACCTGTACCCCTATGAATCCCCGTCAAGCGGTGATCTGGCTATCATTCGGTTGTGGTGAGAGATACAGGGGGCCCAGTCTTAAGGAGCATTGGATATCCGGAGCAGGCTTCCTGCGTTCAGCAGGCTGGTTTCTTGAGTCGAGCCTTGAATCCGGGGGTCCGCTTAAGGGCGTACCCAAGTAGATAAGAGGAGCTCGGATGTCCACTTAGCACTGCATGAAATATACAACTTTTACGCCAGAAATATGATAAAAAAATGTAAAATTTATGTAGCATTTTTTCACCTGAAAAATAATAAAAATATCATAAAGAAAGGTGAAAATATGCTAATTATATTTGAATATACAAAAGTATAGTATATATTTAGCATATTTTTACTCAATTTTATTATATTTTTATCAATTTTGAAGTGAAAAAATGCTGAAAAAATTTTACATTTTTTTATCATATTTTTGGTGTAAAAATTGTATGTTTCATGCAGTGTAGGACAGTTCGAGTTTGAGAAAAGACAAGTCCGCTGGATATAGCGGAGGTCCGACTTGCGAGGCAAACCAAAGGAAAGATGAAGAGAGGCTAGGTTGGGTATCCTAGTTGATATTTGAACTGAAGAACTAAGAGTTAAGTACAACGGCTTGAATACTGAAGGTAGGTAAGAGTCCAGATAAGGAGTAACGCATGGTATGGGTAATGGGCATAATCCTAAAGACAATAAGAACAATAAAGACAATAAGCAACACCATGTGGAATGGGCAAAGGGGTAGACGAGCTCATGTGGAGGTCCGAGTCATGCTGAGTAACAGATTGGTGAGCAGTCACATGACTTGATGAGTAATGCAGAGGTCCGGTCTAAGAGAAATGTGACGTATGGAGGTCAGTATGCGGTCCGGTCATGTGTGTCATGACGCATGGATATGACAGGGCGGAGGCACTGAGTCGATGATTACCCGGTTTCTAAACAAAGAATGTTTTCAGAAAAAGTAAACAATAATTAGATATGGTAAACTTATCTTTTTGCCTTCCCCATACGAAACACCAATGGCCAGTGCGGGAAAGGGCCCGCACTTGTGCTTCTTCTCCTTCTTGGAGAAGTGGACGAGAGGGGCCCCCTCCTCAATGGTCTGAACGAGAGGGGCCTCCACTCCACGCTCCCACTCAGCGGCATCCACTGGTTTTGTCCCCACCGGGATTATTATCCGCTGGTGACAATTGACGACAGGAGTGGCCACTTTGCCGTTATGGGGCAGATAATGAAACCCGCGCGTGTGCTGCAGGGTTTCCGCATTGTCATTGCAGAAGGCTGGATCGAGAAGCGTTCTTCCCGCTGAGAATGACCCCAAAGGCATTGGGGTACTTTGTCGGAAGACCATATGCAGCGCGGGTGTGATCCTGATTGGTAGATTATGAGCAATAGTCTGGACTGCAACATGAGAGCCAACAACTCACAACTACAGTGACAGGCCTGCCATCCTTTTCAAACTTGTACTGACCGCCCCGCGGTACAATTCCCCTTATCGTCTTCATCCGGTTTCCAAAGTACTCCTCTATATGAATCAGCAGGCCACAAAGGAATTCCTCGAGGTTCTTAAATTTCTGGTCTCCTTCATGAGAAGGAAGGTGCCAAATATCACAAATGTGCAAGAACTCGAGGGCGAGATCCAGTACAAGACTGCTTCAATACATGGCGGTTGTAGAAGTATTGATGTTCACAAGCATAGCGCCCACGGTAGGCCGGACAGATCTGCGAGTTGCGTCAGTATGCATCATTCAAAAAAAGTTGAAGAGCAGTCTCACTGAAAGAATCCACCCCAAAGTTCCAAGTCACCTCCAATAGGTTTGCTTCCGGCTTCACTGAAAAAAGAGCAAGCATTGTTTGGGTAATTTCTGGACAGAGGAGGCAATGAGTGAACGTTAATGGAAGCGGTGGCATAATGTGACTTACTAATTTGTAGCTTGCTTGATCAGGAGTTACAAAAGGTTAGTTGCTGTAGCGCTTTTGGGTGTTATCCGCTTTGTGGTCATTAAGGCCTGTGTATCACTATCGTTATATCAAGATTTTTTTGAAATGCAGCAGAGCGGTTGAAAGACCTACCTGGGGCGGATCTTCTTTCCACCTGTTTGCGAGAGTGTCACTTTCATGACACCGCACATTGTCTCATCTACTGTAGAATATCATTCAATTCATTGCATACTGTGACCTGTGACCGGACCGACGAACTTTTCGATTTGTCGGGTCCTGACAGAGGTTGTGACCGACCTGAAATTTCGTCGTCCGGCCCGAAGTATGTACCTAGATGTACTCCAGATGTACTGATCACGTCTAATATACATGCGTGATCCACGAGGCTGATACTCCCCTCTCTCCAATCATGAGCAAGCTTGATTTACCAGCCGAAATAGAGGGTAGTCTACTACCTTTGTCAATGACACCCGTTGCAAAACTTTCTGCATTGTCCTTCCCACCCAGCCAAAATCCCAACCTCTCGTCATTCATCCCACCATCATTATCCGATTGTCCTCCGACCGCTACCATCGAACAGCTCCTCCACCATCCTATGCCTCCTGTAGCAATGGTCAAAGACCTTCGTACTCTTTTCACCAATCTTGGATGCATCGCAAGCTCCATCGTTGTTCCACGTCCAGGGAGAAAGGAGGATCCTTTGCGCTTTGCGCCATGGGCACTCACGTACTGGCTTTGTCTCAATGTGGTTCGTCAAGCCAAGAAGGAATGGGACAAGGCAGAACAGCATCTAGAAAAGCTGAGCCATCAGCTAAGCTCGAGGCAGACTGAGGAGTCAAAGACGCTTTTAGACCGTATCTATGATGTGCTGCAGATGCTACCATGGAACGGTACTATTGCGGGCTTCACAGTCCATCTCCAGATCGTGTACATGGCGACATACCTATCAACCAAGTGGTTATCTAGCGAGCACCAGGAGCAAATGCTTTCCCTTCCTTCCCATGATCTCGTCGCTGCTGGACACCGTCAATTCATCCTTATCGAGGGTACCATGTTTGTTTAGAAGCTGAAGAATGCATGCAAGCATCAAGCCGACTATACCCAGTCTACTGGCCACAAGTGGGTCCGCAAACGTGGAGAAGAGTTTGCGAGCCACGCCCGGAAGCAGCTCGGCACCATTGCGCACACGAACAAGGACCATTGGGTCGCAATTGTCATCGACTTTGTGGAGTGTACTGTGTACTTTGGGGACTCGTTAGGGTGTGATATGGCCACAAGTATCCAAAGAAGCATTGAATGGTGGACTTACTTTCATATTGGAATTCACTTCCACTTCCAAAGTCTTCCGATCTCGCACCAGGCAGATGGATTCTCGTGCGGACTTCTTGCATGGAATGCGCTGTGTGCCTTCTTCCTTGCAGACCATATGCTGATCCCAATCACAACACGTCGCATTCTTGATGAGCGATTGAAGGTGTTCCTTCGGATCATTGATCGCCATAATGAACAGGTGTGTCAGAACTGAGTTCGACTCACAACGGGAATCATGGCTGATATGTATTGTTAGTCCTACAATACCTCTTTGCCTGTCAGTCAAGTGCATGAAGACGAGTGCAAAGATGAGCCTACTGTGCCTATGTCACCACAAACATCATCATCACCAGAGACCATGTTCATGGATGCGATGTCCTTGCCTCCTGTGACGCCGAGTCCATCAGTCCGAGTACTCGAAGAAAACCCATCACTCACTTGTTCGGGGACCCCATCTGTACCGGTCTTACCTCTCATACCAAAGACGCCTCCACAAACTTCCAAGCGCAAGGTTGGTACATATAAAAGTCCACCTAAAAGTCCAGAGGAAAAGAAGCGGTCCAAGCAAAGCAGGAGCTCGACGACGCATCAGGCTCTTGCCGGTGGTGCAAGACTGGATAGTGTCCTTCAATTTTTCAAGCCCACAACACATGATCGTCATCTTGCAGACCTAGCATGAGAGGCAGAGCGGGATAGGCGTGTAAAAGAGATAGTGCGAGAAAGAGAGGAGAAACACACTGCAATGAAGACACAGGAGAGGAGAGAACAGGCGGCCGAATGAAAGCGAAAATCACGCCAAAAGATCAAGGCCAATATGATTGCTAATGGAAACCTCGAAGCTGATGGATCTAAGAAGACAAAGGTTAGCAATATTTCGATAACAGCAACCATCTAGATGCTTACAGTTTACATAGCCTACGGCTATCGAACTTTGTGGATCTCCGACACCTCCAGAGCTGGCCTTCACGACGGTTGCAGAGCATACTCGTCCTGCTCGTACTATTGCAGCCAAACAGCGCAAGAAAGCAGTAGCCACACGAGGACCTGGTTGACCACAAACGAAGGTCGTTTGCTCAGCTAAATACCATTACTGGCTAAATTCCCTCACCTGGAACACAATTCGTCTTGCGGCACTTGATGCCGGCTGGGAAATGAAGCCAACGGCAATCTGTAGAGCATTGGTTAGAGGTAATGCCTTCATATTCAAGGGAATCGCACCGACCACTGTTCGAGGATGGATTGACTACAGTGGTTCACGACCTCAGTGGAAGAAATCGACACTCCGCCGCTGTTCTATCGTGACGGGACACGACAAGGGGGGACAGAGAAGTGTCTTTGTGAGTGCCAGTGGTACTTTCTGGGCGTGTACCATTGTATTCATTCTTGTACAGAAGGATCATCCTGAGGTGGCCGAGATCCTTAGAACTCGGCTTGCTAAGCTGAGGAACGCATCAGCACCAATCACCGTTGTGACTGTACGTGGTCCCATGGTGGCGACAGTCCTGGAAGCCAAACCCAAGATCTTTCAGAAGGTTTTCGGTGATGGGTCCCGATTCAAAGCATCAGACACATTTGTCCGTGGATGGCTGAAGGATGCGATGCAGTGGTCCCGTCGAAAGGCAACCCGTGCTGCTCACAAGTTGCCAGCAGACTGGGAAGAGCGCTGCACGCAGTCATTCTTTTGGAAAGCATACTAGATAAAGATGGAGGACATACCTGCAGCCCTGTTTGTGAACTCAGACCAGACACAGGTTGTTTATGCACCCGGTGATAAGATGACCTGGGCGGAGATTGGAGCCAAGCAGGTTAGCCTTATAGGTGGTGACGAGAAGCGGGCTTTCACCTTGATGGTTTTGGTAGCGGCAGACGGGTCACTCCTGCCCTTCCAGGCAATCTACATGGGAAAAACATCAGAGTCGTGTCCAAATAGTACATCGCCATACTACGCAGAAGCAACCAAAGCCGGTTTTATCTTTAGTGCATCGAAAACCAAGACCTACTGGTCCAATCAAGCAAAGATGCGTGAGTTTGTCGAGCAAATTCTTGCACCATACTTTTTGGAGAAGAAAAAGTGCCTAGGCTTACCTGAAATTCAGTGTTCCATGTAGACCATTGACGTCTGGTCCGTTCATTGTTCCAAGGAGTTTCGTCTGTATATGAGGAATCAGCATCCCACAATCATTCTGGACTTCGTCTCCGGTGGTTGTACAGGTGTAGATCAGCCCTGCGATGTTGGGATCCAGTGACCATTGAAGCTATCATTGAAAAGATCGTACCAAGAAGACATTGTCCAGATCTGTTTGCAACAGATCCGAGACGGAGATGAAATCGTTCAGATTCCTAGTAATATCGGAGCACTTCGAGACCGAAGTGTGCAATGAAAATGGCGATGCACCGATGCAAGGAATCTGGAGATCTGGGTGCGTTCGACGGCCATATAACCTGAACTTCTGGAAGTATAATGAAAACAAGTCAGACAATGAAGAAGTGTAGTTTTTACCATATTGGAGCCTCTTGGTAAATTCAAATATATTTAGCATATTTTCATCTTTTTTTATAATTTTATTATTATTTTTGAAATGAAAAAATGCTAAATAAATTTTACATTTTTTAATCATCTTTCCAGTGTAAATATTGTATATTTCATGCAGTGTTTCAAGTTTGAGCAGTATTAGTATTCCCAAAAATGATGCATAGCTCGTACCATCTACATTGTTTCTATATGATATTTGGCAGCGTCGCAAACACCTACCTTGATGAAAGAGATATGATATGTATTATGGTTACTGGTACGATCTTCTACTACTGTCGGTGTATAATTTCTGATAGTTGGCCAACACTAGGTAGTGGCAAGTCATTTGTGTTCTATCTCTCTATACTTTGCTCTTCTGCAACCATGGTGATCATGTCACCACTGCTTGTCTTGATTAAGGACCAACTTGCACAGCTTGCAAGCCTAGGACTTGGTGGTACATAGTTTTCTCATCTCTCATAGACTTTTTTCTTAATGCAAAGCACTATTCGTGACAGTACAACTAACCAGCTTGACTTCTATGAAAAATTGGAACCATATTATGCATGATCTCAGTCAAGATACACAAACATATTTACGCCAGAAATATGATAAAAAAATGAAAAATTTATTTTACATTTTTTTACTTCAAAATTAATAAAAAATATTATATAATTGAGTAAAAATATGCTAAACATATACTATACTTGAGTAGATTCAAGTATATTTAGCATATTTTCACATTCTTTTATGATATTTCCATTATTTTTCAGGTGAAAAAATGCTAAATAAATTTTACATTTTTTTATTATATTTCTGGTGTGAATATTGTATGTTTCATGCAGTGCAAGTGGCTTTAGGAAATTACAACACTGGAAGCTCTGCAATCAAGCTCTTCTACATAACAGTACAGCTCGAATACGACTCTTTACTTTCAGCTCATTGAACATGGTCTATCATAGGCATTAGAAGAGGATCGAGACAGGTATAGAATCATTTTACTCAATTTCTATCGCACGAGGAGTATCTAGGAATATCAGTTTCCAAATCTGTGCTTGGAATATGTGTATGGTCAATGGGAGAGTCATGGCGATCAGAATCAAATGTAGGACATACATGATGAATGATCATGATGAACATGCTCGGGAGTTGTTGGACAAAGAGGCAGTCTTTATTTTTTTTTTGAACCCTGAGATTCAGAGGATTCGTAACTATACTATTGACTTGACCCTCACTCAGTTCACAGTGCCAGATCGAACCTCGGATGATCTGAAATCTGAATGACTCCTTGAGATCTCTAATGAGGGCATCTCCGATAAGCTAATACAAGGGCTGGTTTGAACTAGGACAAAGTTAAATAAGCACAAATCAAATGTAGGAGGTACATGCTTATGTCACAGAATGTAACGTAACACCTTACCCAAATTGAGGATAATAATTTGGTGAATTTGGGAATCTATCAAGAGTTGCCAGGTGCTTGGAGTGCTCGGAAATAGAGGATTTCTGGGGTGGACACTGCATGAAACATAAGATATTTACGTTAGAAATATGGTGAAAAAATGTAAAATTTATTTATCATTTTTTTCACTCTAAAATTAATGAAAATATCATAAAATTGAGTAGAAATATGTTAAACATATGCTATACTTTAGTATATTCAAGTATATCTAGCATATTCTCACCTCTTTTTATGATATTTTCATTATTTTTCAGAGGAAAAAATGCTAAATAAATTTTATATTTTTTTATCATATTTTCCACGTAAGTATTGTATGTTTCATGCAGTGGGAGATGCATTGGTAAGTGTTTGCCTCCGAGGGCGGGTTTGAACCAGGACAAATCCAATGTATAACATACATGCTCATGTTACAGTACGTAACTTATTGTCTTACCCAAATTGAGGATAAGAATTTAGTGAATTCGGGATTCTGTTGAGAGTCGCTAAGCACTTGGAAACAGGGAACTTCTGAGACGGTAATGTATCCGGGGAAAGTAGGGTAAGTGTTTGTGATCAAGGATGTATTTGAACCAGGAAAAACCAAATGTAGGACATACATGCTCATGTCACAGGATGTAATATAGTGCCTTACTCAAATTAAGAATAATAATTCAGTGAATTTGGGAATCTATCGAGAGTCACCAGATGCTTGGAGTTTGGAAACAGGGGACTTCTAGGATGAAGATGTAACCAGGGAAAGTAGGGTAAGTATTTGAGCGATTAGAATCAAATATAGGACATGCATGAAATCACTCCCTCCAGATGGAACCGATTGGCCATCCATGTTATCGAGATCCACAAACAAGCTGAAAAGGTGTGTAATGAGTATGCAGCTTGGACTTTGAGAGCGGTGACATACATCTGCATCTATACATACGCTCAAGTCAGCATTCAAATTTGAGTGGCATTACAGACAAGTAGAACATGCACAATACATAGGAGTTGGGATTTTGACCAAGCGCATCGCACGTGAGTAGCTGTGACACTACATGTATCTGGCATTTGTGATCAGTAGAATACTCTGGTAGTGCAAGAGAATTGACGAACGTGAACTGTTCGATCACCTGTTTCATGAGATTGCTAGAAAGAACTACATCAGACCAGTGCAAGCTTTGGTGAGGTACAAACACAAACCTGTTGCCATTGAAAGCTGATTTATATATGTTGGCACAGAGTATGGTGTAGTGACCGGGAACAGATGCTGGACTGATTTCCTATCCAGTTACAGTTTCAACAGAGCATCACTTACTTTCTTTGAATTCTATCTGCGACTGGAGATAGAAATCATCGCAAAGCATTGCATGAAACATACTGTAGTATTTCAACCGTATCTTTTAGTCACAGGTCACAGACCTCTTTGAAATGAAGATCTGAGCACTTTGTCCCAGGTCACAGACAAAAAATTGAGGTACACAAGGCTTAAAAAGGAAATTTTTCTCCGCCCATCTGATGGCGGGCATCCAAATAAGGCAATTGCCGCTTGATTTGTAAGAAATGAAGATATGTCCCGGTGAAGATGAGAGGTCACAAGTCACACCCCATGAAGATACAGTCGAAATACTACAGTACAATATGGTTAAAAAATGTAAAATTCTTTTAGCATTTTTTCATCTGAAAAATAATAAAAATATCATGAAAAAAGGTGAAAATATGCTAAAAATATCTAAATATAGTAAAGTATAGTATCTATTTAGCATATTTTTACTTAGTTTTATAATACTTTCATCAATTTTGAAGTGAAAAAATGCTAAATAAATTTTACATTTTTTATCATATTTCTGGCGTAAATATTGTATGTTTCATGCAGTGAAGAGGTCCACACAAATCTGTGAATTATTTGCAACATGTCCTGGGAGGGGAGTCACTGTATGTACCCTGTTCCACGACAAATCTGGACTGACAGTTCCGTGAGCCATTCTTGTTTTCTTTTCTGTTGGGAATGAAGCGAATGTGATGCCGCTTTGTGACCACAATGAACATGACCAAGGGAGGTCTCAGATTTCTGGACTGGTAGAAGGCCTTGACAGCATCTGCAAGGACAACACTGATGATATGAGCACAGAGGAATAAAGTAACAGCTTTTACTGTACAGTTTCTTGTCCACTTCCTCATGCAACACCTGATCGAACTCTCCCTCTGACACGCCATCACGATAAAAAATCAGTCGAGCAGGTGCCACCTCTTTGTTTCTCTTGGCAAAGGTTTTCAAGCAGCTCTGCAAGGAATTGAGTACTGATTGTCAAATAGACATGTTCAAAGACTTACAAGAACCATTTCCTCAAGCTTTTGAATAATCTCGACCCGTGACTGCTGGAGCTCTATCTGAGCTGTGTACTGTGGGACAAACATTGATTATACCCACCAAGATATAAAAAGCAAATGTACTTGTGCTTCCAGAGCATCACACAAGGCCACCACAGAAGCAACGGATGGGAGAGTACTTCCAGGTACAGGATGGCTGACATCAGCGCCTTTTGGCAAACTTGTCAGTTGCTTTTGTGACACAGAATATGCTATACAGCAGTGACTGACCTAGAACCATGGTTGGAACACTTTTGAAGAATTCCATAGACATGTCGCTAGGTACAAACGAGCAACGAAATAGCTTTGCATTGATTCTACATTAGTTTCAGCATTCATAGCAGTGAGATTGACAGTCGGGATACTTGAGAATGAGGTTGTTGTGATACTGATTCACTTTATGCTTGATAACAGACCTTGACAGCTTCCTGCTCCAGCACTGGCAAAGGTGAGTACAGATAGGAAAAAGCATTGAAGGAACAATACTTATAACACATTATGTTGCGACCCCAACCATCACATTGCCGAAATGCTTCACAGCTGTATATAGCTCCGCTGCATTGACACAACGAGAGAAGGAACCCTATTTGACTTGCCCCTGCGGCACTATTGTATTGTTGAGGGTTCTAATAATAGACCGGAGGATTTTCTGAAATTGCTGGTTTTTTTGAGTCAGTCACAAATAATCCGAGAACTTAGGGTTTGAAGGTCCGGTCCGGTCCGGTCTTTTGACCTCTGAGGTCATGGACCGGGACCGGACCGGTCCAGCAAATTACCAAATTTAGCTGGACTGAGGACCGGACTGGTTAGGACCGCAAAAACCGGTCCTAACCAGTCCGATCCGCGGTCCTGAACCAGTCCAGGACTGGTCCAAACCATCACCAGCTCAAAATTATATTTTCACAAATTTTTTGGTAAGTTTACCATATTACAAGTTTGCCATGTATGTCAGACAGTATATAACAGTTAAGTTTATGATTACTTAGGACTTCATAATGTATTCTAGTCATTATAAGATGAGATCTTTGATTATGAGAGAAGAAATAGAGCTAAGTTTGATATATAAGTATATAAGCCAAGGTAAGTTTACCATGAAACTGCATAAGCGGAGGTAAGTTTGCCATAAAAACTTGAATAATCACTACTTTAGAGAACATTTAACTGGTTCTGATTAGACCCTGAGTAGACCGGTTCAAACCGGTCCTGGACCAGTCTTTACCGGTCCTAAAAGTTTTAGGATCAGCATAGGACCTAGGACCGGGACCGGTCCAAATCATAGACCGGTCCTTTTTGGACTGGTCATGTGACCGGTCCAGTCCGGTCCAGTCCACCGGTCTTTACCAGTCCTAAGGACCGGACCTTCAAACCCTATCTGTCACACCCAAGTAGAGAAATAAGTTTGGTACACGAGGCTAGCATCAACGTAGATAACAAGTCAGTGCACTGTTGTCCGTTCGGTCGCCCCAGTACTGTAGAACATCTACCCTTGAGCGGTCCCGGCCTTCGCGTCCCCATCTTCCTGGCGAGCTCTGTTCGGCTTTGAGTCTTTATTCGATTAGGTGTTTCGCATAGATCCTCTTCGCTTACAACCCCCCCAAAATAACCCGCATTCGTGCACCAAAACAGACGTATCAGTCCCCTGCTACCTTAACCAGCCGTTCCCCAATCACATGATTAGGACAACCGTTCCGTACCACAAGCACCAGTAGATTTATTGTTGGTTAGATAGTGGTGATTACACGTCGCTTTATCACACTGCACATCATATTTTGGAGCCCACCGCAAGGGGGGTTAAGCATTGACAATACAGTACAGTTGCTGTTGTCGATCTCCAAACGCAAGTACAAGACATTGAATTGAAAGCACAGGCTGGACGCTAGAAGACCTAGGCCCAAGCCTCGAAATTCAGATCGATATACACCTTCTCAAGACAAACAGTTTACACCAAGTTCGCCAAGTACATCAGCGCGAACTTTAAGAACCAGACCTCACGTTCCGGGATCACTCAAAGATGGTTATCCAGCCGACAAAGAGCGAGCCATCAAAGCACTTGCTGGAAAGAACGTTGAAATCAAGAGAAAGTCCAAGAAGAAAGCAAAACCAAAGTCACCGTCTCCTCCACCTGAATCAGAGCGACCAGAAAGTCCTTTGACCCCAGTACCGGATTCAGACAACGCGATCTTAGATTTCGAAATCAAGCAAGAAGAACCCGAATCAGACAGTCAATTCTTCTCCGACCTTAACAAAGATCCGCGAGAAATACCACTGCCAAGTTCACCCGAACCAGAGAGTATACCACTACCTGATTCACCCCAGTTAACACCAGTCAAAGAACGTTCAGTGACACTATCAGACATCATGCCACCGAGAACGTTAGACCTGAACAAGTTCGTCTCTCCCGAGACGAAGACCCTGATCAAGAAAAAGGGGATCCCCCAGCAAGAAAGTAAGAATGCGCCAGTCTTCAAAAAGAGTCGTATCATCGACTTCTTCTTAAACATGGAGTTGTTGTTCTCGAACCATGAAATAGAGGATGACATGGCCAAAATCGAGTTAGCTGCGCTGTATGCCGGCGCAGATAATCGCGATGCATGGTTCGTGATGCCAGAGTACATTGCTGGTGAGTGGGAAGCATTCCGAAAGGCGGTTCTCGCGAGCTATAGCAAGGGTCCAGGCGACATCAAGTACTCTATTCATGATTTGCGAGATGCTATATCCGAATACAAGGAAGAAAAGGCTGGTACAAAGACGCGCTGGATGGCATGTCAGCGAGAAGTCGTGCATATTCTGAAGTACCTAGTGAAGAATGAGGACATCACGGAGAAAGCGGCAGTGGAACACATTCGGGGATGCTTGAAGCCAGTTGTCTGGGACGCTGTCTTCACCGGCCTCCGCACGAAGGCGTTGCAAGCACAACCGCCTCCGGAGAAAATCACCTTCACGATCGATGAAGTGGTCGTGGCTACTAGCACCTACTTCAATTCCGGTATTCAGTATGCCGGAGTGAAGACCAAAATCGAGGAAAGCGAGTTCGGACGCAGTTTGCTACCCCCGGGGACGACGAAAGTCAAACTCGAAGACCTACAGGATATGAACAACTTGTTGGCTAGCTTCAGGGACACCATCAATGCACAAGAAAAGCGGCTCAGCGAGACGCCCAACATGGTCCAGAAACTGCTTGAGTTGGTGCTGCAGAACCAACGAGAATCACGCCAACAGGCTTATACAGCCGAACCATCGGCTGCTTACTATCCGCAACCGATGTACAACATGGCGATTCAAAGCAGCCGTATACCAGACATGGTTCGACCGGGACCAGGCATGCAGATGGGTCACGGCAACCAGGGGACTCGAGGTTTCATGAACGATGGGTGTTTCTATTGTGAAGACCCAGCCCACTTCATCGAGACCTGTGAGCAGTGTAAGAAGGACGAACAAGAAGGCTGGATATTCAAACCAGAAAACGTGCGGTGGTTCTTCCTGAAGAATGGGAAATCAATACCACGCAAAGCAATCTCTGGTGTAAAGCCTAGTGAGTTCGTTTGTCGATTCAAGGAAGAACAGCTCAAGAACATTCGCGCGCAGAACGCGATGGGCAACGAAGAGGACTACTTCGCGCCGGATGACTTCACGTACGACGGTCAAGTAGTGTTCTTGACGGCGATGGGAAACGGAGGTCAACAGGGTTTCAACTAGGCTCGATGAGAGGAGGACTCGGACCAACATTCCAGTATCTGGAGAGCCAAAACGTTGTACGCACACGAAGCAGTCCCCAAGAAGTCCCTAACCAGCCGAAGGACGTACCAGTTCAAAAAGAACCTGGTACCAGCTGGAAGAAGGACCGAGTTGTCGCCGAGATTCCGCGACAAGTCAAGTTCGCGCCTGTTCAACCAGCGCAACCTCCTGCAGAGGAGCCACCTAAGATAGTGACGGAAGACGCTTCGGAATCAGAATCGGAAGTGGAAGAGGACAAACTTGATGAACTCAAAGACGCCCTTAACCAGCCAGAACCTGAACCGGAGAAAGTCGACCTGAAGGCGGCCGATTCAACTCTGCCTGATAAAATTAAAGAGAAAACCAAGTCCTACAAGCGTGAATCGAGGCTCAAAGAACTGCTCCGTCTCAACCCACAATGGGAGGAGATGTGGAAGGCGTTGTTACCTGAGTCGTTACTGGATACTAACACCGCGTGGCAAAAGAACTTGCTCGATACGCTGAAGGCCAAAAATGTGAAGGTGAACCTCCAACAGGATGCTTCACCGACGTACGCTGTATTCAAAGTCACAGCAGAAAAGACAGCGCACATGCCGGAAGGCGCTATCGTAGTTAAAGACCCAGTAGAGCAATTCTACAATCAAACTGGTTATACGGGTCCATATCATGTACCATGATCAAATGTGGCGCCTGAAAACGCTGATTTGCGAACAATGTGGCCCCTGGTCAACAAGAGCGGACGAAAAGAGAGTCTACTTGACGGGGGATCGCAGATCGCGTCGATGTCGTTGAAGGGAGCACTGGAGTTGGGGATCTCCTACAATCCAAGTTTCACCATAACCATGGAGAGCGCGGATAAGAGTCGAACACAGACCCTTGGCCTGGCCAGGAACGTGCGATTCGACTTACAGGGGATCATCTACTATCTCCAGTTGCACATTCTTAAGGATCCAGCATACAAAGTCCTGCTCGGACGACCATTCGAAGTTGTGTCAGAGATCAGTCTGCATTCAACCGCGAAAGGTGATGTGATCGCTAGGATAGAGGACCCTGGGACAGGCAAGAAATTGACCTGCCCAACCTACAAACGGGGCCAAATGCCCAAGAATCTGCTACCACAAGGTTCACACGATACCCCGCCGGGTTTTCAGAACCGCTCAAGGAATTGAAGCAAGAACAAGGAGAGGTGGTACTCATTCTCGAAGCTGATAGCCAAGGCAATGTTGTCGTCAAAGAAACATACACCCCGGCAGAAGAGGACGGAGCGTTTGACCGTGGTGTGCTATCCAGCCTTTACCTGAAGAAATCGGCTGCAAAAGTACAAAGGCTGGTTAAGCCATTATGCAACAAGTACGCGTATACGGTGCCAGTGGACGCGAACTACACCGTCCCAATGCCTGAAAGTAAGCACCCCATTGAGACACACCAAGACAGTCACGTCTTTGGGTTTCAAAAGCTGTTTCACTTGAAGGAAATCGCCGAAGATGTTCAAGAGGACGAACATGTCTCCCGAGTCACTATGAATCTGTTTCACGGTGTGCCGATTGGACTCAGTCAAATGTTCAACGACTACACGGTCACGATGCCCAAGGACTACATGGGAGAAGCGCGAGAAAAGTTCTTCGAAGCCGAACGCTTATCAAGGCGTCGGGGGGTGTTTGCTACCAAGAAGTACAAACCGGTGCACCTCAAAGTAAAGTCGCACCTAGGAACTCTACCAGAAGAGTTTCGCATCCAAAGGCACATTCATGGGGACCCACTTAAGGGCATGCCCCAACTGTCGAAGTTACCGTTCAAGTTCCAGCCCACCGGCCGTTATACAGCCGAACAAAGAACCCAGTTACAAGCTGATCACGCTGGCAAGTTCTTGTGGGAGGCGGAACGCGACTTGGTAGACCAAGTAATGTGCCTACAAAATGAAGGATTTGCCTGGTTGGAAGATGAGAAAGGGAGCTTCAAGGAGGAATACTTCCTACCTGTCGATATGCCGGTCATCCCGCATACACCTTAGGTGCTCAGAAACATTCCCATACCACCAGGCATCTATGAAGAAGTATGTAAGATCATCAAACACAAGATCGACATGGGTGTGTACGAGCCATCGAACTCCTCGTATCGCTCGCGATGGTTTTGTGTGGTCAAGAAGGATGGCAAGAAACTGCGACTAGTGCATAGTTTAGAACCGTTAAACGCGGTCACCATTGCGCACTCCAGACTGCCCCCTGCTACAGAAGAACTAGCAGAAGCATTCGCGGGCCTCTCATGTGGGGGAACGCTGGATCTGTATGTAGGGTACGATGAGCGGATGCTAGCTACGGCGTCGAGGGACATGACAACCTTCTCGACACCGTACGGAGCGCTCAGATTATGGACACTGCCCATGGGTTGGACCCGTCCCCATCTTTCATGATGATGTCACCTACATCTTAAGGGATGAAATACCAGCCTTTACGAGGCCCTACATCGACGATGTACCGGTAAAGGGACCGGTGAGCAGGTATATTCAGCCAGACGGCACATTTGAGACGTTGTCCGAGAATCCTGGCATCAGACGGTTCGTATGGGAGCACTGTGTGAACATGATGCACATCATACAACGAATGAAATACGCTGGAGGAACTTTCTCGGGCACCAAAGCGATCATTTGTGCTGAAGAAATCATAGTAGTCGGACATGTCTGTACATATGAAGGTCGAAAACCCGCGGAAGACCGAGTCAAAGTGATTTCAGACTGGCCACCGTGTCAGACCCTCACTGAGGTCCGTTCATTCCTGGGGACAGCTGGGATCTTCAGGGCATTCGTGAAAGATTACTCGAAGAAGGCATATGTCTTAACTAGGCTGACCAAAGGGCTGGTTAAGTTTCAATGGGAAGAAGCGGAACAAGTGAGCATGGACTCACTTAAGGAGGCCATACGAACTTGTCCAATGTTGAAACCGTTACGGTACGAGTGGTCGACACCAATCATACCATCCGTGGACACCTCTTATCAAGCCGTCGGTTTCTACTTGTCACAATTCGATCCTGGCGATCCCAAGAAGCAGTACTTCGCGAAATTCATGTCAATTACACTCAATGACCGTGAAGCTAGATACTCGCAAGCCAAGCGAGAGCTGTACGGGCTGCATAGAGCGCTAGCATACTGCAAGTATTATCTGTTGGGATGCAGAAAGTTGAAGATTGAAGTTGATGCAAAGTACATAAAAGGAATGTTGTCGAACGTCGACTCGCTGGCCAACGCCAACTTGCAGAGATGGGCTGAAGAGATACTGATGTATCACTTCACACTAGTTCATGTACCAGGCAAGATACATGGCCCGGACGGCCTAAGTAGGCGCCCTGCGACCAACCAAGACGAAGTTGTGCCGAGACCAGCAGATGAAGAAGCTGACGAACTCCAAACGTTCGAATACGAGGCGCCAGAGGACCTTCCGGCAAAGGATGAGCCTCTGGAATTCAATAGTTTTAAGGACAGGATCGACACTCGAACAGGATTCATGCAAAGTGTGACTTCGAGTGAAGGTTTAGAAATGCCTGACGACTTGAGAACGAAGCTCTCTGGCCTCCGTCAATGTGCTATGGCTATGGAAGAGGTCGAGGAATGGGTCGGAACAGACACCTTCCCTGACGGTCGACGATCGGACCGCGAGCAGCAATGGGAACGACTGCTACCAGAGTTACCAACGCTGCTCGAGACCGGCACAACACAGTCAAAACACTTGTCAAACCTCGAAAAGTCGCAACTAGAATGGTGGAAGTCAGAATTCTTCATGCGCAATGGTCGACTGTATCGGCTGGATAAGGACGGCGAACATAAGAGAGTCCTCCAGAAGCACCACAGAATGGGAGTCGTCAGAATGTTACACGACAAGAGTGGCCACAAAGGGCAGTACTCAGTGCAACGGCTGGTTAGCAAGCGATTCTGGTGGCCAGGACTTGAGGTAGATGTGAAATGGTATGTACGCACATGTCTACTCTGTCAAAAGCGACAAAAGAAGAACATTCACATCGAGCCCGTCATCACAACAACGCCGGGCATCTTTGAGCGAGCATACATTGACACGTTTAAGATGCCTAACTCAGGTGCAAAAGATAAGAATGCGAAGTACAAGAACTACAACGCTGTAACAGTAGCACGATGTGGACTCACCGGCTGGCCTGAAGCGAGAGCATTGGTCAACGAGACAGCAGAGACACTCGGGGAATGGATCTTCGAGGACATCCTGTGTCGGTGGGGATGCTTGAAGGAGATTGTGACCGACAACGGGCCAGCAATCAAGAAAGCAATAAGGCACATTGAAGAGATGTACGGTGTTATAGGCATCCTGATCACCCCATATAACAAGCAAGCAAACGGAAAGGTCGAAAGAGGCCATTGGGACATCCGTCAGTCACTGTTCAAAGTGTGTCGAAGCGACCCCGAAACCTGGCCAGCATACTTGCACGAAGTGTTGTGGGCAGAAAGGATCACCGTTAAAAGGTCGATTGGGACCTCACCATTCTATGCGGTAACTGGGTGTGACCCTATTTTGCCGCTGGACATTGAGGAGGTAACCTGGTTGATCGACACCCCAGATAAGATCGTGTCACATAGTGACCTCATCGCATACCATGCTAAACAGCTCATCAAGCATAAGGAAGATGTAAAGGAGATGCGAAAGAGGGTCACTGTGGCGAAGAAACGAGCTGCAGAAAAGTACAGAGATGAATACATCAATTCCATGCCAGAACATGCCTTCGACACGGGCGACCTAGTCCTCGTTTGAAACACTTGCATCGAGAAAGAACTAAACACTAAGTTCAAGGAACGTTTCATGGGACCATACGCTGTGATAGCCAGAACGACCCGTGGTAACTACGTGCTCTGCGAGCTGGATGGAACTGTCCTAAGGGACAAAGTCGCGAAGTTTAGAGTAATCCCTTTCTACTTGCGCAAAGACAAGAGTACGTTCAGAAAGAAGTTCTTCGAACGGCTAGAAAGAATCAAAGAGGGAGCTGTAAAGGTGATAAATGACTTGGCGAAAAAGTCTTGAACCATCCAGACGAAGTTCGAACCACTACTCAGCCTACTCAGCCGACCGGGCCGAACAACCGTAATGGTACGAACGTGTCTGCAGGACACAAAACGCGTCCGTTGCACTTCAAACTGATTCACAGTAACCACAAGGATGGTGCGGACACCATCTAAGAAAAGAAAGAGTGAATGGGGTACCAATACCATATAATGTAGCAGAGAATTTTTCGAATGAATCTTATTCAGCCATGCGAAAGCTGAACAAAAAGGGTATTCAGAAAATGAAAAATGCAGATTGGCAGCATTGTATGAGGCAAACACAGTGAGGCTAGGGACCAAGTGTTTTACAGATGTGCCACAATACTGGGTAGAAGAAGCACAGGCCGCTACGCGGAGGCTGTGGGCGAAGATCAAGAAGACGGTCTTAAGCGGATTTTACGTTCAGGGCAAGTTAAGTACGGAGATTTCGAGTTGAACAAACTCTTTCTCTCCCGCCACTGCTAAGCACATGTACCCGCCGTCAAACATGTCGAACATCGCAGGACCGTCTAAAGTAACCACGATGCAGCGAGCCGACGCGTACGACGCGCTGGGCAAATACGCGCTCAACATGCCACCAATCGCGCTGCATGTGCCCAGCCAGGAGGTCGCCGACTACCTGGACCACTTCCTTGACTACCCGCAGAAGCTGTACAACTGGTTTGGTCGCTTGGCCATCACGCGCCACGAGTTCTTCAGTACAGTCGTGCCCTGGGCCTACTACCACAGGCATGAAATCAAGAAGACATCCGGCGATACGCTAAAGCAGCTGGATATCGCCTTCTATGAAGCAATGATGGAGGCGTACGACGAGAACTGGGTACCGCAGCCATGGTACTGGGAAACGTACAAGTTGATGAAGGACTTCATGGTACGTGGATCGTACAAACCAGCCTATATCAGCTACTAAGATAAGCAAAACAGACCAGTCACAACATCTTCCCGGACAAGCTACGCGAAGTGCCGTGGGACGAGGACACGGAAGGACCAGAGCCTCCGGACCACAAAGTCCACGACCCGCTGTTCCTCCCTGGCTCGCCTACGCCGCCACCAGAGTCCGTGGATACTTGGCCTAAGGTGACGCGTCATGAACAGCACATCGACAACCCACAGGTGCAAGTAACGACGAGACAAGCGGTGAAGCCGAGGAAGGTCAGTACAGACAAGAATCAAGCAATGATGTTCAAGCTTGTTAACGAAGAAACAGGCGAGACCAGTCAAGATGCAGGTCAGGCAATCAGGGCCAGCAAAAGCAGCTGGCAGGCGAAAGGTATGTCGTTAAATGGGTGGTAAGATGAACCCAGTTAAGGATAAACAGCCGGACCAGCAAGTTCAACCCGCCGCCGACGAGCTCCCCGCACCGTCCATGCCCAGTGAGAACTTCGGCGTCGAATACGAACGGCTCAAACTTTGAAACTGGATATCGAAGGACGATTCGGAGCCAGGCAATATGTGGTCGCATGGGGACCGAGCCGCACAGGTCTACTTGAGACGCGACCTGCGAGGCTTCATCTTCTGCACCGACGTCAAACTGGAATACAGGATCACGCTGACGACTGGGCTCATCGAGCAAATATGGGAGAAGCCATTCAGCCTGGTCCTGCTGCTCAACAGCTATCGCGTCGCTGATCGACCATCGAGGGTGTATTCGTGGTGGGCTGAGTTGAGCAATCGCCTGGTCAGCCTTCAGCGAATGCCCCAGCAGGGGATGATCGAGCAAGTATTCTGGGAGCTGTTCCGCTTTGACACCTTCGTCCACTTTGTGTTCAGGAAGTTCCCGGGCATGGATCGAGCGAAGGAGAAGCTGATCTACACCCAGGACCAGACAGAGTTGAGGTTCTGGATGCGGGACAGCTTCCCGCCAGCCATGAGGTTCCAGTACAGTGAAGCGATGGCCCTACTCTATCTGCGACGACCAGGACAGCTCCCCATCGACATCGCAAAGTGGAGCGCAAGTCAACAATTCAAGAAGATACACCCAATCTGGGATCGTATCTTCGAACTGTTTGGTGTGGTGGTGGACAGGGAAACGTTCCGGGTGTCCGCACAGCAGACGCTCGACGACGCTTTGTGGCGTTGCGTGCTATCCTTTGGCAACGAAGATAAGCGGGTGTTGGGAATACAGGGGCTGAAGTTCGACAAAGGACGAACCACAGCACTGCGCTACAAGCAGACGAACCGAAAATTCGTTATCCAAGACAACCAGTTCGTCATCGTGGAGTCATCGTCGCCAGCAAGGACATCCAGCCCCCCTCCCTCACCTCCTCCATAAACGCCATTCTTCAAGAAGACGAAGCTGCCACCTCCAGAGTCGCCCACTACAGCGCGTCGACGAAAGCAGTCAAAAGCGTCGACGAAGATAGTACCGCCAGCAGCAAGTACATCCGCGGACTTCGAGATGGTCGCTCAGACACCGGCAACGGCAGCCGTGCAGGCTGTTGCCGTTACTCAGCCAACCCCGCCAGCAGCAGTTGAGCCACCAGTGGCACGGGAAGCGACGCCAGCTATACCTTCGCCGCCAGTGGTCCACGAAGATAACGCACCGCTAGCCAGTCCCAAGCCGATGTCGACACGAGGAGAGTCTGAGCCCCTTCCGCTGTACGCTAGCGAGGGCGAGGATGAAGAACCTCGGCGACCATTGACCTCTCGTGAGTTGACGCCCGACTACGACGAGCAAGGCAATGCGAACATGGAACCACACCCGTCGCCACCAAGGAGCCCATCTCCTCTCACACCTCCACCCACTGATATGCATGTTGAGATTACATGGCCAGGAATCCAGAATTTTGCGATTTCTAGACAGCCATATGCAACTAAGAGCCAAGTGGAAGCAAGGCTGGATACGCTACAAAGGTCATCACGGAGACGCTCTCTAGGGCAAGGAGAGAACTCCAAGCATGTAACTATTAGTCAAAGAACGACAGTAGCCAGAACAGTATACCTATGCATGCAGCGTCGCTCATCAGGAACTTCTAGACCGTCCGGACCAACTTCTCGGGTTCAATGAGCCTGTTCCAGATAGGTATTTCTCAATTCACTAATAGATCAATATACTTATACCTTTGTGCAGACACCATCAATCCATTCCATGCCAAGCTTGCCGCCATTCTTGACAATGCCCCTGCAATTCTCTCCATGTCCTACGCCATATACCTCCCTCGTCCCGACATCCATAGAAGTCAAATTGTGTACTCACGTTGATATGCAGAATACTATTCCAGTACTAGAAACGGAGAATTTTGTAATTCCTAAGTAGCCCAAAGACCTTAGGAACCTCCAGTCAAGTACCTAGGATAGAGCACGCAGAAGTTACTGCCTTGACGTGGGCAAGCCTCCAGGACAAGGTTCTGGCGTCTTAATAAGTCCTTTAGAACAAGTGCGATCGAAACCTTTGATCACCTTCGTCCGAATATCCTTATCTGCGCGTTGGATCTCTTTCAAGATTCTGTACCTTTGCGTGTACCTTGTACTACAGACTTTGTGCTATCATCATTCGCACTTAAGGAGGTCCCAAAGGACTCTAAGCTGTTCAGGCAGAGTGACCCAGGACCTGCACACGTCGGAACCTGAGACCTGGAAGGTCCTGAAATAGCTCAAGGACGTCATACCCTTCTTGAGAATTACCTACGAAGTTGCCAATGACTCCAAACCGACGCCTTCCGCTATGCCAATCGATCATGATCCATGATCAAGGACCACCCCCGAAAGAAGGGTGCATTACCGCTTTAAGAAAGCACTCCTCTGTGGCGTCTGCGCTCGAAAGGACGCGCTTGACAATCTCAATCCGACCTTGTCACAAGAAAGCAAGTGTTCATAGGACCTTGCACCATAAAGATATCTAAGGAATGAAATTCTTATCGGACCTTGAGTGCCGGGCCCGAAAGGATTGCACCATACTGCCAAGGTGGCGTATATGGCTAAAGGACCAAGTGGTCCACCCGCAGGTGTTTCGCCCAGGGATAGCCAATGAGATTCCAGTACTTGTATGACTCGAATGTCCGATGTATCCGATCCTAGAATAGATGCTTACTCAGTAGAAGCCCACCAGTAGTATAAAAGGGACTAAAGGACCCATATTTCGGTAGCTTAGATCCCCCCCCAGTAGCCGCTAGTCATACGCAGCCATTGTAGTGAATCTATCTCGAGTTTCGACTCATTTCTGCAAAGTACCCCAACGTTCCCAAAGACCTTTCCAAGATTTAAAGACATCAGGTGTTGCCAAGCTCCTTGAAAAACTCAAAAGAACCTTGTCCCTATGTACTAAGTCGAGTACCAACAAATCTACTTGGTGTTAGAACCTTGTATTTGCAAGAAGGCCGGTTTGCAAGTAGTTCTGCCCTGCACTCATGCTCTTTCGTGAAGTACTTTCCTTTGAGGAATAAGTTGAGCCTGAACGAGTATTGTCAACGTCTGAGACACCTTTCGGAACCTTTGGTCCCGGTGCAAGACACTAGAAGTTTGGTTTAAGTGCAAGAAGGAGTCCTTATCGTTAGCAGTCCAGTGGCGTAAATCCTGCGGTAGCGGCCTGACGATTCCAAGATAAAGTCCTTGTACACCAGAGTACTTGATAGGTAGAAGCTACATTGCCTCGCGCTGTTTAAGGTCTTCATACGTCAAGAGGTTCGGCCTACGACTTCAAGGTTTTCTTGTGTCATTTCGATCAGAATCCCTACACCCCCTAAAACAACTCGGAGTTTAACTACAACATTCGGAATACATCTCTATTTCTCCATTACCCAAAAGCATCTTGTTCTCTTGAACCTTTGTACACCCCAGCTCTCCTTACAAGGAGTGTTAGTTGTGATAAAAATTGATAGTGTGGTTAGATGATAGCTTCTTTTCAGAGGTCTATTCCGAACTTGCACATCAACGTGCAGATGGGTGTATAATTCACTTGGGTTGATCCCAGTCCCAATACCGAATGGGTTGAGGACACTGGATTCCACAGTGGATTTGGCTGCACTTTGCGGTACTTGACTGAAGGGCTTCATCTAGCTATTATCTATAGACAAGTTAAACAATCTCTTCAATCCTGACTCCTTCTCCGTTGAACCATACGACATACGGCGAAACTGTTGTGCTAATCTCTTGGTGCTAAAATCACTAGCATTGGGACCTGCCTACCAATTGACGGCCTACTCATGATTCTTCACCGCACTTCGAGACTTCTAGTGGATTGTGCTGGAGATGTTTGCTACCCTCCAGTACATTACCATCGTGCGCCTCTTCTTCCAAAGGCAGGCGGAGCAAGAGGACATTCGTCTTAATGGCCTCAACAAATTTTTTGTTGGCTGTTTTACTTCCAACACAGCTATAGTGCTCCACCTTCAGCTAGCTGGGGTTCTAGTGTGGCTCGTTTGACTCATTGATTTTGCTTGTTCCTTCCCGGTTAACTCTCTTGCCTCAATCACCAAGCTGACTGGCATGATCACGGATCTTCCCCTTTGTACCAAAGGCTTTCTTTACGAGGGACCAAATGCCAGTGGGATGAAATACAATGTGATTTGGGATGGCATCAAAGGATGCCAAGGATACTTCACTCCGCCTTTCGAGTATGACGCTTGTGGTGTTGATCATCCAGTTTTAGCCCCACCTGCTCCTTTGGTATCCACTTTATAAATGTCAAGTGTCACTTCCTGATCTCAATCACAGCAAGGTTAGTACTTCAACTGGACTACATGATCTCAGACTAATTTGCAATCACAGATACTCAGACAAGATCAGAATATGCTGCACACACACTCCTCCCTTCTCATGCTGCTGTCTAGTTAAAGGGTACTAAGCATATTGACACATCTCCTTTACGCTGCCAAGATAAGTGTGAACAATATTTTGTACTTTACCCCAAGCTTTTCAGCGCTCTCCAGAGCAACAACAAAATACTTGCATACTTGAAGAACTGGCTCCACTGCATGAAACATACAATATGTACGCCGAAAATATGATAAAAAAATGTAAAATTTATTTAGCATTTTTTTACCTGAAAAATGATGAAAATATTGAAAAAAGAGATGAAAATATGCTAAATATAGTTGAATATACTAAAGTATAGCATATGTTTAGCATATTTCTACTAAATTTTATGATATTTTTATCAATTTTGAAGTGAAAAAATGCTAAATAAATTTTACATTTTTTTATTATATTTCCGGCGTAAATATTGTATGTTTCATGCAGTGCTCTGTCTGTGAGGTGTTGCATTCATGGCCATTCAATCCGACACTCCCTTAGCTATCAGTCATCAAGCAAGGTAAATGATAATTGGAGCTTGTTTGCTAAATCCTCCAAGTAACGGAAACGGCACTCATAGACATTGACACCAGAAACAAGGGGATAAAGTTTAGGCACTCATAGAATGTGCATCGAGGGATGTCCCAGCCACCATCAATAAGCATCCAACTTAGTATGGTCAGACATGGGAGAAGGAGACGATGAAGACTGGGTTTGCGATGGGACAGGAGATCATCTGAGAAGTGAATGAGATAGGATTTTGGATGGAACTTACAACTCTCAACAGCCACCACACTCGCATTGTAGATCACTACGAGCAATATGAGTTCGTTTGTGCTTGCTTCCTCATTGGTGCTGCTTCTCTCCATTAGTGAATAGCCCGGGTCAGCCGGGTTTGGCCGGGTCTCGGGTCCGGGTGTGACTCGGGCCGGGTACGGGTCATGATCTCAGGACCCGAGGTCAACCCGGGGACCCGGATAGACCCGGATTTAATTGATTTTAGATGCATGCACTGAAATTCTGAGGCATACAAGACCCGTGACCCCATCAACCCATATACCATTCAAAACGTCTCATTGAGTAGTACAGTTTTGGTTTTTTGATCATGAGAAATGGTGCTAATTTGAGCAAGATATGAATATAGTTTGTATTTTTACTGGTCTGTTTTGCTGTAATATATTCATATCTCAATCAGATCAGCACTATATTACATGATCAAGAAACCGAAACTGTAGTGTTTAATGAGACGAACATTTCGGTATATGGGTCTGATGCCTCCAGAGTTCAGGGTACCACGTTATATCCCAAACAATGCTAATAAAATCTCCGAAAATGCGTAATTTATTGATATCTCGGGCATATGTGCACCGTTTTACATGGTCTAAGAGACAATATTGTAGTCCTCATCAAGACAAACAGATTGATACCTGGGTTCAAGTTGATCTCAGCATGTGGGACCATGCTAGAGCACAAACAGTCAAAACCCGGCCACTGACCCGGTTTAGACCCGGACCCGGGACCTCGGGTGCCGGGTTTTGCCGGGTCCGGGTCGGGTCACTTCTTTGGCACCCGGACCCGACCCGGACTGTACACTACTCTCCATGTTGTTGATCTTGGACAGGCAAATCAAGGGCTGGCTGATCTGGACTGATGGACATGGGCGTACTACATTTATGTCTTGTGGGGTGTGATTCGGAATTAGTGCATACCACTGCCAAAGGAGATTTGTATCAATGATAAGGATTTCACAACAGAATATACACAGGACTAGATGCTTGAGTTGGAGAGAGCTTTGATTAGGGTTTACATGGACAGTTTCTTCACAACATTTGGATGTGCACCATGCATTCCTTGTCATCTTTCGACTCCTCACTTGACAACTTGGGTGTCCCCGGTCTATCCTCAGATAGCGCCTGGGCCTGGTGGTCATTGGCACCCACATTCAGAACTCCATAGCCAGATGTGGTTTAAGAAGTTATAGATCATATTTTGCTATCTTACTTAGGATTCCTGGACCTTACATTGTATAAATATAGACTGTTTTCTTGAACATCTCTGCTGTTGTTTAGTGAAAGTCTTGGTGAGTACTCGCCATGAGTACTCACACCAGCATATCTTTACCCGCAACTTGTGAACAGACTCGTGAGGATAAGACCCATGAGTCTCACAAGTTGAGTCCCTAGGATGACCCGAGGAGTCCCGGGTACTCACGGGACTCTCTAGACTCGTGAAGGTCTCTACACCCACTAGTAACTATATGAAATACCTTGACACCTTCAGGGCACATCTGTCAGTGGCCCATAGTGGGGTGATATGACGGAGTACACAAAAAATGCACCGGGTGATGTAAAGACAAAAGCAAAAGCATTGAAGTCCCACAAATGCTGTTGATGTCATCCATACTACTCAACTTACATACATTCCTTCCCAACAAGATATGCTACAAGGATTGACCATACTACAAGAAATCATTTTGACAAAAGATAATGTACCAACTCTACTGATTGAATCCATACAGAATACACTGCTATTCAGTGTCTTCGATCTCGTCATCTTCATTGTAAGGAGGTACAATGATGCCCGTGTCCTCTGGAAGTCCCTCCCAGATTGCTAGCCTCCGAGCATCGATCTTCATTGAGAGGGGGGGATTGTCAACCCTCACAACGGGCAGGTCGTGCCACCGGAAGAAGAGGGTGTCGACAACAACTAAGGCGTCGGTAACCTTGGTGATGTATTTGCGGGCTTTCGTCTCCCATTTCTGGATGAAATCATCACCATCGAAATCGTAGTGATTGTGCCTGAGAATGCACTTGTTAACAGTGGGTAGTTTAGCTGTCCAATTGCGCACCTTAGTTCAAGAAGACGGTTCAGCGTGCTGACCAGGTTGGACTTGGCAGTAAACGTCCATTCATAGTCCTGTCGAAGAACTTCCTCTCTGTCGTCCGCCTGAACATCCACATGCACCCAATCACTTGATCCTGAGCAAACGATCTCCGGTGGGGTGGCCGAGTGCCAGCGTCTTGACAGGAGGCGGGCATATTCCAGACGAAAGCTGAGCATCTTTTGACAATGATAAGCAGAAGTAAAGTAAGAAGCATAGCCGAACACGCACCTTCATGTAGCGATCAGACAACGGACCCCACATGTCTCGAATGTAGGAGTCCAGGACTACTAAGAAGTCCCTCTTCTCGCCGCACTGTATCGCGCGTATGTACGACGGGCGTAGGTGGCGCAGGATTTCGAGATGAAACGGCTTCACCGGCGTTGTGATATAGGCGGCGTAACGGGATTCCATGTTGCACTCCAGAGCCGCTTGAGCGTAGCGGAGGTCGGACGGCGGAATTAGACCTGTAGGTACATGCACGAAGGCAAATACATAGCGTCCGTGGGTGACTTCGACGGAGTGAATGAATTTGTTGTCCCGCGAGGTCATGGTGGGAGGCTCGTAACCCGTGTACCGGACTTGTGACAGTACCTCAATGCTACTTAGCCCCTAACCAAGGCTCTCATCCGCCATTATCATAGCCAATTGTCGCGGCACATCAACGTCGACTGACCACACGTCTTTCCCTCCCTCATCATTCCGCCGGCCGCCATGCTATTCAAGGTGAATGTATGAGCCTCACCTTCTTCACAGCTGCGCATACAACTCACGGTGAGATACCAGAAAAAACAACTACATCGGTCAGAGCGGGTCCAGGGCATCGACTTCCACCCGACCGAGCCATTGGTGCTCACTGGCCTATGCAACGGCACTGTCATCATCTACAACCGCAAGACTTGCGCGACGGTCAAGACCTTCTAGGTGTCCGAGGTACACGTGCGCTGCGTCTCGAGTTCATCGCGCGGAGAAACTGGTTCATTGCCGGCCAGGCACTTTCAGCTGTGCGTGCATAATTACAACACCCATGAAAGGGTCCCTGCCTTCGAGGGGCACCCCGACTACATTCGGTATCCGACGATGCATTCGACGGCAAGCATTGTCCTCACTGGAAGCGACGATATGACGATCAGGGCATGGGACTGGGAGAAGGGATGGAAAAACATACAGGTACGCTACAGTGATGCTCGGAGGAGCGGGAGTCGCTGACGAGAATGGTGCACAGCTGATCTACGAGGGCCACACGCACTTCATCATGAAGCGTATCTACAATCCTCAAGGACCCCAACACGTTCGCCTCCGCCGGCCTCGACCACACCGTCAAGATGTGGTCTATTGGCTCACCCACGGCCAACTTCACGATGGACGTCCACGACAAGGGCACCAACTACGTCGACTTCTACCTGGGCGCCGATAAACCTTACCTGGTCACCGTCGGCGATGACAAGACCGTCAAGGTCTGGGACTACCTCTCCAAGAGCTGCGTCCAGACCATGGAGGGCCACACCAACAATGTTTCCTTCGCTGTATTCCACCCCAGACTACCCCTCATCATCTCCGGCAGCGAGGAGGGCACCGTCAAGCTCTGGAACAGCGGCACCTACCGTCTCGAGAACACGCTCAGCTATGCGCTCGAACGCGCTTGGTGCATCGGGCTCCGCAAGGACGCCAACGAGATTGCCGTCGGATTTGACGAGGGAGCAGTCGTAAACAAACTTGGCCGCGACGAGCCCACCTTCAGCATGGACCCCTCTGGCAAGCTCGTCTTCACCCGCAACCAGCAGGTCATGTCCGGCAACTTGCAGATGATCACACAGGATGCGTCTACGTCTAGCTCTGACGGAGCGCGCCTGCCGCTTGCGCTCAAGGAGATCGGGTCCACCGAGATATTCGCAACGGCGCTTATACACTCACCGAATGGTCGTTTCGTGACCGTCGTCGGTGATGGGGAGTACATCAACTACACTGCCCTTGCCTGGCGCAACAAGACATTTGGGTCGGGTCTTTCCTTTGCGTGGGCGACGGATTCGAACACGTACGCCATACTCGAGAACAAAGTCAAGCTCAAAGTGTTCAAGAACTTCCGTGGGCGCGGCGGGGCAGGCATGAAGGGCGCTGGGAGCTTTTCTGTCGATGGCATCCACGGCGGGCCGCTGTTGGGAGCTCGCGGACCTGGATTTGTCATGTTCTGGGACTGGGAGACGGGCGAGATTGTGAGGCTCATCGATGTCGAAGTACAGAACGTCTTCTGGTTGGGATCGGGGACGTTGGTCGCTATCACTGCCGCGGATTTGTATTATATCCTGCGGTTCGACAGGGACGCGTACAACACCAAGATTGAGTAGGGGGTGGATATAAGTGACGAAGGTGTTGAGGAGGCATTTGATGTCGTTGCTGGACACAGCACTCGAGATTGCCCGGTCCATACCTAATGTTGAGGCGGAAGTGAAGTGGAAATCTCTTGGTGACCGCGCTCTAGCAGTGTGGCGGTTCGACCTCGCCCGGGAAGCGTTTGAGAAGGGCGGCGACCTGAATGCTCTCATGCTCCTACTATTGGCGATTGGCGATAGGGAAGGCTTGAAGAGCGTAGCAGAGCGTGCGGCGGAGAATGGGCAGAACAACTTGGCGTTCGCAACGCTGTTCCAGCTGGGCGATGCTGTGCCGTGTGTTGACCTGCTGCTGAAGACGCAGAGGGCGCCGGAGGCGGCGATATTTGCACGGACGTATGCGCCGGGGTATGGCCAGATCAAATGTCTGGTGATCTAACTAATGTTTGCGTGTTGACAGAATGGTTGTTGACGCTTGGCAGGCAGACTTGAGGAGCAAGGGCGGGCTGAAGATCGCTGCGTCGATAGCGCATCCGTCCACACATGCAGATGAGTTCATAGAGGGATGGGAAAGCGCGTTGGAAAAGGAGAAGGGTTGGCGTCCCTCGTAGCTTCCGAGTGTACTTATGGTTTCGTTGCAGGTCCATCGGAGGGCGTTTTGGTCGATGCTTGAGTCTGGCTTTTCTCGTGAGTGGGTCTCGTAAGATAGGATTGGTGGACTGATTTGCGTAGCTTGTATTTTAGATGGACTTTATAATAGAAATGAGATTGACCTGGATTGCATGTAAGGTGCCACTTTGGGAATACTGAGACGTGGCACACATGTAAGATCCTCCGAATGGTAGTCTCATAGGAAGCCTTTATCCTTGTCGTCACAGCCCTCAGATTGGAGACGCGCCCGGCTAGATGAAGAAGTCAACACCAGCGACGCGACAAAACTTGGTAGCGTGTGGCGGAGCGTTAACCAGCCGACAGATTTTGGGAGTGGGGGAACGGCCGGTGAAAGTGAGCAAGGATGTAAGGCGGTTGAGGGAGAGGGAGATAGCGAGTGCGAGTCAGACATGGTGGCTGTTCTAGGACTCGTTCTCACTGGCATCGTCAGCACGCCCACGGGCGACGACGACGACAGCTCAGCTTGTCACCGTTCCCAAGCCTGGTACTGACTCATTTTGACCTAGATTGACCGTACGCCCCGCCAAATACCGGATCCCGACCCACGGTAACGACGAGAGCGGACGAAGCAGGATTCTGCCACCAGACTTCGACGGGATCTGCACTATGAGACGTTCTTGGAGTGCTTAGTGCACTGTGAGTCGATGGCGTGAGGCTCAGGCTACTGCCATGGTGTTTGGTGAGTCTCGCTGCCCTCTCCCGGCTGTCTTTGCGGCGCTTGACTCACTCTTTGACTACTTGGACTAGTCCGCACTGGATCCGACGCGACGTTTTCTTGCTTTTGTGATCTCAGACCGTCGTTCTTCTTGTCTGATGGCTTTGAAACGGCTGGAATCCGTTGTGCCAGCACGGCGATTGCGCCCTCGGTTCACCACTTAGCGCTAAACCGATCTCCGGCGCTAGGGTCTTGGCATCCATTGCTGCTGCCAGCGTATCGATGTGTACTGAGTATGGCCTTCCATTTCGTAACCAACCACACCCCCTTATGCGTTCTTGCAGATGAATGCAGCGAAACTCCGAACGACTCCACGGACTCGTCCTTGACAGGGGCGCGTGCGCATACCTTTCAACGGTCGGCGCGTCGCTCAATGATTCTTGTCTCATCCAGTGCCGCCAATTTCTGTTGCCCCAATCTCTGTTGCCACGTTGGTTTGTGTCAGAGGACTGCACGGGCGCTGACTCAGACGCCGAGAACGAATCCTCTCAACCCTCGATGGCTAACGAGCCCTCTCATATTGGTTCGTCATGTAATGTAAGATGCTCTTAATTGTTCTCGGTAAATCCCTTAATGATACAACACATATATCAGCTATCTTGACGATCCTCTTTTGTACTCTTATGCTATGAAACCGAACGAGCTTGCCGGAAACCGAACAAACTCGCCGACC
Organism: Strobilurus luchuensis; assembly: GCA_019915105.1. Taxonomy (NCBI): domain Eukaryota; kingdom Fungi; phylum Basidiomycota; class Agaricomycetes; order Agaricales; family Physalacriaceae; genus Strobilurus; species Strobilurus luchuensis. The sequence continues at coordinate 118,500 of JAHLMJ010000021.1, read as the reverse complement.
AACGACGACGATGCGCTCAATCCGCTGTTAGATCAGCTCAGACCCTGCTTGCACCATCGACAATGCTTTGTTTTGCATGCGCTCCTGCTGCTCTCCGGATCGCGCCCATTGGCGGCGATGAGCGCGGACTACGCATGTTAATCGCACGGGACTCTGGGATGGCTGTAGGGTGCAGAGAGCGCAAAGCGGTGTTTTGGCTTGACCTTTGTGCGGCGCACGTACTCTTTGAGACTGTCTGACTCAATTACTCATTCCGACGTTTTCCTGAACACCCATTGACACCACTCACGCTCTTCCCACCCGTTGTTTCTCCCCCTTTGCGCTGTGCACCATATTCTGTCCCATGTTGATCTGACGTTGCTTGTACATGAGATAAACCTAGACGTCGGGCACGCCGCAAGCACTACGGCCAGTGCATGAGCTCGCGACACCTTGCTTTTACTGTCATCATGTCGGATATGGTACGTGTAGTGTATGTTCTCTTGCTCATCCTTGTAGTCAGTATTTACGAGGCATGTGAAGTAAATTCAGTTGTTCTTTTCATCATGCTGTTGAGGAGGTCGCCTGCGCTTATTAACCAGCCGATCGTTCAGGCTTGTTCCAGCACAGGTCGTCGGGTAACGATGGTAACCCGACGCTTGCTTGTAGACGGCTGATAATGGAAACTAGCTACATGTCCACAGCCTACAGATAAGCTAACATTCACAGACAGACAAGACGAGGGGATTGTCCAATCGATTCTGCTGACGGGTCTTCCGTAAACTCTATCTAACCTCTGACCATAAAAGCCGATCTTCCAGCTTCCGTGCCTACTCTCACCCTCATCCAGCGTGCACCTTACTTCGAGACTCAGTGGCATCCGTTCACCTTCGTTTGCCCAACATGTACCACGAGCAAGGCAGAATCACACCTCTGCGTGGCTCATATCATGAGGGACACTGGCTTGTTGCGTCTGGATCCTAGATGTGAAACACGGGAGACGCCATGATCGTTCACGACACCGACATGACGACCTGCAGAAAACTGCTCATCAGCACAGCTCAGCCATGCAATCGTACAACCATGAGGACATCGTTGCCACCCCACTCAGGTTTCGCAATGCGCCACCACCTTCAGCAGCCCGTTTCTCAGCCTCACACAGCATGTTCGCCACAGAGACGGAATACCAACATAACAGGAACTCTGGTGAGCATCCCATGCAGTCTGACGGCGTCAGCGCGATCAACACTGCACCGCAGAACGACATGAATCACCCTCCCCGCCCAATCTACCCATACCACGCACATGAAATTCCAAAGAATGCGCTGGTCGCTAACGGATCTATCAAGCTCCTTCCCTGGAACCTCAACATCACACAGAAAGGCATCGGTCATGTAAGTTCCGCGAAAGCAAAGATGATTTTACTATATACACAAGGTACAGAAGATCTGAAAAACATGCATCAATTTACCAATCCGAAAGGCGAGCGTGGGTGACTGCAAACGTCCTGTTGTGCCGTTAGCAACCTTTTGGGCTGTGATGAAGGATGCAGAGCTAGAACGACACCGCGCCGCCAGACACGTGTTCTGGTAGGTGTTGTTCCTACGCTCGGTGACACGCGGAGAAGACGATGAATGGTGGGCATCGAGCGATCCTGTTGAGCATTCTCGATCAATGGAGGCGGTTGGGCGGAGACGGTTGTGAGGAAGGATGCGATAGTGAGGGTGGTTTCTAACTTCCGCACAGTGTTGTCCTGACACTCCGCCTGTGCACGCCTCCAGTCGAAGGCAATCTGCTGGGCGGGAGTGAACGCGCTGGACGACTGTCGCGTTGCAGGAGAGCGTCCATCTTCGACATCGACATCAACGCCTGCTGCACCATGGTGCATTGCACCACCACGGCCCAGAGTCGTAGCATGATGCGTGGCGAAGCTTTGAATACTGCTACTGGTCTCACGACCCTTGGTTCGAGAAGAGCGACCGGACGGAGGAGGACCCGCGCTGTATAACGAGCCATCGTCGGGTTCGGAGCTGGTGATCGACATCGAGCTCATCTGAGAGCTCATGCCAGACACAGAAGACGACCGGGGCCATTCAGGCGGATCGCTAAAGCGCTTGTAGTATTTGGCGGTCGTGACGGTGAAAGCCACAAGCTGCAACCTCGGCGTCTCTTCAGTAACCAAGTCTCCAAGGCGTGTGGTAAGCCACTCCTCAATTTCGGGCTGAGGGTTGTCAGACCGGGCCCAAGCGTGCCATGGGGCACCCAACGATGTAAGTGTATCAATGAAGCGGATCGTAAGGAATAGAGGGTGGGCAAGAGTCGTCGTTGTGATTTGGTAGCAGGGCACTGTGCCCTGGATAGTCCTGATTTGTTTCACCACTGGCCGCAAGGGAATGAATCGAATCGTGGATGGCCGTCCTTGGTGCTGCCGAAAGTGTTAAGCTAGTCAGAGTGAAAGGTATTTCGAGCTCACAAGCACCGGGTGGTACATTCGCATGAGAGATAGCCAGTCCAGGTACTTGGAATCCGGCCTTTGCTGCAAGTCATGGAGAAAGCCGTCATATTTGTTGAGGGCATGTAAGATGTCAGAATCAATTACAATCACGGCAAAATCGTTGCGGTCCCAGGAGTCGTGTTCAGTAGATGAGACTGATGATTTGGTCAGAGTGTGGAAGAGCAAGGGTGGGAGCAACGCACGAGGAAGATACAGGAGACGGGAGTACTTGTGAAAGTAACCGCCAATGACTCGGAAACACGCCAGACGGGTCTCGTCTGAGGTAGCATCGCGAACAGAGTGGGCGGCTTCGACGCGCGAGTCACCTGTCAACGCGCACACGACTGAACCGTCCACGACACCGATACCCAGCCGCACCAGGATCTGCCAATAGTGCTCTTTCGCAGTCTGGTGAGTACGATGGCGAGGGTCCGGCGTGAGTGCAGCATAGTGGCTATGTCCGCTGCGAATAGAACTCAGTTTTCGTGGGGTTGGGCGGAGCGATGCCGCGGTAGTGGTTGCAGTGGAATCCTCGGTCTCAAGTTTGTCAAAATCGCTCGCGGCAGGCTGCAGCTGTGGGCTCGCCAGCCAATCTGGAACGACGATTCCTTTGGCGAGGCGCAGATCCGAGGGCTCGCGGTCGGTAGTATCGATGAAGGGAATTCGCTCCCATTCCCTGATTCTCGTATAGCCATGGACGGCCTGCAAAGTAGGAAGGCTGGCGACATGCTGGTCATCGACACGCCTGGAGAAAGAGAGTTGGGTGCCCGTCGAAGCGGTGGAGGACCGGAGACTGCGAGAGGACCGAAGACTGCGAGATGACATTGGTGGTGTCGCGAAGGGGAACCAAGCCTGTTCAAATGCCTGATGGAGTGAACAATGGTCATTGTGATTATGCCACGAGGGCCTACATACGGCCCCGGAGATTGCCGACTCCAGCCTGCGTAGCGGTGCCTAATTTGGTTTCCCTGGCGTCGTGTTGGCAGAGTCGCGTGGGATATGTATACGATGACGGTCATACAGCATAGACGCCAACATCCTGGCTTTGCCCATCATGTTGCTTCAAAGCACTCTCCAAGCGAAGAACATTGGCTACGAGGACCCCCTCTCCGCTAGCGACACTGACACATCCGATTCTGCCTCACCTGTTGCCGACCTGTTTAGCATTGCTTCAGAAGTCCTGGTCAACGAGGAACGTACCTGGGTGCAATGCGACAACTACCTGCGCATTTACAGATGCTGGTCCCCCAAGCAGTGTACCTGGATTCCATTCGATCCGTCCACTATGCCTGCGCCCAAGCCGCAGGAGACGAAAGACACGCGCAACTACTTCACGAAGAGTTTTTCTATGCTCGTCCCGGGTTCAACCCTGCTGCCTGGGGCCCTGGACTTTTTGGCAACAACGAGGACGGCGAAGACATCGCAAGATGGGTACCGGACATATTGCTTACGCGCTGGAGCGACATTCTTTTGTCGTTTATTGGGTTGGCATTCTCATCTCTCGAGCACTCGGGTTGCTCATATGATTCCCTTCATTGACAGAAAGACCGTCGGCGACAACTTCTTCGTGCAGATTCCAGAGTGTGGACCCGAGAAGCTGTTTCCCTTCATCACCGCCATGCAGCGGAAGCTGAAGGATGCGTATCAGTTCACCGCCACAGCTGACACGAACACGGAGAAGGAATGCCGCAGTGTATCAAACAGATTGCTGGCACAGGCAACCTGAAGGGAGGTTAGTGCGCATCGCAGCCTTTCTACAAGTTTTAAGCTGAACACTTCTGTCAACTAGATGTCACCCGCGAGGCTATGATCGCATTTATGGACAAGATGATTCCTCAAGTTGTTGCGTTGATCGAATACCTCAGCGGAGAGTTCCAGCCCATGTGAGTTTTCTATGACATCCTCAATTGCATCGTCTGATGGTCCACCGCAGTGCTGATGAGCTTCCCCTGATCAAAGACTGTGGACACGTCGAGTATGACTTGTACGTCGGGACTCTGCAGCCCTTTCTTCATGGGGAGAAACCTGATCCTTCACTGTATACTTCTTCGACGTCGATCAGGAAGTCGTGTTCGATTCGTTCAAGGAGCACATGAGCATGGAGAAGATTGCATATATCGTCTGGCGTCGATTTGAGGTAGGTCTCACTCGTTTAAATGGTAGGCAGCGCTGACTCCAACTGCAGGGGACCAGAGGAGCATCTGAGCTCACAGTCGTACATCTCACGGCCGAGAAAAAAGCGGAATTGCTAGGTACGTTTTCCGACGTACGCTGACACTTGACAATCGTACTAAGAACGCGGCCGTCTGTACAGCCACGTGCATTCGGGATAGCGCTCACCGTGCGCTCCTCCTCGCCCTTCAAATGCCCCACTGCAACTAACAGTGGTGTAAATTGGTTAGCGGTGAGGGTCAGGTTAGAGAGGTCGGTTAAGATTCGGGTCTGCTCGCGCGCGCGCGCGCAGCACGCCTTGAACTTAGGGCGAAGGCACGTGGTTAGGGCTTTTTGGTTGGCGGTAGAGGTTTGCGGTAGGGGGCGGGAATATGATCTTGTTCGGGGGAGGTGTGCTCGTTTAGGAAATTCACGGTGTCACCAGCTTTTGTAAATTTCAGCATTCGAGACCGATTCTAGCGATTCGGTCAACTTCAGCGTTTGCATGAATCGCTGAATGCTACTATAGTTCTATGGACTCGGTGTCCTTGTCAAGGTCGATGAGATTCATCTTCTCATGAGTTTGCTGCATGGCAGCTTCGGAGCTTCGACATCGGCCTTTCTCGCTGCTTCATTTGCTGTCGTCCACGTCTTTTCTACAAGGCTTTGAGGAATCTTTCTGGCTCCATCGTACAGTAACAAGAGGACACTAAACCGACATTACGAAGGTTATCTGTACGACGTGAATCACTTTGAACATGTCATGGTCAATTCGAAATACTTCGAGAGCCTCTGCAGGACGAAGGGATATCTCTCTCATTTCCAGATTTTCTATTCGTTGATTATTGCTTCCAACAGCAGCCCGATGTACACATTCACGACAGCAAATTATTCTCCGGCAAGCAGAGGTAGCAGTACAAGCAGGTACATTACTGATCAGGTGTGAGTAAAATAAAGAGCGTAAGTAATCGTCCAAGCAACACGTCAAGTGTCTCTCGTCGCAACGCCAAATCATATCATCAGAGAGCGGTTGGACTCGATGTGAACAACGAAGACTGCTTTGCTTCGATGTGCGAGCCTTCTTCTTCGTCCGATGAAGAGTCGCTATCCCTCCTGTTATCGCGGTAGTTCTGTCGATCCCGGAGTGGGAAGCGTACGAGATAGCCGAATCCCGCTTCATGACATCGGGATTCGCGGTGCTGAACGCGACATGTCTGGTCCGGGGAGGGGTCTGTTGAGGTGAACTCGGTCGAGGCGAGCTCGGTCGCGCCGTCGCGTACGAGGCAGAGACTCCACAGGACGCTGAAGCAGATAGCCCCGCAACCCAGCCTGCTTCTCAGCCTGCATTCCAAAGCGCATGCCCGACTTCTCGGACATGAGAGTCTCGTCGGACTCACCAGTGAAGTGGTAAGAGACAGCCGCTGGAGAGGCAGTGACGAAGGGTGGACGGTTGTCAGTTGCCGTGGGGAGGATGCCCATGGTATCAGAACACCACGCAGTGATGGAACGGTGTTGCTTGGCGGACTCGCGGAAGATGAGGCCGAGGAGCATGGTGATGCACGCAATCGAGAAAAGGGAGAATACAGCGACAAGAGGGAATGTATCGCAATGATGAGAGAGCATCTGGGCGGCAATCCTGCAGGTGCATCAGTAACGTTGACAGAAGAATGAGGAATGCACGTACAATGCTTGGAAGATTCCGAGGGCACCCAGACCAAACTCGCGTCCGAGAACGGGGAAGTAACGGTCAAAGAAAACAGCAGGCCAGCAGAGCTCGGACACTATCAGGCTGCTCAGAGGAAGTCAGGAAATAGTAAGCGGGACTCACTGATGAGCACAATCGTCTGAAACATGATCAACAGCGAAGATAGGATGGCCCAGAAGACGCCAGCAGCCTGGTTCGGAATCGTACTGCCTCCGTCAATTGTGTCAGACGACGCCCACGTATCAACATGATTCAGCTCACTCAATGTAGTCGCAATCGTCCATCTCATCTCTCTCTCTTCAGTGCCCTGCACGGCTTGGAAGGCGTTGAACGCGTTGATATTCTTGACCATCAGAGCGGTGTTGCTCGACAGGACGAGGAGCATTCCGACGACGCTCAGGAAGCGGACAGCATTGAGGCCATAGAAGATGTCTACGTCCTGGTGACCGCGGAAACCTCACAGATACGGGGAGTCTTCTGCATGATGACGGAATGAAGCGAGCGAGGGCGAAAAATGGCAAGGATTTGTGGGCGCCTTCATAAGGTCCTGAGCTGATTCCAGCAACGTTCCACAATTCGCGTCCCAGCACCAAGCGCGTGAAAGAGGTCAAATGAAGGGGAATGGGCGGAAACCGGAGCTTTTTTTGATGCTTTATAAAGACTGCCGGAAATTTCGTAATGAAACCTTTATTTACACATCGTTCGTTGGTAACCTGGTGGTCCAGAAATGAAGAACGATGCGCGAGGACAACAGCCATTGTTATAGAAGGGTATAGCTGACATAAACAGGAACCGAGCATGCAGAGCGGCCGACGCGCGCGTTGCCGCCTATTCGGAGACTGAGAGATGTAGCAGCTGCGTTTTGGCTGAGACACGCGAATGGCATGCGAACCCACCTCTCTCCCCATGCTTGAGACCTGTTTCTAGAGCAGCCATATTATCACTAACATAGACCTAATGGACTATGTGTGCGGTTAGGTCTACCCGAACACGGTAAGTGAGTCGGCAGACGCGGTGAGATTAAATGTGGACTCACCACGCAGACGCGGTGAGCCCAGATGTGGACTCACCACGTAAGTAACTCGGACTCGTGATCGAGTGCGTTCTGTTACTTCAACTGGCGTTGTGCTGCTCATCGACAATTCACCTATCACATTCTGCACAGATGGCTGACGACACCGCCCCCAGGTCGTCGAGGACGGGTATGACTTCTTCGCCAAGCGGCATCTGGTGACGCTCTTCTCGGCGCCGAATTACTGTGGGGAGTTCGACAACGCGGGGGCTATGATGAGACGTTGTTGTGTTCGTTCCAGGTGAGTACGGTGTTCTATTCCATTGTACATGTGGTGAGTGCGCGTAGAGTGAGACGGGGGATGGTCACGTCGTGCATGGTGATACCAGTAGTTGGGTCGACGACTACACTCAGACGCCTCTTCTGCTGCCGTTACGTTTGCGCGCCTGTCGACGCCGCCCGCTTGCCCATGGTCGTTGTGATCGCCCTCGGCTTCCTTTCTTCCGTCCCATCTGTCATCGATTCCGATCGCCCCATGCTCACGTTTCCTCTTTCCAGATCTTCAAGCCTGCAGAGAAACAGGCCAAGTACCCGTACGGGGGGGGATGAACGTGGGCCGGCCAGTCACGCCGCCGAGGAAGCAGAAGAAGAAGGAGGGGCGGATGGGTTAGACACCGTTGCGCTTCATGTCGCCGTCGTCGTTGGATTATCTGTGCACCGGCAATGCAGTGCACATTTATCGTGGTGTGAGACCGAGGAAACGCTCGGCAAGTGCGTGAGTCCAAGGTGTGGACTCACCACGTAAGCCGAGCTACAGATCGAGTGATTGAGTGATCGCGCCTTGCTCTTTCACCATCACCATCGACTCACACACCGGATCGTCTCTATTTGCCCGCGCACGCCTACACTCGCTGGCTTAAGTCTGCCATGGCGCGGACTAAGGGTGCCTATCTGCTCATGCAAGCGGGCTACACCAGGGAGGAGGCCGCCCGCTACGTGAGAAGAGAGGACTTGCCCGCGGAGGAGCGCCAAGCACTGGAGGAGGAATGGAAACGGCGGCAGCATTTGTTGGAGGAGAAGAAGGCGCGGGAAAGAGGGGAGGCCAAGCGCCGAGAGGAGGAGCAATGGCGGGCAGAGGAGGCGCAGAGGCTTGAGCAGCGACGCGCGACTTGGCGCAAGTCCAAGGCCCAGTGCGTCGTCCATTCTCATTCCATTCACCCACTCATTTGACTCTTGGAACCCCAGGAAACGGGCTGCTGTGCAATGTGGGCCGCCCGAGGAGTCCGCTGCTCAACGAGCCAAGGAGAATATGTACGCCGCGGCGTACCGCGCTGTCCACCGCCCTCTCCTGCGTTCCCAGAGCCAGCAACGGCGCTACGAGTGCGTTTCCTCCGACTCATCTCTTACTGTGAACTCACCAATGTTTCAGAGCAAAGCCCAATCTTTTACCACGCCGCGGGCGCCTTCAACGCGCAGAAGACTACGATGAATCGGCTTTGCGCGTCCGCGGATGGAACAACGATCTCAAGCTCGATCGTCGTCGTCGTCTCTTGGGCCAGGACAGTTAGAATTTCTCGTACCATCATCATGCACTTTATTACCTCCAAAACTTATCTTCTACACGGTGTTCATCACCATCTGTTTATTGTCAGCCAAGACCACCAGCGCGCAGTTCAATGACACTGGCCCACCTGCAAAATTCCTGTGGTAGACCAGCCCGCCGGCTTTGTTGATGACCTAGACAGCACCAAGCCCGGCTCGGCGTCGTGCTGGACGTCAAACGCACCCAAAGACCGAAGATGGTCATGCTGGTAATCGCTAAGAGCGATCCTGATCGGGCACGCGCCAGGAGCTTTAGACCTTGTCCTCCTCCCACCGTGTCCATGTTGGCTCTGACATGTCTGCTCGTCCTGCTCAGCTGCGCGCCATTGCGTTCACCTACCGCTGTCCGCACGAATCCGAGGTCAAGAAAGATGTTATCGACCCCCGTTGCAGAGGATGCTGGACGAGACAAGGAGATGGCTGGACGTTTGGTGTTGATTGATGCCATTCTGTGGTTTGTATGCATTCCACTGACGCTCCCCTCCAATCCTGCAAGTGAGTCGCCGCATCGAAGACCTGCAATCCAAGAGATGACAGCTTTTGGAGTCGTAATAGCGTGCATTGCTGGCGTCGCGGCCATCGTCCGAGCGGGTCCAGGCTGGCTGAATTTGCCAGGCTGGAAGGGCACCCGCTATCCAATCAGGGAAAGCTTGAAACAAGAGTAATTGGCAGGTACGAATTCACTGCATCTTTTGGCGCGGAGCCTGAAGCGAAACGCTCACAGCGGATGGGCGGCAGTTTTCACGGACGCGTCAACGGAGTTTCCTGTACCATCATCTCTACATTATGTCTTGTCAATGACTATCCACACGAATCCATGCCGCCCTTCCGCTGGCATGAATTGCGAACCTCTTTCTACGCGAACGCCAGGCGAACGCTGTTCGACATGCTTCACCTCGTACTACCCTTACTTCCCTTAGTTCAGGCGACTGCTTCATCTGCAGATTGGCTTGATCTTGGCGCTCAACTCGACGGTTGCTTGTATGTGGGCACACCTTTCGCAGCATCTTGCTTTGCTGGATATGCGCACGACCAGGCGGCCTGTAGTACTGTCCAGAGTGGGTATGACGACGCGACTACCCGGAGCAGCTCCCCCAATGCGTATCTCAACGTACAATGGGGAACATGCCAGGCGACAGGTGCTCAGTGCACCCTGGATTATCTGGATCCCACAAACTCAGATTCTTTCTCGTCGCCACGGATTTGCGAACAGGGAAGCGTTCCCAACTATTATGTCCGTCTACCTTGTGTATCAACGTCGTCAACGTCGGTTTGCTCCCAAGAAGATAGATTGATGTACATTCCAGTGAGGACGTTGCAACTGCCTTAAACTTCACTCGGAAGACCGGGACACCACTGGTCATCAAGAACACCGGTGTTCGTCCCGTTCTCGCTTGCGTCAAATCATGAATTTGCTGATCGTTGTAGCATGACTTCAAAGGACGAAGCAGTGCACCGGGATCCTTGTCCCTCTGGACACATAACCTCAAGAATGCAAGTCTCCAACTCGACGGCGTCAAGTCTGGCCTCTGACGCTTATACAGATAACATTCGACGCTCACTTTGTTGCAGAAGATACGGACTTGGCGCCGCAGCCTGCAATGACCATGGCTGTGAGTGTTTCTTGCAGCTTATCTCGATATCTGATGCTGATCTGCTCCTAGGCTAGGCTGGAGTACAACGGCTACAGGCATACGAGTTTGCCGACCTGCATCACGTGACCATCCTAGGTGGGACAGATTGAGATTCAACAGTGGGGACAGTTGGTGGATGACTCCAGGTCCATCTTCGCCTTCCCCCCACTACACGATGGGCTCATTCTTATTCTCAGGGAGGCGGCCACACCGTCTTGACCAACACGATGGGACTCGGCGTCGATCGAGTACTCTAGTTCAAAGTTGTCACTCCCGACGGACTCTACAGAACAGCGAACCGAATACAGAACCCCGATCTCTTCTGGGCTCTTCGTGGAGGTTTGTGACCATTCCGAATTGATCACTATTCCTGCCTGACATCTGTCTTACTTTAGGCGGAGGAGGTACTTTCGGCGTCGTGCTCGAAGCATCCGTGCTCGTCTCTCCGGTGATTTTGATCTGCTTTCCCCACCAGATCGTAGCCTGTAAGCATTCGTGCGGCATTGGTGCAAAAGTCTTTCGCTCGGGCTCGTAATATGAAGCGCATCTCTCAGTTTATGCCTCGAGCGGCTCATTGTGTACGGTGTGTTGACACTGATCTGGTCCTCGTGTTCGTTGCTAATCTTACCACAGTCATCGGCTCTTCTGGGATGCATGGTGGCTATTCTCACCTCCCGCGTTCACATCTGCATTCGGTAGGTTCACGCAGGGACATCGACGATCGTTCCCCGTACTCCTTGGCCTTAGGAAATTGGTCGAGCCTGTTCACTCTTCAAGGTTCGTTCCCCCTTCCCCCTTCCCCTCCCCTCCCCTCTCCCCCACTAACCCCTCTTTTCAGCCCCTGAGCATCACGATCAACGCGCTCGCCGCAGCCAGCGACCTCTCCATCGCGCTCTCCCTCATGCACCTCCTCCGGTTCTCCTCCGCGCGCGCTGGCTTTGCACACAGCCAGCGCATGATCGGGACCTTCATCGTCTTCACCATCAACACCGGCGCCGTCACCGCCCTCACCGCCGTCGCGTCCCTCATCAGCATCTTAGCGGCCCCGACGACGTTCGCGTACATCGCGTGGTTCTTCTGTCTTGGGCGGCTGTACTCAAACTCGCTCTACTGTATTGGAGGTACCGCTAGAAGGAACGGACGCCGCCGACGTGGAAGGAGCTTGTATATGCAGGTCTTTCGACGTGAGAGGCATTGTCATGGTATTCACATCTTTTCAATCTGCATGCACGATACTGTATTCTTAGCGGCGGTCTTCTACAGTGTTACGAATGCAAATTCACACATCAGTGTCTAGTCTAGATACAAGACGTACAGACATGACTAGAGCCAAAGAGGTTTCAAAAAGACGAAGTCGCAATAGTCGCAGGATCAATGAAGTATTTCGGTCGTGCAATCAACGGGGAAGAGGGCGTAAGAAAGATGACAGTACAGAGGCATGTTTACAGTTTCGAGGCGCGCTCGTATAGCTTCTTTGCATTACCATTCATGCATATCATCAGCAGTAACTGGCATGAGAGCAATGGCAGCGTCCAGGCATCCTAAACTCGCCGTCCACAGCGGCAACTCCTCGAAGTGCGTTGGTCATATTATCTCCGCGTGATGCTTGCACTTCTCCATCAGGAAATGTGTTGTGGTAGGGAGCAGGGCGATGGCAGCGAGGACCGCAAAGTCGCGAAGGGCGGTGCGCAGTGGGTCAAGAAAGAGCACATCTGCATTCAAGCTACTCCGTACACCTCAGTAATAGCGCCGTTGGCGCCGTCGATGCTCACGTAGCCGTCACCCTTCCATGGTGCTCCGCGCCACACATTGTGACCGTTCCTTGGCCAAGCCCGGCGCACGGTACGCTAGGTAAGCTCTTGACGTGTCTTGAGCTGTCAATTTGACTGAGACTCCTTGTCTCGCAGTCCATCGTCGAACTCACCTGCGGTTCCCCGTAAATGATGACGAGATCGTTTCCCTTTCAATGTCGGTCCGTGATACTACTCCCGACCCAGTCTACTCAATGTGTGGCAGCCACCCAGAGATAAAATGCGATGCTCTAGAGCCACACTCAATTTGAAGACAGTGATCTGATTTACCTCGTACTGTCAGGTAAGTTTTGGCAATGTCTTCATGATCAATTTCCTTCAACTGACGTTCACTCTACTTATGTATCTTTTTCATACTCGAACACATGTACTACAGCTTCTGTACCACGGGTAGCATGTCTACTCAAAGTACTGACGCAACGCGGTGGCATCGCCGCTGTCGACTAGCTAATCCATTGACGAGGGCGGTGCAGCCACCGAATCACGCGAGTCGGCGTGCTGTATCGGGTTCGCTCTCACTGTTTGAGTAGTTTCATTCTCACTCATCTGGCTCTCGAGCATGCAGCCTCACTGGCAAGGCCCGGGATGCGGCGCAAGACCGAGTCCATCGCGTCAAAACTCGTCATCAGGCTGGCACAGTGGCGGATGCTCGAACGACTAGCGAATCTGTCAATGAGGGCGGCGCAGCCGCCCATCCATGCGAGTACGGGTCTCTCAGGTCAGTATACAGAGCTTCTGGCGGTCAATCAGTACTGGAGGTCATTCGAGTAGCTTCCTTCCGACTTATTGAAGCACCACCGGCGGCGAGGCCCATGACCCGCTTGAACCAAGGTTGGGACTTTCGTCAAAGTCATTAGCGCGCTGGGACTTTGGCGCTTCAGTCATGAGGGCGGCGCAGCCGTCTAATCATGCTATTCTGCTTCTCTCAGGTCTGAGGTTACGGAGGTCAGTGCAGCAAACCTTCGACTTGAGATCTGTATTCACCGTTCACACAGCCTCCCCGGAACTCTGAAGGACGAAAGCCGCCGGGCGAGGCCCACGATGCGCCGCAGAGCCGAACCGATTGGCAGATAGTCTGAGCACTGCGAGTGTATATCAGACTTTTGACTGTACATCTGCACTAACCCGTTGACTAGGTTCACTACGAGCCATGCAATTTTGAGTCCCCCACGGCACCACGGTACATTTGGTGTGGCCAGCTCACCACCAGTTGTCTGGCTTGCGACGACCACAAGATTGCGATCAACCAACGGGATGCTACCATCACCCTCACGATAGCGAAGGCAACGCCATCCAGGCTGTGCACAGAGAGTATCCGCGTCGCGGTGATCCTTCGCCAAGGAGCGGCGCAATCCTCCAAAACCCGAAGAATTGACAGGAAGATCCTCCGCGTCCAAGTCGAAATCCATTGCACGCAGGCGCGCGTCAGCTACGTGGCGCCGTGTCGTCTCCTTGATGAATGCGTCCCCCGCATGCTGCTTCTCGCGCTGCCGCTTGTTTTTACGCCGCCCATGAGAAGCAGCTTGGCGCGCTTGTTTGCCGCGTTGGGCAGTGGGTGGAGGCTGATCTGAAGTGCTTGCATGAGGGGCATGGGGAGAAGGAGTAGACTCGGCCGCTGGCAATGTGGAACGTTGCATCTGAGCAGCAGATGACGTGAGGGGCGTGAGAGGCGTAAGCGGGGTGATGGGTGACGGAAGCGTGGTTGCGTCGAGCAACGTGGGGCACGGCTTGAGACTGGTATCGATATGAAGGGAGGAGGGTGAACGGCGCGCGCGACGTTCTGCGAGGGGAGGTACAGCTTTCTGTTTGTTGAAGGAGGTGAGTAAGAAAAGCGTATAAGGGAAGAGATACGCACGTTGTTGTGCGGCGAAGCCTCCTCCGATTCGTCTTCCAATTCCTCCTCAAGTTCCTCGTGGTCCACATCGCCCATCGCGTCGAGCTCGGCAAAGCGACGTTTGAGGAGGTCCGCAGAGTCGACGTCGAAGACCATTGCCTCGCCCAGCGTAAAGGGGCTGAAAGATGCGCCGGAGCGCGTTGTGCGTGCCATCTAAGCAGAGGGTCAGCAAAACGCGTAGAAAATGGCAAATCAAACGGCAAAAAGGGCATCGACAAGCACAGATCGGCGGGCGCGTCCCATGGTGGAGTCGACAGACCCCATCCATCCACGCTCATCAGATGAGGGAGAAGGGGAGATGAACGCGAAATAGTTGACTCACATTACAGCCAGCATCAACGACCTCGCCGAGCAAGTGGTGGTTAGAGCAAGACCCAAGTACAAGTACACAAACAGTACCACAACAGTTACCATGACACAAACACGCTGCATGTGCACCGCTGCCGAATATGTAGTAATCTACGCACAGACCATGTTCTGAGCACGGGCGGACAGTGCGCGCACTTTCCAATATTTCGCAATGCAGAGTTCTGATATTGGAAGTACGACAAAGGATCAAGATCGTGATATGTGTTTTGAAGGGAGTGCTGCCATCTAATCCTCCCTGCGCGCTAGAATTTCTTGACGACGCTGTGCCTTTAGCTCGTTATTCCACCCGCGGACGCGCGAACCAATTTGTCGTAGTCTTCGGGGTGTTGTAGCCGGCCGCTGCATCTTCTCTGATGAAGTGGGCGGTCCGCGTCAGGTCTGCGTATAGCCCTCGCAGTTGATGAGGCATGTGAGAATATCCTTGGTAGGGGCCATGAGCGGGTCAAGGACGGTGCCGAGGGAGCGTGGTCAGCGTCGACGACTTGATGATGGAGGAGGAGGAGGAAAGCAAGACAGCTGATCGAATCAATCAATCAATCCAGCTCGCCTTACGTGGTGAGTCCACTTCTTGTACTCACGCACTTACTTACTGGGGTGTTTCTTCGCTTCACCCGTCATTGGATGGGCACTAGACCGCCAATATAATACCCAGTAGCGCTCAAGAGTTACTTACAGTGATTTTGAAGCAGGTAAGCTACCTCAATGATCCACAATGGGTGCGCGGACCTCGTGGTGAGTCCACGCACACTGCTGTTACTCAAGTATCCCAGTGCGTGGACCGTTAATCTCTGTTTGTGGACCCACGGTGTAGAGAGATGTCGACGAGGGATGGATGTGCATACGTATCTGCTGGCGGCTGCTCGAAATGCGTGAGTGTTGGCACCCTGCGCTGGATAACTTTGCAGCCAGCTCTGGATCTTGACTTTGGTCAGTCCACTTCAAATCAGCATGTGCCCTCATTTTGTTCTTGAGCGAACGAATCTAATGGGCAAGTCTAGATTGATTATACATATCAATGATTTACATGCGGATGCGCCTATGCGCTACGCTTTCTTCCAAGTCTCGCCTGTATACCAACGGTTGGGACAAATCTTCCGGCCACGCCGACTGACTGGGGGCAGCACAAGCTCTGGCACGCCGTCCTGTGCATCAACTGACACCTCCTCATCAACGTCAGTCTCCGCCTTTCCTACGCGCTCAACAGGCGCTAGGAGAGAGAACGCACAAACCCATCAGAGTTGCGTGCTCATCATCGGGGGGCCAATTTCGTCGAAGGAAGTGACATTAAACGTGTAGTCGGGGTTCGTCGGCTCAGCCGTCGGGTACCTGCTTCCGTTCCTCGACATGAGCGACTGGCTCTGTATTGGGTAGACATCCATATCCCAGGCGCCAGTGAGGTGACCGATGGGAATTAGGATCCAAGCACCGATGAGACCGGCTGCGAAGATGTTCATCTGCGTCCAGTAAGGGAGTAGTAGACAGATGTCGAGCCGATGTTGGACCAGTCAAGGTTGAAGTGGAGAATGCCGGCACCGCCGAGACCAGAGCCGAGAAATTGGGCGGTCGGGTTCCGCGTGAACCAGCGGAGAAGCGCAGAAGACGACGTGAAGGGTAAGACACACTGTCAAAAGTGTCAGTCAATGCGTCGACCTCGAGGATTTAGAATGAGTACCTGGGGAAGGAACTGCCACACAAAGACGACGAGAATGCCGTATCAGAACACACGCTGACTGAAGTTCTTGTGCCGGATGTCAACGTGCCACGCATGGGCGCATCGTAGAAGACCTGGAGCGGTGCGAGTCTCCCAGATTGTTGGTGGCGCCGGTATTGGCACTACAGAAGTGTGTATAAGCAGACCTTGGAAAGAGAAAACATACGCGAGAGAATGTGAGCCAGACAAACGTTTGGCGCAACCGCTACCCGGAGCAGTTCTGGAGAAGAGGAGGCGGTGAAGGCAGCAGAGAGTAGGAGAGAGTAAGAGGCGTCGTTTTCATTGACCCCAACAACTCTGCCGTGTCCGGGACTGGTCATTATCAGGACGTCTTTGACAACAACGACCTCAACATTGATATGTCTCATGTTTTTTCAGCCTCATCAGCATGGAAGTAAGACGGCAGATAGTCTTGAGCAGGACAGGCGAACGCGAGAGGAATGTTGCCTTTTGGAAGAGCGGGTGCCGATCTTCGGCACAATTTCGGCAAACATGATGCGGAACCTGAACATCAATCAATCAATCAATATATAACACGTGCTGGTATCCCTGTTGTTGCACGTCTATCTGACTCTGTCATGATCCCAGTTCACCAGCAGCCGAAAGCCCATAATGAGGCTCTCAAGCGTCGAGTCCCTCACCTATTCAACTCTGGACAATCCCGTAGACGGCGTTCTGCTGCCTCTCGATCACCTTTGCTTCCTCTCAAGAACAGTTTGACTGAATCTGAGCTCACGGGGTCAGCCACTCCTTTGAACCCCGGGAAGACATTACGCAACGGCCCCACCTGGGCCCAGGCTACATCGATAATCAAATGTGCGTTTTCCCTCCCTCTCTTTTCTCCTCCACTCAGACGGCCCAGTCCGGTATCCAACCTGTAGGCTTCGTCTTCTTCTTCTCTCGCGTTCATTTATTGGTACATCAGCTATGAGCCGTCACTCTTCACCGGCAAGTCGTGGGCGCCGCTCTCCGATTTCGACGGGTCGGTTTCATTGCTGCTCTCGTGGCTTTCTTCGTAGCTAATTTGGCTGCCGCAACAGAAGAAAATTTTTCCCCCAATACCACCCGATCTGAAGACCAGGGAGGACCTGCCGGCTATGACATTGAATCTGATCCACCCTCTTTTGACGGTGTTCGAACATCTACGCCAGATAAGCTATCTCTCTGATATTTTTGACGTCTACTTACGTTCCCTTACCAGGTACTGCTGTCCTTCGAATGGAGATTGCCATTTTGAAGACTCAGCTCCAAGAGGCGGGAAAGCGGGAGAGCGACTCGAAGTCTGTATTGAAGGACCTCAAGGCCGCGGCGGAGAGGCGGGAGGCCGAGTTGAAGGCAGCAGCGGAAAAGCGGGAGGCCGAGATGAAGGCAGCAGCGGAGAAGCGGGAGGCCGAGATGAAGGCAGCAGCGGAGAAGCGGGAAGCCGAGTTGGAGGCTGTGGTCGAGAAGGGGGAGGCTGCAGCAGAGAAAAGGGAGGCTGAGCTTCGGGAAAGAATATCTGAGCTCGGTGAAAGAATATCTGAGCTCAAGGAGCGTGAGAGGGTTTTGATGGCAGAGGTGAAGGAACTGGTTGTGAAGCAGGAAGTTAATTTGAAGGACCGTATTGATGATCTCAAAAGCTTCCATAGCACAGTTGGATAGTATGTTTCGCTTAATTTTTTCCCATACATGTAGTTGTATTGTTCTGGGTGAAAACTTGGACGCCATCAAGGGAAGCCAAACGTCCCCTCTCCCACCGTTAATCACGATTCCAGCAACGAGTATAATGATACAGACCAGCTTATTCATCGGTGGACGACGATGGCACCATTTGCTGCTGACAGTCCCGCCAACGACCGCGGGCAACCATCAAAATCCAGGCGGCGACTTCGACACCGTAATCGTCGTCCCGACAAGGAGGATGGTGACACTCTGCACAATTCTGCATTGAATGGAAAACTCACGTCAAAAGTCAATCACTCGTCAGAGAGAGTACTCCGGACGCGCAATGCCACATCAAGTACTGCCTCAACAGTCGTGCAAGACTGCTTGATGAACGCCGGCCTCCAGCTTACCATAAGAGACCCAGCGGCAGTCCCGCCGAGTACCAGGATGAGGACAAAAGTTGGTGGTCGACGGGCCAAGCGGCACACGGCCTGCAGACGTGTCAACCGTGCCATAAATACGAATCAGGATACTGGACACACCATTCTACAGAACCGGGACTGTGGCGCAAAGCGTGACGGGGTCGCCAGTTGGTTGGAGTCGTTTACAGCAAGCTCAAAGTAGTCTATGTAGATATTAGCAAAGGCAAGGGTGCTGGCGTTTGACAACTTGCCCTCAATTGAGCGTCCGAGCTGACGAAGAAAACCAAATTTGTCCCGCGACAAATAGGTCCGTAGCGAGACAGGCACAACAGTTGGTGCTCGACTGGTCGTCCGTAAAGTGCTCAAGGACGGTGTCGATCACCGTGTGGACGTACTCGCCGAGTTATTGATCCCACCGGTCTGGGGTTCCAGAACGGTGACATGTTCGCGAATGCGAACGCTGAGTTTCAGGTGGTAAGTAACATTGCTGGGAGCGTAAACAAGTGATTGCTTACCTTCCTGGGAGTCATGGCAAGTCGAACGAGTCGCGAAGACGAGCTCTCCACCTGCGCAAATTGTGAGCATTATGCAAGTCAATATAGAGGTAAACTTACCTTTTTTTAACGGCCTCAGTGAGCATGCAAGGCAAAGACTTGTTGTTTGGCTGCTTGACGGCGGTTTTGAAGACACTGTGCAGAATCCGAACGGTTTGCGTCGTTCGCCGTCTGTTATGCGTGCGGTCACTCTTGGGCGGTGGCAGGCTGGCCAACCGTCGTCATGTCGGACTTCCAGAGGAGCGTCGAATCGGCGTCAGTGACCTGGACGTAGAGCGTTGACGGCTTGATCGCTGCCTGGAAAGAAAACGATAAGTCAGTCAGATTTAGACTTGCAAGATGAGAAGACGGACACGCACCTGTACATCCAGCCAACATCGTCGTCCATCTTCAAGTGCAAGAAGCTCCGGGCGTCTTCAAGTCTGTGCTGGCAAGAGTCAGCGTAGATACCGGGTCAAAACAGAAAGAGGCACTTACTCGTTGTTGGTCAAATGAGCTGGATGGCGGTTGCTGAGGCGCCATGGTGGTAGTTCAGCGCGGTTTCGAATTGAAGGTTGCCGAACGTGTTCGGCCGTCGTCCTCAAGGTTGCTTGACTCGTTTGGCGGTCGTGGGCTAGAGCTGTCGGTAAGTGACTGGCGACGGAGGGAACGAGAAATCTGTACCAGTGAGCGTTGATCACGGACCTTGACGTGCTGAGTGTGAGCGTCCCGACGAGTGGTGACCGTCTGTTGGATGCACAAGTCACGGTGAGAGGCAAGTTATAGAACTGTTATAGAGTGACATAAAGATCAGTGATCACACACCGTGACATGTGCACTGAGTCGCGTCGCGTTTGTGAAGGCGTCAAGGAAACAGATTACTTGCGTATCGCTCGTCGGTGTGTTAAACGAGAGGTGGGCAGCCAATCGTCTTCACGGGCGTGAAACACAGGATTTTTGGCGCAGCACTGCACGGGGGCAATCAGGCAGCCCTTGCAGCCACCGCCTGGCAGATGGCGAAGCATATGCAAACTCCTGAGCGACCAGTGATGGGTCTCACCTGCAAAGCCAAATCTAGTCTCGGGAATCGAAATTTATTGGCAAAGACGGTAGCGGTGGGGAAAAGAACCGGCAGACAGCCAGCAGTCAGCGAATGTGATATCATAGCGATGTGAGGGCTGCGGCGCCGCCTCTGCGCCGCCACTTGCGGGACTTAGAGTATTTCGCCCGTGATTGTGTTTAATTCGCTGACCTCATACGTTCTGGACCACGGACTAATTTGCAGCTAATAATGGATGACTTCCCATAAGAATTTAGAGAAGGATTACGACTCTAAATAATTCGAAATTGCACTCGGCCGCGATGCCGTACCCAAATTTGGACGGTCTTTGAAATTCGTAAGCTCTCTAGATGCCATTTCAAATTGCACATCTAGCAAGGCCTCCCGACCCCCTGCTAGATGTCTTTGCGCCTCTAAATCCTTGAATTTCATAACCATCACGCTCGGGACGCCGGCATTCTCTGTCAAATATGGCCGTCATCCGGATTGCTAGGCGTGTAAGTGTGTTATACAGCATCGGAATGGTCGGGTTTGTGCAGACAGCAAGACGTGTCGTCTTGGACATCCTTCTATTGTCCAACCAAGCGAGGAATTGTGAGAAATACCAAGACGTCCCGACGGTCCCGTTGACATGTGAATCAAACAATCAAGGCCGATTGCATGTCAAAGCTAGGTCTTATGGTTTAGAGAACTGCTCTAAATGTTATTTCATTTTCGGACGTCGAATATTTAGAATGACAGGATTTCTCTAAATTTCTTATGGAAAGTCATCCAATTGCCTATGGACCGCCGGTGGCTTTGCAAATCGAGGTGTACCTGTGCTGAGAGTTGTGCGCTCGGGGATGGCCGATCAAAGACGGATGAGGCCGACGGGGAACAGCGGGGAACGTAGTAAAAACTACTATTTTTAAACTAGTCAGCAGGAAGACGTGGCAGCCGCGCGCTCGGGCGCACTCGATCATCACCTAAGCTCGTGACTCGACGGATTGTGTGGCTGTGCCCTCGTTCGTTTGTTTACTGCCATCAGCCGCACACGTGAAGACGTGTCTCTTGAGGGTATAAAAGGGTGAGTGGCCTCCCGCTGTCACCCCAGACTGCAGTGCAGCGTCGGACGGCAGATGCCGTCCGCGCGAGGCCTACTTACCCGCTCAGTCCCAAGGGAACGCGCCTGCCGCCAGTACCACAGCAGCCCTCGCTGCCGCCGCCGTGCGAACCCACCACCTCGTCGACCGCAGCAAGCATGGTGCTCACTCGCCGCCTGAAGCAGGCCGCCGAGTCACGTATCATCAAAGCCATCTCCTCGCTGTTCTTTGGTCCCGTCGGGTACTCCGCCCCCCACCCCTCATTAGGCTTGCGCACTGACCCCATTCAGCCCGAACCTCAGCGACTCCGCCGATGTCATTCCACTGGACATCGACCTTGCCGCGATCCTTGACGTCCGCCACCAGGACACTAACGCTGAAGCCCGAAACCGCGACCCCGAGGTCGTGGCGATGCTCGACTTCCTGAGGAGCAACGCCGTACCGTCCGACCGCCGCACCGATCGCCCCCACCCAACCCTCCGCTCCGCCGACCTCGCCTCGCAAGATCCTGAGCCTGGACCCCCTCCCCTCAAGAAACAAAAGCGGACCGACGAATCTTTGCCCGGCGTCCAGTACATGCGGTGGGCTTCCTCCCACCAATACTCCTCCCGACGCTAACTTGCCCAGCCAATCGCACGCCCGTGCGCCCGTCGCCTCCGCGTCGCGCTCAAACCCGGAGCAACCACTAAACAAGGGCCCGCAGCGCACGTTCGACCGATCACTCCCGAAACCGAAGCGTGCCCACCGGCGAAAAGAACACAAGAAGTTCAAGATGAACGTCGAGGGCGCCGAGGTATACCGGGCTGAAGACGCCCTGGATGCGGAGACGCTCCCGATGTCAAGCACCGGTTGGATGGGGACACGTTTCGGAGCGGCAGCAGCGGCAGCTCTTAGGGGCGCCCACCACTCTTTCTCCGAGATATGGGAGCGCCTTGAGGGTATTGTGTTGGTACCTTACGTGGGGTAAAGTAGCCACTCCCCCTCTGCGCTCCTGTTGCCTGACCGCCCCTTCCCTCCATTCAGTAAAGCCACTCGTTTTGTGGATCGCTCGGGTCGACTGCTCATTTTTCGATCTGAGGTTACGGAGACGATGAGGGTTGACATTCTGCCGAAATTTATAGATGAGGCCAAGCACTTTGCTGGAGTCTGTAAGCCCATGCCAGACACTGCCATGGAGGAGAACCAGCGCGGTCGACATTGGTTCTGTATTGCAGGTGCAGACCGTAACAACAAAGAGGTATACCTCCATCCACTGCTTCGCTGGCATTTCGCTAACAGCCAGTAGACGCCTGCGCCTTCGAAATGGCATAAGGACAACGAAAAACATATCGAAACCGCCTTTGCCCCGGGGACGGCGTTCTGGACCGTCAAGTAAGACTTCACTTCTCGCGGCTCATTCATCAATCGCTGACAGACGTCAGTGGAATTGCGAACAAGCTCTTGGAGGACGTGTTTCCTGCCATAGCCACGCGCTTCAAACGCTCGGGGGATTACATGAGGGATAACCACAACCTGCCGCCCCTATTTGGGTACTTCTTTAATTGGTGCCTGAATGCTGTCCGTGAAGGGGTCAGTCGCGTCTACTGCGACCCACACGTAGACTTCAAAAACATCGCCCTTGGAGTCTGTATTGTGTTTGTATACGGTGAGTTTTTTGTGCGCCCAACAAGGTGTATCCCTGAACACCACAGGAGTTTTCAACCATCGCGAAAAAGCTTGGCTGGTGATATGGGAGGCAAATATTTGCGTAGAACTGCCCCCAGGAGCTTTCATTCTATATTCATCTTCGCTATTTTTTCATTTTAACGTTGACTTGAAAGGTTCGTTTCGCCCATTGGTCTGTTCTCTGGCTCACTCCTTCACAGACATCAAGGTGGTCACTACTGAGAACGGGGAGGCCCCAACTCCTGAAAATTCAACACCGCTCCACCCCTACGGCCCCCTACAGCGACCGGCCAACGTTTCAGCGGAGGATTGGGCTGCTGGAAACGGGCGCGGGTCTGTGGTCTGGTTTAACCAGGCAACTATGTTCCAGACTTCAGAGACCGGTCATGACACCCTTAAGAAGGCAAGGGCGAAAGGGCATTCTGGAAATGCTGACTGGGAGACGCTTCTCGATTTGGAGACGGGTGTATTTCCACAACAACCTCTTTAGACTCCAGGGGTATTTCTGTATTGCTTTATTACAAATGCGCCCTACCGCTAAGTTCGGTGGAGCATACACATTGAAGTGCATCCACACCAGATCCACACCGACGTAGTTGGAAGGATTTCACATCATTACGTACCTTCGCTCTGTTGAGGGCTACACTGGGCTAACCTCATGAAGCTTTGCCTACCTCGTGGTCCCATGAAGTGGGACTGGGTTCACAGCGCCTACAACAGATCCTCGAACAGGCTACCATCAAGCCAACAGGCGAGGGCGAGCGCCTCGAGATGTACATGGTTGCACTAGAGGCCAATCAAGAGATCTTCGACGATGTCGACACTGTTCTCACCAAGGCTGTTCGTGGGACAGTCGAAGCTCCGAAGAAGTTCTCGCACCAGAATGCGGCCGACAATCTTTCCGCTCCACTCCAGCGCGCTTTCGAACCAGAGACTCAACTCCAGCCAGACGAGCAGCGGTTCGGCAACGCCTTCCAGATCTCGCAGCTCAATTCTCTCAATAGCGAGATCCGGGATCCCCGCAGCGGATACTCTCACGTGGGGTAGGTGGCATGGGTACCCTGGTCACCCTACGCCCGCTGTTTCATCCATTCATCACCACAAACAAGAGAACCTTCTTCTCGCATATCCCAAATGTCCCGTCTAACATAATCTGCGACTCGTGGCAATACTTCCATGCCATCTCCTTCATCTCATTCGTTGCTACGCAAGCCTCAAACCGCTCGCCTTTGTTGGCTCGAGCAGAGTAGTGGAAGACGGCGCTGGCCAGTACCTGGTTGTAATGGGGAGAGGAAGGGTTCAACCATTCGTCCGCGTTGATGTGCGCCTTTTCCGTGGTTCGAATACCCTTCCATCGACTGAACTGGCGATAAAGCGATCGCGTATCCTTCTTCTCAAGTAACCAGCGATGCCTCCACTGTTTGGCATCGCGACGAGCAGGCATTTCGGGATAACCGCAACGTTGGAACAGGGAGCGGTTCTCTTTGTGAACGTCGGCAAGAGTTCCACCAGCAGCGAGGTGCTTCAGGGCGTGACTATAGACGGATGGATGGATGGGGACGGGAGGGATACGCAGAAAGTGAGCGCTTTTGCACCCATCGTCATGCTCAAAGTAACCGCGTATGCGTAAGACTTGCTGTGTGGACTCCAGATATGTATACTGATCTCGGCGTGTGCCATGCAGCCAGTGAAAGGGACCGGTGTATGTCGTGTTTTACTTCCAGCGACAGTATGATCGCAGCCGCACGCGCTACATTTTGTTAGTTGGAACGCGTCGCCGATGAGAAAAAGCCCACCATTGATATAAGACTCTTTTTGTCTGTGTTTCGCTCTCTTTCCCCGAAACTGACTCCCAACGCAAACTCCATCGACTCGCTGGATCATCAACCGCGTCGAGGCCGTAACTGCCCATCATCGCGATAGCGTCGCCTTGTGCTCCGTGAGCCTGCTCGCCAAGGACATTAAACACGGCTGAGATGTCCTCTTGGGCTGTATACAATCCATTCAGCCTGATTTTCTGGTCATGGTCGAGGACGAGCACCTTCCGATGTATCTCAGAAGCGAGCTGGCGGGCGGACAGACCGAACTTGCTGCGCTGCGACTGCTTGACGTGGCCATTGGCTGCTTCTGGGGCAGAGAGATTTATGAAGCGAAGCGTAGAAAGTACGGGAGGCATTCTTCTGAGCGTGAATTGGATTGTGATTGGAAAAGTAGTCAACAAAGGCGGGGCGCCAACGTGACGTTGACACCAACATCGGCATTCTATTACCTACTACATGTCGGTATCCCATGAGTCGTAGTCGTCGCGTGCAATGACAGGAGCTGTCTCAGCCACGCTGAAGGAAGAGTCGGAGGTCAAAGGAAGCATTGCCAGTTATGGAAACTGCGGGCAGTGGCTACTTAACCCCTACCAGAAAAGGACGCATACAGACCCGAATACAAACGACTTGGCGTGGCGAGTCTTTCACGCCGCGAAAAGTACACGCATGCAGGAATTTGTGGCACGTCGGGATTGCGGAATCGTCATGAAGAAGACGATCGATTCGAAAAAGACGGGTTATGAAGGATTGGAGCGTACAACCCTCGCAACGTTCAACAAGAATCAAGCAGCAATGGCAGACAGGAACGATGGCAATGATACCGAGCTGGTTGCAGAGGAGGATGAGATTCCGGAATTGAACATGCGATAACCCGACGCTTGCTCATTGTGAACGGCCGGTCACAGGCCTATATATATGGCATTGAAGATGTCGACAAAGAGGGGTGGTTATAATTTATGTATCAGGCCATGATCTCAATGAAATTGCTGTGGCGCAGGCTGCCTTCGTCGTCGTCCAACTCCAACACGACCTCCATAAAAACGTCATCGTCCGTCTCCTCCTCATCGTCGTCAACGCCGTCCTCGTTGTTGTCCTCAGCGTCGTCGACGATGGTGATTGGAGCAGGAGGTTCAAAGAGGTGAAAACGGTTCCGGATCACCTCCTCCACCATCGCCGCTTGCGCCAGGTGTTCCAGCGCTTGTTCGCGCCAGGCGGCGTGGAGGGGTTCGTGAGTGGTGCCGTCGCTAGGGATATGACATCAGGTTGAGAGCTCGCACGAGAGGGAGCCGCCTACTCCTGCTCGACAAGGAAGTCCCATTCCTTGAGGGCGCCGCGAATACCTGCAACGGTGCCCCATGCGGCCTGCTCCTCCCAATCAGCGTCGGTCTTGACATGACCGCCCCATTTAGCGATCCGAGGGGAGATGGAGATCGGAGGTGTGATGAGACATCGCGTGCGAGAGAGGAATCGCCCGTGAAGGAGTCGATACCGTATAGCCTGTCCGACGCTGTTAGGGGAATGAAACGGATACTGTCGCGCACCTCTTTGGCCTGCGTCGTCAGCGTCTCCCCATATATTTCCTTCCAGAACCTCCAGAGCGTAGTAAAAAATAGACGCTCGTCCTCCAACCGGAGGGCGCAGAGATAGTACGGAACGAGACTATTCTAACCCTGCCTCGTAGATGATCGTGGCTTGGAAAGCTGTCTGAGTTACTGCCTACCCACGCACTTTGATTCCCCTTTGGACCTTGTCTTTCTCCTCCATGCCGCCCGTCCTCCCGAGCGGCAGGTCCGCGTATGGCACTTTTTCGCCTTTTCCTATCAGTTGACTCCGGCTCAGGTTTCTCCAAATCTACGACTCTCTCTCCCCGGAAGGCCAGCGCACGCTCATCGAATCGCACCTCGGATCCGTGCTCGCTGCCGCTCCCCGAAAGAAGGCGAAACGCCGTAAGCTTTGCCCACTTTCCCTTATCATCATACCGCTGAAGTTGCGCAGTGCTGTGCAGTGCATCGCGTTTCAAGCGCCAAGAAAGTGCCGCACCCTCGCTCAACTTTCGCGGCAAGAAACGAGAGATTAACGCGCTGTTGGCTGATCTCGCACGCGACGCGAAGTGTTCCTTTGTCAAGGAGCGCTCGAATCGCGCCGAGCTGATGGACGAGCTCTTTCATAGCATCGGCGGGTGGATATCCACGATTTGGGTGGTGGTGTATGAGCACCGGGTGCATTTTCGGGAGGCGCATGCGTGTTTGCTGTTCATCTCGGACGTGGTGGACAAAGTGAATGATGGATCTTATTTGGGAGGGTGCGTTGTCTGTTCTTTTTGTCTTTCATCACTCACGATATTTGCAGATGTCTTTGCGCCACGAAGGTTCAAGAAGTAGATATCAGCATACGCAATCTGCTAGGGAAGGAGGTCAAGCATTTTCAGTTCCAGGGATGCCACAATATCACGACCGTCCTACTCTGGACATGGCGCGAACTGTTTCTTTCCATGTCTGTAGCCGATGGTCGGCGAGGTAGAGCGCAGGTCCCTGCCATGCTCCAAGATATCGAGGACGATCTCGGATGGCGTTCCCTTGTTCGCGTGCTATATGGCGGCAGCCGCGCCGACAGCGAAGACGTAGACGATGAAGAAGGCGATGATTGGGAAGATTTCGACGAGGAAGACGACAGCGAATTAGAAGGGAGTGATGTCGATTCGCTGGTGATGAATGGCAAAGACGACGGGCGGTGCACCTGCAACCTACACGCCAAACATTGGACCGACGAGGTCAACCGGCATCGGCTCCACCTCTGCCAGCTCGTCAGAACACATCTCCGCGCTCTCTTCAACGTCGCTCCCTCCGAACCACTGTACTCCGCCCTCGCCGATATGGGGTGCTACGACCTCATCACTACTCTTGACGACCTTGCCGCCGCGAGCTCCGACAACCTCGCCGCCGCCTTGGAGATCTACACCAGCGAAGACGACAGCGCCTCCATAATGCGCCTGCTCGACACCCACGCGCACCTCCTCCGCCCTCGCGATGCACCCGTAGTGCAAATGGCGCTCCTCACCGCCTCCGCCGCAGCCGCCAACCGCACCAAGGCGCTCTCCATCATCGAGCGCGAAATGGTGCAGACCATCCACGCCACCGCCTCCTGCGCGCGCGGCTCCTTCTGCCATATCGACGACCCCGCGCACGCGTCGGAGCTCACGCGCCTCCTGCGGCTGCCGGGCCACTCCGCACAGCGCTCGGAGGGCGTCGAGAAGTGGGTGGACGCCGTGGTGACGCCGTCCTCCGTTCCCCTGCATGCCGTGGCGTTCGCTGCGATGACGATGGGCATACCCGCCCCGGGCATAGACGAAGGCGAGGAGACGGACTTTATGGGACACCTGGATTTGGATATGCACGACCCTGACCTGAAGGAGCTGAGGGAGGAGTTGAGGCCTCCGCTTGGGGAGAGGTTCGAGGGGTGGATGGAGGTGGCTAATACGGTCAAGGGGAGTGCGGCGATGATGCAGAGGGTGTATCTCAAGATGGTCGAGGTGATGCCGTTCTTGAGGGCGCAGGACGTGGCGGAGAGTATGCAGACAAGGTACATATATCCCTCGTCGACCAGTTCGACTTTGACTGACCTGGCATCGTAGGGTATCTAACAGGCCGAGCAAACGACATCTCAGCGATGCGCTGGCCACGTTAGCGTCTTTCTCCAAGATCCAGAGGATGCGGATGTGGTTGAGGGCGCAGGCGGCGCAGAATGACGACGGACCGCCGCCGCTCGAGCCTATCGATTCGCACCCGACCGCATCTCCCCCGACCCCCATCATTCTGCCTGGGGTATTCTCGTTCTCCTTTGGGCCTCCACCACCACCACAGGCGGCAGCGGGGCATCCGTCGTCTGGGGGGATCGATGATGTTGATTGAATGAGTGAAAGATGATACGATATTGGGTCCTGCTATAAATGCTTTTACATACATACGCGAGATTTGTTGACGTTCTTTTTTGATGCATGCTATAGATTACTAGGTAGATTGCTATGATACTTGAACTTTTGCGTGCTACACAGCATCGTTCTGTACTCTATCTATGTGTTACTTGCCGTCAGCCTTTGCGCGTTGATCTTCGACAGTACAGTAGGTCGCAACGACCGAGAAACGAGACTGCAGGATATATTCCGCTTTGAAAGAAAATATTGACCCAGGCCTCCATCGACGGTGCCGTGTACTTTAGTACAAGGCGGGGAGGGTCTGAGGTTGTCGACGGTAGCAATCCTTGTAAGAGGCCAGTGCTCTTTACTGAGCACTTTCAGTTTGCGTTTCAGTGAAAGCAGGACGAACCTCATTCGGCTCCTAGTGTAAGGGCATCGAGTCTCTGTCATCGAGGAAATGTCGTGGGTGGCGTACATTCTCGGAGAATCACGGCACACGCAAATGATGAGGACCGTGACTGATGTCTTCATGGTAAGTTACCTTGTCCTGTGTGCGGCGAGGAGTATTGAGTGTCATGGTCAGTGCATGGGACCTGGGCTTATCACTGTCAGCGAGAGGAAGTGCGGCATGTTGTAAGGTGGGCCGCCCGTCACCATCGATACACAAGACCAGTCAATCTGACAAGACCACGCCCCGGGATCTGGGAGCTCTTGATTTTAAAGGTTACGGGAAGTCGCGCTTGAAAATGTATTCGTGTTTGTGCCACATCAAAACTGTACTTACTGTGCGTACTGATTTTCTTTGCGGCCGGTCGCTGTTTGGTATCAGCATATGTATGGGCTGGCGAATGGTGAAGTTTTAAGTTCAATGCCGCTCGCCGCTCTAAATCAGATCCACATCAGGCACGCAGTAACCTTCGAGCCAGCGGAGATCCCTTAGGCACTGGCCGTACTGGTGGCGCGAGGTACAATTTGAAAGTATATTCGGTCCTTGTTGTGTTGCAGCGCCCCAGTGATACATCGGGAACTTTCTCTGTAGGTAATCTGTTTTACTTCAGACTCGTTTTTCCTCGCACAGTGATTGACCTAACGGTAGATGATCGACGACCTCTACCGGCACCGCAGCGCAACATATCCACCACGAGCCTGTCAATCAAATGCTCATATTCGTCCGTCGTAGTTTTAAACTCACCTTCCCTCGGTCCCGCGACAACAATCTTCAGCTGTTCAGACAAGCTCGAGTCTTGATCCCCATCCGAGTAAGTTCCTTTCCATTACTGCTTCTCTTCACGCTGATTGCGTCACTGGAATCACACCATGCGCTATATGATTTCACCCGATAGTTTTGAGGGTGCAGCATCTTGATAATGTCCACCAAGGTTGCTCGCAGGCCAGATTGCCAGTTCTGCAATCGCACGTTCATCGATAAGCACGCGCTTGACTCGGTATGCATCCCCACCATCGTTCCGCTTTCTCAGTTCCCACATATCTAATGGTGTTTCCTTGCTGCACAGCACTTGAATGCAAAGCACCCGTCGACCCACGTATGCAAGAAGTGCTCGCGCTCATTCCGCGAGGAAACGTATCTTGAAGAGCACTATCGTGGCTCCCCCGCCCACCCAAATTGCCAGATCTGCGGGAAAGGGTTCAAGACCGAAGGCTGCTGCGCCCAGGTCAGTCAGCTCGCCCTCTATATTATCCCACCTTGATGTTCATCACACAGCACGTCCTCGAAGCTCACCCCAAGATGGACTGTGCCCTCAAGAGCTGCCGGATCACCGCAGTTTATGAGCACCAGCTCCATGAGCACTACACGCTGTCGGCGGATCACCCGAATTGCACCGTTTCGGGGTGCGAGAAAGGGTTCTTCGATATCAAAAAGTTGCAGGAGGTTTGTGCTCCCTATACTACGTCTTCCTATTTAAGTGGCGAGTGTTAGCATATCGAGAACGACCACGTCGACCGACGATGCAAATGCTGCAACCTCAGTTTCGAGACCCTTGAGGCGTTACAAGAGCATTTCCGCTCTTCGCCCCTCCATACGGTGTGTGTCATTTGTGATGAGGGATTCGAGACGCTGCAGGAACGGATGGAAGTACACACCATCTTTCTTCATCTTCTTTTGAAGCCACACCAATCCATTTTGGTATAGCACTCGACGGTCCACTCCCCGCAGTTTCGCCACGCCGACAGCGTACCTGTCGCTCCCGAGTCTGATAAGGTCAAAAATAAAGTCTCTCATAAATCTCTAGTGCTGATCCACTCTCCAGTCCACCGACGACCAGTCCACACCAAAAGGTCTCAAACGAGAAGGTGGCAAAAGGGATAAGCGTCGCGCCAAAGACGCTGTTGAGAAGAGCTCAGATCAGGTCTATTCCGACGCGTGGTCCTCTTTCACGTTCGAACCTTCGTTCGCCGTGAGTTGTTTGTCGTTCGTCGCTGTCCTAGTCCTGGATTCATCGCTTTACAGAACACACTTGCCACAGAGACTTCCGATGCTTGGGAGAACAACGACTGGGCTAAGTGGGGTGCGGTTACATCCCCCAGCTCTTGGAGTTCGCTGAGTCTTCCCGTGTGTCTGTCCCCGATCATGGAGTTGCATCGGTGTACTGAAGTCTCCCCAGACTTCTTCGAATTCTTGGTTGACCACCAGCGGCTCCTGGGGCACTGGCAGCGCTTCCTGGCCATCGGACCCTCCAGTGTCCAGCTCGAGGTAGGTCAGCTCACTCTTCTTCGCGTATCTTGTCATGACGACTTCTGCTAGCTCGTCGTCCCACAACCCCAGGAAGGAACTACGCATGCATTGCCGACTCTGCAGCCGCGATCCCCGTGAGAACATCAGTGCCACAATCTGTGGGCACGTTTTCTGTTCGTGGTAAGTCTTTGATGACTCTGTGTGACCCATTTCTAATGAATCTACGTATGTAGTTGCATCGCTACGGCTGTCATCTACTCTTCGAAATGTCCCGTTTGCAGTCAGAGGCTCAACTTGCATTATGTGTACAGTCTACATGTATATCATTGATCATGATGTGTCGCATATACATTGATCGTGATAGTAGTCGACTGACAGATAGTTGCTGTGGTAGGTACATGTCCGTACAAGTGCAACAGATGCAGGGCGGCCTACCCGCCGACGCGCAATGTGCCCTTCCTCCCGTCTAACATAGCGCACAGCTGGACATTGGCGGCTGTTGATGACACGTTTGCGGATGCAATGCGACAGAGTGCACGACAGGTGCTGAACGTCGCTGCCGCGATCGGACAGCCAAGCGTTTTTGGCGCGCCGAGGTATCCGAACTACGCACTCTTTGACACGCCTGTGGAAGAGATCTTCGGTGATGATCTGAAAAGGCCGAGGGAGCTCAAGGTTCTGGTTGATCCTGGAAACGTGATGGGTCTGGCAAGAGGTTTCAAGATATGAATTGACGTTGTCAGTTGGCCTTACTAGTCGAATCACAACGGGGTATCTTCGTCTACAGATTGTCCATCTAGTTGTCCGAGTAAACGAAGCCGCTCATCCCGCAATTCTTTCTTGGTTGGATTCAGGCGAGCACGGTCAAAATCGATAAGGGTGGGCAGTAAATTCACACACTTTGTTCAAACACTTGACGTCCACAACCTTTCCCCCGTTTGAGACCGTTCGAACGCATTCGAACGCTATGATAGAGAGCTTAAGCCAAACGAGGTCAGATACCCGCCAGTGAGAGCGTTCACGCATTCAAGGCATTCAGCACCCGTTTACCGTTCGAACGCGTTCGAACACTTTGATGGTGAGCTCGCTGTAAGAGACAACCGCTAATCAGGCCGTTCAGGCGTTTGAGATACGTTCGAACGGTCTCACACTTCGAACACTTGAGATAGTCGGTATACACAGCAGTCCCGCCCGCTTCAACAAGCTCTCTCGCATTGCGTTCGAACGCGTTTGAATGGTCTCAAACGGGAGGGAAGGTTATAGACCTTAGATGTTCGAACAAAATGCATGAAATGTATGGGGTGGGCTCTCCGTCTTCGGAGATGAGCATGTTCCAGGTGCGAATGTCACTGTGCATGACCCGCCGCGCAGCATGAAGACCGTCCAAAGTGCGCAGGTAGGCTGATCTGGAGTAAACTAAGCGTGTAGAATAATGTCCAGATTGTTGCTTACCTCTCGGTGTTAGAAACAGTCACGGACGGTTCTATCTCCCTGTACGCAGCGCCAAAGTTCGACCACAATCACCCAGAAGCAGAAATGCGTGATCTGACTCTTGGCTGTAGAAAAGACCGAGACAGGGCGCAATGCCATGTGGGTGTGCATGCCCGGGTGTGGGTGTGCACGTTCCAAGCTGCTGTGGATGTGTTTAAAGTTGTATATACTCCAATGCCATCGATACGTTCTGGGAGCTTCGAAAGAAAACTGTAAATCGAGTGTTCATGCTCCAGTGATGTCTTTTCTCTGGTGTGCGCGACATCTTCACTACCACCTTTCGGTTGTATTCTTCCAGACCACCCGAGGAAGTAGGAAGTACCAACTTCCCACGATACGCATCGCCTACGGCTCCTGAACCTACCCTTTCATGAACCCGCAGTATTATACAGTCTGCGTGGGCCAATGTCTCGGCGGTAGCTTGGCGAATTGGAGAGCGAGTCAGAAAGAGGGGGGAGGGGGACGAGAGTGGTCTAAATTCGAGATACAGCAACAAGACATTCCGCTCCTTGGCAAGTCGGACCGCACGCTGTGGGTATTGACACATTGAACGCCACGGAGAAGGCGCAAGAGAGCATACATCGAATGCCGAACGTTCGAAATCAGGCACTTCCTTTTCGCCGCCGTCATTCAACCGGCGTCGTCTTTGGTGTAACCCCGCAGCAGAGCTGCTTATGGATCTCTTTGATAGTGGCGTCGGAGGGTTTCGTAGAAGACTCAACCGTTGCCTCGCGTCGTATATGGCTGCAAGGGTGACGGCGAAGACGATTTTCATCAAAGATAGGTCTTGCACGCGGCCGCGATCGACAGACACAACGTCAGAGATGTATAGAGCTTGACGAGTTCTATCCCGAACACCAACTCGAAGGTAGTTTCCTGCATCAAAGACAATGATCGTACAGTCCGCTTCGACTGCACGAGCCCATGCCTGTGTCTTGCTCATAAGGAATGCCTACGATGGAGAGAAAAGACTTGCAACACACCCGGGCAAGGAAGTCGGCATGAGAAATGCTGGAGCCGCTGCAGAATGGTGGCCATAGAACGCAGCTTGTATCACTATGCTCGGGTTTCGGTAGAGTGAGCCCGCCAAGATCATACGAATCCATGAAGTTGCGCATGCTTGCCCACTTTGCTCTAGGAAGTTTCCAAATGGCCTTGGGCGCGTCCAACACAACGGGGGATGAACTTTAGAAGCGAGGATGACCAACGGTAGAGCAAAACCTCCAGGGGAAGTAAGCTCCGCACAATCCATCCATATCCCTCAAGACCGTTTCTCCCGCGAGGGCGAATGTGTCCCATACAGCCAATGGCGACGTAAGCGTCTCCATAGATAGCAACTCAGCCTTGCGCGCCTTCCCCAAATCCGCCACGGTCCCATCCAGGTCACGGGATAACACGTCGAGCTCCAGAGATTGCGAAAAGAACGGATCGCGGAAGTGGGCGCGCTCGACGAGGGCGACGAGAGGCAGAAGTTCTGACTGATTTGGATGCAGAGCGATGATGGAGGCTAGGTAGACTGCAGGATGGGTTTGCGCGCAGCGGACAGCAGCGATCGAGGCTGCTGAGGGGACGGGTTTGTTTGATTCGTGTGGTACGAATAGTAGCTCGGCATCCAGAGTATAATCGCGATCCCAGTATGATGCAAGCGTTGAGTCCGCGTAGGCTACAAGGGAAGAAATCAATGAAGGCAGATGTTCGATGCGTTTGAGGATCAGCTTCTCGTGAATGTGGCGATCAAATATCCCCAAAGGGGGAGAACTGAGGCAGGGTTGACTCGAGTCCTGTTGCTGGGGTGACATAGCGCGCGAAGAAAATGATATCCTTTCGACGAGTTCCTCTGCCGCCAACTCGCTGGGCTCGGAGACCGAGGCTCCACGTCGTCCGCCACCATCTTGTTCACTGTCAGTACTGCGTGGATCATCGGGACTTTCACAGAAAGGCGAAGCAAAGTTGACCATGAAGATTGTGAAAGGGTGGTAGAACGCGATGTCGAATGTGTTCCGTTGAGTGGGGGATAAGTAATGCTGGATGATTGCCGTAACACAGAGCGACATAGTGCCACAATCCACGCATACGGAACACGTGCTAATACGGTGATGCATTCACTAAAATCTCAGTCTAGCTCGACTGTAGGCACATATTAAAAAACGAGGAGAAAAGGGGGAGGAAGCGCAACATCGCACAGGTCGGCTCTGCACTGCAGATCGATCCGTTCCGGCGCCGCGTCTCAAGCCCATTTGCTTCGATCTGAGTCTGACGGTTGGCTATCCTCCGTCCTCTCCTCAACCAAATCTGCAATTGACGCAGGAGAGTTCGTGCAAAAGCTTGATTTGGACCAGTAGTTGTCAGATCTGGCGGTACTACACGTGGAGACAGACCTACAGCAATACTGATTGGAAAAGATAACAAACACTGCGGACAGTGGGGCCTGCGATGAGCAAAGATACGGTACCGACGAGTGTCATCTCGAATGATATGTAAGAAGGTGAAGTCATAAGTAGCATCGAATCAAGACCCGCCACGCCTGTATATGCGAGCCTCTGTCCGACGCTCGAGATATAGTTGTCCGCGGGCGCCTTATATCGCATCTGCTCAGCATGGAGAAGATTTGACGTGGTAAATGGTGCTCTCGCGACGAGAAATCCAGGCTCTGCGTCGCGCCGAGCAAAGAATGATCACGACTGATGAGGAGAACGCACTCGAGGCACTGTGTACCTGCCAGTCGGAGCTGAATTGGAGTGTTCGGTGACATTGGCGGTGGTGGATGAGGGACTTGGGTCGAGTACGAGTGCACAGAATCGCGCTGCTACAGCCAGTGAGCGGGGCGAGCACAGCTTGACATGACTACCTACCAACACGAGAGTATGGCGCGCCGCCGAGCCAATGACCAAACTACTTGCTGCAACGTGAAACTGACGTGCAAGAGTCGGGAGGAGCTGGGTTGATTGTGACCTCGGTGCACCAAGGATGTCGTACGACGACGGAGGGACGACGCAGGGTGCCGAGTTTGAGCACGATCTGATGAACGCAATCCTGACGTAGCTTGTAAGACCGTATGCATGTCATTGGGTCGAACTGGGCTTGGTCGAAACGTCCGATAGATCACTCTGCTAGGCTGATATTCCAGTCAGACGCGAGCACGACAAGAGAAAACATGTACGCACCTGTGGCCGTCGTGGGCATGGACGTTTCTCTAACTCAGCATCGCTTACGCCCGCTGCCATCAAGGCGACGTCTTTTCTGCTACAGCCAGTAAGCGGGGTGAACAAAGCGTTACAAGATCACCTACCAGCCCAGGAGTACGGCGCGCGCCGCCGTGATGGCTCCCTACGTGGAACCGCCGTAGAAAAGTTTGAAGAGATTGAGATGAACTTGACCTCTGTGCGTCTATCAAGGATGTCGTACGAGGGGGCAAGAGAAGACGCAGGCATGCTAGACGGGAGTGCGAAATGTGGGCAGGAAGACCGTATGCATGCCATTGCGTGGAAGTAGGTCTTGGTCGAAACATCTGATAGATCTCAGGGTTTGCAATCCGCGAGGCTGAATGATCCAGTCAGACGCAAGCAAGACAGAAACAATAATGTACGCACCTGCAGCCGTCGTGGGCTTGTACATTTCCCTGTCCCAGCTTCGCCTGCGCTCGCTGCCGCCGATCAAGAGCGACGTCTTGTCTGCGCCTCAGCTTGCGCTGACGGTTGAGACCAGTTGGCGTGCTTGTGTTCGTCTCCATCCAGCATATCCTTGATAATGTGGGCGCCCCAACGCCTGGAAGCGAGATCTTCCTCGGCGACCATGGCGGCTAAAGGAAGAGTGTCGGTTAGTGGCTGTGCAGGCTCACAGATCGACTTCTGCCGATGCCGCCAATCGCCCTTCGTCCTTTACAATCGACCATCTAATTTCATGCTTCGTTTGGCGTTGAGAACTACGTGCGCGTCTCCCAAGCTCATCGATCTCCGAGCCACTCTATGTCTTATGCCGATTTGAGCTCTGCGTCTCTGCTTTGTCCCCTGCTCGACGTTCCGACATGTATGATGGATCTTGCAACTTCTGCAAGCCGCCACTCGCGCATCTCGGTGATACCTCCTCACTTCTCCAACCCCAGGTTTCATGAGATTTGTCCAAAGACTGCCTAGGCTCTGTCCCAAACTACTGGCTCTTTTCGTGTTTCTCCCTTCATCAGGAAAACCGTACGTGACTAATCGGTACTATTCCGATCAAAAATGGCGCCGATTAGTGTCGAGTAGTCCAAATCAGTCAGATTAGTGAGAATAGCTAGAATAGTTACCCCCCCCCTACTAATTCCAACTAATCTGACACTATTCAGAACTAATGGCACCTTTTTTTGACCAAAATGACGGCTGGAATCTGGCTCAAAAAGGGGGTTGGAGGCTCGTAATCACACAGAATTGTTATCGAGCAAACATATTGTCATTGAGTGTATGTACAGGACAGTGCGGCTAGCGTACAGTAAAGCTAATGTGCGGCAAAGGCAACAAACCGTACATATATCGACGTTACTGTACCATAGTGTTGTCCAAAGGTAAATCGGATCCTCAACAGTGGAGGAACCGCGGCAACGTTGGATGCCACACTATAGGGCAAGGTGTCAGAACGTGTGATACTGTTAGCTGAAATGATGAACGTACCTTCACAACGCTGATGCATGCGGACGCAGAGTGTGCATATAGCATCATTGTCAATTTGTCGCAGTAGCCCTATAGTGGTGCTGATCAGTGAAGGTGGGACAGAGCCGTGGTGAGACTTACGCAAAGAGGGAGGCGCGCCCACGTCGTCTTATTGTTGCGTTCATCGTTTTTGGTACCAGGGTTCGTCAGCGTTGAAGCAGACCCGACGAAAGACGGTGCACCAGGTTTCGCTTCACTCGCAACGGGAAAGGTGGGCGGCGTTCAGGTTTTGGCGGCGAGGCCGTTGCCCTGGATAACGTGTCAATTGGGTGGGCGGGGACTGGTGGAAGAACGCCAGCAAAAGAATAGAAATGGGTGTGGCGGTCAGAACAACAGAAGAGACATACGAGGGAAGTTGCACCTAGTTGCGCTGGACGGCACATGGTATATAATGCGCTCGCGTTGGCTTCCTGGCATTGGCGATTCGAGACCTCAGGACCGGTCTTGACATGTTGCCGCCGTTGCGTAGTGACTACATCAGAAAAAAATTAGTAGAGGAGAGGAATGGCGGAGTAGAACGGGCACCCTGTGAGCAGCAGACACAGAGTGAACAGTTCTGCCATGGGCCGTCGTCGCATGAAAGATAGCGCTGAAGGAGGTGGGTGTTGAGAGCAAAGAAGCGTGTTGCCCCATATTTGGGTATGGTTCGATTTGGTGCCGGTTCCGGTTCTCAGCTCGGTCCGAGCTGAGTTTGAAATGGACTGGAGAACTTTTTCTTACAAGTCCTGCCTCACCTTCCCGCCCGCTTTCAACCCATGCACACGCTACACTC
Organism: Strobilurus luchuensis; assembly: GCA_019915105.1. NCBI lineage: Eukaryota > Fungi > Basidiomycota > Agaricomycetes > Agaricales > Physalacriaceae > Strobilurus > Strobilurus luchuensis. The sequence continues at coordinate 80,356 of JAHLMJ010000021.1, read as the reverse complement.
GGACAGGCCGCGCATTAGTGTAAAACAATGACCACTTATACTTCCCAATCATTTTGGGCGAACATCTGTAGAAAACAAGAGGTACATGATTTATCATCATATGCCATGCTTGGCTGCCACCGGATTAGTGGCAGACAAGCTCGAAATAGTGCAAACTAGTGAACGACATAGCCAGAATAGTCAGATTAGTGAGGATTAGTGAAACCGGCACTAATCCTGATCGGAGTAGTCCCGATTAGTCAAGTACGGTTTTCCTGATGCTTCTCGTTCTCGTGCCATTCCCGTGCAATGAACGCTCGGCAGAGCGTTGACTACAATGGCAAACGCCTGGCAATCTGTGTCACTACACACAACGACACATGGTTCGGCCGATTGCTCTTGTCGTGCTTCTCTTCGACGCACGACGCCCGTCTGGGTACTACCACCTCGAATGGCATCGACAAGGTACTCTATACTTTTCCCTCAACCTCGAACTCTTGACCATACCTCAGCACGCTGCTTCGACTGAATTTCCATCCTCGAAACCTTCGATTGCGTGCCTACGTCTGCCTACGCCGAACGGAGCGCTCACTGACTTGTTGTGTACGGTGTACCGAGACCGCACAGAGTACTTAAACTAATGTGGTACATCTAGCAAATGTCGAGCTCATTGTTCTGCCAGTGCGTCGACGCTCGCCACAAGTCTGTTTGCGTAAGTTCGGCGGGCCCGCTGGTCCCTCAAAAGTGCACCAAACATCTTGGCGTCCGGCCTTTCCTCAACCACCTTCTCCGTTCTCCAGACGTCCGTATACCACATGGCCTTGTGAGCGTCCTCGTACTCTCCGACAAACTTGACAGTCTGTCGGTCGTAGTCATAGAGGTAATATCGCGGGTCTCGAACTCGGAAGACGACTTGATCTGGGTTCATGAGCATACATTTCATGCATTTTGTTCGAACATTCAAGGTCTATAACCTTACCCCCGTTTGAGATCGTTCGAACGCGTTCGAATACTACAGCACACTGAACCGAGCCATGTATACCGGCTACTCAGAACGTTCGAACCGTTTACCCGTTTGACTCACGCGTTCAAGCGTTTGACTCAGCGTGTATCGCCATCACGATCATATTCCAATGTACACGACAGGTAGTGACAGGTAGTATGAGTGATGTAGACCACGATGCATACGTTTGGGCATTTAGCATTTGCGTTCACGTTTGGACGTTTGACGCCCGAACAGGTGGCTGTGGATGTTGATCTGTAGACATACTTAGAAAGGTCAGATAAAGAACTCACTGGTTCAAACTTCAGAGCAGTGGGGAGTTCGGCATGCTCGGGCGTTTAATGCGTTCAGGTGCCTGACGTGTTCGCAGTTGAGGCGTTGAGGTGTTTGACGCGTTGAGGTGCTCGGTGTGTTGAGGCACTCGGCGTGTCGAGGCATTTGATGTATGTTCGGAGACACGTTGGCAGTGTTTGGGGTGGCCCAGGACAATGAGCAGAGCGAGAGACACGGGGATAGGCAGATCGCAGAAGGCCGACAGCCTAGATGAGAAGTCTATTAGAAGTGTTGTCAGAATGGCAAGGTAGAAAAAAACTCGGCGCCGCCAACGTGATGCTATAGCACTGACCGGTACCGCGTTCAGAAAAGTCGCAGACCAGTCAATTTCGGCCACAGAGCAGCGGAAGCAGTGACTTGGCGTCAGCCATGAGAGTTTGGACGAAGACCATGGTCTGTCATGGTAGTTATGAGAGAGAGACACGTCACGGAACTAGGGGCATAACAGACACGCGGCACCGGCACATTGCCTGCTGAAGTTGACACGCGACATTTACCATGTGTCGGCCAAGTCGCTCTTTGCTCTCTTCCCTCACAAGCGCCTTGCAATGTTTGTTTGTTCACTGTTCGTTCATCATACTTGATGTTGCTGGTATGTCTATCTTACGCATTGCACCTTGCAGACCCTCACGAGCCGTACACACGCACCGTCCCCAGTAGGACGCGGTGCTGACTGTCGACCGTCTCAGGCGGTGTTGGGTCTTCTCGTCACGATGTTGGGCCTCCTACCTGTTTGAGCTCGTCTCTGTGCATTTTACCAAAGTCTATGAATTTACTGCGCTATCGATATGTACCGGACTTGCCTGATGTACACTGTTGTAAGCTCAAATAATGTGCACTTGATGCCCGAGAAGACAAGTGTCTCATCAATCGTATCCGCTTTCTTGCTCTGTGGTTTGTGCTTACCTCTGAGCTTGCCGGATGCGAATGGTCTCATTGATGCTTTGCACGCTGTAAGTCAACTATTGTCGTCTCCCCACGGACACGCCTACGAGGCTCTCGCCAAGATGCTGCTGCTGAGTGTACAACCGTAGATGAGTATGTACGGCGTTGCTGGATTGGACCCCGCCTTCCGTGTCAGTCATTGCAGTCCGGGGTGCCACGATTGTGCACTATTAGTATGTGTTCCAACGCCACCTATGATAGCGAACACAATGCTCCCTTCCGAGTGGTCCCCTAGTCACAATGCTTGTCAAGGACTTAAGATGTCCCTCCGTGTGCATACATTGGTGAGCTCAAGCATCACACCCAAGTCCACCAAAGGCGACTCGCGTGACTTGCAGGTTTGGCCGAGTCTGTGTGCACAGCTAGTACAGAAGCACTGCAACTTGCGTAATGGTCTCAATAGTAGCTTGAGGGAATCAAACGAGTGTATGCTGGTTCTGCATCCACAAAATACTCTCTATCAACAAACAAAGAGGATACAGTCCAAGTCCAAGGTCCTGCTCAGAGCCTCAGGGCCTAGCTCTGGTCAAATAACGCGACTGCTCCCAAGTGCCGCCGCTCCCACCGCAATGTTCAGGCCGCCACACTTCTTCAGGGTCTTGCAAGATCTTCAATCTATATGCATCTGTACTGAAACTCAGCTTACTGTCAGAGCACCTTATGGGCACTGTAGCACCCACATTCGAGTCCACGATACCATTACATGCATCTCAGGCTCGCCAAGGCTGGTTCTGACGGCTGACCGACGTTGAGAAACAGCATTTCTCAATTATTTAGCAATTAGAATTGACAATTTGCGAGTGGTAATCGGGGTCTGTGCAGCCGCTGTGCCGAAAGTGCTCGGCCATCACGGCATTCGAGCTGTCCACTCCCTGTTTCCATAATAATGGGTTAGTCTCGTTCCCGACGTTCTGGCTCCCTCGGCACTATCGGACCGCACACGTGGATCGGAGTTGAAAAATAGTGCAGAGAGGTCGCCAGAACGTCTGGTGCATTTCGTATAGATACCACCATATACCGTCACATTTCAAATACACCGTCGCTATTCCCGTACTTCCGAGCCCTCGCACCTCACGTGTGTGTGTCGCGTACGCGTCGGCGCGTCGTTTATGATGACGTCGTCTCCTTCCCGCCCTCTCAAAATTGTCGCGCTCCCTCATTATGGCCGACCGCACATCCGCTAATGTCAATATCGACTCGGCACATGCCAAAACTCAGTCGCATTCATATCGAGTGCTTGACGCTGCGCGGAAGAAGGCTTTTAAAGACCGAAAATACGATTCTAAGAAGACACGGACCGACTTACAGGCGATCTTTCGAAAGCGCTACGGCAAACCGGCCTATGAATGGCAGATAGATGTCACGGAGGCCATCCTTCTCAAGTTGGACACCGTTCTCATTGCCGGGACTGGCATGGGCAAGACGATACCATTCATGTTAGCACTTCTCCTCGACACGAAGAAAAAGATCCTTGTTGTCTCTCCCTTGAACAATTTGCAGGCCGATCAGGTGCGGTACCGCTGTCCTGCCTACTCTCAAAACTGATTGTCTTGTTTTCCAGGCGCGTCGCTTCAGAGAGGTTGGCATCTCAGCTACCCCGGTGAACAAGGACACATGGCGACGGAAACATCTTGCTTCGGTTTGTGAAACTCGCCACCTCGTCAATCCATTCATTCATTGTCTCTAGAAAATCTCGGAAGGACGCTTCCAAGCCATGTTCGCAGGTCCAGAAATGTGTCAAGAGCACGACGGCTTCCGATCAGCCTTCGGCAACATTTCGCAGGACATCGCGGCAATTATTGTCGATGAAGCTCACTGCATCTCGCAATGGGGCGGTGATTTCCGTAAGATGTACGCTACCCTCGACAATCTACGCGCCATGGTCCCACCGGGCACGCCTGTTCTTGCCGCCTCAGCCACCATGAACTCTGAGGCGCTCAAGGACGTATGCTCAAAGCTGCTCATCTCTCCGAGTGACTGTTTCCACCTGAATCTCGGAAACGATCGCCCCAACATCTCCACTTCCATTCACCATATGCGTAACGGTCAGGACTTTGACGCGTTGAAGGACCATATCCCTTTCGGGGCTACTTCTGCTGCCGAGATTCCTAAGACCATCGTCTTCACCAACTCCGTCAAGCTGACACAGCATGGCTGTCGCTACATACGGGACCAGTTTCCCGCTCACCTGCACGATTGCATTGACTATCTCCACGCGTATAGATCTCGACGCGACAAGCGCAAGGTCATGGAGAGATTTCGCAAGGGCGAGATCAGGATTCTGATATCTACCGAGGCCGCAGGCATGGTAAGTACACATGTCAGTTTGAACCTGGCTTCTTACTCAGTAATTCTCAGGGAACCGATATTCCAGATGTTGAGGTCGTCATCCAGTTTGGTGTTCCTCCATCACTATCCGTCTTCAAACAGCGTATTGGACGAGCTGGGCGCGATCCTTTGATCAAGGCCTGTGCCATTCTACTGGTTGAGGTCAGCATGTTCAAGAAACGGCGGAAGCGAGGGGCAAAGAAAGCAGGCAAGAAGTCGGATCAACAGGCGGACTCATCTGATGAAGACGACGACGGGGCACTGGATCTAGACGTTGATGAGCCGAGTACTAACAATACCCGCGCTGACGATGGCGTGGACGTTGGAGATGGCGTGGACGTAGGCGATGAAATCGTTGAAGCCGCAGGTGATGATGGCACTGAGTGGAGAAAGAAAGTCGAGCCTGCCATGCGGGCTTGGATTGAGTCGTTGGAATGTGAGCGGGACTACTCCGATATGTATTACAACAATCCGCAGCCTCGCAAACGTGTGTTTCACCTTGTTAAGACTTCTCACAGACTGACCAAGTTTGACAGCGCCGACTGGTCTTTGCTGTGACCGTTGTACTGTCAAATTGGCACCCAACCCTTCTGATGATAATGACGAGTCGGATGTCCGTCCTTCGACACCGACTGGTGCTCAATCTGAGCCGTCCAGTGCTCATTCGACCCCTTCGAAAACTCGTAACGATAACGGAAAACGAACTATGACACGCCCTCGTAATCAACCACCTGCGACGCGTCGTGGCGAACATCTCAAGACTGCCAGGACGATTCTCATGGACTGGCGAGTATCTGCCATCAAACGATACGATCCCCAACCCTTTACCGCTGTAGTCCTACTGCCCGACACCATCTTGACCAAACTTGCCGCGAATGCTCGCCTCCGAACTCTTGAAGATCTCGAGCGCGAGATTCAGCCACCATGGGTCTGGGCCGAGCTTTATGGAGAGGAGATTCTCCTAATGCTGCAGCGACATGATGATCAGATGATGGCTGAGAGAGAGGCAGTCAAAAGAGCGAAGCAGGAAGCGGATGCTAGAGAGAAGGAGCGCGTGAGGCAAGAGAAGGAGCGCGTGAGGCAGGAGAAGGAGAAGATCCGGGACCAGCAGCGTTTACTCAAAGCCGCAGAACGAGAAGCTCAACGTGCCCGGCGCTTCCAACCTCGGCCGTTGCAAACCATGCCTACGAACCTTCCCAGGATACCAAACGGAACCGTACAACAGCACTCTCCCCTGCATCCACAAGGTCTTCGACCCCGACCCCGACCTCTGTACTCTCAGCGCATATCAAACAACTCCGCTATAGCCTCGCCCGCCATGCAGTCAACATCAGATCAAGTAACACCTCGATTTCAACATATGGCCTCGGTGCCGGTTGAGGTATCTACGAATATGATACCGTCTGTGACGCCTCTCCATCTGCAGCACCCACTTCTCCCACGGACTCTTGATACTCCATCTCCCAGTCTATCGTCGCGGTCCTTGCAGTATCCTCCGCCCCACATTCCGCCGTACTACTCGCCGCCACCGCCGCCGTATTACCCGCCATTGCCACATTACCCGCCGCCGCCGCATTACCCACAGCTGCCGCACCCGCCATCGCACTATTTGTTGCCTCGCTACTCACCACCATCGCAGAATTCAACGCTGTTGTCGTCGTCTCCGATGACTCAGCCTGCATATCAATCCCATCTGAATCAGACCCCGCATCGCTCCATTCCTCCGCTGTGGACCGCTCAAAGTACCGATTATTATGCCATGTCTCGCGAATCTTTCCAGTCATCCACTGAAGATGACCCTTTTCGTGAAAGTCATCCGCACGGTCATCACCCGCCTTGATGGTTCGTCCGTTCTTTTCGTTATGTGTCTTGAAAAGTTTGCGCAAGAAATTGACATCGTTGTCTTTTTTAGGTACGCTGTGCTTCTTTCCACGAGTGAGCGTCCCAAACTGCTGCTCCATATGCTCACAGAGGGTGCGTATGACGGGAATTGCAGGATGGAGCTTCTTCAAGTATTGCCAGTCAATGTTTGGGCCCTCGGATCGATATGTGACCTTTCAGTTGATTAGTTTTGCTTGGGTAGAAGTTGTCAATGAACGGCACGGTACTTTAATATCCTTGATGTTGTGTTCTTGAGCTTGATCGACCGGTACGAAACTGTCTGGCTTTCCTGAGAATGTCATGACCCAGCAATGATTCCGAACAAAATCCCTGAAAGGCTGAACTGAGCACTTGACGAAGAGAGTCCAAAGTAGATATACATACTTGACATCCTCGGGCCATTCACGATGTAAGGCTTGAAGTAGCTCCAAAACCTCAATGGTGTACTTTGAGTTTCCGCCGCCTATGAATCGAAACAGGAGGGTCGGAAGCATAGCTTCCATCATGCCAACGTCACCGTGCTTAATGGCTTCATCCAGAACCATATACTGTAGTACATCTCGGTTGAACATGATTGTTTGTCGAAGGAGATCGTCTTTGAACCCGTCACGATGTGTACGTTCGTCATGTGCGTTCAATGCGTTGGTGGATCCCCGTGTATTGACAATGTCTTCCGCGAGTTTCTTCAGCTGTTCTGGTGTTTTCAAGCGAAGATCACTGAGCTTCTCCACCTCTGCGATATCTGTCCAGTCAACAAGGATGTGGGCTTCACCGACATGGTAAATGGCTTCCTCCAGAGTCTGATGAAATGGACCTTTAATCGAAGTCTTCTGGAGTCCTTTACGCTTCAAGACACTGAAGCACTTCCGTAAGCCTTGTCCCTTGAGCGTTCCCATGTATTGCCGGAAGATTGACTGTGCATATGCCATCTGGAGATGGAACCATCCAAAGACAAGTAATGCCCAGTCCAACCGGTCGAACGAGTTTGAGTCTCCGGCGCGGAACCTGAAGAGACCACGAAGTCGATCAATAGTGAGCTGGTCCCCACACCACGCAACAAGCTTCTCTAGTGCAATCTTCTTCTCCTCCTCAGTTGAAGTTGCAAGACCAAGCTGGCGAAACCACTCTTCTATCAAGCGAACGTGATCTTCATACGTTGCCTCTGCAATGTTCACACTGCCAAGAAGGAACTGTCTCGCGATGTGCTCTTTTCCGCTCGGTAAACACTTGATCCAAGCGGGTGCGTCAAAGACAGGACTATCCTTCCCCGAGTATGTGGTGAGGTCAAATTCGGGGCTCTCCAGAAGTAGCTGAAGGACATGATAGACCATTCGTGCATGGATGGGGGATGCCTGTTCGATTTCGAGACGCAAAACGTCCATCACGGTGATCGGATTGTTGAGACCGGCAGCACGTTGAATCTGCAGTCGGCGATTGGCATCACTGGGAAGGGGAATGGCGTTGGGTTTGGCGTAAACAGTGGCGGCACAGCCATTTCCAAACTCTCCGGTCTTTTCAAGACGTTGAGAAAAGATACGGAGTGAAAGTTGTATGTTGTCGTAAGAAATGAGCCATTGAAATAGACCAATAAAGGTCATGACCTGCTTCATTGAACGCTCGGAGATGCGACCAACAGCCTCCGTAGTCCATTTGAAGCTCATGGTGATACCTAAGGCATGCAACGAGTCGAATGCCTTGGCGGATAATCCTCGAAACTTCATGTAGACAGCCAAAGCTTTTTGGAATAGATTGCGATGATGCGACCGTGAATACGACAGCATGGCAATGATCATGAGTATAATCTGGTAGAGATTAGATGCATGCAGAAGGAAGTGACGAGTTTGCTTACACGAACGGGGTCCTTCTTGGTGTTTCTAGCCCGTTGCTTCTCCGTCGATGCCAAAGCATATAGGGTGTCCCATAGATTAGGTGCCACCTCGCTGACCTGCTCAAACAGTGCAGCAAAATCAAGGCTTGTGAGAGCTTTATCCGTGATATCGTCACCATGGCGGGAATGGAAGAACTTGGCAAGGTGCTCAAGCTCCTTTGATAAGGTTTCCAACCACGTATCCCGAATGAATGCACGGAAGACAGTTTGCGATGAGCGCTCGTGATGCGCAGATGATCCCGGTGGCTTGAGCATGTGAGAAAGGATGTTTCGGAACTGGGAGCTGTTCATGAATCCGGTCCGTGCGCCACGAATGTATGGGTCGGATATACAACCCGGATGTCCCCATGCAAAGGCTTCCATGAATGTCTGCAGGTCGAGGCCCTGGTCGTGTATAAATGCGAGTATGCTCCGAACCTTTCGGACTATCTCTGGGTCCTCTGGATCTTTGGCGGAATGAGTGTTGTGGCGAGGCGGGGTGCTATTCTCTTCAGACTCGGACTCGGACTCTTGAATGATATCCTCCTCCTCTTCAGAGCTCTCGGACATGAAATCAATATCATCATCGTCCGAGTAGTAGTTGGGTTCAACGACATCTGCATCAAAGAGTGCTGCCCAATCGTCATCATCGAGTTCGGACATGATGGGAAAGATAAGGCGGGAGTAACTACATTAGGAGGCAGGGCGGGGCGGTACATGACCAAGCAACACTTTTATTTGAAATGTGACAGGATGTCGGCTCCTCTATACGAACTGCCCCAGACGTTCTAGTGATATCTCTGCGCCTTTTTCCACACTCCGACACACGTGGACCGGTCCGATCTCCGAGTACCGCGAGGAGCGAGCAGAGATATCACCAAGAACGGATGGGGACGAGACTAATAATGGGTGTCCGCACGCCAAGACTCTGTGACATGAGTGCCGGATCACAAAAGTACAGCCGATGTTTAGCGATGTTTGATGTGTGACCGATCCGCTCACTTCCGGATACGGAACCCTATGTACCCTACTGTATGTGTGACCTTTGAGCTCTGTCCGAATGGAGTCGTTCGAATACGGAACCCCAACTGTTGTATCGGCATCAATGCATGGGAAGAGGTATGCGTGAAAACAGCGGCTTCGACGGTCATGGTGTAAGTCGTGCCTCTGTCAGTTGTCACCTGTCGTCCAATTGCTAGACATCTGTACCTATGGACAACGGGGTATCTGGGGGCTTGAGCCTTCTTGAAGTTTCACCGTAAATCGAAGCAATGATGCTAGGCAGTGAAAATTTTAGCTTGAGTCATTGACCGATGCAGCGAGCAAGCTACGGATTGCATGTATGGTGATTCAATCGTCAAAAATGTAAAATCGTACCTCCGTTGTGCTATATATGAGTCGATGCACTTCGACGGTCACTGACCAGTTGCCAGAGCTCTACTACTCATCATGTGCTTCAACCTGAATATCGCTGATGTCTATCTTTGTGAACACGTCGTTATCACGAAACGGCAGAGAGTAAGCAGGCTCATACCTGTGACTGCATCGGCAGCTGATACGTCAAAGGTCGACTGCAATAAACAATTTTGTCGCCACAGCGCGTCGCATCTTGACACACGTCATACCTGCATTCGAAGTTGTGTCCAGGAGTTAGTCCATCGCTTTGTCCAATGGCCCTGTCCTCAAACCTCTCATTTTTTCAGCTTGCATGATGAGCAGACAATGATCATGCATTCCTTCAAAGAAATATGTCATCGTTGTCGACGTCGCTTCCAAAGACCATCTAATCGTTGTCGCTACCCATGTACCTAATGGTGTAACCGTCCCGAAAATCATATTTGGCTTCTGTGCTAGATATCACGTCGATTATTGAGCCATCGTTGTCCTGGGGAGTGTCAAAGAGGGTGGTGATGGGAGAGCAAACCAATCGAGATCCAGGCACAGTAGCTGATCAATGGCTGTGCTACTCACATCTTGCCGTCCGACCACGACAAATTTGTGCGTCTCTATCGATGACACACCACCTTCGCCCATTGGGCTCTGCACTGTCGACTTTGCACTGCCGTCATTACTGTTTACCACGGCATCGGACTCGAACAGGACGCGTAAGCCCCACCAACATGGGCAGCACGCATCCCAAGCCAATCTTGGGGCTGCAGCGCGACGAGGACCACTTCATTGGATAACGTGAACGACGACGGCCTGCCTTCCCGCCACCGCTGATGGATGTGATACGGCCTGGGTCTATCCATGTCCTACAATCGCGCCGTCCGGGGACAGGCGCTGGTTCAAGGTGTGTGAATTCATCTCTTTTCTCATTAAGTACGCCGGCTCTGAGCTGGCGTGCTCGTCTGACTTGCTGATTTTGCGTAGATATAACCCTACGCGCGGGGTAAGTACTCCAACGAGGCATTCACCCATATCTTTTGTCTGCTTTCTGCATGCCCTGACCCAAGACTGCCGTCAGAGTCGCCTCCTCATCCATGCTGACTGCATCCTCCCCTCTACCACGCTGTCATTCCGACCCCCCGCCCACAAAAACTATACGTCAGGTAAGGGACCGTATCTGGTGTACGGTTTTGAAAGGCGGGCCGTCCAAACGACGACGACGGCAACGGCGACGGTACTGTCACACTACAATCATAGCCCTTGACAGCAAGCTGAGTGCGTGCTGGAGTGCGTCAGACTCTGCTCGGCAGATCTCTTCAAGGCGTATGTCCATATTAGTCTCGTGCATCCGTCCATATCTCATTTCCTTTCAATGGTGGGCCTAGAAGTTACTGTGGATCCGGTATACGCGCTGGACCTGCTCGTCGGTGACTATGCTTACCCCATCTCCGTCTTTCGTCAGTCGAACATACATCATATATGGCCCGTCGCTCGCCCCCCTCTCTGCGTGTACCTACGTACTCTACATACTCTGCGTACCGATGTGATTAGAACACATGTAGCAAGAATTCCACATTCAGCCTAATTGGATGAAGAAGTCCGAAGAATAGCCCGGACAAGGTGGTAGTATTCCTGTTGTGCGTTTCCTCAAGTCAGACATTAACTCAATGAATCTGCATCCGATCAAACTCGTGATTGATGAGATGGCATCAGCAGACGCGGTCCTCGGCTTCGAAGTGGGTCTGCGTTACACGTTACGATTCCTACCACATGACGGCGCCCGAACTCAGACTTCAAACTTGGCCTGTAGGCCGCGAATCCGTCGGTGTTGCCAATGCCGACTGACCCGCCACTGCGGAATTGTGGCAGACTGCACACAAACATTTGAAGTATATGAACTATAGCCGTCAATGTCAGTTCCCAACGCACTCTTGTGGAAAGTTGACAAAACCCCCGACCATCATATGAGTCGACGAGCGGGACAGCGGCAGGCGACACTCTGCAGATTCCAGGCGGTATTTGTGCCTGGAGGTCCCTTGCGCCCACCGCAATAGGAGGGGTACCACCCTGACTAAGCACGGCAGGTGAAGCCGTCGCGCGGGGAGTAAATAATGCCGTGTTATGCCGCACTTGGGTAGGGTAGTGATGACGTCTTCCGACCTTAGAATCTGCAAATCCGCAAGGTCGGAAGACGTCAATGATTCCAATCATAACACAAATTTTGATCGACAGTTTGATCGACAGTTGCTGTCAGTACCTTGATTGACTGTCGAGCGGTTCTCGAGACCCCAAAACCCCATCCACACGGACACACAGAGACAATGTCATGATCGGGTTTAGCCCGCAGTATGGTTACCAGGGTAACTTACCGTGTACTCAAGCTCACGGTCAACTCGAGACGTCGGCTGCGTCGCGGACGGTTGGAATTGCTTAGGAATGGCTCTGAGAGCAATATATGACCCTTCCTACCACATCGTACTCGCTACACTTGCTCACTTTATGTGTGGGCTAAATGCGCCACACTTCGTTGAAAGCTGCGATGCCTCTTGATCACCAGGCTGCTGTTTCCAGACTGTTTAATATATATTCCACTACTACACAAAGAGTTTCAGGGATCCACACCTCTTCACGCTCCCCATCCGGGGCGTGCAATCACTATCCCTACAGAATCCGATCCCGAGGCCGGCGCCATCCTCTACGTGGTCCGATTGTGGTGTCCACTATGATATGTGTGCGATGGAGTTGCTGGTACGCCGAATCACAGCCCAGCATCTCCCGTACCCTGTTACTGCATGCAGTACGAGCCTCCCCGCACTAAATAGCACAGGGCGCATTCACACGGCATGTTGACGGGTGCGCATATGATCCTGTGATGGATAGACTACGCGATACGTACGACGTGGAGTGGGCGCGTGTAGAGTGGGTAGGCGCCGTTGACGAGGTCGAATACAGCATCTCCGGACTAGATGTTGTGCAGGGGGTGGGGAGGGCATGTAGAGCACGAGGGTGGCATAGGGCCGCCGAGGAAGACACTTGGAGTTCAGCACGGTGACGGTGAGGTAGAAGATCTAGATCTTCCGCGGACTTTTAGAAGAAGTTGAAGAAGATACTATCGGTATACGCACCTGGCGGACATGCTGTCTCCGGACACGCATGTCCCAGACCCATGATCCTCGGCAGATTCACGTCACCCAGCCGTCACGCAAGCCATACCTAAGACAAGCGTACATGCCGTCGGTGTCATACAGCGCGATTGGCGGAGCTGCTTTCCATGGAATTGGGCGCCGATGCGCTGCAGTCGTCGCTAAAAAGACGGGCAGCTGCAGTTGGAATACAAGCAGTCGTCGAGTCGTATGTGATCAAACGGGCGCGGCGCAGTCCAGAAAGAACGTCGAGATGGGCTCCGGATTGGCAAGCTTGGCTGTGCAGATCTAGATCTTCGCCGTACAAAACAGAGAGTAGTTCACGCACATTGCCTCTCCGGAGACGTGTCCTGCTCCAATGCATCCTGCGAACAATCCCGGCACTCACACAGGCCGAGCACGTATTCAGGAGCGTGGAGAGAGATGTGAGAGGGTCGTCCAAACGTTGTCGAGGGCGGCGCACCATGCGGAACACGGTCGGCGTGCGGAGGAGAGACTCCGAGAGAGCAAAAGCAGACATCATCGCCGGCCGGGGGGTCGCGGCCTGGAGCACGTGACGACCACAAGTTTGACGGTCCTCCTGTGCGGTCTCACCTCATCGCGCCTGACCCGCATGTTCTACTCCATTATGCAGCACAAGCATTCTCAGGGAACAATGGGGGCGGTGGGCAAAGCGGGAGCGGGAGCGGTGGCTGTGAGGAGATGGCGGTGATATGGGCGGTGGGGGGCCGAAGAAAACCATCGGATTCCGTGGAGCGTAATTCTAGAAGTCATTACCTGGCAGGTCATGAATTTAGCGCGCCGTAGCAAACCAGCAGAATGTACATGCCACACACCAGATCTCACGGCGAGTAGCCACCGCTGTTCGCACACCGACGCCCCACACAACTCTCTGCGCCCTCGCGCGGTTCCATACTCCAGATCCCGTCAAGGTCCGGTAACGAAATCGGCTGTTGACCGCACTCGTCGTCGCTGTTGGGCGGGATCCGGTCAGTGCGGGACGTGGGGAGCAGTATTCATGCAGAAAAACCATCGGATTTGCGTACAATGGTCGGTGCGGCGGGAATTCCGTCGAAGTCGAAGGCGGCGGCGTGCTGGAGAGTGTCGAGGACGGTGGTGGAAGAGAGCAAGCCGATGCCAGGCACAACATCGGCTGCGTTGGGATCACGGCTGATCCGTCGATGGCTGTGCTGGCAGCACTTGTCCTCCTGCCGCGACTTGCTTTACGCAGGTCGTGCGTTTCTCCTCCGCTCACGACGCGGTGGGCTCTAGGCGCTGCGCTGTCGACAGCGCGGCGTCGCTGGGCTTGGTTGCCACGGTAACCAAGTCTAACATGACGCGTAATCCCAGCCCAAGCCGGTCTTGGTGCTGCACGACGACGACGGCGACGGCACTGGACGACGACTACGACGGCACTCGACTGCGACCACGACAGCATTGCGAATTCCCGCTCCACTGGTGGATGGATACGTGGGCGGGGTCCGTCATCTTTAGCCGGGTGCGCCTTCTGGCGGCGGGCGCTCGCAAAAGGTGCGAATTTTTTTCTCTCTTCCATTTGGATTCGCCAGCCCTGCGCTGGCACATCCATTTTCATTGCTATTTGTATGTAGATCCGGATCTACGCGCGGGGCAATCCCTCCAATGAGGCACCCACCCATATTCGCTCTCTGGCCGCCTCGACTCAACACTGCCGCCCGAGCAGCGTCCCCTTCGTGCCCTCTGTACCCTCCGTCACTCCCCCATTGTTGTCCCGACTCCTCGCCCCCCAAAAACCATGCATCAGATAAGAGGTCTTATCTAATGTACGGTTTCTAAGGGCGAGCCGTCCAAAACCAACGACGATGAGGACGACAGCGCCATCTCGGGACCCTCACACTCCTCCCGACCGTTCATTCTGGGCTGGGTGTGCACCAGGACGCGTCGAATATTGCTCGGCAGATCTCCTCACCGCGATCATGGCCCTACGCCGACGACTGGCCCCAATATTCTCCTCCTGCATCACACGGAGTCCCATCTGCATCATATTGCTACATCATCCGCCCCAAGTCTCCGACGACGACAACGCATCTTTCTCGGCCCGACGTGGGCTTATTACGGCCGCCGCCGCACCGTCGTCTCCCTGCATATATTGCTCCCGCCCCCATCTGATTCTACACGTCATCCCGACTCACGCCCACGATGTTATAACACGCTCTGGCGTGGGTGTGCTACCACCAACTGTCGTCGTTGAGGTACGTTGATGTTTTTCTTCCGTAGCAACAACTTTGCCGGTCCTCCCGCCGACGAACGCTAACTCATCTACACAGCCGCTTCACTCTTTCGCACAGCCGCAACACGACCGATAATCAGGTGTTTTTTCATATCGACAGAGGTCCGTGCACACTATTTGCGATGTTCATCCGGTGCTGATATGGTTTTGTTTCACTTTCTAGGAGGAACGGTGCCGCGCGCCAATGGATTCGCGCCTGCATTCGCGCCCCCCTTTCGGTGCTTTTGAATCTTCTCACCGTCCCCATCATTGAGTAAAGAGTGCACTAGTAGACTGCGTCGTCTCGCCTGTCCCCGTTACGCTTCACGTGCCCTAGCTCTCCTGCACGCTCCTAAATGGCTGACGTGGCCGACGGCCTTGAGTGGTGCGTCCGCAACAACGCTCTTTGTCTAACTATTCAACAGCCTCTGATCCCGTACCATACGCGCGCATTCACCCCTTCCTGATATCTCTGCTCGCGACCTCCTTTTTTCATTGCTGGTATCCGTCACTCGTGAACATGGCCGTCTTATTATGCTCGTCGGAATAGAAGATTCTTTTCCGCGCGCTGATGCGATGACGCTGGCGCATCGGTGTGATACCACATGAGCATGTCGGGAATTGGTCGCTGCCATGCTCATAAATAGTAGTCTTGGCTATTGTATGCCTCGACTGGGCAGTGGGAGGTAGCTGTGTAATATCACAAGTGCTGTTATTATTCATTGAATTTACGACGAGTTTGACTCCGACGACTCGGAGAACTCCAATTCAGACAGTAATATGTCCACCAGGGCTCACCAGTGACATTCTGCGCGGTGGTGGCATTTCTTCTTACCGCACCACGTAATGTGAAGTGAGGCTGGGCACAGGTCAGGGCAAGGTGCGATAAGGAATCCTCGCAATTTATCCATGTACTTAGTCTTATCAGCTGATATATCCAGAAGCAATATTTCGCCGATTCACCTTGACTTCGAGGCCAGGGTGGTCAAAGACGTAGTCCTCATGCACAGGGCCCTGTCCCCCAGACAGTCCTATCTGTATGGGGAGTATCTGTGCTATGGCCAACGTCACTCTTTGCTCTTGATGAATCCCTGTGAGTCTTTGGTTAAATATCAGCCTTTGCCGCCCTTTTTCCATCCTCCTCATGGCTCCACAACGAAAAATGCGTCGCCATCGTCCGAGGATTACGCCTCTAGGTATGTTGCAAACTTGCATCTTCCTTTTCCATCCTGTTTCTGTTGATCATTGGCCTTTACAGACGGCCCGTAAGTTGCCAATATGACCTATTTCATAGCGACTTATACAATCTGTAGCATCCCACAGAAGCTTTTGCAGGACGTCGATCGTCTGGAAAAGCATATCAAGGCCGACGGCGAACTGCGAGTCCACAAGGCAACTCTACGCACGCAACTACTTAAAGGTACTATGGAGGATGACGAGCGCATGGCTCTCGTCGATGCGATCACGACCGCAGAGATGGCTCTTGTGGGGTCTCTGTCGCGTAAGGAGGAATTGATTTATTGCCGGCGTGAAATTCGCCGCTACCGTTCACGGTGTATGTATCTTCTTCTAGCAACGACAGCGTTACTTAGTACTAACTCCATACTATGGCTTTATAGATAATCCATCTGTGGGCACTGCGCCCTCCTTCCCCCCACCATTCTTTCCCCCGACCGAGACATTGCCACCATCCTTCGACCAGATGTTGCATCCGTCGACTAGCAATATTCAGATGACGCCAATGTCCTGCATTAATCCACAGTCAGTTTGTTCAAAGATTTTGCTACCTTTGCTGCTAATACTTATTAGACTGTTGGTGCTGCCACACCCGACCTGGGAGCAGGAGCTCTCAGAATATCAGCCTCCCCAAAGGTCCGTGTTGACAGTATTCTGTAGTTTTGCTTACAGTTGCCATAGAGGATTCTTCAATCCGAATCCGGAATGGGAGGATGCGCCTCAAGACCCCCCACAGGACGCGCTCCCAAAATCGGTGCAGAACTTCCACCAGCAGTGGTATACTGTACATTCGCATCCCCCATCATCATCGACATCACACGCGTATGTCGATTTATCTTCATCTTTGTTTTCATGATTACTTGGACCGTTGATGCTTCGCATCAGAGTACCAAATCGTTCGGATGATGTGCACGTGTATACCCCAAACATCCCGACGACGACAGGCAAGATCACGAGGACGGCAATAGCGTGTGATTTCTGTCACAGTGAGCGTTCCATTTCTCGAAAAGAGTAGGATCAACACTAATCAGAAAACGCTCGACAGGACGCAAGTTTCGCTGCGACGGAAACAGGCCTTCGTGTTCCAAATGTATCACTCATCGCATCCATCCATGCCATTACCCAGAGGAGCAGAGGAGGCGAGGGCCCGGCAAGGACAAGAAGAAAAAGGAGACTGCTGGGCAGGAGTCAACACCGGGCTCGAGCCGAAATCAAAGGGCTTCCACGTCTTCCTCTCTAACTCGCGACGTTGATCCTCCTTTTGAGCCCGAACCACGTCCATCCAACACGCCTTCGGAGGTGTCACCTGTCATGCGGCTGAGGCCCACACCGCCAGCTGTGAAGTCCACCAGCGACGATTCCGACTCTGACACGGCTGACTTTGGCGGGAACATGACCTCGTCGGACTCTGACTTTACCACGGACAGACGGGTCGGCCGCTCCGGAACCAAGATGCACGCATTCAGGCCCAAACACCGTGGACACGTAGACTCGGGGGAGGACAAAGAGGTTGTTGACACAGTGTCAGTTGGTCGTTCATTGTATTTCTTGCCATCAGACTCTGACATTACCACGGACAGAAGGGTCGCCCGCTCCGGCACCAGGAGGCGCGCAATCAGGCCCAAACACCGCGGATACGTAGACTCGGAGGAGGATGCGGATATTGTTCATGCATTGTCAGTTTGTGGTTTATAGTGTTCTTGCGCTTGTTCTCAAATGTTTACCGTGCACAGTTTCTCGAAGTCTACTCCAAGCACTGACGAGCCACATGGGCAACGTATCCTTCGTCCGCGGGGAAAGCCCACTTTGGGACAAGGCCTCCACAAGACCGGGTGCAACACCAGCGACGATTCCGACTCTGACGCGGCTGAGTCTGGCGGGAACATGACCTCGTCGGACTCTGACTATACCACCACCGCGGCTGACTCTGGCGGGAACACGACCTCGTCGGACTCTGACTTTACCACGGACAGACGGGTCGGCCGCTCCAGAACCAAAAGGCGCGCATACAGGCCCAAACACCGCGGACACGTAGACTCGGAGGAGGACAAAGAGGTTGTTGACACAGTGTCAGTTGGTGGTTTATAGTCTTTCTTGCCATCAGACTCTGACATTACCACGGACAGAAGAGTCGCCCGCTCCAGCACCAGGAGGCGCGCAATCAGGCGCAAACATCGCGGATACGTAGACTCGGAGGAGGATGCGGATATCGTTCATGCATTGTCAGTTTGTGGTTTATAGTGTTCTTGCGCTTGTTCTCAAATGTTGACCGTGCACAGTTTCTCGAAGTCTACTCCAAGCGCCGACGAGCCACATGGGCAACGTATTCTTCGTCCGCGGGGAAAGCCCACCTTGGGACGAGGCCTCCGCAAGACCGGTAGGGGGCAACACCGGTAAGGTGAGGGTCGACAGCAAGCTTGGGTTTGGAGTTGACGAGATCATAACCGAACAGAGATGATGAAGCCTATTTGAAACGAACTGTATTCAATACCAGCCGATGTACATAGTTCAATGAATTTTACGACCTACGATAACGAAGGAAGGTCACTTACAGACACATTATATTGCCAGCAGCCTCCCGACCCTTCGATGACTGGGATTCGGCCTACCAAGAGCGCGTCGTTGCATTTGCCGACGTGACGATACGTACGGGTTTAGTACGCGTCTGCAGTAGGAGGGTTCACGTGCACCTAGCTAATACCTCTAGCGTTGCCGATCTTCCATTCCTGGGTTGCACTTACTATTGCCATTGCTGCTGGTCGTTGTCCTCATTACCTCCGTGCTTATCGTTGGGCTCTTCATGGAAGTAGTCGTTGCATATGAAATGATTGCCGGGGGGAACGCAATGTGATTCGCCTGGAGATGACTCGGAGGGGTGATGAAAGTCGAAGGCAGATTCGCTTCGGCTGTCCGGCAATGTTTTGCCAGCGAGTCTCTACTCGTCGTCATGAATGTGCTTCCACTATGTGGTGGCTGAGGTCCTATAATCCGAGTCGTTGTGTCTAGGCGCCCTTGTCAGACGTACACAGCAGCGTGTCCGAATATCACGTGCCATGTGCCCCTCTCACGCCTCCAAAGATCCATCGCATTCTCGCCTCTCTGCGCTGTCCCAGACCTTGATGACGGCTTTTCGTCAAAAAATTGTGTAACGCCAGGCGCCGTGAAAGTCGTCCTAACTGCGAGGCAGGTTCCGTGCAACAGATCTTGAGTGGAGCCAGGCGACTCCAGTATCAGAAGTTTAACATGCCAGTGAACGGCGGAAGGAAAGAGAGAATCGGTGGATGTGCAAGCATTACTTGCGTCTGATTGTGACCTACCACGTGCACGTCCCTGATCTGGCCAGCGACTCCAGTCTCTGACTCCGAGTGCAACGTAGCGCGTTAGTTCAAATCGCAGATCACCAACCAAAAGACTGGGCCATCACGTCCAAAACCGCGCCCCCGTCGACTATGAGGATCGGCTGTGTAGACTCTGTGAAGGCGCCGTCGAAAGCCCAGAGCACATTCTATTTGAATGTGACCACGACCTGGCAGTTTACGGAATGAGGGAGGACTATTGCGAGAGAATACACTCAACGTGGCCACTACTGCCCAAGAGAGGAACGCGTGGAAGCCTTGCCCAATACATACAGAACTTTTTGATCATACTAGACAAGGACTCCGCCATGCTGACAGCTAAATTCATTCAACGTGTGCTTGAATATGTCTACACTATCCCTATGTACTACCCGCCCAATGAATAGAGATTTCTGATCAATGAATCTGGACCTACGGATCCTCCTTGTGCTCCTGCCTTCCCTCTAAGTTCTACCCCAGGCCCTGCCGAGCCTTCATCGCGCTGGCGCATCATTGTACCGGCCAAATACGCTGAAAGATGCGACAGCGTTCGGCAAGTAGCGCACTGGCAGCTCCCTTTCGTCAGGTGATTATATCGACGTTGACGTTACGCATCATCGCAGATGGGCATTTCGCAGACACACACAAGCATCGCCAGGAGGAACAAAAGGTTATCATTTGCGGTGCAATGACGAACCATGTTCGTAAATAACAAGGCGAGGTCTGGACGCAGACGAGAATCACCACCTAGAGTTCGCGGATTCCAAACTCCCACTCGTTGCGACGTATGCGCACCGAATCCACCATGAACTGAAGACGACGGAGTCTCTTTGAGGAATTAGAGCTGTAATCGACCAGATCAAGATTGAGGGAGTCAGGCAACGGGGCCGAGGAACGAAGGGGAGTGGGGGAAAAGGAAGGGGAAGGGGGAGGGGGAGAAGGGGAGGGGGAGAAGGGGAGGAGGAGGGGCAGGGAAAGAAGGGGAGAAAGAAGGGGAGGGCGGAGCGAAGGGGAGGAGGATCGAAAGGGCAGAGGGAGTGGAAGAAAAGGGTGGAGAAGGGGAGGAGGCAGAAGGGGGAAAAGGAAGAGGGGGAAGACGGAAGAGTGAATTGACGAGCAAAGACGGCGATCTGGAGTGCGGAGGACGCAGTGGGAGGGGAACAACAGTTGGGAAGATAAGTGAGCGTAGGGGGCGTGGAAGGGGGGTGGGGGGGTGTGAGGCGGGGCGTGGAAAAGGGGGCGGAACAACAGGAAGGAAGATCCAATGCTAGCAAAAGTAGGCGAGCGGAATCCGTGCGCGAGCCGCGACGAGAAAGGTATTCGGTCGGTCCAAGCAGCGATTCGTCTCGACGAAGCTCGGGTTCTACCTATCCAGATCCTATAGGGCGAGCCGTTGCGTCTGAGCTCCATTGTCAGACGGAAACAGAAATGCGTCAGACTGTCACGCACCATATACCCGTCTCACGCCTACGAGGCTCCGTCGCGTTCCCTTCTCTCTGCGCTGTCCCTAGACCTTGATGATCGGTTTCCGTGAGAAAACATTGAACGCCGGGCGCCGTGGGAGTCGTCCTGGCTGCGAGCAGAACCCGTGTATGTTCGGAAGCCAACATGAACAGCGGAAGCAAAGAGGCAATCGGTGGCTGTGTAGTCAGTTGCGTCTGATTGGCAGCGCGGGCAGATTTCTTCCTTTGTTCTTTCGTACTGCCATGCGCTGTAGTAGTTCAATTTACGAGCAGCTATCTATTCCCTCTTGGGCCAGCTGCCCTACACGGCGACGATTAAAGCCAACAAGCCGCGCAGGCGTACGGCAACTGGCGATTTGTCAGCAATGCGTGTCAGACGCGTGTTGACTTCGGTCCACTGCTTCATTACGGGGGCGACCGTCTTTACTCGGACTCTGCTTGCTGAACTGTAGCATCATACACACCTCGGTTTTTTTCTCTGCTCGTAGCGGACAAATCAAAGGGGACATGTAGCCGCTGATTCGACTCCCTGACGCCAGTATATGGACAGCTCTTTTTCGGCCGTATCCGTGCTAGCTTGCAATCGCAACCGCTTGCTGGACTTGCATCAATATCACACTCTCCGTTTGGATCCGCTCCCCACTGCCGCATCATTCCTCCCTCTTGACCTTACTCTTTTTCTCTGGTGGGAGTTCATCGTCATCCGCAATGATCCTCCTCCTAACCGACATTCCCTCCCCACCGTCATCATTTGCCTTCCCTTCCCCGTTGGCCCACCCTCTTCGACCCATCCTCATCATCCCTCTTTTCGCCCACCCTCCTTCACACTCCGTTTCTTCTTCCTCACTTCCATCCGTCGCTACCCCTTGTTTCAACGTGCTCGATTATTGCTTTATGGCGGGATTACTGGCGCGGCCACTACGAGACCATGCCCCCGATGTCTGTGACGAAGGTTTGGCTCTGATGAACACTGTCGTGCGACTAATGCAAGTATTCGTCTCATCATCAGCGGTACCGACTACTTGGTCTGTCAACTATCAATGGAATAATCCTTTTCGTTCTATCTTTGCGTCTGACGCGACGACATCGAGAGTTTATCGACTCCGTCCTCCCGGCAGTTGGATTCGTGCATGAGATGATCTCCATTTGTTCCCTCGATGCCTGCAGGTCAACTTGGCGTTCCGGAGCATTGCGCTCCAATCACGGCGACAGTTTATCCACGTCAGCAGATTCTGTGGCGTCAAACAATACTCTCCCTTCTCTGTGTCTTCCTTTTATTCGATATATCCATCTTCTCATCCTATATGTATGTCGACGTGCAGTCCCGACCGCTTGACGGACAAGCTATCGACACGAAGAGATTCGGAAGGAGAAAAGCCGAAACGAGGACGGCCTTCTGAAGCGGTGTTCATGAGAGCGACGACAGGAGGTGACCAGTCGTCCGAAATAACGAGCCGGTATCTGACGACGATGATGCACTGTTTCTCAGAAGAAGAAAGGATCAACGAAGCGTGGGGGATACATCCACCGACTCACGGATAGGTATTCGTTTGGATGTTAGGTTGATACTGCTGTAATACGTAGAACGACTAACGCTACTGTATAACATTAACATACTTACTGTATATATAGCGCTGGTCGCCGTAGAAGATATAATGAAAGAAGTAGGGCTACAGAGTCGTGCTAGTCACTTGGGGAGGTCTATAGTGGCGGACGCATTCTCTAACGTCAACAAAGAGTCAACGCGCATCGGCCTGGATCGAGTCGGTGCAGTTCAGTCGTTTTCCGTGGAATTGTCCAGCGTACGTCTCGAGCGTTGCCTCGTCGTCGTAAGACAGTCAAATCCAAGGGGGAAAAACGGGGGAGTCCGGAGCGTGGACGAAAGAACACAGATTGTGAGTGAGTATTCGAGGCAGCAGCGTGACACCGTAGCGTGTACAAAGCGGGGAGGCGGCAAGCGGGAGACGGTGATGCACGAGAATCATGAGTAAACGGGTCTGAGGTCGCGATTAGGAGATGTGATAAAGATCGTTGGGCGGGGCCAGGAGGGATGGACGAGACAGAACGCGTAGTAGGGAGGGGTCCCGACGCAGACAGCTGGAAACTGTTGAGTACTCGGGTGCTTGCTACCCGTGATGATGATCATTGATGAGAAAAGATGAAAATCAAAGAAGCGCAAGTGGTACATCCACCGACTCACGGTTAGAGATTGGTTTGGGCCTTAGGTTCAAATAGGTAAAAGACCACCAAAGTTTTTCGTGATTTGAGCGACGCCAATGAACAGAGGGATTGAGGGATGACAGCGCCGCACCTCGCCAGTAATTCGGGATTTCTACATCACGCAGACGTCGTTGCCGTTCGTTGGTTTGACCTTCAGATTGTACTTCTAGGCAATCGGCTCGCCACAAGTGGGTGAACGGTCGTTCATCCTTGCAATGCTCTTAGGATTTACACTGCTCAATGAGGCTTGCGAAAATAAGTGCGGAGGAACGGAAGATTAAGGCCGGCATCACCCAGAACATTGCTTCGTCGCCAGACAGTCAATTCCAAAAGTCAGAAACGGGAGAGTTTCACGCCGACGAAAGAGCATAGATTCGGCTCGGTGCAGCTGTTCGGTGAGTGTTCAAAGCAGAAAGATGTCGATGCATCATGTAGTTAGAAGCAGACGCCACAGGTGACGATGTACGGATTCGCGTTTCTCTGAGATTACGAGACGTGGGTGACTGTTGAACTTGCAGGGGAGAGAAACGTAACCGATACAGCGCTTGTAGTAGAGCGTGGTCATCCTTGGCGCAGTAGTGAAGCAAAGGAGGCGAGCAAGGTAGACACCTGAAGCCGCTCCGCATAGTATCGGATGAACCAGTTAAAAACGTTGATATGAGGAGCGTGGAGCTGGACTTCTTTGCACTTCATCTGAGGTCAGAATAAACAAAGAACATGTTTGGGGGCAGGGCAGAAAAGAGCTTACAGGCGTAAGGCAGCGGGAAATCAGATTGGATCCGTTAGCCAACGGTGTCGGCGAAGGGACTCGGAAGCGAGGCATCTAACAAGGGCGCCTGTTGACGAGGGTATGGCGTTACTGGAAACACTGTAAGGTCGACTGCGGGTCAAAATCACCAGGAAAGCGGATGAAATTCAGATTCATCCGGTTAACGTGTGAGAAACGGATGAACCCGACTCATACGGTTTTCATATGTTTGTTCCCGAAGTCAATTTATGTAGAAACGGATTAATACAAGCAGTTCAAGGTTCAACGGATGAATTACTAAACTAATGAAAGTTATCAGTCTTCTGGGACGTAGAACGAGCCTCCAAGAGTTCCACTACGGTCAATCATGGCCCACAACGTTGGCTTTACTGCGACATGACCAATCAAGCATTGTACCGTGGTCATGTCTACAATCTCGTAAGCCCCTTCCTTCTCATAGTATGGCATATTCATCGAGTTGGTTGCTGTGACAGGATGGTTGAGAATACCAGCCAGGATGTACGACACGGAGTGAGGCATATCGAGAGACGGAATGGGCGGGATGGTGACCACGAAGATGTTTCGCAGCTGACCATATGATCGTTGTACTTCATAATCATCGTCCTCGTTGTGTCGACGAGCATTTCTGTCAATCAACTGGTCATACTATCAGAAAGTCGCGTCAGATCAGAACATCGATGTGAGAAGAACCGACCGAGCATTAACGTACTCGTACAAAGGTTGGATCTCTGCGGTCCTCCATGTGACTGAGCAGCTCGGCAGCGTACATGTCATCACCTCCCTGCAGTCTGCGCACACGGGCCCACTGCTCAATCTCCTGAGGGTTCCAGATAGCGCGTAACTGTGCGAGAGTAGCGCGGTTCCTGTTTGTTGCTGGATTGCGCCCAAACCGAATAATCAAGTGAATGAGGATTTTCCGCTTGCTGGCATCCGTAGCTGGTATCATTCTTTGCGGTGATAGTAACATAGCTTGAGGATCTGGACGCCAGCATGAGTATGTCAAATTGAGATAGATCTGTACACATACAATTGACGTGTGTGAAGGTGGCGTTTGGTTGGGATGTCCGCTTCAGAGAGATCGTCTCATCGAGGTCATAGAGCGCACGGCAGTGAGCAATTTGTGCAAGATACGTTACATGGTTATCGATTCGGGCCCATGGGAAGCGACGGCTGGTGATGGCTTTCTTCAGAAAACCACAGTACCATTCCATCGGGAAAGCCCACGTCGTCCAGACGGGTCCAGCTTGCTCAATGCTATCCGCAATATGAAGCGTGTGCGACTCTTCCTGAACCTCTCTCTCCCCTTTGGATCCTCTCCTCATATCCTCTTCTTCCTCGATTCTCCCTTACCTTCTCTTCCCCCCTTCTCCTCCTTCTCCTTCCGCTTCTCCATCCCATCTCCCCCACTCCCACCCCCTCCGACCCTCCTCCCCCTGCATGGTCTCCTCGAGGGTCGGTTGCACTCTTTCTTCTTGGCGGAGAGTCCGTGGTCGTCAGTTCGCGTTCTGAACGGGTATAGGGCGTGTAATACGTCGGGTCGTGTGTCTCCCAATTCTTGTTGGTGTTTCTTGTCTGCCTAATTGGTATCTACGGACGTCAGTAAATTCATGGACTTTCTTTAAGAATTCAAGGCCATGCCCTTTTGCTTAACGTCCCTTCTGTTAAGATTCTTTAAGAGCTATTGAGCCCTACACAACAGTGTGCAAGCGAGTTTGGGAGGTGCACTTACGTGTGATCTTTGAGTTCTCAACACATCGAGGTGCACTTAAGCATCGTGCTTGAGATCTTAACTCATCTTGGAACAATAAGTACAGCGGTACCACTTGAGCATGTCTCTTAAGATCTTATCACAGCTCAAACAGCATATGAACTGCTTGAAATCTTAAACCTTGAGCTGCTCGCAAGTGATCAATCTAATGATCTCTACATGTCTGATTGTATTTGCTCACGACATTCACTAGTACCGTCTCGAGAGACTGTATATCTCGATCTCCTAAAGATGGAGAAGGCGCGCAGCAATGCCGATGAGTTTGCCATGAAGGCACAAAACCGGGAAACACAATTGATCAATACTGGTCTCAAGCTGCAAGAGCGCCAGTATGATTTTTTTTTACTATTGTGGCTCTCTCGGCTCAACCACATTGACAGACAACAGCTCAAGCGTTCTCGCAAAGCAGCAACTACTGAGACCGATGTGGGTCTTGTCCGACGTAGTCTTGCTGCTCTTCTAGGCGACATACGACGTTGGCACAAGGAACAGATCCTACTTGTTCCAACATTATCAACTCTCATTGCTGACAGAGAGAATGATGATGCCCACGATGACTCTAGTTCGGCAGAGGACGAGAAACTCCACCTTCCTTCCGACTTTACTGCATCTGAATGCCGAAAACTCGGTATTCAGAAGCTCTGTGACATGTAACTCAAGCTATGTGAAGGCAAGGCTAACGATGCTGTTGCCTTCTTGTGCGAAACCATTATGCACAAGATGATGTTCCGCAACGTGAAGAGAGGGGCGCACGGTGTTTATCAGAGCACACGGGCAGCTAAGTTTCTCAGTGGTATCGATCACAAGACGGCTGCCTATGCTGATCAGTACCGAAGAGCGCATCAAGCTGTTTTGGATCTTAAGGGAATCACTGCTTCAAGTGATTATCCTGTACACAAAGCAGAGGATCTATATGCTAAGAATGCAGTCAACGCGCATGAGCTTGGTGATGGGTCGAAGACAGATGGATGGATCTGGGGTTACGGAAACCTGAAGGGGCTCAACTCAACGCAGCGCAAGGAATTTGTTTGTGAGAGTACGTTTCAATTACACTGATATACTTCACTTAACCATAGAGTAGCTAAATAGGTTCGGTGGTTTCGCGCCAAGGCTGATATGGACCACTGGATGGAGGAGGTTGGAATCCTAGAGGAGGAATTCCGTCGCTACATCCAAGCGTGCCAGGCTATGTCGTCATATTGGGCGGAGATGTCAGCTCACCAATGGGGACCGTATGGCCTTCCTCGCAGCACAGAAGGGTTTGACGGCACATGCGGGTATCGAGTATATGCTGCGCAGAAAGCGGACATGTTCCAGGAGATTGCAGCTTACGCGGAGGAACGTTTCACGGATCCTAAGGTTGGGGGTGCTTGGGCTGAAAAAGGGAAAGATCTGACACAGTTTTTACGTGCACGTCGGCCGCGAATGACTGTAGATTGGAGCGTAGATAACAAGGAGTTTGATGTATGATAATCATATTGATCGGATCGGGTCTGACCAGCGATTAACACCGAAGGTCCAAATCATGACTTGAACTCGTGGAGCGAAGCATGATTCTCCGAGGCTCCCAGTTGAGCATTCAGGATCTCAATACTTGACAATCAGTAGTACTAGGTGCAGACGATTACTTTGTCATTGCCTGATACTGAGCAGTCACTTAAGATCTTAAGCACGCGGTGAAGGTGAAGCAATACTTTAAGCACGCACCTCCAGCTGGGACTGTTAAGATCTTGAGCATGCTTAAGTATGCGACATCAAGCTGAGACAAGTCTACCTGTCATTGCTTCAAGCATGCTTCTCCATGTGTGCCCTTTGAGATCTTGAGCAGGCTCAAGCATGCAACATTGAGCAGAGTAAGTGAGTAGCAGTAGATGACCTCGGTATGTGTGAGTGTTAAGATCTTGAGCACTACTTGAGCACATTGAGCTGGGACGCCACAACAAGCAGACAGTCATGCCCCACAACTATTGACTGTAGGGCATAGTAGTCCTAGTAAGGATCAAGTGGTGAGGGCGCTTAAAGAATCTTAACGCTACAGCCTTTAAGCGCAAGGCCTTGCCCTTTGAATTCTTAAAGATAATGCATGAATAGTCTGTGCATACTCGCAGATATTCCCCGGTGCTGAAGGCCAGCTTTATTTTCCCCTGCCTGTGCTTGTTTACCGAATCATCCCCAGCCTCTGCTTCCTGGTCGATATTCCCCAATCTCGTTCAAATTTTCCCCCAGCATGGGCATGCTGGCTGATATTCCTCGGTGCCATCCATAGTGAGCTCTATTCTCCCCAGCCTGTGCTCGGTCACTGAATATTCCCCAGCATGGGCGTGCTTGTTCGTTGAATTGTCCCCAGCCTCAGCTTGCTGGTCAATATTCCCCAGCTCTGTTCGACAATGTTTCCGAATGCCACGTCACCATCGTGCTTCTCACTTCCTCACCACAACCATGATCAACGACGACGACAAGGCCTGTATCAACGACAGTCCTTCCTATGAGGAAGAGTCTTGGTCTTGGGCACCTGATCTAAACACCCAGGCTCACAGGTGCTATCATTCATCCTAAAATGCCTTCATCATTTCTAATCCTTCTTGCAGCTGTGGCTCCGCTGCTCGTGCTGCTGGTGCAGGCCTCAAGATGCCTCCAGTCAGCCTCCACTGCTCATGGTGTGAGCGCCCAATCTCGTTCGATACAGTCACCCTTACCCATGGCCTCCCATCTCCCACCATCTTTGGCACCGTCTGGGTCCTGCTGTGTGGGCATTTCCTCGACACCCTTTGTGCTTCCTCCATGCTCGGTCCAGACATCATAGAGCATGCCATGATTGAGCACACTGCTGATCAGCGTACCGATCTTCCAGAGGATTATGTGCCTGTCTGCGTCGACAAGACTTTCACCTGTAGGATTCCCGGCTATCAGACGAAATTCTCCGTCGCGGCGGATGATAGGCATCCTATGGACATCAAGGACAAAGCAGTCAGGGAATGGCGCATTGCACCTGGGCTGTGGGACTTTAACCCGCCCCTTCAGCCACTTCCCAATTGGTGGACCGGTCGTCCATTGTACGGTACTCTTCGTATGCTCTGGGAGGCGGATTATGGACTTGACGTGCTCACCGTCTGTGTGAAGAGGCCTGACGATACACCTCGCAGGGCACCACTACGCCACCATGCCGCAGATGAATACTTGTGTAAATGGTTTACCGGGTACTACTCTACGGACCCCGCAGTAGATATAGACAATGTAGATGCAATGTAGTTAGTTCCCTGCCACTACTTTGATCATACATACATATGTCTTTCCAATAACAGTGCCTATATTTGTTTAAGAGCTGGCAAAGCTTAGAGGAAGTCTGTATTTCTGAAACCTCGAAGACACTCTGAGTCTGACCGGCCCTAATTTATGTCACATGCATCGTGTTTTCATATTTTCCTCCTCGAATCTCTTTTCTTCCACCTTTGACCGCAGACAGTGTTCCACCTATACGCTCACTGGTCTGTACTGTCGCCGGTGTTCCACCAGACAGCACATCGCCGCATTGGTACAGTTAGGTGTTCCACCGCACTGTCCTTTGTCGCCTCTCGCCTCTCGTGTCGCCGGTGTTCCACCAGACACAGAGCACTTCGTCTTATCCCTCATTGTCATATTTACATCGCACGTTACGGCCTCCATGTAAGCCTGCATCTTTTCTGTTCACCTTTGGGGCTACACGTCTGCGCACCAGTGGCCGCGGACGTCTGACGCGACCGGCCTGGTCACGCCGATAAATTTCACCGAGTGTTGCTCATGATTGTGCCCACTGCTTACTTCGCCCGTTCGTCCTCCAGGTCTACGCAGAGAGCTGTTGGTCGGACCGCCAACTTACCTTCATTGATCATACCGGACAGACGCTCATCGTCGCTCAGCGACCTCTCCCCATTGACCCCGCTGCCTCTGTCTCCCGACCTCTCTCCTCTATCGCCTCTCACCCCTCTTTTGCCTCTCACACCCAACCCCTCGGCTCCACTTACAGGTCGTTCAGAATTTTGCCTATCTGGACTTGCTTCTCATGCACCATTTTCTTATAGGCCCTGAGCCCAGTCCTCAAGTCCAGGACATCTATCGGGACTATTGTCAAGACCTTACGGAATCTCCACTTTGCTTCAGAGATGCCCGCCGCAAGATGGTGAAGCTCTTTGATGTCATGTCCCAGCAAGCCAATACTTGTACGTCCTCCTACATATTTTGCTGGATTTTCCCGATGACTAGAAATTTCAGGGGAAACTGCATTCAACATCGACAAGCCAAAGAGTAATCCTTGTGGTGTTCCAATCATCCCTTGGGATTCATTCCGCACCATGGAAGACGAAGTCCCACATCGTGTCGTCTCTTCCAATGGGTCTACGCTTGTGGCATATTTTCCCAATGCCATCACAGCCGGTGGACAGGTATGTCTTCTCATCTCACCGCGATGTACTACGAGCTCATGTATACATGTAACACAACAGCAACGCCTCAATGGGACCATTGCAAAGTACATCGAGACTGTTCCACCCCGTGAGGGTGCATCAGCTACAGCAGCAGAAAAGGTTGGCTGCTATGTGCACGTTCCTGGGCAGCTGACTGGTGAGATTCGTGTCTCTCGTTGTTGGCATGCAATTGGTCATTCGGTTTGTGGCCATTGTTCAGCCGTTGATAGCTGACATATCTCTCCTTTGTATCAGCGTTCTGGCCTTGCGGTACCCAGTAAAGATGGGTTTCACAATACCACATCGGCTACTGCCACAGCTCGTCTATGGGAGAGCCTACACACATTGTCTTGGCACATCAACGAGGGCATTCGCCTTGTTGACGAGCCTCTCTATGATAGTCTGACCCTACTTCGCCAACGATCAGAAGCCAGGCACCCCATCCTCAAAGCGCTGAATTCCATTGACCCGCTCCTGCTGGAGGGCAGGGAAATATACTTCAATCGGCAGTCGGGCCTGCACACTGACTCTCATGATCCTCCCAAAGGTTTTGCTGTTCTGACAGTAGCTGGTGGTCCTTTCACAGGAGGCTATCTCCGCGTACCTAAGCTCAAATTGCGTGTTCGTCTGCACCCAGGTGATATAGTTTACCTTCGTGGACGTATCCTTGAACACGAGATAGAGCCATGGCAGGAAGGTACGCGGATTGCCATGCCCCATTTCACTCATAGTAGCTTGTGGCGCGAGGCTGGCCTGATGCATCTCGTCTCTTAAATGTAGCATCTCTACTTTTGTCGCATGTAATTACATAGATTTTTTGCATCAAATGAAGACAATAGCATCACACCATGATATACAGTACTGCGAAGCCTGGCTGCCGTAGATTAGTAATAGACAACCTCAGCAGCTTGAAGATGTAATGGGGGCCTGGTGGGTACTTGTCCGGTGTCGGGCGCATGCGTTGTGTGATGTTAACATTGGGCTGAGTGACTTTTGAAAGCGTTCGACGTCCGGACGAATGTGAACGCGAACGTTTGTCAACTTTGATAGCTCGACTGCATGTCATTCGGAGCGGAAGAAGATATATTTGAGTATTTTCAAGCAATTCTCACACCTGTATACTTTACGGACATGTGCCCTTTGGCGAAATGCTGATGAGGAGTCCACTCATACTTGTAAGGCCCTGTACGCATAGCTTCGGTAAGGCGCGCCCAATGATCTTGAGTCCTCCTCCCATAGTCGTGCTCCACCACACTGTTTATGACACCATGGTCCCAAATCCAGCTCCGCGTGTCGAACTCGAGGATGATCGTTTGCACCCTCATCTCGTTCAGCCATTCACCTAAGTTGGACATCACATCGAAAAATCCACCTCGGTGACCGATCCTGTCGTAGGAGCAGCAGATGACCATATGCAGGATATCTAGCTTGGGACAGGACGAAGAAAGCATGGCCATGGCACCGTAAAAACAGGGACCAACGTCTTCCCTTCCAAGGCTGGTGATCAGCTTCACCTCCTGCAGCTCCGGAAATTGCAGAGAGTCATCGAAGGGTGTAGTTAACGGTTCATTCCCTGGTGTGACTCAGAACCATATCGAAATCAAAAGGCCAGGTGTAGAGCACTCACCCACGCAACGCAAAAGCAAAGCCTCCAATACCTCACTATTACCGCTCAGAAGAGTCTGCACGACGCGTAAATGTGCAGGACCGAGCAGGGCAGCATTGAGGGACAGAAGGCACTCCACTTCCTCATAATACTCCACCATGTCAAAGATCCCACTCGTACTCGTTGGCGACGTCAGCCATAACATCGCCAAGGTCTCTGGGGCCCGGAAATCGCTTGCCACCATACGCCAGTCTTCATTCGTAGGGAACTCGACGAAGTCATCCTTGGGACGATTGTCTGAAGATGGCTGACACTCGTGGAGCTCCAATACACGTAGTTCCTCGCTGGGTGCGATAAGGTGCTGGAAGAGATTCCCGACATCAACTTGGCAGTGTCGGAATCGAAGAGAAAGAATATTAGGCAGAGTCGTCACTGGACCTGTCAACATCGGAGCCTTGAAAAATGACGACCGCGACACATCAATTTGGCAAAGATTGGGGATGACGCCGACGAGCTGGCCAAGCTCGACCACGCAAAGCGTCCGACACTCCTCGATGAACAGGTCCTCGAGTTGCACAACCCAGGGAAGCACAATGTGCATTGTGCAGTTTGAAAAGAGGAAGAGAATCGCAGTGCTGTAGATAGAAGCGCCGAGGGCAATGCTCAAGATTATTTTCCTGGAGGAAGATGCCAAGTGCTTGCACCTAGTTTACTCGTAAGTTGAAAGGAAAAAGATGGGAGCAGACCGGATCACAGACCTTGTGTAAGGTGCCCAGTATATCAGAGCTATGCCCCTTGAGTTTGACGCCGGCGTACGTAGCTGGAATGAAGCACTCGCGAAAGAATCGGCATGCAAGAGATGCAGCTCCAGCGTCCTTCGGGCGGAGATTTTCCGCAACGACCTCTAGAACGTCCAAGGATAACTGCGTAATGTGTGTGGTCCTTTCGCAAGCATGGCCAAGGACGGCGTTGGGGTCAGAGATCCTCTCTTGCCTACTAACAGGAGTCGGAGTCGTATTTGTACAGTCAGTCGGCATGCTGGACAATTCGTCGTGGTGGCGGGGAGTCATGATTGTTGGGGGGTCGAAATCCGTAGACTATGGGGTTCCAATTTGGCGAAAAGCAGGCTGGGGATTATTGCACACCTAATATTCGTGAGCCAATCATGCATTCAGATTGCGAACCTTTTGTCCGCCGCTGTACTGAATTCTTTTTCACCCTCAAAGGAGTAATCTAGATTATCTGACCTGTCAGCGGAACTTATGAACCCTTCGTTCTGTTCTATTAGTGCCATCTGAATCAGTGGTAAATCACATACGGGAAATTCTTGTCTGGAGAGCACAGACCACGCGCCACGCTGTGTATACTTATCATGATCTGCTAGCTCTTGCAAATGAAGCCTTCGCCTCTGTGTATACACTCTGTGATGTGACTGTCTGTAGTCGATCTCGCATGAAATACTTAAGTTTTAAAGTTGAACCGTGCGAATTTGCATCACCGTTGGACATTGTCCCACGTGTATGTATCACAGCCCAAAGTAAGACGATCGAGCGTCACTGTACCGTATCCTCTTCCCACCTGGACTGGCTGCTGTCTCCAACCAGGCACGATAAACGATCTGAGATCTCTCCAATTCTTTTACGCGAATGCAGCAATGTGATCGCAATGTACTTACGCAGCCGAAGCCCGAGAAACATACGCGGAGGCCATGATGTGAGTCGATTCGTTGGTTCTCCCGTGCGTCTGAGTGCCTCAGAAATCATTTTTAAGATAACATGTTTTGTTCCAGCCGCTACAGGGACTTTTCATTTCCACTCACGTCTCCGAGTCTTCAACAACCATGTCTCAGGTTCCTCGTAACTCTTCCACCTTCATGGATCCAGCCGCTCCCTTCCCATTCGACGGCGATATTCTTAGCGTCATTGCGGATTTCGCTGCGTCAGATATTCGGGAGTGTCCAACCCTCAATTCCACCGCCCGATGCTTCCAGTTTGCCGCCGTCAGGACTATTTTCGAGAGTATCACTGCAGATTACTCTCGCGACTATCAGCCTGGGACCGTCACGAAGTCCCCATCTCAGGCCTCAGATGATGATTTTGGTCATTTGCGCGGGCGTCCCGATCGACTGAGCTGCCCAGGAGTTGGTAGTTGGGCGAAGGTCGTAGGATTCTTCGAGGTCAATCCTTGGCTGGCTCGACTCGTCTCGCAGTTGCGACTTCGCGGGGCAATGGGCGCTCAAGGCACCTCCGACGAAGACGATCTTTTCGTTTATCTTCCTCCTCCGGCAGATCTCATCGTCACTGTTCTATCCCTCTTCCCAGCTGCTCGTTCCTTGACTCTCACGGACATGCACATCTTCGACTTTCCTGCTGCATCTATCCCCCCTTCCGTAGAGCTATTGCGCTTTGATGGGTGTACTATTCACTTGGAACCAACAGCAGCATTCTGTCGTGCAGTGATCAACATGGACAGCCTTATTTTTGGGTATGAGAACCGCTTCGTTTCCCTTCTCCAGATGGGCGACGATATCCCAGATTATGACATCCCCAAATTTCCTGCTCCCCAACATCTTACTCTCATGCTTTCGTCGTCGATGCCGGATGAGGACCTCCACGTCTTTATCTCTACTCCTGGCGTCCTCACTTTCGACCTTGTTGTCAACCCGGAACGATTGTTTGGTGTTACCCCGATCGTGCTTGCATACATTTGTTCTACATCTGCGCTTGTGCAGCTCTCCTTTCACTTTAGTATGTATTTGCTTGCAACTGAGGCCTCGAAGAGTTCTAACCTATGAGACCTTTTTACTACAGAACGTTCATCTGCACAGTGGACCGCTGCCTGGCCAGGAGGACAGCTCATAACTCTGTGTCGAACTCTCCAACGGCTCGATTTCCATGTTGCCGATAACCAGCTTGAGGGATTGAGCCATACATTGTCGGGCATCTGTCCCCCTCACGCCGAGGACATACATATTCACATATTCTTCGGCCACCTCATTCCGCCCAATTGCGCTGGTTGTGTAGACCATGCCTTCCGTCGCATCATTCGACGATTATGTCGTGCTCTTCTAACTGTCATGCACAATGACACCTTCCTTGCCCTCCACATCTGCGTTGGCCTCAGTGGTTCGGCTTGCAACATGCTAGACATGAGCACGAATGTCGGATGTTTTCGGATATTTCAATTATATTCGTATCCGACATCCGAAGATATTCGGATGTCGGATGTCGGATATACCTCGGATGTCGGATGTCACTCGGATGTCGGATGTCCACTATCTGAGCAAACATCCGAACCATAATACTATAAACTCTACTTTGAGAGTGTTTTATATCACTTATGTGAGTCTAATTGATATTCACACAAGATTTACTATCATAACTTCATAGTATACACAGTTTTAACCTGTTAATGATGTGATAATACCCTAATAATCATGAATATTCAAATATATTCGGATATATTCGGATGAATGTTCAAAAATATTCGGATATTTGACATTTAACTCGGATAGAATGTCGGATGTCCATCCGAATACGAATATCTGGGTTTAGGGTGCACATATTCGTGGTTCGGATGTCGGATACATCCGAATACACACTCGTGATCATGTCTACAACATGCAAGCATTCCCTGCTCCCATTCACATGTCATGGTTCGAAGAAGTGGTGCAAGAAGTTCGAGAGCTATTCCTTTGCTCTGTGCCTGACGGCCTTGTTGTCTTTACTGTCCACTCTGATACAAGGCGGTATCTTGACCCCAATACGAATTCTCCCTTTCAAAAGCGCATCTGGGCCGCCAGTGTTGGCGCAGGTCAAGTTTACGGTAGTTTAGACGGACGGGTGAGGTCCGAAACTGATCACACGAGGATGTTGGGGTCAAGTAGTAAGTTGTATTCAATGCTGTAGATACGGGACATAGGGCCTTATATACTGAGCTACGTGCTGCGTAAGTACTGCGGAACTATGCTACGGAATGATATAGAATATACGCGA
Organism: Strobilurus luchuensis; assembly: GCA_019915105.1. Classification (NCBI taxonomy): domain Eukaryota; kingdom Fungi; phylum Basidiomycota; class Agaricomycetes; order Agaricales; family Physalacriaceae; genus Strobilurus; species Strobilurus luchuensis. The sequence goes on along the minus strand of JAHLMJ010000021.1, from coordinate 44,409 downwards.
ACGAATGAGAAGGCGAATGAATTGCCCTAGTCCGCGCTGCGGATAGCGGGTTGCCCGATGCCCGAACGGGGCCTCGTCCAACACTCCCCCTCAAGCCGCTATCAAGCCCATTTCCTTCGTGAATTGTTCGTGCTTGACGCGCGGCAGTGCCTTAGTGAGTATGTCAGCTACCATCTCGTGAGTAGGACAGTAGTTGACACAGATAATTCCATGTTCGATTTTCTCGCGGATCCAATGATTCTCGATGTCGAAATGCTTCGAGCGTGCGTGATACTGTGGAGACTGTGCAATGGCGATGGCTGATTGATTGTCTGAATAGACAAGAGTTGGCTCCTCGGGACTTCCAAATCCTAGGGCCTCGAATAGATATCGGTACCAGATAGCCTGGCGTGAAGTACTAGTTAGCGCTGAGTACTCTGCTTCCGCGGTGCTGAGTGCGACTGTTGGTTGTCGCTTTGAATGCCATGCGATCGGTCCGTGGCCGAGTAAATAGATATGTCCAGAGACCGACTTGCGATCGTCGAGGTTGGCAGCGAAGTCGGCGTCGCTGTACGCACCGTAAGAGTTGAAGACAGAGATGGGTTGATCATTCTGTTCCGGTTTAATTCCGCCGTAAGTGATCCGATGACCACGTGTACCCTTTAGGTACCTGAACACGCGTTTCACGGCTGTCCAATGACTGCCATCTGGTTTCGCGGCGTACGCTCCCACTCGCGATACAGCATACGCGATGTCTGGACGACTGACTGTGGACGCCCAGATTAGTGATCCAACGAGCTCGGCATAGCTATGGCCTCGCTCATCCGTGACTTCTCCGACTTCCTGTTCGGACTTCTGCAGTACCACGTTGGGATCCATGGGCGTCGTAACCGGCGACATATTCTCGTATCCGAAACGCTTCAGGACACCGTCGATATAGTGCTCCTGTGAAATCTGGATCTGGCGTCTCTCCCGGTCACGATAAATTTCGATGCCGATAATCTTTTTCGGCTCTCCGATGTCGTTTATTTCAACTTCTCGCTTCAGTGCGAGCTCCGTGGCCGTGATCATTGTAGGGTTGTTGCTGAACAATAGTAAGTCGTCAACCCAGACCGTTATAATGACAAATTGATCCTTGATTCGGCGTATGTAGACACCGTGGTCTACCTCAATGCGCTGGAATCCAATACCGGTAAGTATTTGATGCAACTTTCGGTTCCATTCACGTCCTGACTGTTTCAGGCCGTAAAGCGTCTTGCGCAGATGGCAGACGCGACCACTGCCGTCATCGAAACCTGGTGGCTGGGCCATGAAGACTTCTTCTTCGAGGTCTCCGTTCAAGTATGCGCCTTTGACATCAAGCTGTCTCATCTCTAGATCCTCAACGGCGGCAATAGCTAGTAGAGCGCGTAATGATTCGAGTCGAACGACTGGCGAGAATGTTTCGGAGTAATCCATCCCGGGTATTTGTGAGTACCCTTTCGCCACTAATCTTGCCTTGTACTTTATGATCTGACCTTGTTGATCCGTTTTCAGGTCGAATACCCATCTGCAGCCTACGGGCTTTCGATCCTTCGGACAATCCTGGAGCTCCCAGGTTCCCATCTTCCCGAGTGTCTCAAGCTCGGTGTTGATGGCTTGTTCCCATTCTGGCCATGCGGGTGAGGCACGTGCCTCTTCAATACTCTGAGGTATGTGTCGGTCTCCTGCTGAGAGGTCTCCAATTGATGCACGGAATGCATAGTGTGCCATATTGGGACTTTCGTCCTCGACGGCTTCGGATGCCTGATGATCGCTCTTGCGATTGGGACGTGACGATTGGCCTGAGCGTGAGTCCGGGTTGCCTAGCTTTGCATAATTTGTATCCTTAACATTGCGCGTCAGGATCCGGAGCGGGATTGCGTTGAGTTGGTTTGGCTTTGGACTATAGCTCGTGTTGAGCTTGGATGGGGATGATTTGAGCTTTGGTGTAGCTGGGGCTTTTGGTGGATATGAATGTGAAGGTTCTGGACTTGACGTGTGCTCGATTGATGAAGGTGAGCGTTCCGACTTGATATCTGATTTTGATGCTGATTCTGTTTCCGATTCAGGTGATGATGGGGTCGAGGATCGGGATGAAGAGGACGACGACTGGGTAGAATCATCTGACTCCCCCTCAGCCAGTTCGTCGGTCGATTCCTCAGATACTTGTACCTTTTTCGGATCAGCAAATCGATAATTTCGTGAGATCTTGACACGTCTGGTGCGAGTGTCGTAATATTTGACTGCCTTTGGTCCGTCCTCGTATCCAACGAATATGTGTTTCTGTGCCCGTGCTTCTAACTTTGATAGCTTCTTCACATCCTCCCGGAATATCCATACTTCGGCTCCGAATTCCTGAAAGTGTGAGACATTGGGTTTCTCGCCACTGAAAGCTTCATGTGGGGTAATGCCCTTGGATAGGGCCTTGGTGGGAGATCGGTTGCGAATGTAGGCAGCGTGAATAACGGCATGCTCCCACAGACTTCCGGGGAGGCCTTTCGCGAGCAACATGGCTCTAGCGAGTTCGAGTAAGCTTCGATTTATGCGTTCGGAGACGCCGTTCTGTGATTGTGAGTATGGTGCTGTCATATGAAGCTCTATACCTCGTGACGCTAACTCATCCTTCAGTGCCTTGTTTAGATATTCCTTACCCTCATCAACTCTGATCCATTTCAGGCGGAAATCGTGCTGCCGGTGCAGCCATTCGATGTGCTCAATAACACGTGTCTTGGCCTGATCCTTGGACTTCAAGAACAGAATGGTCATGCGACGGCTAGCGTCGTCCGTAAAGGAGATATAATAATGATTACCTTCTGTAGATCGGACACGCGCTGGTCCCCAGAGGTCGCTGTGGGTGCCCTCGCCGGGGCTATTGGATTTGCGAGGTGATTCATGTGGAAATGAAGCTCGGTGCATCTTCGCTTGGATGCAGGCTTCGCAGGTGTCGACCGGGGTGCTATTTGGATCAATGGTAAGTCCATCAACGGCGCCATCCTTTACAAGAAGTTCTAACGTCGATTTAGAGATGTGACCATACTTGCGGTGCCATGCTTCCCATGTGTTCTCGGCTGGCGGAACAGCGGCAATGTGAGCCTGATGCTCGACTTTCTGAGCGTGAGCATTGAGCCAGTAGAGACGATATTTCTTCTGGCCTTGAATCATGGTGTGGCCTAGTCGTGACTTGACCTGGACCTTTCCGTGTTCAAAAGCAACTGCTCCACCTGCATCGTCGACTCGAGAGATAGACATGAGCACGAATGTCGGATGTTTTCGGATATTTCAATTATATTCGTATCCGACATCCGAAGATATTCGGATGTCGGATGTCGGATATACCTCGGATGTCGGATGTCACTCGGATGTCGGATGTCCACTATCTGAGCAAACATCCGAACCATAATACTATAAACTCTACTTTGAGAGTGTTTTATATCACTTATGTGAGTCTAATTGATATTCACACAAGATTTACTATCATAACTTCATAGTATACACAGTTTTAACCTGTTAATGATGTGATAATACCCTAATAATCATGAATATTCAAATATATTCGGATATATTCGGATGAATGTTCAAAAATATTCGGATATTTGACATTTAACTCGGATAGAATGTCGGATGTCCATCCGAATACGAATATCTGGGTTTAGGGTGCACATATTCGTGGTTCGGATGTCGGATACATCCGAATACACACTCGTGATCATGTCTATCGAGAGATGGATAACAAATTGTTGATTGCCTCAGGTGCGTACAATGTTTCCCGTAGTTCCGAAGTAACTTTCTGACCATCAATATAGTCTTCAAGAACAACTGTTCCGCGCCCGATAGCCTCAATCTTATTGTCTCCAAGTCCCGTAATTGTTTCGCTGCTGATGGGTGTGAACACCTTGAAAGAGTTGCGATTGTTGCAGATATGTGTCGTAGTGCCGGAGTCGGCTATCCAAGCGTCTCGGGATAGACGTGAGTCAAAGTGGGGCATGACAGAGGCTGTGAAGGCGGAATGCTGACTGTGGTCGCTAGAAGACTGGTGAGTGCCAAGATTAGCTGAATGTTTACCGTCTTTCTTACCCTTTCCTTTGCCCTTCCTGTTCCTAGGCCCTTTTCCTTCTGATCCTCCGCCCTTGCTCCAGCAGTCTTTTGCCATATGACCACGCTTCCCGCAGTTGTAGCAGGTCGGGTCCGATTCGTCCTTTCCGTGGATGTGAGTGTGTTTGCTGGTCTTTGCAAACATTGCTGATGAACCTCCTGCGGTCTCACCAGATTTCTCCTTCCTCCGTCGGTCTTCATCAAGAATCAATGCAATGAGCTGGAATGATGTGATGACCGGTATCGTGGATAGAGATGTTGCGGATGACTGTGTCGATGTACTGAGCGCTGTCGTGAGCGCATTCAGATTCCCCATGTGGGTACTTGTCCAGTTGTCCCAGGATTCCGGCAGCGAAGTGATCAGGACAGTCAGGAACTCGATGTCGGTAATCGTGTGTCCCATGACGGCAAGCTCATCCTTGACGCTTCGAAGGTCCGTGATATGAGTTGGGATGTCCGTCGCGTCGTCTGCGATGGTCCGGTACAAGCGTCGTCGATACGACATTATACCCAAGTATCCTCTCGATTCTTTCACTGTCCGAAGCTGACTCCACATTTCAGCAGCTGTCGAGGCGCCCGAGATGTGCACCATCTGTTCATCTCCGAGTGCGAGTTCGATCTGGCTCCTAGCCTTACCATCCTTCTTTACCCAGGCTGCAATGGCAGTTGTCTCAGCAGTCGTTGGAGCGTTCACATCCGCGGGTACGGGCTTAGCCGTGGTTCCGTCGACATACTCAAGGAGTTCTTTGTCGCGGAGGATGGCGATGATGCGGCGCTTCCACGGGATGTAATTCCCGTCGTTGAGGTGCTCTATGCGGTAGGAAGAGGATGTATCGGTCATGATGATGCAGTAGTGCCGAGGTCAATGATATATATTCCAGACGTAAAAGATGAGAACAGCGTGTAGCTTGTTCGAGTTGTTAAGCACTAAGTTATGCTTGAGTGTAATCAGTAAGAGCCGGGGCCCATAACCTGTTGGCGCAGGTCAAGTTTACGGTAGTTTAGACGGACGGGTGAGGTCCGAAACTGATCACACGAGGATGTTGGGGTCAAGTAGTAAGTTGTATTCAATGCTGTAGATACGGGACATAGGGCCTTATATACTGAGCTACGTGCTGCGTAAGTACTGCGGAACTATGCTACGGAATGATATAGAATATACGCGAACGAATGAGAAGGCGAATGAATTGCCCTAGTCCGCGCTGCGGATAGCGGGTTGCCCGATGCCCGAACGGGGCCTCGTCCAACAGCCAGTCGTGTGGAACAGATTGGCATGCTTGAAGACGAAGCCGTTCAAAAACTTCGACGGGCATTGGCACAACACACTGACGAAGCTCTGTTGCAGTGGGAGGAGGAAGAACGGTCGGATGATGATATTTAATGGTTACGCGATAAACACCTTGATCACTTGTGAGCCTTGTCTTGGTTGACTGCACAATACACTTTCTTTTGCCAGTACATAGCCTCGACCACCTCATGATGGTCCTTTCCTCTTTCGTTATATCTTTGGCACACACTACGAGCAGGTGAGCAACTCTTGACACTTGACGATGTATTCCACTCAGTAGATGGAGTGTCTAGTTTGGAGGGCTCTGCGTATACCCTTGAGTGCTCGGCATATACCCTTGAGTGCTCCTATGTGCCAACTCGACCTCCATCATTGCCTTCGCCCTCTCTGCCTTGTCCCTCTTTGTATTAGCCTCCTTCAGCTCAGCTCTGGTCTTCTCCAAAGCCCTCGTCAACTCCAATGCCTCCGTGCGAGATGCTTTGAGAAGATCGTGGAAAATGTTTGCCCACCCTTGCTGGATAGAATTGACGCCATTGGGATCACTGCGCAACAGGCGCGGGGAAACATAACCCACGAACTCACGCCCGGAGAGCTGATGCTGAGCGACAAAGTGGATCCAGCAGTTCGTCTCTGCTGCCAAAATATCGCACTAAGTCGTGGTGAGCAACCAGTAGTGAGGATGTCTAGGCAGAACTGTTACTCACACGTTCAATGATGTCCTTGGTGATACGCTCGAAGCGTTTGATCGATGCTGAACTGGTCTCGGCAGCGGCACGCAGGGGCTTTTTTCGCTGGAACTCTATTCTGTGCTCAACAAGACTGATCAGCAGAACTTGCCAGGGACTAACCGTAGGGTTTCCCGCCACGATTCGCCTTGATCGTTCCAAGTTCCCCTTTCGTGAACTGCTGGCGCGTACGCTCCGGGGCAACAAAGGGCTCTGAGGCTGAATCTCTACTAGCCGGGCCTTCAAGCTGCTCCGCCACGAGGCTGACCTCCATGCTAAGCAAGAACGAATGTGAGTTCAACAAGCTCGACATCCATTGGTTCGAGGCAGTATTTATACTTTTTGCACAGTTCAGGGTGCTTCGGGTCAATAGAGACTCCACTCGGGCTCACCGTTCTGTCGACATCGACCTGGTCGACATTGACAACTTTCTGAGTAGAATGAGCCCTTCCGTTTGTAGCTGTGACAATGCGCCCTGGTAGTCAAGCTTGTGCAGCTGACAGTGATTGCGCCACATCCGGGGCTATTGCATGTGCACCTGAAACTAGTACTGAACTAGACCGTCATTACCGGTCTTTCTAGAACGAGTGCCGTGCCACAGGCGTCAGAGGAGAATTTGAATTGTATAGATCTGAGATCCACGGTCACCCAATCGGTGCCAGCGAAAATTTCCCCAGTCTGAATTCTCCCCGATGCGAATTTTTCGGTCATAGTTTCAATATAATCCCCAATACTGGACTGAATATTCCCCAACCATCGCCACAAACCCCCTTCGTCCTACTATCGCCCACAGGACTATTTCCTCTCCTCGCTTGCCTATTTAGCATGTCTACTGCCGCAGTACCCAGTCCCAGGAAGCAGGAGGGCCAAGCTCAGCGTGTGGCACCTCATCGTACTTCCGACAAGACTTTCGCCCCGCTGAACCAGCCTAAGGTGACACTCAAGCCGCCGTCTTCCCTTATACCCCCTCCTGGTTTTTCTTTCCCCATCTCTAGCAGTCCAGGTCGCAAACCTCCTGCTCCTCGGATAGAGCAACCAGTGGTCAAGACAGTGTCCAATAAGCGACAACTCAGCTCTGTCAAGCGTAGCCTGTCGTCCACAACTAAAAATCTTTCGAAAGCACAGGCACAGCTGGGTATATACAACTTAGAACACATCCACAGCAGCTTGAAGCGCGCACACCCACACTCGGGCGTGCACACCCACACTCGGGCATGTACACTCACACTCGCGTCGTACGAGAAGGCGCGTGGCCGTATGAGCCGGTGATCAGCATGTGATCGGGATCCATGCTGCTTTCTTCCGTACCACCACCATCGATGCCCTCGCCGTCAACCCCCGCTGGACACAGGACCATCCCGCCTCGCCGCCCCACGCTTGTCAGTTCACGGAGCCCCCAGTGGAAGTCGCGTCAAAGTTACAGTGCTGGAGAGCGGGTTGCCGGTGAATTGTCGATTATGGCTAGTTTCATGCAGTCTAACCGGTTCGATTCAGCAGCTCATCTCAACAGCGACGTCCGCGCGGCAATGTACTGGACAATTGCAGCCAATCGAGCACAAGGGCAGCGAAGCTCACCTCAATCGCGGCCAGCAATCGTCACTAAGTTATAGATTCTGCTGATGCGGACTGACCGATGCCTTGTAGCAATCGACATCGACATTCATTTTGCCCCTGGCATTATTTTACAATAGTCTCAAGACTGTGGATGGCATTCGGTGGACTGGGAAGAAAGTCGGCACCTGTATGTTTTATTTACTAGATTTGCAATGTAATGTACAGTACTCCTCTTTCTGATCTTTGCGCCCCCCCCTGCACCAAATGTTTGGGCCGCTAGATGTGTTGCGTCGCAACGTATGATGTGCAAAAACACTCTGCAGTGTACGCCCGGGTGTCTTGCGCAGAGTGCCGCTGTACGGCGGTCATCTCAGTTCCAACGGCCCTACGGGCCGTGCAAGGTCAAAGTCCAACTATGCACGTCAAGTGCACTCGTGCATCCCTGAGTGTGGGTGTGCATCCCCGAGTGTGGGTGTGCGCGCTGTGAGCTGCTGTGGATGTGTTCCAAGTTGTCTTTACTCGGCACAGCTTGAGAAGGACCACCGAACCAGCCGACACGAAATCGTATGCCCCTGCCAGTGAGTCTTTGAACTTATCCTCGAGCTCATTGTCTGAATATCGCTGGTAGACGCGGTCTACAATCGATCTTTGAAGGCCTGGACTGACTTGCATGACAAGTACAAACGTCTCGTCGCCCGGCAAGCCTTGTTGCAGAGCCTTATTGACGAGGAGGATGTAAAGTCACAGCGAGCCAAGCCTAGCAAACCGGCGCCTCGCAGACAAAAAGCGACTCGCCGCACGTCACTTCCACCCAAGTCGTCACCCCCCCCTGTCAGTGAGCGTGGATCGAGTCCTCTCTCCTCTCCTCCCCGGTCTTCTCCCAAACTGAGGCTGCCCACGCCTGTTGACAAATTACCACCAATTGCTGAAGAGCCCGTTGATTGGCTGGCAGATTCTGCCAATCAGTACTCTCATTTCAGCGACCCCAGTCTCGACTTCCAGCAGTATCACGCACCTTTTCCTTCCGACGATCTTCATGATAATTCAGAATTTGGTTTCTTTCCATCACGTGAGCGCGATCTTGCTGTGCCGGTTCGCCGATATTTAATTAGGCAATCCCTCCCTCATACAGAGACCACATCATACACTCCTACAGTCTATCTTCCAGCTGGGGACTCGATGCTCGGAGGACCCTCGGGACTTGCGCTGGGCAGGAAGCGTGCTCGGGAACATGACGACGAATTACACGACTCGGCAAAGAAAGTTTGTATAGGCCTTGACGTTGACTTTGGACCAGCAACCATCGACCAGTACTTCCATTCAGGAAATGAACAACCAAACACGTGTCAAACGTCTCATTTGCTTAGCTCGGCCAACCATCCCACTTCCCATACTTCGACATCTGGTCCACATGCAGACATCGACTCACGCAACACGATCTCGACCCCTGAGGCTAATGATCCCGCCCAGTCAGTGTGGGTACCAATGCACTTACAACCTGGATCGATGGGAGATACCACTTGCATGCAGGCAGAAGGAAACACTCCTGGACATGGTAAGTCCTACTTCTTCTGGCGCAGGAGCAGAGGACTAAAACTGTAGTTATAGGTGGAGTGTTGTCAGGACCTGCTCCGCCAGTTCAGGTGCATAGTGTCATCAACTCCCCCTCTTCCGCTATGGCCCCAGCCCTGTCACAGTCTTCTCCTACCACCATTCCCATTGCTTCAGGAGAGACAGATTCGGCTGAATCGCCATCTCTGCATCCCCATACTGTCCTCGGACCTGCTATATATATATATATATGCAGAGCCTCCAGCGTCGGCGGGCGCAGAGCCTCCAGCGTCGGCGGGCGCAGAACCTCCAGCGTCGGCGGATTCAGAGTCTCCAGCATCGGCGAATGCAGAGCCTCCAGCGTTAATTAGCGCAGACACTCAACGGACCCACATGGGTGTATCAACCCCATCGCCTTCAGCGGTTGGTGATCCTCCAGTCCTAGAGCAGCCCATCCCACAATCGCACTCGCATTCGTCTTCTTCTCCTCCAAGTCACGGTGCCACTTCCGACGCCGCTCCTCCCAATGCCGCTCCTCCCGATGCCGCTCCTCCCGATGCCGCTCCTCCTGATGCCGCTCCTTCAGGCGGCGCTGGTCCTCTTGGCGGTATGCCTGCTTCGGCTCAAACAAGTCGTTACATTCCGCCTCGACCACATGTCGTTGAAGAAGGTGCATTGGATGGAGAGGGTGAACCCGACCTGGAGTCAGATCCCCCCGAGTTAACCCAAGAGAAGCCAAAGAAGGCAAGAGGGTCAGGAAAGGGTGCCACTCGTAAGAGGAAGGCTGAGGTGGAGGCCAAAGTTGAAGCAGACCAGGGCGTCGACCACGAACCTTCTGAGACATCTGATCCCTCGAAGAAGCTCGTTTTTTGCTCTCCCACTTGGAAAAAGCTGGGACCAGTCAAGCAGACAGCAATGCTCGGTGCGAACCTTATTTGCAAGTTTTCATTGACATATGCTGATCGTTCTCCAGAGACTGTCGAGCACGAAGTCACTCGTTGGTTGCAGAAATATCCCAAGGGTGAACTCTCCACCGCTGTCCGTAACAGCCTCATTCAAAACTCCTTTGTTTTACCGGCGACTGGGGATGCCAATAGGGAGCTGGTCCTGCACATCCATACCGTCGTCACTGATGGTACCAATGCCCCCAAAATTCAGATCAAATGCCGCTACCACCGCATTTCAAACCATACCAAGCTGGTTGACGATGTGACTGGCGGAACCTATGGTCTAGCGACGGGTACCGCTGCCCCGCCGATGGACACACCTCATGCAGGTCTGGCCCATTGTGGATGTCCTTTGGAAGACATTCTCTGGGATTACCTATTTTTCAAGACCGCAACCATCAAGACCAGCGTCTATGCAAAACAGTCGGCTGTGGAAGGGGACCCAACCGCTGACTCCTCGCCTGCGTGCTTTATTCATCGACTTCGTCAAGCGTATCTTCCCTATCCCCATTGACGACATCTATCGATTTCCCTCAGGTCTGAAGCCAGGTCAGAAGCTTGGTACCACTCCTTTTCAAGTCAATCAGAGTGAGTTATGGCAGCACCACATCCAGATTTTGCAGAGTTGGCTTCATCCTGCACCTCAAGTGGGACTCGGCGAAGGTGCAGCTCAAGGCGAACTGGGCGAAGGGGGCTCTCTTTTGGTTCAGGACACTGGTATTGTTACGAAGACAGACTTTTAGAGCACACGTCCATGGGACTTTGTATGTATCTCACGAAAACATTGCGTTGCCTGTTTATTAGTGTTCGTACTCTGTTATAAATGATTTATACACAACCTACAATGCAAGGCTAGGACTTCCCGTATTGAGCAGCAGCAATCGAAGTTTCTGAAAATTGCGAGGTGAGTAGGTCCATCCAGGAAGACACAGACTGAAAATTAGTATCCAGATACATCAACGCCACATGTATACTGGAATGCCAATTGCTTAGAGCTTTGTGAAATCTCATTGACTAGTTCAGCCTGACAGCTGACATATCACATACCTAGCAGTTACTGAACCCTCTGAAGACTGAAAGATGGGTCGTTGCATTGATGGGTACACCGACTGAGATGCTAGTATTCAGATACAACACTGCCGCTCAAATACGTGATGTGAGTGCCGAGAGCTTTGTGAGACGCTGTTGACTAGTGCCAGCAAAGATTTGACCCACGGGCAGCGATTTGACGTTCGACATACCAAGCAGCGGATGAAGCTGCTGAAGGATGGGAGGTGAGTCGTTAGACCGACAAGGACATGGACTGAGATGTCAGTATTCAGACACAACATTGCAACACATGTACCACAACACGATTGCTTAGTGCTCTGTGAGGCGCTCTCTACTACCATGACATGACGTTTGAACAAGCAGGTATTGAAGCTGCTGAATTATGAAAGGTTAGTCGTTTGCTTGACGGGGACACGGACTGAGATGTTAGTATTCAGACACAACGGTGCAACACTTGTACCATGGCACAAATGCTTAGTGCTCTGTGAGGCGGTCTTGATTACCGCGACATGACGTTCGACATACTGAGTCGATGCTTCTGAAGGATGGGACGTGATTCGTTCGATCGACGGGACATGGACTGTAACGTTAGTATTCAGACGCAGTGCTTCAAATCTATTGTTCAATGTTGCACGGCGTGTACTGCAAAGCTCATCGTAATACTAAATTTATTTCAAGACACTAGTGATTGAGACCCAAAATGAAAGAAAGCTCGCGAGACCGAGTCGCCCATCGGAGTATTCGAAGTTTTGAGAAATTTTTTTGAAAAAATTGTTCCTTGTGGGCAGAACCCTACGCCGTCGCACCGGGATTCGAACCCAGCACTTGGGGAATACATCCCCAAGTGTGACCAGCCGATCAGCCATTGCGGACATTGTAGCATCAGGACACTAGCAATACAACGCAGTCCATCTGAATTGTCCCACTCAATTGGGTTCGCGCCGACTTCTCGTCTCTTGCGCCCAACCATCACTCAGATCTTCCCGCAGGATGCCGCCTTTGGCTCGCAAACCCTCTCCACCACCTCCTCTCCACCCCGCCTTCCCTTTTCGTCTAACCCTCCTCCCCTCCGCCTCTCGGTCTCCCCTGGGAAGTTTCGTTGGTCGTCGATTGGCGTACATCATCGTCAAGGAAGAGCCCATTGACTCGCCGCCCATAGTCAAGCGTCGTCCCATCCGCGACGCTTCTCCCTCCGCGTCTCCCTCCCCAGCCCCGAAGAAACGTATCGTCAAACGCAAAGAGGTCGAGCCCGAGCCCATTCTCCCCGAGATATCCCAGCGCTAACACCCACACCCATCTAGAATCATCACCCATGCCAGCGCCCAAGCCCAAATTCAAACCTGCCCGCACGCCGCTCCAAGAGCGACTCCCATCCCCGCCTCCTCCTGCCCGTGCGCAACCCAGCCCGCCTCCCGAGTCCGAGCCCCCGCGATACGAGTCCCCCGTGCCTGGCCCCAGCAAGCGCACCTCCATCAGCGGCAGCGGCACCCAGCGCATCGACACACTCCCAGAGCGCTTCCGCATCACCATCCACGGGCCCATGCAAGAACAGCGCGCCACGCTCCTAACCCGAGGGCGCTACCCCGTCAGGAAGGTCCTGACCGCGGTGTGTAAGAGCTTTGGCGTTGATGTGGATGGGTGAGTCTCCAATTGCGTGAAGATGGTGTTAGGTGCTAACTCGATTTATGTAGGGCGCGGCTGTACCTCCCTCTCGACTCTGATACTGATGGTGAACGGTATCTGTTGGACCCGAACGAGACTGTCGCTGACGCTGGTGTGGGTTCTGATGCGGAGCTTGAGCTCGTACTTGGGGAGGAAGACCAGGAGGAGGAGGAAGACGAGGAGGAGGAAGAGGAGGACGAGTGAGGGTCCCATCCTAGCTACTGCGAGAGGATTGATTGGGGGTGTGTTTACTTTTTTTTTGCGTTTCTTGTTATGCATCAGAGCTTCTTGTCGTCATGAATCTTATGTTCTTTCTGTATTACTACTTACTGCTCCGTACAGTACCTTTTTGATGATGCTCTTCTTGAATGATGAATCAGGTGTCTTGAGAGCATGTCCAGTTCATGACTGCCCGTCAGCTCTGTCCACTCGGTGGCGACGTGTACATCTTTGTCCTTGCCCTCTAATTGACACCACACTCGGACGCTTCTGACAGAACTTGCTGATAGTGAGTCACGACTGCGAGGATGAGACAAAGTCCCCAGTCTGCTAATCTACAACTGCTGTTATTCTTACTATGAACCAGGATTTTCTCAGACCGTCTGCGTGGTTCAGCTCTCCCGCTGTCTGGCCTCCCATCGTTGATACCCAGGACGCCTACATTTCTACCGATGTCGCTCCATGTTTGAGCAAAAACTCAGATGCTACCGTAAGTCTGAGGAATTGCTTATCTTGCAGTAGAGGAGGACGCCCTGCGAGGTGCCTGACCCCGTCGTAACTTAACGTCGTAGTGCGACCGTTTGTCCCGCCCAACTTTGTAGTATACAGGTATCTCAGGTCGATTTGGCTCCGTGTCGCTTTCTTCTTCCGTCTGACGTTTCAACTCGAGCTGATTGACGAGCCGATCGTAAGTCTTCGTTCGATCCCGTTCGCCATGGTCTCCAACACACTCGGGTGCGAATCTCAGTCGCTCTCCCTCCGAGGAGTCGGGTGAATCGAAGGGTACTGGACGCCACTCGTCTAACGGGGACACTCCAGAGTCCAGCGGAATTTTGCCGTAGCCGTCGTTTATGGGTACACCTGGGAGAGCAAAGAGTGAGGACGTTGAGGGTGTGCGACGGAGAGCTGGTTTGAGGGGTGGTCGAGGCGAGTTTGACGGTGGGACCGAGACAGGGGCTTCTTGATCTTTGGGCAAGGGTGGTGGTGGTGGCGTACGGATCATGTTCTGCACTATGCTGACCGTCGCATCGACAGAGAGCTGCTCTTCGTTTGGCACTCCAGACGTAGATGCTGGAAAGACTGCCTCGATGGCGTGATGCGTCCACTGCTTGAGACGCCTTCTCGCGCGTCTCTTCAATGTCGGAGTATGAGACGGAGACGGAGACGGATGTGCAGAGACATTGTCAGGTGTGGGTGGACTTTCTGAGATCTCAGACCGGGGAGTGAATATGCGACTGGGTGGGCTCGATTGTTGGCTAGCAGCTGATGGCGACGGTGAATTTGCTGCCTCGAAGCCTTCACGAAGTAACGTTTCTAACATTTGTGACGGGGTACCACCAGCGTCCTTTGAAAGACTTGGGACGCTGTCAGTATGAAACAGCACAAAGAAGCATCGCTAGGCATACCTTGAGGGTGTTGTGAGAGGTGTGGACTGAGAAGGGGATGGAATGTTTCCAGTGATTGCGGTGGTCCCACTTTCATCGTTCACATCATGGCGCCCACCACCGCCAGAGTCTGAGCTACCACCAGGACCAGCTCCGTCGTCCGCACCAGGACTAACTCCGGTAATCTCGACTTCTCCTCCTGTATTGTTTGGTGTTTTCTGACTGGATGTCGCCGATACACGGAAAGGTGCGCAGGGAAACGCGGAGACGTTCGAGATCGGCTTGAACAGAGGCAGGTATCAACTTTGCGTTAGGTGGTGTGTAAGTATCTGGAAGACGTTCGAAGAGAGGAACCAGGACGCCCTTCATCCAAGCACGGCGCTCGTCTTCGAGGACGAGTAGATGCTTTGCGAGAGCGTGCTTGGAGTACAATGAAGACGGCGGCCGCGATGTGTCGCAGAGGCCATGCTGTGTTTCAAATGAGTTTAATCAGACTGAGGTGGTTATATCAGGACGGCAGAATCAGACGGGTATGATACGTAGTACATATCAGCAGATGCTTTTCTAGTCAAGCGAACTGAACGCCTATTGTTCGAGGCCGTTGTTCCCGTTTTTGTTATCCTTGTTCTCTGGGTGTGATCAGCATGTATATGATGGGCGGAGCAGCGATGATCAGCGGAACTGCGAGCCTCAAAAGTTCTTACATGAGACAGAAATGAAGCTCCTTGTTATGAGAGGGACAAGAGCAAGCTGCGATTGAATTTGTTCGGCAAACCGGTGGTGCCGGATCGGCAATGCTGTGCGGTGTTTGAATTCAGCGCGCCAGTCTGGAAAGGACTTCTTCCTGTCTTCTTCGCAGCTTTGAACTACGCTCCAATGCTCGCTGGCGCATCGACCGTACTCGCGCTTACGCAAGGAGGAAAGGGCGGGTCATGAGGCGGGGAAATGACTCTGAGGTGCGTATTCGTCGTGTTCTATGGCATATTCTCCTATGCCGTTCAACTTTCACGTCGCGCCTCCACGCCTCCTCTAGGCCTCTACCGCGCTCTGCTATAGCTGCTGACCATCGCTCTATAGGATACCGTCACCACCGTTTGCACCGAGGTGGTATTGATTGGCTGGCTGCCGTGCTCCTGTTCGAAGACGCCAAAGTCGATGCACGGCGGTTTGGCTCGCTGCTTGGGCGAACTCGCCGCTCGCATGGATTACGAGGAGCTTCGAGCGGTACGGACAGGCAACAACAAGGCGCCGATAGAAAAAACGAGCGCGCTGTCAGTGCGTTCTTTTCTGTCTGCCTACACTCCCTCGAGCTAATACCTTTCTCCAGATCCAGCTCCTGCCCCCTAGTCTCGTCCCAACCTGTCGCTGATTTCCCCTGTCTACCGTCGCCTCGCCCGCAAAAGACCTTCCCTCCGCTTCGCCCTCACCAGTCCCGAAGTCGCGCATGGTCCAACCCAGGAATATGACCATCAGTACTCGGACCGAGCGTATAGGTCTTCGCGCCTCTACATCGGTCAAAAGTAGATCTGCTGTTGCCAAGCATCGAACACATCACAATGGCGGGGATCGTCGCGACGGGACCACACGGCCCCACTGGCCCATTGTTCTTATTGTGAACCAGGATTTCCTTTGAGGCTACATAAGAGGCTCGCTAGACTCGATTTCCAGCCCTCCAACTCAATCTACACGACATGCCATACGAATCCTTCCTCTCGCTTTTCTTACTGCAGTGCGCCATGCTGGCCATGGCTGCGCCTGTACTTCCCACTACCCAGGAACCTCTCATCGTGTACGTGGTCTGCCTCTATCTGTCTATCCACTCTCATATTGCTGACCAACACTTCCAGGACTCACAACGACGTCGACGACAGACCCCCCATGGTCTACTTCTACATATTTGTCGTGATATACCTCGTACCAATGACCGTTCTATGCATCGTCTACAGACGTGGTGAGTTATACATATGAAATCTCGAATCTCAAGCCGACACTCACCTGGGACTACAGAGATATACAACGTTGAACTTCGAATCCTGGAGTGCCTCAGTTTGGGATTCCTTGATCTACGCCGGTTTCGCGCATAGATATTGCACGGCGGGCACTGAGTGGGAACTCGGAAGAGTTGCTGGTCTTGAAGGGGTCAAGCTTACTTGACAAACGATAGGAATCTATCTTCGCGATTACCGGTACTGTTCGCGCGATACTAGAGTCAGTGGGAATTTGAATGCTTTGCTCTTCATAATGCCACGAAGGAGAATTCAAATGTCAAGAGTACAGAAACAAAATTGGATAGCTTTACGGTGGTAAGCAGTACATTACCAGACGGCTGGTCTTGCTTTGCCTGCAGTCCGCCTTGTACGCCCTCCTTTCGCTTTCCCGGGTGGTCTGTTTGGTCTATTTGTGTTGGATGGGCTTGTATCACGGGCGGAGGTTGGGACGGGAAAGGCGGGTCCAACTGGCGGTGAAGTAATTTCGTGCACAGTCCTGTAGGCTGTCCCGAGACGATGGAGTAGCAGTCGGGGACAACACCATACCAACCGTCGCATCGCCAGACAAGAGCACTTCCTTTGCCGCGCCAGATGCTGGGGTATTGAGAATTGGGATGCTTTCCTCGGCGCGAAACTTCCCCTTCATCAATCGTCTCGCCTCGCGCTCCTCTGCCGTCGGACTCTGAGATGGAGACGGACATGAAGAGACAGGTGTGGGCGGAGACCCTTGCGCATGTATTTCGGCGCGGGCGGTGAATATGGAACTGGGCGGCCTCGATTGTGGACTCCGAGTCGAGGTGGGTGTTGGTATATCCACCCTGTCAAAGCTTGGAGAAGGCTCCGTTCGCTCTGAAACGTGCGACAATCGAGTGCCTCCGGTAGGTAGGTAGCCAGATGACGGTCTCGTTGGGGGGAATGTCCTGATAACACGTCAGGATCATGCAGTAAAGATAGGACGAACAATCATACGGTGGTTTCTCAGGCGGCGCCGGATCTGATTCTGGATCTTGACGTGCTTCTGTCAATGTGGCAGAGTTCGTCTGGGGAGACGATTTCGCTGGGATCGGTGAGGGACGTTTAGGTGGTAGAGGGACGCGAGGAGGCGTTGGGGTTTGCAGGTGGATAGTTATTCCAGCTGCGCTGCAGAGTAGGGTGGGTTTGGGAAGGATGCCTATGCCAGTATCACGATCTACATCGGGAGATTGTTCGAGTACGCTAGTGGCAGGAGTTTCTGTAGGTGCATGAGGTTCTGGAGAAGAGTTGTCTTGATGGCTAACGGAGCTCAACACGCCACGATTATCGCTGTCGTCTGTGCTGTGATCTGCGTGACGGCTGGCGTCATCAGTGGACAGAAGAATACTTCTGCCAGGACCAGTCACTGTCTCCGTTGAATGAGCGGCTCCTGGTTGACGGTGCTTCCAGTCAACCCACTGATTCACACAGTTGTCCACGCTTTGCAGCTCGACCTCCAGCTTGTCCAGATCTTCTTCGAGACAATGTCCATACTCCTCTATGCTGGAGATACGGTCGTCCAATCGGCGATGGGCGTCTTCTTCCCCATCGCGTAAGCCCTCGTCGCGCGCACGTCGTAACATGAGTTCAGATTCAAGCCGTCCCAGACGGTCGGCTTCGAGTTGGAGTGGCGTCAAGGGGAGAGGTTGTCGAGAATGTGGCGGCTCATTTGGGATAGACGGAAACGAGCGCAAGAAATCACGGAGAGCTTCGAGATCGGCCTCAACAGTAGTAGGTATCAGATTCGCATGGGGTGGCGTGTAGTCGCGAGGGAGACGTTCGAAGAGGGGAAGAAGAACGCCTTTCATCCAAGCACGGCGCTCGTCTTCAAGAACGAGAAGATGCTTTGCGAGGGAATGCTTAGAGTATGACAGAAGACGGCGTCCACGATGTGTCGTACTGGCCATGTTGCAGGCGGATTCGGATAGTATGAAGTGGCTATGTTGATATGGCGGAGCCGTCGTGTATGATAGTACAGTAGAAGACAGTGTCAGCGGATGACTTTTGTACTCCTCCCCATTGATGCCTATTGTTCTTGGCTGTTGTTCTCGATTGAGGCGTTGTTCCCGTTTGAGGGCGTTATTGTTGTTCTTGTTCTCTCGTTAATGAGCATAATGGGCTGGGCAGCAACAATCAGCGGAGCTCAAATTACCGTAGCTCGGGAAAGCGGGCTTGTGTAACAAGCAGAAAACCCGCTTGCCCGCTTGCGATATACGATGTGCAAGCAGATATGGGTTGGATGTGGGATACCCGGATAGGCCATCATTGATCGGAGCTATAAATAAGCGCCCTGCCATTGGGCCCTGGCTAGCTTGAGGCTCTCTGCCGACGGTCATGACCGATTCATTGGATGTTGCGGGCGCGAAGCATCTGCCAGTGTACGGCGCAAAAGGGAACAAGGTTCCTTTCTCCTCGCTGATATCAGACTCTGGCAAAACTATCGTTGTCTTCATACGTACGCAATTCCTCCAATCTCGTACTTTTGCATTCTCAAGACACGTTCAGGCCATTTCTTCTGCGGAGTATGATATCCTCAATGGTTTGTTTGCTTGACTGATATCTCTTCTTGTATAGATGTGCAAGGTCTGGACCACTTCCTCACTACACATGCAGCTCATCTGATATGATCATAGATGTACGTCGAAGAACTGGCAGCCATCCAGGACGAACGCCTCGCGAGCGCCCAAGTCAAGATTGTTGTCATTGGCTGCGGCCAATGGGAGCCAGTCTCTACGTACGCAGGTGCGACTTCTGCTATCTTTGCGCCTTCCTCTGAGGCTAAGCACTACCAAGCAGCCGAAACTGGGTTCAGGGGACAAATCTTTGCCGACCCTACTCGCAATTTGTATCGCGCCCTTGGGATGAATACCGCCACAATGGCGCGTACGCCTGCTGGTGAGAAGACCAAGTCCTACGTCAAGGAGGCCCAGTGGAGGAACGCTATCAGAAGTATAGCGGTGCGTCTTTACGTTTCCGATCTCCAATGAGACACTGTTAAGGAGACGTACAGAACGCCCTTTCGAATGCCAGATTGATCGGCAAGCAGGGGAATGTATCTCAGCTTGGTGGCGAGTTTGTCTTTGGACCGGGTGTGTGCAAGTTTTGTCTCACGTCCCCGTACAAGCTGACCAAGCCTCAGGTCTTGAATTACTCTTCTCCTCTCGCATGAAACACACCGAAGATCGTGAGCATACTTTGCCAACCCTCTTGTGATTCATCTTCTGATAGTGTGCAAAACCAGATGTTGAGGTATCCGATTTGATGAAGCATGCCGGAGTCGCCGTCGCCGTTTGATGGAGACACGGATGACAACACTGCCAATTCTCAAGTTATGTATGTCGAACCCTGGCTTCTGTGTATCTCTGCTCAATGACTGGCTTCAACAATGACGTTGGGATCGGGATTTCCTGAGTACAAATCATGACAGTGCAGTACGAAGACTGACTGAATCCAGCGCCCACCGTCACTAAAGTATCTTCAGAGTCTTCGCCCCTCGCATAGACGATTTTTGGATCAGTCGAGAGTCACCCTGCATTGACACGATCAAATCAGCGCTGGGATAGTTGTGGTAGGCAGGACGAACGACGTTTTTCCTATTGACTGGGGATGGCTGTCAGGCTTTGAGGTACGCCACTCACGAATACGTGTGACTGTTAATTTGCTCCGCGACGGGAGATTCGTAAGAGGAGGTACTCCTTCTAGAGCTACTCGAGTAGAGGTCAAGTTCCTCGAGGAATCACCAAATCTTTATCCCGCATTTGGAGACTCGGCCTGTTCCTGTAGTTTGCATACACTTGATGATACAATGCGAGAGACCAAGAGTTTCATGGGGACTCTATGGATATTCTACTACAAACGTAAGTTGTGTATCATACTTCTGGCAAGCCTCTTCAATGAGCCGTTGGGTGCGAGCGGTGAGCGGTTTACGCTTCTCGTGATCGCGGCCGGAATAGATCACAGTGACGTGAAGAACACTTCGTCTGCTCCGGCTCGTCGCGTTCGAGTCGCTTGTCGTGATGTTCCTCAAAAAATCTATCTCAGTGACCCTCATAGTCGGATCGCCCATGCTTGGGCCGCTGAATACTTCCGATGAGCATTTGCACCGGGCTACGCATCCACGGCTCAAGCGATGAATATGATGACTCGCCAGCGAAGTTGTAATCCTCCAATGCTGCCACTGACTGATACAGCAATGCGAGCACAGCCGAGTTCACGTCAGCAAGTGAATTACATCCATCTAGGAATTCGAATGCGATGGTACCTTCCCGAACTTGCCGCCGAGTCAGGGTATGGAACGGTGGAGCGGAGGCGAGAATAAAGTCTCGCAGCTGCTTGTCGTCATCCCTCGATGAGAATCCGGGAATGGCCCTGGGTGGTATGATTGCATAGGTCTGCACGGTGACCTTGAAGACGCCACTGGCAGTCACGGTGTCGCCCCAGCGCGAAATGAAACGCCAGTGTGGTCCTGAAGACTCCAAGAACGATTCAATGATGTTCACATCAAAGCTGTGTCGAACACGAATATCGAGACTTGATAACTGGGGTAGTTTTGTATCGCGATTGGACCATAGAGGCACAAAATCCTCGGCAAGGGTAATGTGCCGAAGCCTGGGGAACACCACTCCGTTCAGAGCAGACTTCTGTGTCCGTGGATCAGGTTGCGGGAAGATTAGCACAAGGTATTCAAGGCTGTCTCTCATAGGTGAGATAAATTCCCAGATATCTCTGGCGCTCAGCTTGACACGCTTTGCGGAGTATTTGCTCATGTCAAGGATGCAGCTGGTCGATCTGGTCATCCTCCAGGAGGGTAGATGTATCCGGAGTGGGCATGGAAGCCGAAGCGTGACGTGGCAAAGAGAAGTAGCGTTCCGCAATGTGAGAGTGCCGCCAACCGCTCCACATAGAAGGTCAAAACTCTTGGCGTCAAGGACACGAACGTTGATTTCCAGGCGTGTAATGTTCGAGAGGCTCAGGCGAAGCGACTCAATGAGAGACAGTGGGGTGTCGGTGAGATAAATGACAAGACTTTTCCAGCGGAATGAAGTTCTGGAGAGAAGATACAAAATTTCCCGAGCATGATCGCCCGGGCCATGTGTACCGCCCTTGATGTGGATCTCCATGTTGAGGGGTGCCGGCTCATTATCCTCTACAAGGCGTCGGGCCTTGCGACCTGTTGGAAGACGACTTGGGCGGCTGAGGGCCTTCCATAATGCCACAGCAGTAGCTGTTGTGGGGTAATGGCAGCGTACGTGAACCGTGAAGTAACTCCAGATTGCCGGAGTGGTGAGGACGCAATCTCTCCACGTTCTGCACACTTGCGCTAACACATGCATGGCGTGGTCAGGTCTGTCTGAGATTTCGTTGACTCGGAACGTTTGTGGCGTGCCAGCACAAACAAACTCCAATATCTCAATCAACAGCTCTATGGGAAGAGAGACGATTGGTCCTCGACGCTGCCGGTGGCGAAAAGGGCGCTTCCATCAGGAAAACGCTCCCGTGGTAATTTCTGCACTTTACCGTCGAAATGTGGCGTATCGAGCTAAAACGTCGAGATATCACGATTTGCCAAATTAGTGGAATGGATCTGGTCACTTGACACCCGTTTTCAATTAGACATGCTTACCACAAATTGCGCGGCCCAATTCTTACGTTTTTCATCCGCTTTACTGATTGTAATTCACCGTCATTTCTGAATGCAGGCATGGTGCCACAGACACGTAGTAGCACTGAGAACATTTTCATTGCATGTAAAAACAACATGTACCTAACGACGGGGCAGAACATACATGATACAAACCATACATACTGTACTTCATGGAAAGAACATATACGAGAGCCGAAGGTGAAGGTGACGAGGACGGTGCGCGTGTCAAGTTCAGGTGTCGATGAGGAGGAAATACTGTCTTGAGGTCCAGCTATTCGTGGGTGTAATTATCGGAAGGGTGCTTCGAGACCGGTTGAATCCGTATCAATGAGCGATAGTGAGATCCGGGATATTTTCTAGGTTGCGTCTAGGTCGCTGTCGGTGCTCGCGTCTAGGCGTCGTTTCAGGCGGGGTCGTGGGCAGTCCTCGTCCCTGGATCCGAGTCGGCGGCAGATTTCACTGCAGATAGACGGTCGCGGGCGTGGGCCTAGTCATAAGCTGGAGGTCGTTGCAGTCGGGGAGTACACTGCCATTGACTCAATCGCGTTGGGAGTATGCACATCGACGCCCTCCACTGTCTACAGATGTGTTCCGGTCAGTGGTCGCCGTGGTAGGGTGTAAATTTCCGGCGAGGCGAAGTGCTAGAGTGGGCGGGCAGCAGTCGTGCTGGTAGCAGGTGTAGGCGTCGCAGGACAGTTCGTCGGAAGGCGGGTGTAGAAGTCACGTTGGGTGACGCTGTATGGTAAAGACAAAATAATGTGCAGTAGATAGAGCCACTGTCCGAGGTGCTGGTGGTGGAACGAAGAAGAGATGCACTGTGTTGATCCATGTTTTTGACGGGCCGACTGAGTGGATTTACACGTGACGGTGACGTTGCCGCCGGCAAAGCGGACTTGGCGATTGCAATTGTACTTCCCACTCGGATCTACTTACCGTCCAGAGCGAGCGTCGCGGACGGAGCAGGACGCTAGAAAATGATAGTGCTCGCCCAGATAGCACGGATCTCCCCTGCTCCTTGACTTTCTGTAGAGTTCGAATTGTATTCAACTCCAACCTTCTTCATGGATGATGGCATGCAATATAGTCAGTCACCAAGGTGCGTATCATCGAGGCCAATTG
This sequence comes from Strobilurus luchuensis, assembly GCA_019915105.1. NCBI lineage: Eukaryota > Fungi > Basidiomycota > Agaricomycetes > Agaricales > Physalacriaceae > Strobilurus > Strobilurus luchuensis. Next base: position 21,173 of record JAHLMJ010000021.1, on the reverse strand, counting down.
AACAGTCAGCTAATTAAACTCAGGACCAAGATCTCTTTGAGTCTCTCAGGCGAGTTTGGTGATCTCGTAGGCCCTCCCCTTCCCCCAATCTCCAGTACATCTACTAGAGTTTGGCTCCTCCCATTCAGGTCGCATTCGAGTTCAAACTCACGCATCGATGGTCAGCAAGTCAGAGCTTCTCCCAAGCAGCGAATGCGTCCGCTGAGGCGTCGCTTCGAGCTGCTTTTGAGTCAGATATTACCGGGTATTATCCAAACCTACGACGGGCCTCAAAAATGTCTCCGAACTTTGGCACAATTCTATCAATAAGACAAGTTATTGCTATTAGTACATTTCACGATGAATTGCTATATAATTTTCCTCAAATTAGCCCGGGAGGGTTTTCCTGATGTCGATTGATATACAAGATGCTTGCCAGCATTACGCAGATAAGAGGCAGGTGGTGGTGGCATTCAGCTAGAGTGATTAAATGCAGCGTGTGTGGAGTCTTGAGAAGAGTGTGTGGGGAAGTGGGAGGGGGGGAGTAGTAGTCTATTGGACCAGCCAGACAGCCCCTGGCCTTAAGTAGTGCTCAACAGCTTCTGTTCAAGATCCGATTTGGCTCAGATCAACGGGTAGAGTGGTCTTGTACCGTCGCTGATGATGATCATCGATCAAGGTCACTGTGCTCATTTCGCAGATTCCCGATTCAGCTCCAAAAACAGTACAAAGAAGGTAACTAGCTCACATACTTGTACGCATCTCATTCATCGCCACGGTCTTTCGCGAGGTAATCAAAGTTACCAGGCTTCCCGTCGCGCCCAGTGACTCAATCGTCAAAAGAAGATGGTTTGAGTTGTCTCCGTGGATCCGGGCTCCAGACGTGAGCGCCCTGACTACCCCGCCGTGGTAGAACTCTGAGACCGCCGCGATGTTAGCAATCACCGTGTGTTCCGTCGAGTCAACGACTCTGAATGTGTGCGTAGTCACCCTGTCAGTTTCATCGACTTCGTCGCGGACAAGCCACACATCGGCGACACCAGGATTCCGGCCTTCAGGGAGAGCACATAGTCGCGATTGTCCGTTGGCAGGTAAATTTTCTCGGGTCACTGAATTGCACCGAGAAGTTTGGATATGAGTAACCTCGCAGCATTGAATGGAGTGACACATTGGACTTCGATCTTACAGCGACGATAGCTTTAGTACGTATCATGTCGTTTCAACTACCCTCTCAATTCGTCCCACCCCGGAGCTGGAACTATATCAACGGTGCTCTTCTTGCTGGATGAGAACGTCCCTCGACTTGTGAGCTCCAACTTCGACAGTGTTGCTCCGGTCGCATCTAGGCAATATCAGACGACGTTCGGGACGAGGATAATCAGGAACTGACCAAGTGCCCAGAATGTAATCAGAACTTCATTAGTACCATGGTGATTGATGATACCCTCCGGAATGGGGTAACTAGTCTGTGGGCCCAACGATGACAAGAACCTAATGAAGACGTTAAAAGCTTTTCACTACCGAACATACATATAACGTACCGTCCGAATTGCCATCCGTTGACGAATATCAACACCCGGTGCGGTGCGTCACTGTCAAGGGCAAAGTCGAAGGCCAACGGGACATCAGCACCCGTCGGTAAGTTGAGATCAAATGTCGTTCTATACGCAGTGACGCCGGCCGTGGTGACACCGTCGTATGGAGTGCAGGATTGGTTCCAGGCCAAAGCGTCATATCCAGGTAGATGAGAGCCTAAATACAACGTTCATCTGCAGCCTCTTTGAGCTGTAAATCAAACCTACCGACTCGTTCGAACCACCATCCACCCTCATTATACGGCCCCCGAACGTAGTCAGGCGCATGCTCGCCACCGACATCTTATCGAAGGTCAAATCCATCGCAGCCACCTAAGAAGACGGTGAACTCACTGCCAGCGACCTTCCACACGTCGAAGTCAAGGGATCCATCAGCGGAGTGAAGCGTATATCCGCGAATTCTTCGGGGAGCCTTGAACTCGTCGTCGACATTATCTAGAGAAGACGGTTAACCGAGATCAATGTGAAGGGAGAATGTCATACAATCCTGGTTCAAGCCAGTCGAGTCGTGTATAACGGTCAGAACTGCGGCACATCAGCGATCTTATGCGACGATGCTGACAAAAAGATACACACCGTTGTCGCCGTCGACAAGCTGATCAGCGGTGAAGTTGAAAGTAGGCGATAGAATGTCAACGCCGTCTTGACTGTGAGATGATCCTTGACCAGAACCGAGGAAGTGTCCGTTGATGAACGCGGAGTAACCGAACGAGAATCCGCTGTAGGATTAATCTCAGGCCGGGTACTCATCTTCGAACGGGAGAGAGCATACCCTTGAATGGACAGAGATACTCCCGTAGCGTTGCCCGTGAAGTGCCCCCGCCACACCCAGTCCCCTGAGACAGATGTCAGACACGAAAGTGCTAGAATGGACAACAGGTATACCAGCATGGAATACGTATCTAGGCTTTTGTCAGAACATGATCGGGATTTTGAATAGAAATCACGTACTCGCCGGCATAGAGAACGTACTTGTGTACAAATCAATTTCGTCAGCCCTCACAACACGAATAAAAGCTCTTACCTTCCCAGCAGTGGGTTGCTGTGGGCGCAGCGTACTTGTCTTGTTTGCCACAACCCAATCACTGTCATCAAACGCCGCGTCCAGCTCCGGCAAGGAATCTGCACAAACCCATTCCACATCGTGCAAACTCGGCAGCGTCACATCGCTTAACTCATCCGGTAAACCAACCACTCCACGCAATGTGCCCAACTCCGTCTCCTCGACACTCACTGGTTCATCATTCCATGTAACGCTGCTGTACTGCGATGACGCCCAGATGTCAAGCGTAGTTGTCGCATTGATATCACCGACAAGGGCTAGTGTCGATCCAGATACGGATGCGGAGCGAAGCAGGTACGGACCAGCCAGCCAAACGGCGGGGACGTCCGGCGCCATGTCGTAGTTGGCGCTGGGGTCGACGTGGTATACCCATATACTGCCGGCGGTCTTCTTGTCGGCAACGATGATGCGTCTGTTATCGACGGTGAAGACTGTGATGCCTGATGGAGAACCAGAGATGGTGAAGACCTGGGACACGGTCAGAGAAAGGTTTGAAAACCATAGAACTGTTCCTTACGCCATCAGCGCCAGATATCGAGACGGTAGGGGAACCTGTCTGGTTGGCGCTTGCAGTCGCTGAGCCTTCAAATACTGCTTCGATGTATTGGCCTTCCAGCGCGTAGAGAACGATGGTGTCAACCTAGGGGTATTCCGTTGAGTGATGTATGAGAAACTTGAGAGGGGAATCATCGTACATCGTCGAACGTAGTCCAAGTAAGCACCTAGGTGAACAGTCAACACGACTCTACTAAGTTCAAAGCATACACACCTCAGCCGTCGTATAGCTCAGCACGCTATCTCCAAACGGATAGTTCGTCACGATAATCTTCGACTCCCTACCCGCCAGCGTAATCGGGCCGCCTTTCGGAATCTCGATCTCACTTTCCAGCGTCGTGTTGACCGTCAACTTCAAATCAGTATCATCGATCGTCACAACCGAGGCCTGCCTGACGAAATAGAAGTTCGTATTTGTGTCGGGCGAGTTGAGGTGCGTCGTATATATGCCACTGGAACTGGACGTGCTGAGACGGCCGGCTGTGTGGTAGCTGGGCGATGCATGGAGGAAGTAGGCTTGGAGTTTGAGTTTGTCGATCTTGGGTGTGAGGATGCGGTCCTCGCTGATGGCCTAGGAGAAGGAAAAGGTCAGCGAGTGTTAGCCGTAATGTATGATGGTAACATACGGTGCCGTAGCTGTCAATACCACCATGTCAGTTGTGCAATCATTGAGACGAGAATTGAAACTCAACTCGTAGCTCGAGTAGATAGTATGGGTGTGCATATTCCCCCAGTTAGTACCACCTGGAGACGTCTGAGCGAACTGAGCACGCGGGGTAGACAGGAAAGCTCACCATATGTCATATACAGGTTCTGGATAGCGGTTCCAGCAGCGTAATTGTTCTACCAAACGGGTCAATGCCAGTAGAACGATGTTACGGGGATAGAGCTACCTTGTAGAAGACCTAGCAAAAAGGTGAGAAGCCATGTCAAAAGCAATGAGAGCAAGCTCACGTTGACGAACTGCTCGTTTATGAGCTTGTAGCACTCGTCGTATCCCGGGCCAGACCAATACGAAAAGGCACCACCTTCAGACCACCTTAGAACACGAACTTATGCTGCTTGAAGGGACGAGACACACCTTGCCATTCGAACAACGCCAGAGGCTCCTCTGGATTCCACTTCTGATGACTGCTGTCGTGCGCTAATTCGAAATGTTGAGAAATGTAAACGTCGACGTCCCAACGCCACTTACCAGTCGATAGCTCAGTCCATTTCGACGGATTATCACAGTCGAAGCCTTGCGGATAGCCATCCCATCCGTAGCTGAACGGAGAATGGGTTACACGACATACCCATAATGGACGTTGCTTATCACTCACAGATCTACCTTCCCAAGCCCTGCCTCCGCAAACTGCCCCCCTGCGTTCTTGTCGTTATGGATAGTCGGTATCTTCGTCAATCCGTTCGCGCGATACGTATCCTCGATGTCCTGCATATGCTCGCTCAGCCCGGGGATCCCTAGACTCTCAGACGTGAAGTATTCGTTCTCGGATTGGATAGCTGAAACGATTCTTATACGACGAGTACAGCAAGATCTAGAGGCGCACCGATGACTGGTCCATCAGGGTACTATGTGAAGGCACATCAGCTATTGTAAGGGGACGGAGAAATGTCAAATACATACTTGATACGGTGCAAGCGCTTGAGAGAACGCTTCGATGCTGTGGAAGGAATCGCGTGAGCAAGACGCGAAAGTCACCACCTGAAGGCACGTACTATGGTAGCCATGCCTCCCTGTAGTCCGTCGCGTTGGTTCTAGCTAATCCAGGAAGGTTCGCGACCCATCCTGGAATACCGCCTGGAACAAGAACGATTGAGAACGGCGTGACATAGGACGTAGTGAATAGATTACCTCCGGCGGTTTCAGCGTTGACGTATGGGCTATGAGGGAGAGTTTGAGTACATGCCGAGAAGGAGAGAGAGAACAGAATGCGTACCCCGGTCGAACAATCTAAGACACCGACGGACTTACATACCTCCAGGAAAGCAGCCAGGTCGTTGTGCTCTGTCAAGCGTACCTCATCGGCGTTCGGTGCAGAAAGACCCCAGTGCCCTGGAGGAGAGTTTGGATTGGGTCTGTAATGTTGCAATACAAGGAATGAAGCACGCACAATAGACAGAGACGGCGTTGAATCCGGCAGCCTTGAATCTGAGCTGGGTCAGAGTAGGGTTTCAATGGAGGTATAGACACGCACTTCTCCATGATATCCCACCAAAGCTCGGGAGCCGGGAGTCGGAAAGGATGAAACTCGCCGGAAAACACCATCAGGCGCTTCAGACGCGTCATGAGCACTTCGCGTTTCGGAGGTACTTGTGTGGATGAACATACCTTCCCGTCCAGCAAGAGTGAGTGCTGGTCCAATGTTACTGCTGCCGTGGACTGCCCATGGTAGAAATTGACTGAAAAGCCCTTGTCGTCAATACCGGAGCACGAGAAGATAGCAAAGCACTCACGAGAGCCTTCAGGAAGAATGTACTTCGAGCTTTGATCGGTCGTTGCCTGGCGTCTTACGAGGCTGGCATTTGCTGTCGCCGCCGCAAGGGCGAGAAGAAAAAAGTTCTTCATGTTGAAGAACCCCCCTGACATGTTCGCGCGTCTTGTCGAATCAATGAGGCTCAGGTAGTTGAACCTTCGGGGGAACATGTTCCAGGACGGAGTCCAAGGTCATTTTGTTGCTTGTAATATGGTCAGACGATGCGTTGATGCTCCAAACAGATTATCAGAAACTCTTTGAGAAACTTCCTCCTTCTGCAACACCACGGTCCGGTACGTCGATTTTCATGTGGCGTGTCGTAATGCGACTGTAAAGACTCGCAACAGCAGGCGTAGAGTGTTGTGATATGAGGGCCCGTGTTGAGGCACGAAATTGTGAGTGACATCATGTGCCGCGAGGCACGAGGAGGTATTTTTCGCTCGGACCGGTAATGCCGACATAATCTCCCTTTTTTCCGACCACCATGTCTGGCTAGCTACTGATGCTGTGGGCCAGATACTGGCCTCGGATACTGAGTATTACTAATAAATCCCCTTTTGGCTTCTCCGGTGACCACCTGACCTAGGCGCCGACGTACACACCGGTGCTACTGTACGGTACTGGCAGTGTACGGTACTTACACTGTACGGGCGTTCATGGCGTGATTAAAGCGTGTACGTGTAGAACATGAGCCGTGTGCATCAGGGAGGTTTGACGCGTGCATCGCGTATGTTGAGGGACCAGGCTGCATGCATCGAGTACAGTACAAGAGACGCATGCGACGGCGGCAGGAGTCGAGCGGGAACGGTAACCCGTGCATTGGGATAAATAATGTGTACAATGGAGCGAGTGGCGCGTACGATGGGATGAGTGGCGCGTGCAATGAAGACAAAGCCTGATGGGAGCTGGTGGTTGATTGAGGGCAGTGAGACAGTGAGCTGTTCCGCTGTACAGTAGTCAAAAATTGCACAGGGAATATATGAGACAAATAGTAACTGCAAAATGGACTACCACACACCAAGACACTGCTCGAGAAGTCTCATATTTTCTGTCATATCTCAAAGGCCACTCCAGCCAAGACCCGGTGAACCGGTGCTTCCCATGCTCAGATGCGGGCTTGCATGTGTCACAGTCGCCATCCGCAATCATTTTGAGCACTTTCCGTAAGATTCAAGGTAGGCGTTGCAAGCTGCGATCATTTGGAAAGGAAGATCGCGAGCAAAATGTGATGTGTCAGCGGTGTGTCATATGTCTGCTGTCAGAGTAATTCCGTTTTGAGCTCAGTAAACTGCTCGGCACGTCGGGCATGCAGCGATCAATGGCATTTTCCGTTGCGGATACTGGCTGAAACGGGAATTTCACCCAATTTGGACTGCCAGTATCTGACCTCGCCGGTCTCGAAAGCCAGCGCGGCACTTCTACCGGGAACAAAGCGAAAGCATGCAGACTGACCTCCAGAACAATATTACAGGGAAATTGAAGTATGAATCCAGTGCATACTCCTTCCCCTCTTCCTTCTCTTTTTTCTCTTTGCCTCTTTTGGAATTAATATAATTATTTGATTTCCAGCCCACAACATCAGTATCTAGCCCCATGTCTAACATCGAACGCGCGCTCGCAACAATGTTGAGTGCGCCCGCATAGGCCACCTGCTCGTTCATCTCGCTCTTTTATCCCTTTTATTTGGCCTCTTCAAATGGATCCTTTACAGCCAACGCTCACCTGGCAGCATCCACTTGGACTACGACACCGAAAGGCGTTTTGTAGGGACGATCTACGACCACGAGCGCTAGCAAAATCCATCACCACGAGCCCTACTCACAGACACGCTTCGGAGAGGAGAGAAAATCACATCCTCGCTGTCTCGCCTGCGGCCTTTCTTTCAACACCGAAGAATATACGTACCACGAACACCCTCAATCCACGCTTTCCCTCCCTCTTCAGCCCCATCCGTCATCCTCACCCTCTTCATCCAACATGGCTCGTCTCACTCCGCATCTGCAACCCGTACCATTGCATCCTCACACCGCACCCGCACCCCTGCAATCGCACCGGGATTCATCGCATCCAATGCCATCCATGACCCATACGCGCACTGCAACGCACCCACACCACACGTCAATCCTCCAGCGAAATTCAACAGTGGATATGCCCGACCTCCGCCTCCCTGCATCGCACCGCCTGGCTTGTTGTGCATCACCGCGCCCGAAATCACGCTATTTGCACCCATACCTTACATGCGCGTCGTCTCTCGAATCATCCGGCGTTCGTGGCTGTTATCTCTCTGTCTCTTGCTTATCTACTAGTGCTCGAGCGAATTGAGCGAGACATCTGGTGCCCGTACACAATTGTCGCTAATGATATATGTTAATTCCATCTCCTTCGCCAGCAGCCGCGGCAGCGGCCTTAGTTCTGTATCCAAGCTTCTTCCCCCAAGTAATCCATTCTTTTACACACTGATCCGCTGCCTCAAACTTTTCCTTTTCAATATCAACTTCTTCCTCCAACAACACTTTGTCCTCCTCCAACCCAGCGATCACTGCGGCCCATCTTCGCCGAGCGTCCTCCCTGCCGGCTCTACGTGCTTGCTCCATATATGCTTCGCGCATCGCGTCCGATATACCTTCAATCGACGGGGGTGGCGCAGGTCGTTTTTGTGGCTCTTGTTCAGGGATAGAAGGGAATCCGGCTATGAAGTCCACGTAGGTTTCATGAACACGGGCTAGTCGTACAAGGGCGGGATGCTTGTCGTCGCTGTTGTCCGAGTCTGTCGAAGCTTTGTGGCGAATGTACTGGTTCAACTCAGAAATGAGGCGCCGAAAGCCCCGTATCGTTACACTCCAGGTATTGTTGGTAAAATTGACTATCGGGGGATCTTTCAACGAGCTGCGAATATGTATGTTGACGGCATGAGAAACTTCAAGTCCGCTGCCGGTGAGTATTCAGCAATGTCTCCTCTTGGATTGGTGAACATTCATGTGAAAAGTGTATTATGTAAGACATCAATTAACTCAACTAACTTACCAGCGTCAGACGTGTGGCCGATTGTCGTGCAGGGCCATTGTCCCTCCTTCCTGCACTACCATGTCATCGGAGGATCTTTTTGCACTGGCATTAGCCGCCCAGCCTGACGACCGGGCATTACGTCCTATACGAACTACCACACCGAAGGCAGCAACGTTAGTTTGCTTCCCTTAGCCGCGTGTGCCCAGCCGTGATTACGCGTACCCTAAGACACAATGTCATCAAGGAGCACGGTGCAAAGTGGGTGAAGGAGTAGTTCTCGCAGGACGTTCCGGAACATGCCCGCTTGGGAGGAGATGAGACGACGGGAAAGATGACTGGATGAATGATATTCAGTATGCGTATTTTTTCATCCACAGCTTGAAGCATCGTATTTAGCAGATTATATTGATATAGTACCCGACGGACGTAGCGGGCTCTCATCGTATCCCCCATTGTCGTTACTTGGTGCACGCCGTTTTCTATCCAGACGGACATACGAGCATATGGAGCATGGTACACATTAATCAACTTGAAGTAGTGTATTGTGAGCTACGTTGCTCTTGTGAATGCACAGGCCCTACTCAAATCTGAATGAAGACACAACTATGATGGTGATTTACTCACGGCAATATTATTAGCTTATTGCCGCCTCCATCCGTTCGTACTGTATAACACACACCACTTCCCTAGGAGAGCAAGTGTAAGAGCACCTCCTAGTGAACAGGATAATACGCACTGCTAACACGCCAATAGCTGTAACCATCCCATAAACGATTTGTGATTTGGGGGTAAAATAGAAGACTCGGTCGCCGACCTAGAGATGATCATCAGGGTCAAGTTGGCAGTAGTGCAAGGCAAAACAAACCACAATGGGTACGTTCAGATGGTTCATGGACTGTGATGGTACACCTGGGTGTGGAGCTGGAAGGCTTTGGGTTGTGAGATCTTAACGACGGCACCAGACAAGAGCCATTAAGTAGCGGGCTGAAAATTACATAGGCCTGGGCCAAATAATGCGTACGACAGCTACTACCCAAAAAGAGTCAATCTGGTAGTGCACAGCGCGTCACACTTGAATCCTCGATCGACAGTTCGTTTCGGCAATTACCGGACACTGACAGATCGGCAGATGCCTACTCTGTCGGGCGACAGGGCCGGGGTGTATATACAGTGGCTCTGGTAGGACTTCAATTGCATTCATTCCTTTGATTAACAGTGTCGCTTCGGGGAGCCTCGCGCCCGCGGAAACACCACCCAGTGTTCACCGCTCTACAGATTCAATCTTCCCGTCACTTCATGGGGTGTGCGCTGATTGATTGGTCGGGGAGCCAAATGATACATTGTATGTATTCCCCCCTTCATAATGTGAGCTAGGGTTTCCAAATCGGTCGTCGTTCAACGATGTAATGTCACAGACAGATTGAATATTTCCAGTTGAACCCCCGCCCTAGAGTATACCAATCGCCAACGTAACCCTGGTTTATGAAAGGGAACAGGAGAGGGGTCCGTAGATGGATGGTATAAAGAGACTATGCTCGGCCCCACTCACACCGAAAGGAGGCATGACCATTGTTACTGACGCGGTACAAGGTTGGGCGGAAAGATATCTTAGGTCACGTCGAGCCCTTCGGAGAGTCAGATTTCCATTTCTGGGCTCCAAGCCTTTCCCCATACTAGTGTACTCAATACATTGCATCAATCTCACTGTCATAATGTACTAGCATCACACAATACTACATTCAAAAGTCGTATAGCATCAGGTCAAATGCAAAGAGCATGAATATCTTGCAAGTTGTACGGCGTGTGAGTCTTGAACACAACAGAAATTGTGTATTCAGAAACGCTAATATGAGATGCCAGTCCCGAGAAGCAACAGGGTTGGGACCCAAACGAAATATATCTCTGGGCAGCTTCTTACTCGGCAGTAATGGCGAAGACCCAGACCCAAAGCTTCCCTTGTCTGCCCCCTGTGTTCAGATAGCAATTACCTTTGCCTTATGTGTTATCGTAGCCAATAAGTTCCTCCTGCTCCACGACTTCATCGACGTGGGAGTGATGCTTCCACTTCGCAAAGCAGTCATCCATCGACGCGGGCATCGCCGTCATCTCTATGTATTATGAGGCTAATCAATGAAATGACCTTGGGGAAAACCTCAAATGTTATCCAGACTCCATCACTCCTCGTCCACACTCATCTTTTTGAGACCGAGGAGGTGTGCAATTGTCCCGCTGATGAGCCCGCGGTCACTGTACGCGCCCTCGGGGACGCTGACAAAGCGACCGTGCGCATACGTGTCCGCGAGGGCACACACGTCGGCGGTGAAGCGGCGGTAGAACACTCTGGGAACCGTGCGGCTGTGCCGCGACATGCTCGCGTGTTCATGCTCACTTGCGGTAGAGGTACAGAGGCCATTTGGAAACAAAAAGATGATACTTAAAACTTGAGTTTTCCCGGTCGTGACCGGAATGAGTCGAGTCTTGACTCGAACTCGAAATTTGCCCACTATGTTTTGCAGAAATGAAAATCAATATATTGCCTTTTATGTACTACTACAAATGTCCACTACAGCTCAGACTCAAGTTAGCAACTCAAAGGCGCACTTAAATTGGGACTCAAACTCAAACTCGAGATAAGGTCGGGTCGAGTCGAAACGAGGCCGTGACTCAAACACATAACTCGAGCTCGACTCGAGTTCGAGTTCGAATCATCCCGACTCCAGCTCAACTCCAACTCGACTCGACTCCGGCTCGACTCGACTCCAACTCAACTCGAATCCACAATGACTGTCGACTCGAGGCGCAACGCGAACACTTCGAGTCAGATTCGATGCCTGGGTCCAGACCGTGTCCCGGAAGGAGCCTCCGACGTACGTAGCGTTGGATGAGTGTGGGGATGGGAGCTTGCTGGCGGGAGAGAAAGTAAGTTGGGAGCCTCAAACACTCCGCTTGCAAACGAACTAGAAGGAGATCAGCACGCGTTACTGGTGTGCACGGCAGGCGGAAATAAATGGGACTGACGAGGGACCTAGGAAGACGGTCGACCGCCTGCTACGGCGCAACCCGTCTATGTCGACGCATCGGCTGGAGACTGCCCTGGGTCGGAGAGCACCTACTGTCGTAGAGGGGTCGCGTCACTGCTGTTGACGTCGTCCAGTGGGTCGCCGTCGCTGTGGTCAGGGTTGGAGGAAAAGGTCGGCGCGCTATCGAGGGATGGCAACGCGTCGACTGGTGAGGAGAGGGACGAGGCCTTGTGTCGGAGGGGTCCTGCCGTCGTCGAGGGTCGCATCGCCGCTGTCGTCGTCGTCGTCTTCGTCGCCGCCGCCGAAATGGTCGTCGCTGTGGTGGTGGTTGGAAGAAAACAGCAAATGATTAGTCAGCTGTCCGGCATGGAAACGTGTCCAGACGCAGTTGATGTCCAAAGTGCATAGGCACCAGGCACACATTACAGGGATGTACAAGTGCCCGCGTCATGACAGCGACGCGACGATATGTATATTTACTCATCGTTTACACAAAGATATGCATATCTCTACGTCATCTAGTGGAAATAGACACCTCGATGACCACCTCACTACGCCAGCTATTCCAACGGGTGCTGGTGTCGCAATCTCGGATTCGCGTGGCGCCGACGCCCTCGGTCCTAGTGGCGACGTGCCGATAGTGAAAAAGAAGAAGGGACCATCTAAGTGAGCTTGACATTCATTCGTGATTCGACACAACTAATCATATCCAGAAGGAAGAGAGGGAACCAAGACAGACCAGACAAAATCTCGCAGCCTGTCGCGGGGGGTAGCTCCGTCGGGGACTCGAATGCAAACATCAACCGTCCACCCAAGAAAAGGTATCTCAGGTATCAACGTATTTCTCCCATCTCGCTGACGTACGGCATCAAAGGCTCAAGAATATGCATTACGAGATGGTGCATCCAAGCAATATTAGACCTGGGCTCCTCGATCAGCCAATTGACACCAGTCTGGGACGAGGCGGCCGTCGCAGAACTCAATCTTAAGTATATTGCTCAAATCTGATCAGAATCGTAGTTAAGATGGCTACATGAGTAGAAGTCTGTTGCGGCGTAATTACCATTCGAGTTGTTGAACAGTGACTCGAGTAGAGTTAGGTTGGAGTTTGTCGGTGAACCTGGAGTCAAAACTCAAGTAGTGACTCGAGTCAAAGTTGAGTTTGGGCTGGCTTTCGAGTCAAGAATGGAGTCACGCTCTTGTCGGAACTCGGGTTGAGTTAGAGTCAACTTCGAGTTGAGTTCGAGTCCGGTTTGAGTCGAGTCTGAGTTGAGTTGAGTTCAAGTCAAATGTGTATTTGGTTACAGTGAGAGAGGGTTTCGAGTTCGAGTCAAGACTCGACTCATTCCGGTCACGACCGGGAAAACTCAAGTTTTCTGGGTCTCCTTTCATTTGGAAAAAGTGGAGCTTTCCGTCCTAGGTTGTTGATGTGAGAAGTGGGTGAGAGACCGAGAGCTTTACATACCTTGCAGGGAGGAAGACTGTGTCGTGGATTGAACCATGATAGATTCGAAGACCTCGTTTGCCGCTGAGTGCGCCGCCCTCGCACTCGAGCGTCTTCCAGTATGACTTCTCGTTGATCTGCCATACGATTGACTGCGTGCCGGCATAATTCGAGTGTGTAACAGTGTGCGTAGGGGTGTCTGCTGATTCGGCGACGGTTTGAATGAGTGAGATCTTGTCAAAACGCGTATGTCGATCAGGCCTCCACCCACGGTAGTCGCCAAACTTGCGGCTCTCAATATCCAGACCTCTGTCTGAGCCATTCCTTCGTCAGTTTGTGCAGTGCAAGGCAGACCAAGTACGTACCGCAAACAAGTGCATAATCACCCCTCGCAACAACCATCACGCGCGCCAGGCCAGAGTTTGGAGTACAATTGCGTCTAGTTTGTGCTGGAAGTTTAGTAGTCTTACAGCTAGCAACACCAGAAGATAGTCGTTGTGAGCAAGATATAGATTACCCGTATCTACTGTACAGGGAAGCTATGAACACTACTGATAGAATACCCAAGAAGTGAATGGAAGTATATAGAACGTACGAGATAGACCGTATGTCCCTCGACGAATTGCGCGCCTGAACTGCGATGCCGACGATGGCCGACCCACGATATACCTAAGATGGCGTCTGGTAAGTTTGCTGTGGGTGCCGAGCCCGATTTGCCAGAGAGTGGAGATTAGTACCATGGTGGGGTGGGGTGTGGCGAGGCGGCGAAGCGGGCCACGAGAGCGTTCTTGATGTAAGCGAGGCCAGCAACTGCATTCCTGAGATTCAATCAATGAGTAAGTAGCGGACGAGCAACGGCATCAAACCGTCAAGAGGTATAGGATGGATCGAACGTACCTAATTGCACGGCGCCGTCTGCAGACGAAGCCGCGCGTGCCTTCCAAGCCCTCCACCATACGCCCGTGCTGGGCAAGGCATGTTTGAAATATTGCGGGCCGTCGGTTGACGTCCGCGTTGCCAAAATTTTTGATGGAGTACTTAGAGGTTACAAGTCTGCTGATGTCGATCAGATAAGTAGATCGCGGTCCGAAGTGCCTGCCGCTGAGGCACGCGACATTTTCTCACGTGTCGTTCGTTTATCGGAATTCGATGTTGCCATTCATACGTACAGGCCTTATTACTGCCGCTCCTGTGATTGTGGCGTTGACACTGCGTTCTATTCAGTTTCGCAATCTATTGATGTTGATCCAGGGTCCATATACACACCGCAGATGGACAGGTTCTTAAGTTGTGGCGTCTTCTCCAGTTGCCTCGAACTCATACGGCAAGATCATCTTCTTTTGCGAAGCACATCGGAATCATCGAATTGGTGCAGAGGGCAGGGATGTCCATCTGCAAGTTCTGATTGGCACCAGGGCGTGCAACTTGGGGTAGATTTGAAAGGATTGCAGTGGATTCAACACAATGAGACGCGAAGCAGTCGGTCCAGAACAGATGAGTAAGTCACTGTAAGTGCTGGGAATTAGTGTGTACGACGAATGATAGTCTCCCTGTCGTCCAAGCATGCTGAATGCCAGGAGACGCGAGGCACAGTGCCTTCCCTCCGACGACTGCTGATATTCTGCGGGCTGGGGAATCAATTGTGAGAGGAGCCGCAGTCTTGATAATGCGACGGGAGATCTTGAGACCGTGCATACAGTCCACTAGATGAGGGAAAAGAGCCGCTGTGCTGCATGGGAGGAGAAACCAGGAGGATGTGATGTGCGCAGCACATCAAGTCCCTATCGTACTTTTGCAAGAACCTCGAAACAACGTCCGGTCCAGAGGTGAGTGACACGACGCATTCGTTCTCTGACCAGTCGGTGATGTCTTTGTCGGGGTCTATCTATAGGAGATCATAAAGAAAACCCAGATGTACGCGTTAGCACACGCTGTGTTTGGCATTACCACTGCTCAATTAGTGATCTGCCGGCTCTGGCTTCAGGCCGAGCCAGCCGTAGGCCAGCCGTACTTGGGCCAGAGCCAGGCCGGGCCGTGGCGATGGCTTCGCAAAGCCCATGGCCTGGCTTGGGATTTCGAAAGCCGTAGGCCAGCCGTCAAGCTGTGGCTCAACACCGTGTAAGGTCGGGGAAGAATCTCTCTGCCAAACTACACGATTGTTGATTGTTCCACTTCGGCAAGGTTGTGACGACTGGTTGCTATCGGTAGCTTCCTTGGGACCACATCCGAGTCGCGCGATGGGATCTATCATCTGAGTAGTGCAGTGAGTGAATCTGATGTCCCGATCAGGAAAGACGAGTCTCTGGCGCGCACTCGACGTCTGCAACGCTCAGGTGTCCACTGGATGTACATATCCCGTCAGAAATATCACTCGCAGTGCCTAGGAGCAATTCATACCTTATCACACACCCCCGCCACATCCCGCTTACATCCCGCCTGCATCCCGCCGCATCCCGCCCCAGGCCGTGGCTCAAGCCGAAGCCAGGCCAGAGCCAGCCGTGACTGACGGCCTTGGCCTGGCTTGCCATTTGGATGAGCCGGACCTTTGCGAAGCCAGGCCAGGCCGGCGGCTTTGGGCCAAAGCCGGGCCAGCAGATCACTATGCTCAATGGATGTGCCATTCCCAACTCCTGCTTTCTGACCGCGGCTTGCCCAAATTTGGAATGCTTTGATACGTTATGATCCAAGTTCCGGCGATCATATCTGATACTCTCCGAATTTGGACAGCAAATCCGGTGATGGATCTGAGATCTCCTCATGTTCGTCAGAGCCCTGGCGGCCTCGTTCAAAAGCAGTCCCTCATATCTGCTCTGAAGCCAACTCCGGTCCTCGACAATCGATGATATCCGCCACCCGCATCTACTCTAATTCTTATCTCAATCGACATGCTATCTCGTGAACGTCGCTTTTGGACACCCAAGGAAGATCAACTCCTCCGTGATGCAGTAGCAAAAGGTATAGCGCAAGCCGCCCCATAGCTGTACAAATCTGATTTTGGTGCCGACAGAGGCTCCCAACACCCAGAACCTTTCGAAATGGAAGACCATTGCCAAACACATCTCTAATCGCACGGACAAAGAATGCCGTCGGCGATGGTTCGTAAGCTTGGCCAACGTCTCTAGGGGAAGATGGGCACCAGATGAGGATGAGCGCCTGGTCAAGGCTATCGAGAGATACGGAACGAAATGGAGTCTGGTGGCCAGCATGGTTGGGACACGCCATGGCGACCGTAAGTCGCACACCGCTCACCAACACACTTCCCATCTTACGCCACTCTAGAATGTACTAAGCGATGGACGGAGTCGTTGGACCCAGCCATTCACCGCACGGCCTGGACACCCGAGGACGACGCCCTTCTCATCAGCGCCGTCAATGAGCACGGCAAGTTGTGGAAAAAGATAGTGGAGAAGTACTTTCCCGGCAGGACTGGAGTTGTTGTAAGAAACCGGTCAGTCTAAATCTGCGACGCGCTTGTCATACCGTGCTGACTCGCTCAACAGCTATAGATGCATTACACTCACCAACTCCAGACGTACACGGCGCCTTTCCAAGAGCAACTCGTCGACTTCGAGCTCTGCCAGCGTGTCGCCCATGACACCTAGCATAAGCATCACAGAGGGCCAATTCTCTCAATCCTCATACTCGCACCACCACCACCACCTCCACACCAAGTCGGAACCAACACAATTCGAGCTACAACCTTGGGGAGAGCTCTCATCTTCGTACCCTTCGCCATCCTACGCGCCCTCGACGTTCCCCGAGAACGCACTCCTTGCATTCCTTCCACAATCCCCTTACGAATCCAATACATTTTCTCCCTTCTCGAGTAGCACCGGCGAGAACGTTTACGAGTACCCTCAGCCAGCATTGTCGCAGATGACTTTCACTTTGGCTGGCGCCGCCAACCAGCATTGGGTGTCGACCGATCAAGTATACGACCCATATAATTGGGAGCGCTATAGGCAGCCCAGACAGCACGTCGGCTACCTGTGCTGACTCATTTCGCGTTCGACACGGTGTTGTCTTCAATTGATATTATGGCCTTTCTTTCTTGTACGTTTGTACTGTACAACAGCCCGCCGCCCACTTTCTCTGTTGCCTCTTATCATACACATGTATGTTGAATAGGGTATGAATTTGTTGAACCTGTATTTTGACATTCGCGCATACGGTATTGACGGAGAAACAAACTTAGAGGTTAGTCCAGACAGGCAGGGTAAGAACAGTAGAATCATCATTAGCGAGTGGTTGAGCACGATGTAACGTTTCCTCCCTTCATTAAATCATACAAGTAATGTAAATATTGGAGTAAGTACAACAAGAAAGCACACGTGCACAGTGGATACCAACGAAGCGTTCATCAAATTCAAAATTGTGAGAAGGGAACAAAAATATCACGGACTGGGTCATAGCGTCCCGCGGGACGTGACAGTGGCGGCAGAGGCGCGCCAGGTGCGTGCCTCTCCATGCTGGAAATCGAACCCTCATCGGCGGCACCTTGCCTCGGAACTGGAGGCTCTGTCAACGTCACGTCTGCCTCCGTCGGGCGGCCGAGAGGCAGCGGATAACGAGGTGCCACCCAGTTCACTGTGTGTGGGTGTCGTACAGTGGTGGGAACCGGGGGATTGGGGAGTATGAACCCAGGAGAGGGCGTCCGCAAAATGACGTAGGGTCGTCCTCTAGCAGGCCCTACAACCGGAATGGAGGACTTGCTCTGATGCCTAAACGAACTATGTCGACGTCGTAGGAAGGAAACTGGGTGCGGTTGACATCTTGGAAACATAGCGTGGTAGCCCTCTCGACCCGGATAGTCATCACCAGCAGGGGGTTGCGGATATCCAACCCTTGTGTACTGACGACAGTGCGTCAATGATGAAGGACTGCCAACGCTAGGAGCAGAGCCAAAAGTGAAGTATTGCTCTGGAGTATGGGCATAGTGCGGGTGTCGCGTCCGGGCTTCGCGCTGTCTGCGGGGGCGACGCGTCGTTTGAGCAGGATTCTGGAGATCTACTCTTAGCCTTAACAAATAAGGAAAACATGCAAATCACACATAACTTCGACCCAGACCTGAGAATAATGTTAGCAGCTGCCTAAGTGTAGCAAAGCGGCAACATACTCGGGTTTGTTCGGGGCTCATCCCGACCGTGCTGCCTTTTCAATTTGTCCCTATAACTCGCCAAAAGGACTGAGTTCCGTTTCCTCAGGAACTGGTGCAAGATCGCAAGTGGGGCTGAGGAGAAGATCGGCGTTCTCGTTGGGACATGTTCTGCTTGTCTGACGCATTTGTAGCGGAGGTATGCATCGATGAATCATAGCACCCGATGAATCCAGGAGTGTCTCGGATTCAGCCCGTAATGCACATGATTTTGCAACGTTCAGGAATCGAAGGCGACGGGATGCTACTTTGAGTTTGCAGACGTCTTGCAGCTCGTTTCCCTGGCCATGTATGTAAACGTATCGGCGAATCGATGATTCTAATGCCCACCTCGATGTGATTGTATGCGACAAATGCGGGGACCTGAATTGGTTAGGATTCCCGATCAATAGATAACATTTGGAGGCTATTGATTTGTGGCGGCGGCATTTACCAGTGGTCAGTTAGGGTGCTGCCAGGTGTTAGCCGTCATCTTCGGCGTTCAAATTGCCGTGCCCTTCGAACGGAGGTACACACTACCTGACACAAGTGGAGCTCACATGCATTGGCTTCGCTTCTTCGACTGACAGTGACACTTCCAAGAACTCAGGCCCCCAGATACTCCTTGTTCTTGCCGCGATAGTCTAGACTCTACGTACAGGTATCATCAGGATGCAGATGTGATGTCATTCAGCATGTCGGCAATCAGCAGCTCCGTTGATGGCGAGCCAGCTCGACTCCTGAACTGGGCTTATGGAAGCCATTATTCTGCCCTGGCTCTCGGCCCATAATTTCAGTCTCCGATGGACTGTCATTGTCAGCAAACAGCTCTCGATGGCACCAAGCCGGACGAGATGTCAGGCACACCATCGTCTGCTTTGGGATCACGGCTGATCCGTCGATGGCTGTGCTGCAGCATTTGCCCTCCTACCACGACTTGCTTCATGCAGGTCGTGCTTCTCTCTTCTCCTCCTACGATGCCGGCGCTGTGCTGACGACAGCGTAGCGTTGCTGGGCTTGGTTGCTACGTAACCAAGTCCAACAACATCACGCGTAACCCCAGCCAAGCCGGTCAGTAGAGCCTATTTGCAGCCGCTTCTGTCTCGATTTCGTCTCGAAATCATGAGTTTGGGCACGTGAGGATGTCACGCACTCCGACTTCTCCCGGACCTCCGACCCGCCGCCGACCCGACATGAGTCCTCCATCCCGCCCATGCTATTGCTACATCCCCTCCCTCCCCGCCATCTTTTCGTGTCCACTTCCGTCGTCCGCCGCATACATCACGCCGCCCGCCCATCATCCGCATCCCACCAATGCTGATGACTTAGTGCAAGTCCCGCCCTTGTCAATGAGGTAGGGCGGGAACCAGTACTGGATATGAAACCAGGAGCGGGATGAGGTCGGGGGCCATGGGAATCAGAGGGGCGGGCCTCGGTGGCAAATCGAGAGGTAGCGGGACTAGGGGAGCTTCATTCAGGAGAGGGAAGGCGCATGGGGCGGGATGACATCGGGATGACGGCTGTCTGAGATCTCGGATCACGAGATGCGTCTCAATTCCGTCTCAGTGTTACCTGTCACGGTTCAACCGGCTGCAAATAGGCTCTAGTAGCCGGTCTTGGTGCTGCAAGATGACGACGGCGACGGCGACAGCACTGGACGACCACGACGACATTGCTACTCCCCGCCCCACAGCTGGATGGGTATCATGGCAGGGACCGTCAAAATTGCGGAGTGCACCGCCTGGTGGCGGGCACTCGCAAATAGTGCGTATTTTCTCTCTTTTTCGTTTGGATACGCCAGCCCGGCACTGGTGTATCCATTTCCATTGCTGATTCCTTTGTAGATCTAAATCTACACGCGGGATAAATGAGGCACCCACCCATCTCTGCTCTCTGCATGCCCCGACCCAACACCGCCGCCGGGCTTGCACCTCATTCGCATTGCCTACATACTCTGCTCTTCCATCGCTGTCATCCCGACTCCCAGCCCACGAAAACCATGCATCAGATAAGAGGTCTTATCTGATGTACGGCTTTCAAGGGCGAGCCGTCCAACAACGATGACGTGGGCGACAGCGCAATGTAGGATGGTCACGTCCCTCCCGGCTGTCGATCGTGGGCTGTGTGCAGGCTTGGCCGCGTCTCTCCTCGCAGCACTGAACTGCACCTCCTCCATCCCCGCCCTTCATCACGCCGAGTCCCATCGATATCACATATCCACAACGTCCGCCCCATGTCTCCGACGACAACATTGCCCCTTTACTTGCCTTACCTGGGCTTGTCTCGCCGGCGGCCGCACGGTTGCCTCCCGTTCACATAGCTCCCAGCGCGCCGATATCATCATACGTCACTCCGACTAACGCCCACGGCGGATCCGCATCCGCATCCTGCGTTACGATTCCTACCACATGATGGCGCTACAACTCATATCCTCTCGGAGTTGCCAATGACAACTCACCCGCCAATGTGGATTATGGCAGATTGCACACAAGCAATGGGAATACATGTACTATAGCTGTTCATGGCAATTTCTGCACTCTTCGGAAAGTGGGTGAAACCCCGACCATCATATGGGTCGACGAGTGGGACAGCGGCAGGAGACTCTTCACACATACATAACACAAATTTTGATCGACAGATGCTGTCAGGACTTCAATTGACTCTCGAGAGGTTCTCGAGACCCCGAAACCCCATCCACACGGACACACAATGTGAGACATGAGTTAACAATTTAGGAGAAGACGGTATTGACCGGATGTAGTTAAGCAGAGCTTTCGGAGCCCCGTTACGAGGGCCATGCCATAACAAACAAACGTACTACTACTCGGTGCTCGCAGTCGGACCCCCGCTCTCGCTTTTAAGGTGCTTCGCTTTCCTCCCTTTCCTCCTCTTTCTCGTCA